>CM035420.1:155517365-156128743 GCA_020310875.1 Ceratopteris richardii | reverse complement strand
CTTCTATCTTCCTTGGAGCCAGCCCAATCTGCATCAGAAAATAGCTCCAAACCTAAATCAGATACATAAGGATAATAAAGTCCTTCATTTATGGTTCCTTTGAGATACTTGAGAATCCTTTTGGCAGCATCCATATGTGGTTTCCTTGGTGTGTGCATAAATTGACTTAGCACACTCACACTGTAACATATATCTACTCTTGTCAATGTGGCATAGTTGAGACTACCCACTAGACTTTGATATGATGTGATGTCCTCTATGAGTTCACCTTCATGTGAGCTCAATTTGTGATTGACCTCCATTGGAGTACCTACAATCTTACAATCTTGCATCTTGAATTTCTGCCAACATGTCCTTAATGTACTTCCTTTGAGTGAGAAAACAAACCATGATCTTTGTAGACAACTTCCAAACCTAGGAAGTAGGTAATTGAACCCAAATCACTTATCTTGAACTCTTCTCTCATCTGATCTTTGATCTTCTTCATACCATCTGGATCATTTCCTGTCAATATAATATCATCTACATATACACATAGGTAGATGACCTCGGAATTACTCTTTTTAATAAAGAGTGAAGGATCTGCCTTGCTTGGTTGAAAGCCTTTGTCCTGCAAGAATGAAACAAGCCTTGAAATTCCAAGCTCTTGGAGCTTGCTTGAGACCATACAATGCTTTGTTAAGTTTACACACATAATCAGGATAAACTTGGTTCTCAAAACCAGGTGGTTGTGCCATATATACCTCTTCTGTTATCCAACCATTCAAGAATGCATTCTTTACATCTAGTTGAAGTATCTTCCAATTCTTGGAAGAGGCAATACTAAGCAAAACCCTAATAGTAGGCATCTTTGCCACAGGAGAGAAGGTCTCCTCATAATCAATTCCCTGAGTTTGTGCAAAGCCTTTTGCTACAAGCCTTGCCTTATACCTGTTAATTGAACCATCAGAATTCTTCTTGAGTTTATAGACCCATCTTGAGCCTATTACCTTCATGGATGAAGTCTTGGGCACCAAATCCCAAGTGTTGTTTTCCTCAAGTGCTTCAATCTCTTCCTTCATTGCATGCTTCCATTCTGTTTTTGCTTTGGCCTCTTCGAATGATGATGGCTCCTCTTGGTTTATGTCCTGTGCTATGTAGATAGAATGTTTAGTTACTAATGAGGTGTCAAACCCATACCTTTCTGGTTTTTTCTTTTCCCTCATAGATCTTCTTAGGCCATGATGTGATGATTCTGCCTCATGTCCAAGTTCCTGCAATTTTGCTTTACCTTTAGACTTCCATGCTTTGATCTTTTCCATGTGAGATTCTTCATCATCCTCTGAGGTGTCTTGTTCTTCAATATTTGATTATTCTCTACCAAGCTTTCGAAAATCTTCTTCAAGATTATATGGTAAATTGACCTTCCTGCATGAATCTTCATACCATGAATTGTTCTCATCAAAAACTACATCTCTGCTTACCAAGAATCCTTTGTTGGTAGGGTTGTATAACCTGTAGCTCTTTTGATTGTTGTCATATCCAATAAATACACACCTTTCTGCCTTTGGATCCATCTTGCCTCTAACCTGTGAAGGAACATGAGCAAAAGCAATACATCCAAAAATTTTACAATGATCTAAGCTTGGTCTTCTTCCATTCCAAGCCTCATATGGAGTCATCCCATCAAGGGATTTTGAAGGCAACCTGTTAATCAAGTAAGTGGCTGTAGATACAGCCTCAGCCCATAAGTAATTAGGTAAATGCTTTTCATTTAACATAGACCTTGCAGCTTCAACAATTGTCCTATTCCTCCTTTCTGCCACTCCATTTTGCTCAGGAGTGTACCTTGTAGTTACCTCTCTTTTGATTCCTCTTTCTTGAAGAAAAGAATCAAACTCATGGGAGAAGTATTCTCCCCCTCCATCTGACCTTAGCCTTTTTAGTGATTTACCTGTTTGATTCTCCACAAGAGCCAAATATCTTTTGAAACATGAAAAAACTTCATCTTTGTGTTTCATAAAGAATAGGATAGTCCATCTGCTGCAATCATCAATAAAGGAAACATAATACCTTGATCCAGATATTGAAGCTTCCTTGCTAGGTCCCCATACATCTGTATGAACCAACTCCAAGAGATCTCCATGCATATAACCTTTCTTCATGAATGGTAACCTGTGAGACTTTCCAAATTGACATGCACTACACTTATAAATCATATGTTGTTTTGACAAATTAGGAAGTCCAAGTACACTTTGGTCCCTGCAGATTTGCTTTAATGACCTTTCACCAATATGTGCTAACCTTTTGTGCCATACTTCCAATTCTGTGAGTGTCTGACTACCATAATTAAAGAGAGCAATGTTTCTAGTGTCCTGTAATTCAAATGTGAACAATCTACCTGTCTTTTCACCTTTTGCAATTCTTCTGAATCCTTGACTTGGATCTTCAACAAATGCTCCTGCTTTTGTGAACCTGACTTGCAACCCTTTCTCTACTATCTGCCCAACACTTATCAAATTCTTTGTAATGGTAGGGACATAGAGTACCTTACTGAGTAGGTTGATGTTTCCATCAGGTGCTTTGACATTGCCTATTTTCTTCACAGGATGTTTTGTATCATCTCCTGTTTGTACCTCATGCTTATTCCTTGGATCTTCTAAATCTGATAGGAGTGCCACATTTCCTGCCACATGATTTGAACAACCTGAATCTATGTAGAAAACATGCTCATCAGATTTACCTTGTGGCATAGCCATGTTCATGATCAATAATGAATCCTCTTTGTTTGAGTCTTCTGTGTAGTTATTGTAGTCTCTCCTTCCTTTGTAGCCTCCTTGATAGTTTGAATGATTGTAGTTGTTGTAGTTGCCATGGTAGTTGTTGAACCTTCCTCTTGAGTAGCCATAACTTCCTCTATTGTATCCTCTGCCTCTTTGATTCCTGGAATTCCTAAAGCAATTTTCAGTTGTATGATTAGTTAATCCACAAATAGAACATGAGTTGGAGTCTTGGGATCTCCCCCTGCCTTGTCTACCTCCTCTTCCTCTACCTCTGCCATGTCTTCCTCTACCTGCATAGTTAGCTTGATATGTACCTGCTTCATCATCCACTTTCTTTGCCTTTCCTTTGTTATCTTTAGACTTGCTTTTATCCGTGTATAAAGCTGAAGATTGATTACCTTTAGAGCTTTCTCCATTTTTGATAAGCTTTGCCTCTTGAGTAAGTAGTTGTCCAATGAGTGTGTTGAAATCAGGTACATGCATGTCCATGTACAAATCCATAGCTGTGGTGAATGCTTCCCACTTATCATTTGCCTTCAAGCCATTGATGACCTGCCTTACAATTTGCTCTTCATCTATTACCTCTCCAATGCTTCCCAACTGATCCGCTATGTCCTTGAGCTTTGTGACAAAATCAGTCACATTTTGTTTGGGAGCCTTCTTGAGAGTTGTGAAATCCAGCCATAGTTGATGCTTCCTAGCTTTAGTACTTGAAGAAAAGAAAGCTTCAAGTGCATCCCACACTTCCTGAGATGTCTTACAACTTCTAATGTGAGGCAACAAAAAATCTGAGATAGAGTTGAGGAGATAAGACCTTGCAAGTGCATGCTTGGAGCACCATGTGCTCAATCTTTCTTGCTCTTCTTGTGTTGGTTGACTCTTGTTCCTGAAACTTGGCATAACTTCATCTCCAGCCACATAACCATATAAACTTCTACCTTGGAGATAGGCTTCCATTCTTAATGACCTAGCTGAGTAGTTACCTCTGTCCAATTTCTCAATTGATGAAGGAAATCCATCTGCCATGTTGTCCAACCTTGCTCTGATACCACTGTGAAGAGATGGATAGGTATGTGCTTGAAGATGAAGAGGTGTTGCAAAATCCTTGATCTACACCAGCCAAATGAACTCCAGGAGTATATGGTGGGCCCTTTTAGCTTGCCAATGGATGTATTAGACACCCTATGTACCTTGGAAGATCACTCTCAAAAAGATAGATCAAAACAGATAAGTTGGAGTTAGCTCAGAGGAGAAAACTTGCTATTCTTGGTTCATACACCTGTCCAGTGTTTTACATAATTCTCTGAGCACAGCAGCAATTAGCTTAATTCCTCTTGGGGAAGTCTAGGTAACTTAAAGAGCTAACTTTAAAGAGTAATCTCATCAAAGATAATAAACCACACACTGAGAGATGAGTTTTAACAAGTGATGACATCATCCCGATTTTCACGGGCTGCTACAGAAATAGACCAGTGAGCAGAAAAATCAACATAACTCAAAATGTAGGAATTTAATGATTATGAAAATTTTTATGATTATACTAGACAGTAAGCTGAATCCAACAAGCTGTAAATCACTGAATTTATATAAGTACCCACTGAGAAATGGCTCTAACAAGATCAGTGAAAAAGTCGGGTACCTGACAGAGAAGTGAGGATGAACAGACCCTGTTGACTTCAAATGAACATAACTGAAGATTGCAACATCCAAATGACATGAAAATTTGTGAGAATATAGTAGACTTATAGAGCTAACTTTACCAAGTTAAATCACTGAAAATGATGCACCAAGCTCAGAGAAAACATCTCTGCAAGCTGACTGAGAAAACTGAGAGTAATGGCAGTGAGTAGTACACTTCACTAGAACATGGAAAGATGAACTCAAATAATCATGAAAATGAAAGTATATTGCTTGTACAATACAATGACTTACTGATACATATGTGTGCCTTGTAATCACACCTTGATATGGCATAAAGCTCAGCTCTTGGAGGTCTTCACATAGGTCTCTCTAACCACGACTAAAACTGCCATCTATTTATAGTTGAGTTTGGGAGGCTAACTTCCCTCAATCACTCTCCAATCAATCAATGATTGATTTGATTCTCTACCTACCATAAATCACGAATTCGTGGCTCCTCTTTCCATTCTTGATCAAGTGGACTCAACCACTTAAGATTCTTTCACTTTTACATTAAGTAAACTCTCCAAAAAATTACAAGAGGTAGTTCACAAGTGAACTTTACATAGTCTTCTTTTTAAAGCTTCTTCTAAGACTTTGTGGAACTCAAGCCAATACTTAGGCTTGTCATAGACTTGCTCCAACAGCTCCCCCTCAAGCCAAGTATGCTTGAGGTCTTCAATCTTCCAAGATTACCTGCAAACCAATCATAGCCTTGAATTTGCAAAGCTTTGTACCATCCAATGCTTTGGTTAGAATATCTGCACATTGTTGATGAGTGGACACATATGATATTTGAATCTCTTTGCTTAGAACCTTTTCTCGTACATAGTGATAATGAACTTCAATATGTTTAGTCCTTGCATGAAAAATAGGATTAGCAGCCAAATGAATAGAACTCATATTGTCACCAAAAATAGTTGGAGTTCCAAACTCCAATCCAAGATCTTTGAATAATGTCTTCATCCACATAGATTCTTGTGTAGCTATGGCAAGAGCTCTGTATTGAGCTTCAGTAGAAGAGAGAGCAACTGTGGGTTGCTTCTTGGATGACCACGAAATAAGCTTTGAACCTGCAAAGGTAAGATAACCTGAAGTGCTCCTTCTATCTTCCTTGGAGCCAGCCCAATCTGCATCAGAAAATAGCTCCAAACCTAAATCAGATACATAAGGATAATAAAGTCCTTCATTTATGGTTCCTTTGAGATACTTGAGAATCCTTTTGGCAGCATCCATATGTGGTTTCCTTGGTGTGTGCATAAATTGACTTAGCACACTCACACTGTAACATATATCTACTCTTGTCAATGTGGCATAGTTGAGACTACCCACTAGACTTTGATATGATGTGATGTCCTCTATGAGTTCACCTTCATGTGAGCTCAATTTGTGATTGACCTCCATTGGAGTACCTACAATCTTACAATCTTGCATCTTGAATTTTGCCAACATGTCCTTAATGTACTTCCTTTGAGTGAGAAACAAACCATGATCTTTGTAGACAACTTCCAAACCTAGGAAGTAGGTAATTGAACCCAAATCACTTATCTTGAACTCTTCTCTCATCTGATCTTTGATCTTCTTCATACCATCTGGATCATTTCCTGTCAATATAATATCATCTACATATACACATAGGTAGATGACCTCGGAATTACTCTTTTTAATAAAGAGTGAAGGATCTGCCTTGCTTGGTTGAAAGCCTTTGTCCTGCAAGAATGAAACAAGCCTGAAATTCCAAGCTCTTGGAGCTTGCTTGAGACCATACAATGCTTTGTTAAGTTTACACACATAATCAGGATAAACTTGGTTCTCAAAACCAGGTGGTTGTGCCATATATACCTCTTCTGTTATCCAACCATTCAAGAATGCATTCTTTACATCTAGTTGAAGTATCTTCCAATTCTTGGAAGAGGCAATACTAAGCAAAACCCTAATAGTAGGCATCTTTGCCACAGGAGAGAAGGTCTCCTCATAATCAATTCCCTGAGTTTGTGCAAAGCCTTTTGCTACAAGCCTTGCCTTATACCTGTTAATTGAACCATCAGAATTCTTCTTGAGTTTATAGACCCATCTTGAGCCTATTACCTTCATGGATGAAGTCTTGGGCACCAAATCCCAAGTGTTGTTTTCCTCAAGTGCTTCAATCTCTTCCTTCATTGCATGCTTCCATTCTGTTTTTGCTTTGGCCTCTTCGAATGATGATGGCTCCTCTTGGTTTATGTCCTGTGCTATGTAGATAGAATGTTTAGTTACTAATGAGGTGTCAAACCCATACCTTTCTGGTTTTTTCTTTTCCCTCATAGATCTTCTTAGGCCATGATGTGATGATTCTGCCTCATGTCCAAGTTCCTGCAATTTTGCTTTACCTTTAGACTTCCATGCTTTGATCTTTTCCATGTGAGATTCTTCATCATCCTCTGAGGTGTCTTGTTCTTCAATATTTGATTGTTCTCTACCAAGCTTTGGAAAATCTTCTTCAAGATTATATGGTAAATTGACCTTCCTGCATGAATCTTCATACCATGAATTGTTCTCATCAAAAACTACATCTCTGCTTACCAAGAATCCTTTGTTGGTAGGGTTGTATAACCTGTAGCTCTTTTGATTGTTGTCATATCCAATAAATACACACCTTTCTGCCTTTGGATCCATCTTGCCTCTAACCTGTGAAGGAACATGAGCAAAAGCAATACATCCAAAAATTTTACAATGATCTAAGCTTGGTCTTCTTCCATTCCAAGCCTCATATGGAGTCATCCCATCAAGGGATTTTGAAGGCAACCTGTTAATCAAGTAAGTGGCTGTAGATACAGCCTCAGCCCATAAGTAATTAGGTAAATGCTTTTCATTTAACATAGACCTTGCAAGCTTCAACAATTGTCCTATTCCTCCTTTCTGCCACTCCATTTTGCTCAGGAGTGTACCTTGTAGTTACCTCTCTTTTGATTCCTCTTTCTTGAAGAAAAGAATCAAACTCATGGGAGAAGTATTCTCCCCCTCCATCTGACCTTAGCCTTTTTAGTGATTTACCTGTTTGATTCTCCACAAGAGCCAAATATCTTTTGAAACATGAAAAAACTTCATCTTTGTGTTTCATAAAGAATAGGATAGTCCATCTGCTGCAATCATCAATAAAGGAAACATAATACCTTGATCCAGATATTGAAGCTTCCTTGCTAGGTCCCCATACATCTGTATGAACCAACTCCAAGAGATCTCCATGCATATAACCTTTCTTCATGAATGGTAACCTGTGAGACTTTCCAAATTGACATGCACTACACTTATAAATCATATGTTGTTTTGACAAATTAGGAAGTCCAAGTACACTTTGGTCCCTGCAGATTTGCTTTAATGACCTTTCACCAATATGTGCTAACCTTTTGTGCCATACTTCCAATTCTGTGAGTGTCTGACTACCATAATTAAAGAGAGCAATGTTTCTAGTGTCCTGTAATTCAAATGTGAACAATCTACCTGTCTTTTCACCTTTTGCAATTCTTCTGAATCCTTGACTTGGATCTTCAACAAATGCTCCTGCTTTTGTGAACCTGACTTGCAACCCTTTCTCTACTATCTGCCCAACACTTATCAAATTCTTTGTAATGGTAGGGACATAGAGTACCTTACTGAGTAGGTTGATGTTTCCATCAGGTGCTTTGACATTGCCTATTTTCTTCACAGGATGTTTTGTATCATCTCCTGTTTGTACCTCATGCTTATTCCTTGGATCTTCTAAATCTGATAGGAGTGCCACATTTCCTCCCACATGATTTGAACAACCTGAATCTATGTAGAAAACATGCTCATCAGATTTACCTTGTGGCATAGCCATGTTCATGATCAATAATGAATCCTCTTTGTTTGAGTCTTCTGTGTAGTTATTGTAGTCTCTCCTTCCTTTGTAGCCTCCTTGATAGTTTGAATGATTGTAGTTGTTGTAGTTGCCATGGTAGTTGTTGAACCTTCCTCTTGAGTAGCCATAACTTCCTCTATTGTATCCTCTGCCTCTTTGATTCCTGGAATTCCTAAAGCAATTTTCAGTTGTATGATTAGTTAATCCACAAATAGAACATGAGTTGGAGTCTTGGGATCTCCCCCTGCCTTGTCTACCTCCTCTTCCTCTACCTCTGCCATGTCTTCCTCTACCTGCATAGTTAGCTTGATATGTACCTGCTTCATCATCCACTTTCTTTGCCTTTCCTTTGTTATCTTTAGACTTGCTTTTATCCGTGTATAAAGCTGAAGATTGATTACCTTTAGAGCTTTCTCCATTTTTGATAAGCTTTGCCTCTTGAGTAAGTAGTTGTCCAATGAGTGTGTTGAAATCAGGTACATGCATGTCCATGTACAAATCCATAGCTGTGGTGAATGCTTCCCACTTATCATCTTGCCTTCAAGCCATTGATGACCTGCCTTACAATTTGCTCTTCATCTATTACCTCTCCAATGCTTCCCAACTGATCCGCTATGTCCTTGAGCTTTGTGACAAAATCAGTCACATTTTGTTTGGGAGCCTTCTTGAGAGTTGTGAAATCCAGCCATAGTTGATGCTTCCTAGCTTTAGTACTTGAAGAAAAGAAAGCTTCAAGTGCATCCCACACTTCCTGAGATGTCTTACAACTTCTAATGTGAGGCAACAAAAAATCTGAGATAGAGTTGAGGAGATAAGACCTTGCAAGTGCATCCTTGGAGCACCATGTGCTCAATCTTTCTTGCTCTTCTTGTGTTGGTTGACTCTTGTTCCTGAAACTTGGCATAACTTCATCTCCAGGCCACATAACCATATAAACTTCTACCTTGGAGATAGGCTTCCATTCTTAATGACCTAGCTGAGTAGTTACCTCTGTCCAATTTCTCAATTGATGAAGGAAATCCATCTGCCATGTTGTCCAACCTTGCTCTGATACCACTGTGAAGAGATGGATAGGTATGTGCTTGAAGATGAAGAGGTGTTGCAAAATCCTTGATCTACACCAGCCAAATGAACTCCAGGAGTATATGGTGGGCCCTTTTAGCTTGCCAATGGATGTATTAGATACCCTATGTACCTTGGAAGATCACTCTCAAAAAGATAGATCAAAACAGATAAGTTGGAGTTAGCTCAGAGGAGAAAACTTGCTATTCTTGGTTCATACACCTGTCCAGTGTTTTACATAATTCTCTGAGCACAGCAGCAATTAGCTTAAGTCCTCTTGGGGAAGTCTAGGTAACTTAAAGAGCTAACTTTAAAGAGTAATCTCATCAAAAATAATAAACCACACACTGAGAATGAGTTTTAACAAGTGATGACATCATCCCGATTTTCACGGGCTGCTACAGAAATAGACCAGTGAGGAGAAAAATCAACATAACTCAAAATGTAGGAATTCAATGATTATGAAAATTTTTATGATTATACTAGACAGTAATTTGAATCCAACAAGCTATAAATCACTGAATTTGGATAAGTAACCACTGCGAAATGGCTCTAACAAGATGAGTGAAAAAGTCGGGTACCTGACAGAGAAGTGAAGATGAATAGACCGTGTTGACTTCAAATGAACATAACTGAAGATTGCAGCATCCAAATGACATGAAAATTTGTGAGAATATAGTAGACTTATAGAGCTAACTTTACCAAGTTAAATCACTGAAAATGATGCACCAAGCTCAGAGAAAACATCTCTGCAAGCTGACTGAGAAAACTGAGAGTAATGGCAGTGAATAGTACACTTCACTAGAACATGGAAAGATGAACTCAAATAATCATGAAAATGAAAGTATATTGCTTGTAAAATACAATGACTTACTGATACATATGTGTGCCTTGTAATCACACCTTGATATGGCATAAAGCTCAGCTCTTGGAGGTCTTCACATAGGTCTCTCTAACCACGACTAAAACTGCCATCTATTTATAGTTGAGTTTGGGAGGCTAACTTCCCTCAATCACTCTCCAATCAATCAATGATTGATTTGATTCTCTACCTACCATAAATCACGAATTCGTGGCTCCTCTTTCCATTCTTGATCAAGTGGACTCAACCACTTAAGATTCTTTCACTTTTACATTAAGTAAACTCTCCAAAAAATTACAAGAGGTAGTTCACAAGTGAACTTTACATAGTCTTCTTTTTAAAGCTTCTTCTAAGACTTTGTGGAACATCAAGCCAATACTTAGGCTTGTCATAGACTTGCTCCAACAGCTCCCCCTCAAGCCAAGTATGCTTGAGGTCTTCAATCTTCCAAGATTACCTGCAAACCAATCATAGCCTTGAATTTGCAAAGCTTTGTACAGTCCAATGCTTTGGTTAGAATATATGCACATTGTTGATGAGTAGACACATGATATTTGAATCTCTTTGCTTAGAACCTTTTCTCGTACATAGTGATAATGAACTTCAATATGTTTAGTCCTTGCATGAAAAATAGGATTAGCAGCCAAATGAATAGAGCTCATATTGTCACCAAAAATAGTTGGAGTTCCAAACTCCAATCCAAGATCTTTGAATAATGTCTTCATCCACATAGATTCTTGTGTAGCTATGGCAAGAGCTCTGTATTGAGCTTTAGTAGAAGAGAGAGCAACTGTGGGTTGCTTCTTGGATGACCACGAAATAAGCTTTGAACCTGCAAAGGTAAGATAACCTGAAGTGCTCCTTCTATCTTCCTTGGAGCCAGCCCAATCTGCATCAGAAAATAGCTCCAAACCTAAATCAGATACATAAGGATAATAAAGTCCTTCATTTATGGTTCCTTTGAGATACTTGAGAATCCTTTTGGCAGCATCCATATGTGGTTTCCTTGGTGTGTGCATAAATTGACTTAGCACACTCACACTGTAACATATATCTACTCTTGTCAATGTGGCATAGTTGAGACTACCCACTAGACTTTGATATGATGTGATGTCCTCTATGAGTTCACCTTCATGTGAGCTCAATTTGTGATTGACCTCCATTGGAGTACCTGCAATCTTACAATCTTGCATCTTGAATTTTGCCAACATGTCCTTAATGTACTTCCTTTTAGTGAGAAACAAACCATGATCTTTGTAGACAACTTCCAAACCTAGGAAGTAGGTAATTGAACCCAAATCACTTATCTTGAACTCTTCTCTCATCTTATCTTTGATCTTCTTCATACCATCTGCATCATTTCCTGTCAATATAATATCATCTACATATACACATAGGTAGATGACCTCAGAATTACTCTTTTTAATAAAGAGTGAAGGATCTGCCTTGCTTGGTTGAAAGCCTTTGTCCTGCAAGAATGAAACAAGCCTGAAATTCCAAGCTCTTGGAGCTTGCTTGAGACCATACAATGCTTTGTTAAGTTTACACACATAATCAGGATAAACTTGGTTCTCAAAACCAGGTGGTTGTGCCATATATACCTCTTCTGTTATCCAACCATTCAAGAATGCATTCTTTACATCTAGTTGAAGTATCTTCCAATTCTTGGAAGAGGCAATACTAAGCAAAACCCTAATAGTAGGCATCTTTGCCACAGGAGAGAAGGTCTCCTCATAATCAATTCCCTGAGTTTGTGCAAAGCCTTTTGCTACAAGCCTTGCCTTATACCTGTTAATTGAACCATCAGAATTCTTCTTGAGTTTATAGACCCATCTTGAGCCTATTACCTTCATGGATGAAGTCTTGGGCACCAAATCCCAAGTGTTGTTTTCCTCAAGTGCTTCAATCTCTTCCTTCATTGCATGCTTCCATTCTGTTTTTGCTTTGGCCTCTTCGAATGATGATGGCTCCTCTTGGTTTATGTCCTGTGCTATGTAGATAGAATGTTTAGTTACTAATGAGGTGTCAAACCCATACCTTTCTGGTTTTTTCTTTTCCCTCATAGATCTTCTTAGGCCATGATGTGATGATTCTGCCTCATGTCCAAGTTCCTGCAATTTTGCTTTACCTTTAGACTTCCATGCTTTGATCTTTTCCATGTGAGATTCTTCATCATCCTCTGAGGTGTCTTGTTCTTCAATATTTGATTGTTCTCTACCAAGCTTTGGAAAATCTTCTTCAAGATTATATGGTAAATTGACCTTCCTGCATGAATCTTCATACCATGAATTGTTCTCATCAAAAACTACATCTCTGCTTACCAAGAATCCTTTGTTGGTAGGGTTGTATAACCTGTAGCTCTTTTGATTGTAGTCATATCCAATAAATACACACCTTTCTGCCTTTGGATCCATCTTGCCTCTAACCTGTGAAGGAACATGAGCAAAAGCAATACATCCAAAAATTTTACAATGATCTAAGCTTGGTCTTCTTCCATTCCAAGCCTCATATGGAGTCATCCCATCAAGGGATTTTGAAGGCAACCTGTTAATCAAGTAAGTGGCTGTAGATACAGCCTCAGCCCATCAGTAATTAGGTAAATGCTTTTCATTTAACATAGACCTTGCATCTTCAACAATTGTCCTATTCCTCCTTTCTTCCACTCCATTTTGCTCAGGAGTGTACCTTGTAGTTACCTCTCTTTTGATTCCTCTTTCTTGAAGAAAAGAATCAAACTCATGGGAGAAGTATTCTCCCCCTCCATCTGACCTTAGCCTTTTTAGTGATTTACCTGTTTGATTCTCCACAAGAGCCAAATATCTTTTGAAACATGAAAAAACTTCATCTTTGTGTTTCATAAAGAATAGGATAGTCCATCTGCTGCAATCATCAATAAAGGAAACATAATACCTTGATCCAGATATTGAAGCTTCCTTGCTAGGTCCCCATACATCTGTATGAACCAACTCCAAGAGATCTCCATGCATATAACCTTTCTTCATGAATGGTAACCTGTGAGACTTTCCAAATTGACATGCACTACACTTATAAATCATATGATGTTTTGACAAATTAGGAAGTCCAAGTACACTTTGGTCCCTGCAGATTTGCTTTAATGACCTTTCACCAATATGTGCTAACCTTTTGTGCCATACTTCCAATTCTGTGAGTGTCTGACTACCATAATTAAAGAGAGCAATGTTTCTAGTGTCTTGTAATTCAAATGTGAACAATCTACCTGTCTTTTCACCTTTTGCAATTCTTCTGAATCCTTGACTTGGATCTTCAACAAATGCTCCTGCTTTTGTGAACCTGACTTGCAACCCTTTCTCTACTATCTGCCCAACACTTATCAAATTCTTTGTAATGGTAGGGACATAGAGTACCTTACTGAGTAGGTTGATGTTTCCATCAGGTGCTTTGACATTGCCTATTTTCTTCACAGGATGTTTTGTATCATCTCCTGTTTGTACCTCATGCTTATTCCTTGGATCTTCTAAATCTGATAGGAGTGCCACATTTCCTGCCACATGATTTGAACAACCTGAATCTATGTAGAAAACATGCTCATCAGATTTACCTTGTGGCATAGCCATGTTCATGATCAATAATGAATCCTCTTTGTTTGAGTCTTCTGTGTAGTTATTGTAGTCTCTCCTTCCTTTGTAGCCTCCTTGATAGTTTGAATGATTGTAGTTGTTGTAGTTGCCATGGTAGTTGTTGAACCTTCCTCTTGAGTAGCCATAACTTCCTCTATTGTATCCTCTGCCTCTTTGATTCCTGGAATTCCTAAAGCAATTTTTAGTTGTATGATTAGTTAATCCACAAATAGAACATGAGTTGGAGTCTTGGGATCTCCCCCTGCCTTGTCTACCTCCTCTTCCTCTACCTCTGCCATGTCTTCCTCTACCTGCATAGTTAGCTTGATATGTACCTGCTTCATCATCCACTTTCTTTGCCTTTCCTTTGTTATCTTTAGACTTGCTTTTATCCGTGTATAAAGCTGAAGATTGATTACCTTTAGAGCTTTCTCCATTTTTGATAAGCTTTGCCTCTTGAGTAAGTAGTTGTCCAATGAGTGTGTTGAAATCAGGTACATGCATGTCCATGTACAAATCCATAGCTGTGGTGAATGCTTCCCACTTATCATTTGCCTTCAAGCCATTGATGACCTGCCTTACAATTTGCTCTTCATCTATTACCTCTCCAATGCTTCCCAACTGATCCGCTATGTCCTTGAGCTTTGTGACAAAATCAGTCACATTTTGTTTGGGAGCCTTCTTGAGAGTTGTGAAATCCAGCCATAGTTGATGCTCCCTAGCTTTAGTACTTGAAGAAAAGAAAGCTTCAAGTGCATCCCACACTTCCTGAGATGTCTTACAACTTCTAATGTGAGGCAACAAAAAATCTGAGATAGAGTTGAGGAGATAAGACCTTGCAAGTGCATCCTTGGAGCACCATGTGCTCAATCTTTCTTGTTCTTCTTGTGTTGGTTGACTCTTGTTCCTGAAACTTGGCATAACTTCATCTCTAGCCACATAACCATATAAACTTCTACCTTGGAGATAGGCTTCCATTCTTAATGACCAAGCTGAGTAGTTACCTCTGTCCAATTTGTCAATTGATGAAGGAAATCCATCTGCCATGTTGTCCAACCTTGCTCTGATACCACTGTGAAGAGATGGATAGGTATGTGCTTGAAGATGAAGAGGTGTTGCAAAATCCTTGATCTACACCAGCCAAATGAACTCCAGGAGTATATGGTGGGCCCTTTTAGCTTGCCAATGGATGTATTAGACACCCTATGTACCTTGGAAGATCACTCTCAAAAAGATAGATCAAAACAGATAAGTTGGAGTTAGCTCAGAGGAGAAAACTTGCTATTCTTGGTTCATACACCTGTCCAGTGTTTTACATAATTGTCTGAGCACAGCAGCAATTAGCTTAATTCCTCTTGGGGAAGTCTAGGTAACTTAAAGAGCTAACTTTAAAGAGTAATCTCATCAAAAATAATAAACCACACACTGAGAATGAGTTTTAACAAGTGATGACATCATCCCGATTTTCACGGGCTGCTACAGAAATAGACCAGTGAGCAGAAAAATCAACATAACTCAAAATGTAGGAATTTAATGATTATGAAAATTTTTATGATTATACTAGACAGTAAGCTGAATCCAACAAGCTGTAAATCACTGAATTTGGATAAGTAACCACTGCGAAATGGCTCTAACAAGATGAGTGAAAAAGTCGGGTACCTGACAGAGAAGTGAAGATGAACAGACCCTGTTGACTTCAAATGAACATAACTGAAGATTGCAACATCCAAATGACATGAAAATTTGTGAGAATATAGTAGACTTATAGAGCTAACTTTACCAAGTTAAATCATTGAACATGATGCACCAAGCTCAGAGAAAACATCTCTGCAAGCTGAGTGAGAAAACTGAGAGTAATGGCAGTGAGTAGTACACTTCACTAGAACATGGAAAGATGAACTCAAATAATCATGAAAATGAAAGTATATTGCTTGTACAATACAATGACTTACTGATACATATGTGTGCCTTGTAATCACACCTTGATATGGCATAAAGCTCAGCTCTTGGAGGTCTTCACATAGGTCTCTCTAACCACGACTAAAACTGCCATCTATTTATAGTTGAGTTTGGGAGGCTAACTTCCCTCAATCACTCTCCAATCAATCAATGATTGATTTGATTCTCTACCTACCATAAATCACGAATTCGTGGCTCCTCTTTCCATTCTTGATCAAGTGGACTCAACCACTTAAGATTCTTTCACTTCTACATTAAGTAAACTCTCCAAAAAATTACAAGAGGTAGTTCACAAGTGAACTTTACATAGTCTTCTTTTTAAAGCTTCTTCTAAGACTTTGTGGAACTTAAGCCAATACTTAGGCTTGTCATAGACTTGCTCCAACAGCTCCCCCTCAAGCCGAGTATGCTTGAGGTCTTCAATCTTCCAAGATTACCTGCAAACCAATCATAGCCTTGAATTTGCAAAGCTTTGTACCATCCAATGCTTTGGTTAGAATATCTGCACATTGTTGATGAGTGGACACATATGATATTTGAATCTCTTTGCTTAGAACCTTTTCTCGTACATAGTGATAATGAACTTCAATATGTTTAGTCCTTGCATGAAAAATAGGATTAGCAGCCAAATGAATAGAACTCATATTGTCACCAAAAATAGTTGGAGTTCCAAACTCCAATCCAAGATCTTTGAATAATGTCTTCATCCACATAGATTCTTGTGTAGCTATGGCAAGAGCTCTGTATTGAGCTTCAGTAGAAGAGAGAGCAACTGTGGGTTGCTTCTTGGATGACCACGAAATAAGCTTTGAACCTGCAAAGGTAAGATAACCTGAAGTGCTCCTTCTATCTTCCTTGGAGCCAGCCCAATCTGCATCAGAAAATAGCTCCAAACCTAAATCAGATACATAAGGATAATAAAGTCCTTCATTTATGGTTCCTTTGAGATACTTGAGAATCCTTTTGGCAGCATCCATATGTGGTTTCCTTGGTGTGTGCATAAATTGACTTAGCACACTCACACTGTAACATATATCTACTCTTGTCAATGTGGCATAGTTGAGACTACCCACTAGACTTTGATATGATGTGATGTCCTCTATGAGTTCACCTTCATGTGAGCTCAATTTGTGATTGACCTCCATTGGAGTACCTACAATCTTACAATCTTGCATCTTGAATTTTGCCAACATGTCCTTAATGTACTTCCTTTGAGTGAGAAACAAACCATGATCTTTGTAGACAACTTCCAAACCTAGGAAGTAGGTAATTGAACCCAAATCACTTATCTTGAACTCTTCTCTCATCTGATCTTTGATCTTCTTCATACCATCTGGATCATTTCCTGTCAATATAATATCATCTACATATACACATAGGTAGATGACCTCGGAATTACTCTTTTTAATAAAGAGTGAAGGATCTGCCTTGCTTGGTTGAAAGCCTTTGTCCTGCAAGAATGAAACAAGCCTGAAATTCCAAGCTCTTGGAGCTTGCTTGAGACCATACAATGCTTTGTTAAGTTTACACACATAATCAGGATAAACTTGGTTCTCAAAACCAGGTGGTTGTGCCATATATACCTCTTCTGTTATCCAACCATTCAAGAATGCATTCTTTACATCTAGTTGAAGTATCTTCCAATTCTTGGAAGAGGCAATACTAAGCAAAACCCTAATAGTAGGCATCTTTGCCACAGGAGAGAAGGTCTCCTCATAATCAATTCCCTGAGTTTGTGCAAAGCCTTTTGCTACAAGCCTTGCCTTATACCTGTTAATTGAACCATCAGAATTCTTCTTGAGTTTATAGACCCATCTTGAGCCTATTACCTTCATGGATGAAGTCTTGGGCACCAAATCCCAAGTGTTGTTTTCCTCAAGTGCTTCAAGCTCTTCCTTCATTGCATGCTTCCATTCTGTTTTTGCTTTGGCCTCTTCGAATGATGATGGCTCCTCTTGGTTTATGTCCTGTGCTATGTAGATAGAATGTTTAGTTACTAATGAGGTGTCAAACCCATACCTTTCTGGTTTTTTCTTTTCCCTCATAGATCTTCTTAGGCCATGATGTGATGATTCTGCCTCATGTCCAAGTTCCTGCAATTTTGCTTTACCTTTAGACTTCCATGCTTTGATCTTTTCCATGTGAGATTCTTCATCATCCTCTGAGGTGTCTTGTTCTTCAATATTTGATTGTTCTCTACCAAGCTTTGGAAAATCTTCTTCAAGATTATATGGTAAATTGACCTTCCTGCATGAATCTTCATACCATGAATTGTTCTCATCAAAAACTACATCTCTGCTTACCAAGAATCCTTTGTTGGTAGGGTTGTATAACCTGTAGCTCTTTTGATTGTTGTCATATCCAATAAATACACACCTTTCTTCCTTTGGATCCATCTTGCCTCTAACCTGTGAAGGAACATGAGCAAAAGCAATACATCCAAAAATTTTACAATGATCTAAGCTTGGTCTTCTTCCATTCCAAGCCTCATATGGAGTCATCCCATCAAGGGATTTTGAAGGCAACCTGTTAATCAAGTAAGTGGCTGTAGATACAGCCTCAGCCCATAAGTAATTAGGTAAATGCTTTTCATTTAACATAGACCTTGCAGCTTCAACAATTGTCCTATTCCTCCTTTCTTCCACTCCATTTTGCTCAGGAGTGTACCTTGTAGTTACCTCTCTTTTGATTCCTCTTTCTTGAAGAAAAGAATCAAACTCATGGGAGAAGTATTCTCCCCCTCCATCTGACCTTAGCCTTTTTAGTGATTTACCTGTTTGATTCTCCACAAGAGCCAAATATCTTTTGAAACATGAAAAAACTTCATCTTTGTGTTTCATAAAGAATAGGATAGTCCATCTGCTGCAATCATCAATAAAGGAAACATAATACCTTGATCCAGATATTGAAGCTTCCTTGCTAGGTCCCCATACATCTGTATGAACCAACTCCAAGAGATCTCCATGCATATAACCTTTCTTCATGAATGGTAACCTGTGAGACTTTCCAAATTGACATGCACTACACTTATAAATCATATGTTGTTTTGACAAATTAGGAAGTCCAAGTACACTTTGGTCCCTGCAGATTTGCTTTAATGACCTTTCACCAATATGTGCTAACCTTTTGTGCCATACTTCCAATTCTGTGAGTGTCTGACTACCATAATTAAAGAGAGCAATGTTTCTAGTGTCCTGTAATTCAAATGTGAACAATCTACCTGTCTTTTCACCTTTTGCAATTCTTTTGAATCCTTGACTTGGATCTTCAACAAATGCTCCTGCTTTTGTGAACCTGACTTGCAACCCTTTCTCTACTATCTGCCCAACACTTATCAAATTCTTTGTAATGGTAGGGACATAGAGTACCTTACTGAGTAGGTTGATGTTTCCATCAGGTGCTTTGACATTGCCTATTTTCTTCACAGGATGTTTTGTATCATCTCCTGTTTGTACCTCATGCTTATTCCTTGGATCTTCTAAATCTGATAGGAGTGCCACATTTCCTCCCACATGACTTGAACAACCTGAATCTATGTAGAAAACATGCTCATCAGATTTACCTTGTGGCATAGCCATGTTCATGATCAATAATGAATCCTCTTTGTTTGAGTCTTCTATGTAGTTATTGTAGTCTCTCCTTCCTTTGTAGCCTCCTTGATAGTTTGAATGATTGTAGTTGTTGTAGTTGCCATGGTAGTTGTTGAACCTTCCTCTTGAGTAGCCATAACTTCCTCTATTGTATCCTCTGCCTCTTTGATTCCTGGAATTCCTAAAGCAATTTTTAGTTGTATGATTAGTTAATCCACAAATAGAACATGAGTTGGAGTCTTGGGATCTCCCCCTGCCTTGTCTACCTCCTCTTCCTCTACCTCTGCCATGTCTTCCTCTACCTGCATAGTTAGCTTGATATGTACCTGCTTCATCATCCACTTTCTTTGCCTTTCCTTTGTTATCTTTAGACTTGCTTTTATCCGTGTATAAAGCTGAAGATTGATTACCTTTAGAGCTTTCTCCATTTTTGATAAGCTTTGCCTCTTGAGTAAGTAGTTGTCCAATGAGTGTGTTGAAATCAGGTACATGCATGTCCATGTACAAATCCATAGCTGTGGTGAATGCTTCCCACTTATCATTTGCCTTCAAGCCATTGATGACCTGCCTTACAATTTGCTCTTCATCTATTACCTCTCCAATGCTTCCCAACTGATCCGCTATGTCCTTGAGCTTTGTGACAAAATCAGTCACATTTTGTTTGGGAGCCTTCTTGAGAGTTGTGAAATCCAGCCATAGTTGATGCTTCCTAGCTTTAGTACTTGAAGAAAAGAAAGCTTCAAGTGCATCCCACACTTCCTGAGATGTCTTACAACTTCTAATGTGAGGCAACAAAAAATCTGAGATAGAGTTGAGGAGATAAGACCTTGCAAGTGCATCCTTGGAGCACCATGTGCTCAATCTTTCTTGCTCTTCTTGTGTTGGTTGACTCTTGTTCCTGAAGCTTGGCATAACTTCATCTCCAGCCACATAACCATATAAACTTCTACCTTGGAGATAGGCTTCCATTCTTAGTGACCTAGCTGAGTAGTTACTTCTGTCCAATTTGTCAATAGATGAAGGAAATCCATCTGCCATGTTGTCCAACCTTGCTCTGATACCACTGTGAAGAGATGGATAGGTATGTGCTTGAAGATGAAGAGGTGTTGCAAAATCCTTGATCTACACCAGCCAAGTGAACTCCAGGAGTATATGGTGGGCCCTTTTAGCTTGCCAATGGATGTATTAGACACCCTATGTACCTTGGAAGATCACTCTCAAAAAGATAGATCAAAACAGATAAGTTGGAGTTAGCTCAGAGGAGAAAACTTGCTATTCTTGGTTCATACACCTGTCCAGTGTTTTACATAATTCTCTGAGCACAGCAGCAATTAGCTTAATTCCTCTTGGGGAAGTCTAGGTAATTTAAAGAGCTAACTTTAAAGAGTAATCTCATCAAAAATAATAAACCACACACTGAGAATGAGTTTTAACAAGTGATTACATCATCCCGATTTTCACTGGCTGCTATAGAAATAGACGAGTGAGCAGAAAAATCAACATAACTCAAAATGTAGGAATTCAATGATTATGAAAATTTTTATGATTATACTAGACAGTAAGCTGAATCCAACAAGCTGTAAATCACTGAATTTGGATAAGTAACCACTGAGAAATGGCTCTAACAAGATGAGTGAAAAAGTCGGGTACCTGACAGAGAAGTGAAGATGAATAGACCGTGTTGACTTCAAATGAACATAACTGAAGATTGCAACATCCAAATGACATGAAAAATTGTGAGAATATAGTAGACTTATAGAGCTAACTTTACCAAGTTAAATCACTGAAAATGATGCACCAAGCTCAGAGAAAACATCTCTGCAAGCTGAGTGAGAAAACTGAGAGTAATGGCAGTGAGTAGTACACTTCACTAGAACATGGAAAGATGAACTCAAATAATCATGAAAATGAAAGTATATTGCTTGTACAATACAATGACTTACTGATACATATGTGTGCCTTGTAATCACACCTTGATATGGCATAAAGCTCAGCTCTTGGAGGTCTTCACATAGGTCTCTCTAACCACGACTAAAACTGCCATCTATTTATAGTTGAGTTTGGGAGGCTAACTTCCCTCAATCACTCTCCAATCAATCAATGATTGATTTGATTCTCTACCTACCATAAATCACGAATTCGTGGCTCCTCTTTCCATTCTTGATCAAGTGGACTCAACCACTTAAGATTCTTTCACTTTTACATTAAGTAAACTCTCCAAAAAATTACAAGAGGTAGTTCACAAGTGAACTTTACATAGTCTTCTTTTTAAAGCTTCTTCTAAGACTTTGTGGAACACAAGCCAATACTTAGGCTTGTCATAGACTTGCTCCAAAAGCTCCCCCTCAAGCCAAGTATGCTTGAGGTCTTCAATCTTCCAAGATTACCTGCAAACCAATCATAGCCTTGAATTTGCAAAGCTTTGTACCATCCAATGCTTTGGTTAGAATATCTGCACATTGTTGATGAGTGGACACATATGATATTTGAATCTCTTTGCTTAGAACCTTTTCTCGTACATAGTGATAATGAACTTCAATATGTTTAGTCCTTGCATGAAAAATAGGATTAGCAGCCAAATGAATAGAACTCATATTGTCACCAAAAATAGTTGGAGTTCCAAACTCCAATCCAAGATCTTTGAATAATGTCTTCATCCACATAGATTCTTGTGTAGCTATGGCAAGAGCTCTGTATTGAGCTTCAGTAGAAGAGAGAGCAACTGTGGGTTGCTTCTTGGATGACCACGAAATAAGCTTTGAACCTGCAAAGGTAAGATAACCTGAAGTGCTCCTTCTATCTTCCTTGGAGCCAGCCCAATCTGCATCAGAAAATAGCTCCAAACCTAAATCAGATACATAAGGATAATAAAGTCCTTCATTTATGGTTCCTTTGAGATACTTGAGAATCCTTTTGGCAGCATCCATATGTGGTTTCCTTGGTGTGTGCATAAATTGACTTAGCACACTCACACTGTAACATATATCTACTCTTGTCAATGTGGCATAGTTGAGACTACCCACTAGACTTTGATATGATGTGATGTCCTCTATGAGTTCACCTTCATGTGAGCTCAATTTGTGATTGACCTCCATTGGAGTACCTGCAATCTTACAATCTTGCATCTTGAATTTTGCCAACATGTCCTTAATGTACTTCCTTTTAGTGAGAAACAAACCATGATCTTTGTAGACAACTTCCAAACCTAGGAAGTAGGGAATTGAACCCAAATCACTTATCTTGAACTCTTCTCTCATCTTATCTTTGATCTTCTTCATACCATCTGCATCATTTCCTGTCAATATAATATCATCTACATATACACATAGGTAGATGACCTCGGAATTACTCTTTTTAATAAAGAGTGAAGGATCTGCCTTGCTTGGTTGAAAGCCTTTGTCCTGCAAGAATGAAACAAGCCTGAAATTCCAAGCTCTTGGAGCTTGCTTGAGACCATACAATGCTTTGTTAAGTTTACACACATAATCAGGATAAACTTGGTTCTCAAAATCAGGTGGTTGTGCCATATATACCTCTTCTGTTATCCAACCATTCAAGAATGCATTCTTTACATCTAGTTGAAGTATCTTCCAATTCTTGGAAGAGGCAATACTAAGCAAAACCCTAATAGTAGGCATCTTTGCCACAGGAGAGAAGGTCTCCTCATAATCAATTCCCTGAGTTTGTGCAAAGCCTTTTGCTACAAGCCTTGCCTTATACCTGTTAATTGAACCATCAGAATTCTTCTTGAGTTTATAGACCCATCTTGAGCCTATTACCTTCATGGATGAAGTCTTGGGCACCAAATCCCAAGTGTTGTTTTCCTCAAGTGCTTCAATCTCTTCCTTCATTGCATGCTTCCATTCTGTTTTTGCTTTGGCCTCTTCGAATGATGATGGCTCCTCTTGGTTTATGTCATGTGCTATGTAGATAGAATGTTTAGTTACTAATGAGGTGTCAAACCCATACCTTTCTGGTTTTTTCTTTTCCCTCATAGATCTTCTTAGGCCATGATGTGATGATTCTGCCTCATGTCCAAGTTCCTGCAATTTTGCTTTACCTTTAGACTTCCATGCTTTGATCTTTTCCATGTGAGATTCTTCATCATCCTCTGAGGTGTCTTGTTCTTCAATATTAGATTGTTCTCTACCAAGCTTTGGAAAATCTTCTTCAAGATTATATGGTAAATTGACCTTCCTGCATGAATCTTCATACCATGAATTGTTCTCATCAAAAACTACATCTCTGCTTACCAAGAATCCTTTGTTGGTAGGGTTGTATAACCTGTAGCTCTTTTGATTGTTGTCATATCCAATAAATACACACCTTTCTGCCTTTGGATCCATCTTGCCTCTAACCTGTGAAGGAACATGAGCAAAAGCAATACATCCAAAAATTTTACAATGATCTAAGCTTGGTCTTCTTCCATTCCAAGCCTCATATGGAGTCATCCCATCAAGGGATTTTGAAGGCAACCTGTTAATCAAGTAAGTGGCTGTAGATACAGCCTCAGCCCATAAGTAATTAGGTAAATGCTTTTCATTTAACATAGACCTTGCAGCTTCAACAATTGTCCTATTCCTCCTTTCTGCCACTCCATTTTGCTCAGGAGTGTACCTTGTAGTTACCTCTCTTTTGATTCCTCTTTCTTGAAGAAAAGAATCAAACTCATGGGAGAAGTATTCTCCCCCTCCATCTGACCTTAGCCTTTTTAGTGATTTACCTGTTTGATTCACCACAAGAGCCAAATATCTTTTGAAACATGAAAAAACTTCATCTTTGTGTTTCATAAAGAATAGGATAGTCCATCTGCTGCAATCATCAATAAAGGAAACATAATACCTTGATCCAGATATTGAAGCTTCCTTGCTAGGTCCCCATACATCTGTATGAACCAACTCCAAGAGATCTCCATGCATATAACCTTTCTTCATGAATGGTAACCTGTGAGACTTTCCAAATTGACATGCACTACACTTATAAATCATATGTTGTTTTGACAAATTAGGAAGTCCAAGTACACTTTGGTCCCTGCAGATTTGCTTTAATGACCTTTCACCAATATGTGCTAACCTTTTGTGCCATACTTCCAATTTTGTGAGTGTCTGACTACCATAATTAAAGAGAGCAATGTTTCTAGTGTCCTGTAATTCAAATGTGAACAATCTACCTGTCTTTTCACCTTTTGCAATTCTTCTAAATCCTTGACTTGGATCTTCAACAAATGCTCCTGCTTTTGTGAACCTGACTTGCAACCCTTTCTCTACTATCTGCCCAACACTTATCAAATTCTTTGTAATGGTAGGGACATAGAGTACCTTACTGAGTAGGTTGATGTTTCCATCAGGTGCTTTGACATTGCCTATTTTCTTCACAGGATGTTTTGTATCATCTCCTGTTTGTACCTCATGCTTATTCCTTGGATCTTCTAAATCTGATAGGAGTGCCACATTTCCTGCCACATGATTTGAACAACCTGAATCTATGTAGAAAACATGCTCATCAAATTTACCTTGTGGCATAGCCATGTTCATGATCAATAATGAATCCTCTTTGTTTGAGTCTTCTGTGTAGTTATTGTAGTCTCTCCTTCCTTTGTAGCCTCCTTGATAGTTTGAATGATTGTAGTTGTTGTAGTTGCCATGGTAGTTGTTGAACCTTCCTCTTGAGTAGCCATAACTTCCTCTATTGTATCCTCTACCTCTTTGATTCCTGGAATTCCTAAAGCAATTTTCAGTTGTATGATTAGTTAATCCACAAATAGAACATGAGTTGGAGTCTTGGGATCTCCCCCTGCCTTGTCTACCTCCTCTTCCTCTACCTCTGCCATGTCTTCCTCTACCTGCATAGTTAGCTTGATATGTACCTGCTTCATCATCCACTTTCTTTGCCTTTCCTTTGTTATCTTTAGACTTGCTTTTATCCGTGTATAAAGCTGAAGATTGACTACCTTTAGAGCTTTCTCCATTTTTGATAAGCTTTGCCTCTTGAGTAAGTAGTTGTCCAATGAGTGTGTTGAAATCAGGTACATGCATGTCCATGTACAAATCCATAGCTGTGGTGAATGCTTCCCACTTATCATCTGCCTTCAAGCCATTGATGACCTTGAGCTTTGTGACAAAATCAGTCACATTTTGTTTGGGAGCCTTCTTGAGAGTTTTGAAATCCAGCCATAGTTGATGCTTCCTAGCTTTAGTACTTGAAGAAAAGAAAGCTTCAAGTGCATCCCACACTTCCTGAGATGTCTTACAACTTCTAATGTGAGGCAACAAAAAATCTGAGATAGAGTTGAGGAGATAAGACCTTGCAAGTGCATCCTTGGAGCACCATGTGCTCAATCTTTCTTGCTCTTCTTGTGTTGGTTGACTCTTGTTCCTGAAACTTGGCATAACTTCATCTCCAGCCACATAACCATATAAACTTCTACCTTGGAGATAGGCTTCCATTCTTAATGACCAAGCTGAGTAGTTACCTTTGTCCAATTTGTCAATTGATGAAGGAAATCCATCTGCCATGTTGTCCAACCTTGCTCTGATACCACTGTGAAGAGATGGATAGGTATGTGCTTGAAGATGAAGAGGTGTTGCAAAATCCTTGACCTACACCAGCCAAGTGAACTCCAGGAGTATATGGTGGGCCCTTTTAGCTTGCCAATGGATGTATTAGACACCCTATGTACCTTGGAAGATCACTCTCAAAAAGATAGATCAAAACAGATAAGTTGGAGTTAGCTCAGAGGAGAATACTTGCTATTCTTGGTTCATACACCTGTCCAGTGTTTTACATAATTCTCTGAGCACAGCAGCAATTAGCTTAATTCCTCTTGGGGAAGTCTAGGTAACTTATAGAGCTAACTTTAAAGAGTAATCTCATCAAAAATAATAAACCACACACTGAGAATGAGTTTTAACAAGTGATGACATCATCCCGATTTTCACGGGCTGCTACAGAAAGAGACCAGTGAGCAGAAAAACCAACATAACTCAAAATGTAGGAATTCAATGATTATGAAAATTTGTATGGTTATACTAGACAGTAAGCTGAATCCAACAAGCTGTAAATCACTGAATTTGGATAAGTAACCACGGAGAAATGGCTCTAACAAGATGAGTGAAAAAGTCGGGTACCTGACAGAGAAGTGAAGATGAACAGACCCTGTTGACTTCAAATGAACATAACTGAAGATTGCAACATCCAAATGACATGAAAGTTTGTGAGAATATAGTAGACTTATAGAGCTAACTTTACCAAGTTAAATCACTGAAAATGATGCACCAAGCTCAGAGAAAACATCTCTGCAAGCTGACTGAGAAAACTGAGAGTAATGGCAGTGAGTAGTACAATTCACTACAACATGGAAAGATGAACTCAAATAATCATGAAAATGATAGTATATTGCTTGTACAATACAATGACTTACTGATACATATGTGTGCCTTGTAATCACACCTTGATATGGCATAAAGCTCAGCTCTTGGAGGTCTTCACATAGCTCTCTCTAACCACGACTAAAACTGCCATCTATTTATAGTTGAGTTTGGGAGGCTAACTTCCCTCAATCACTCTCCAATCAATCAATGATTGATTTGATTCTCTACCTACCATAAATCACGAATTCGTGGCTCCTCTTTCCATTCTTGATCAAGTGGACTCAACCACTTAAGATTCTTTCACTTTTACATTAAGTAAACTCTCCAAAAAATTACAAGAGGTAGTTCACAAGTGAACTTTACATAGTCTTCTTTTTAAAGCTTCTTCTAAGACTTTGTGGAACTCAAGCCAATACTTAGGCTTGTCATAGACTTGCTCCAACAGCTCCCCCTCAAGCCAAGTATGCTTGAGGTCTTCAATCTTCCAAGATTACCTGCAAACCAATCATAGCCTTGAATTTGCAAAGCTTTGTACCATCCAATGCTTTGGTTAGAATATCTGCACATTGTTGATGAGTGGACACATATGATATTTGAATCTCTTTGCTTAGAACCTTTTCTCGTACATAGTGATAATGAACTTCAATATGTTTATTCCTTGCATGAAAAATAGGATTAGCAGCCAAATGAATAGAACTCATATTGTCACCAAAAATAGTTGGAGTTCCAAACTCCAATCCAAGATCTTTGAATAATGTCTTCATCCACATAGATTCTTGTGTAGCTATGGCAAGAGCTCTGTATTGAGCTTCAGTAGAAGAGAGAGCAACTGTGGGTTGCTTCTTGGATGACCACGAAATCAGCTTTGAACCTACAAAGGTAAGATAACCTGAAGTGCTCCTTCTATCTTCCTTGGAGCCAGCCCAATCTGCATCACAAAATAGCTCCAAACCTAAATCAGATACATAAGGATAATAAAGTCCTTCATTTATGGTCCCTTTGAGATACTTGAGAATCCTTTTGGCAGCATCCATATGTGGTTTCCTAGGTGTGTGCATAAATTGACTTAGCACACTCACACTGTAACATATATCTACTCTTGTCAATGTGGCATAGTTGAGACTACCCACTAGACTTTGATATGATGTGATGTCCTCTATGAGTTCACCTTCATGTGAGCTCAATTTGTGATTGACCTCCATTGGAGTACCTGCAATCTTACAATCTTGCATCTTGAATTTTGCCAACATGTCCTTAATGTACTTCCTTTGAGTGAGAAACAAACCATGATCTTTGTAGACAACTTCCAAACCTAGGAAGTAGGTAATTGAACCCAAATCACTTATCTTGAACTCTTCTCTCATCTGATCTTTGATCTTCTTCATACCATCTGCATCATTTCCTGTCAATATAATATCATCTACATATACACATAGGTAGATGACCTCGGAATTACTCTTTTTAATAAAGAGTGAAGGATCTGCCTTGCTTGGTTGAAAGCCTTTGTCCTGCAAGAATGAAACAAGCCTGAAATTCCAAGCTCTTGGAGCTTGCTTGAGACCATACAATGCTTTGTTAAGTTTACACACATAATCAGGATAAACTTGGTTCTCAAAATCAGGTGGTTGTGCCATATATACCTCTTCTGTTATCCAACCATTCAAGAATGCATTCTTTACATCTAGTTGAAGTATCTTCCAATTCTTGGAAGAGGCAATACTAAGCAAAACCCTAATAGTAGGCATCTTTGCCACAGGAGAGAAGGTCTCCTCATAATCAATTCCCTGAGTTTGTGCAAAGCCTTTTGCTACAAGCCTTGCCTTATACCTGTTAATTGAACCATCAGAATTCTTCTTGAGTTTATAGACCCATCTTGAGCCTATTACCTTCATGGATGAAGTCTTGGGCACCAAATCCCAAGTGTTGTTTTCCTCAAGTGCTTCAATCTCTTCCTTCATTGCATGCTTCCATTCTGTTTTTGCTTTGGCCTCTTCGAATGATGATGGCTCCTCTTGGTTTATGTCCTGTGCTATGTAGATAGAATGTTTAGTTACTAATGAGGTGTCAAACCCATACCTTTCTGGTTTTTTCTTTTCCCTCATAGATCTTCTTAGGCCATGATGTGATGATTCTGCCTCATGTCCAAGTTCCTGCAATTTTGCTTTACCTTTAGACTTCCATGCTTTGATCTTTTCCATGTGAGATTCTTCATCATCCTCTGAGGTGTCTTGTTCTTCAATATTAGATTGTTCTCTACCAAGCTTTGGAAAATCTTCTTCAAGATTATATGGTAAATTGACCTTCCTGCATGAATCTTCATACCATGAATTGTTCTCATAAAAAACTACATCTCTTCTTACCAAGAATCCTTTGTTGGTAGGGTTGTATAACCTGTAGCTCTTTTGATTGTTGTCATATCCAATAAATACACACCTTTCTGCCTTTGGATCCATCTTGCCTCTAACCTGTGAAGGAACATGAGCAAAACCAATACATCCAAAAATTTTACAATGATCTAAGCTTGGTCTTCTTCCATTCCAAGCCTCATATGGAGTCATCCCATCAAGGGATTTTGAAGGCAACCTGTTAATCAAGTAAGTGGCTGTAGATACAGCCTCAGCCCATAAGTAATTAGGTAAATGCTTTTCATTTAACATAGACCTTGCAGCTTCAACAATTGTCCTATTCCTCCTTTCTGCCACTCCATTTTGCTCAGGAGTGTACCTTGTAGTTACCTCTCTTTTGATTCCTCTTTCTTGAAGAAAAGAATCAAACTCATGGGAGAAGTATTCTCCCCCTCCATCTGACCTTAGCCTTTTTAGTGATTTACCTGTTTGATTCACCACAAGAGCCAAATATCTTTTGAAACATGAAAAAACTTCATCTTTGTGTTTCATAAAGAATAGGATAGTCCATCTGCTGCAATCATCAATAAAGGAAACATAATACCTTGATCCAGATATTGAAGCTTCCTTGCTAGGTCCCCATACATCTGTATGAACCAACTCCAAGAGATCTCCATGCATATAACCTTTCTTCATGAATGGTAACCTGTGAGACTTTCCAAATTGACATGCACTACACTTATAAATCATATGTTGTTTTGACAAATTAGGAAGTCCAAGTACACTTTGGTCCCTGCAGATTTGCTTTAATGACCTTTCACCAATATGTGCTAACCTTTTGTGCCATACTTCCAATTTTGTGAGTGTCTGACTACCATAATTAAAGAGAGCAATGTTTCTAGTGTCCTGTAATTCAAATGTGAACAATCTACCTGTCTTTTCACCTTTTGCAATTCTTCTAAATCCTTGACTTGGATCTTCAACAAATGCTCCTGCTTTTGTGAACCTGACTTGCAACCCTTTCTCTACTATCTGCCCAACACTTATCAAATTCTTTGTAATGGTAGGGACATAGAGTACCTTACTGAGTAGGTTGATGTTTCCATCAGGTGCTTTGACATTGCCTATTTTCTTCACAGGATGTTTTGTATCATCTCCTGTTTGTACCTCATGCTTATTCCTTGGATCTTCTAAATCTGATAGGAGTGCCACATTTCCTGCCACATGATTTGAACAACCTGAATCTATGTAGAAAACATGCTCATCAAATTTACCTTGTGGCATAGCCATGTTCATGATCAATAATGAATCCTCTTTGTTTGAGTCTTCTGTGTAGTTATTGTAGTCTCTCCTTCCTTTGTAGCCTCCTTGATAGTTTGAATGATTGTAGTTGTTGTAGTTGCCATGGTAGTTGTTGAACCTTCCTCTTGAGTAGCCATAACTTCCTCTATTGTATCCTCTACCTCTTTGATTCCTGGAATTCCTAAAGCAATTTTCAGTTGTATGATTAGTTAATCCACAAATAGAACATGAGTTGGAGTCTTGGGATCTCCCCCTGCCTTGTCTACCTCCTCTTCCTCTACCTCTGCCATGTCTTCCTCTACCTGCATAGTTAGCTTGATATGTACCTGCTTCATCATCCACTTTCTTTGCCTTTCCTTTGTTATCTTTAGACTTGCTTTTATCCGTGTATAAAGCTGAAGATTGACTACCTTTAGAGCTTTCTCCATTTTTGATAAGCTTTGCCTCTTGAGTAAGTAGTTGTCCAATGAGTGTGTTGAAATCAGGTACATGCATGTCCATGTACAAATCCATAGCTGTGGTGAATGCTTCCCACTTATCATCTGCCTTCAAGCCATTGATGACCTTGAGCTTTGTGACAAAATCAGTCACATTTTGTTTGGGAGCCTTCTTGAGAGTTGTGAAATCCAGCCATAGTTGATGCTTCCTAGCTTTAGTACTTGAAGAAAAGAAAGCTTCAAGTGCATCCCACACTTCCTGAGATGTCTTACAACTTCTAATGTGAGGCAACAAAAAATCTGAGATAGAGTTGAGGAGATAAGACCTTGCAAGTGCATCCTTGGAGCACCATGTGCTCAATCTTTCTTGCTCTTCTTGTGTTGGTTGACTCTTGTTCCTGAAACTTGGCATAACTTCATCTCCAGCCACATAACCATATAAACTTCTACCTTGGAGATAGGCTTCCATTCTTAATGACCAAGCTGAGTAGTTACCTTTGTCCAATTTGTCAATTGATGAAGGAAATCCATCTGCCATGTTGTCCAACCTTGCTCTGATACCACTGTGAAGAGATGGATAGGTATGTGCTTGAAGATGAAGAGGTGTTGCAAAATCCTTGACCTACACCAGCCAAGTGAACTCCAGGAGTATATGGTGGGCCCTTTTAGCTTGCCAATGGATGTATTAGACACCCTATGTACCTTGGAAGATCACTCTCAAAAAGATAGATCAAAACAGATAAGTTGGAGTTAGCTCAGAGGAGAATACTTGCTATTCTTGGTTCATACACCTGTCCAGTGTTTTACATAATTCTCTGAGCACAGCAGCAATTAGCTTAATTCCTCTTGGGGAAGTCTAGGTAACTTATAGAGCTAACTTTAAAGAGTAATCTCATCAAAAATAATAAACCACACACTGAGAATGAGTTTTAACAAGTGATGACATCATCCCGATTTTCACGGGCTGCTACAGAAAGAGACCAGTGAGCAGAAAAACCAACATAACTCAAAATGTAGGAATTCAATGATTATGAAAATTTGTATGGTTATACTAGACAGTAAGCTGAATCCAACAAGCTGTAAATCACTGAATTTGGATAAGTAACCACGGAGAAATGGCTCTAACAAGATGAGTGAAAAAGTCGGGTACCTGACAGAGAAGTGAAGATGAACAGACCCTGTTGACTTCAAATGAACATAACTGAAGATTGCAACATCCAAATGACATGAAAGTTTGTGAGAATATAGTAGACTTATAGAGCTAACTTTACCAAGTTAAATCACTGAAAATGATGCACCAAGCTCAGAGAAAACATCTCTGCAAGCTGACTGAGAAAACTGAGAGTAATGGCAGTGAGTAGTACAATTCACTACAACATGGAAAGATGAACTCAAATAATCATGAAAATGATAGTATATTGCTTGTACAATACAATGACTTACTGATACATATGTGTGCCTTGTAATCACACCTTGATATGGCATAAAGCTCAGCTCTTGGAGGTCTTCACATAGCTCTCTCTAACCACGACTAAAACTGCCATCTATTTATAGTTGAGTTTGGGAGGCTAACTTCCCTCAATCACTCTCCAATCAATCAATGATTGATTTGATTCTCTACCTACCATAAATCACGAATTCGTGGCTCCTCTTTCCATTCTTGATCAAGTGGACTCAACCACTTAAGATTCTTTCACTTTTACATTAAGTAAACTCTCCAAAAAATTACAAGAGGTAGTTCACAAGTGAACTTTACATAGTCTTCTTTTTAAAGCTTCTTCTAAGACTTTGTGGAACTCAAGCCAATACTTAGGCTTGTCATAGACTTGCTCCAACAGCTCCCCCTCAAGCCAAGTATGCTTGAGGTCTTCAATCTTCCAAGATTACCTGCAAACCAATCATAGCCTTGAATTTGCAAAGCTTTGTACCATCCAATGCTTTGGTTAGAATATCTGCACATTGTTGATGAGTGGACACATATGATATTTGAATCTCTTTGCTTAGAACCTTTTCTCGTACATAGTGATAATGAACTTCAATATGTTTATTCCTTGCATGAAAAATAGGATTAGCAGCCAAATGAATAGAACTCATATTGTCACCAAAAATAGTTGGAGTTCCAAACTCCAATCCAAGATCTTTGAATAATGTCTTCATCCACATAGATTCTTGTGTAGCTATGGCAAGAGCTCTGTATTGAGCTTCAGTAGAAGAGAGAGCAACTGTGGGTTGCTTCTTGGATGACCACGAAATCAGCTTTGAACCTACAAAGGTAAGATAACCTGAAGTGCTCCTTCTATCTTCCTTGGAGCCAGCCCAATCTGCATCACAAAATAGCTCCAAACCTAAATCAGATACATAAGGATAATAAAGTCCTTCATTTATGGTCCCTTTGAGATACTTGAGAATCCTTTTGGCAGCATCCATATGTGGTTTCCTAGGTGTGTGCATAAATTGACTTAGCACACTCACACTGTAACATATATCTACTCTTGTCAATGTGGCATAGTTGAGACTACCCACTAGACTTTGATATGATGTGATGTCCTCTATGAGTTCACCTTCATGTGAGCTCAATTTGTGATTGACCTCCATTGGAGTACCTGCAATCTTACAATCTTGCATCTTGAATTTTGCCAACATGTCCTTAATGTACTTCCTTTGAGTGAGAAACAAACCATGATCTTTGTAGACAACTTCCAAACCTAGGAAGTAGGTAATTGAACCCAAATCACTTATCTTGAACTCTTCTCTCATCTGATCTTTGATCTTCTTCATACCATCTGCATCATTTCCTGTCAATATAATATCATCTACATATACACATAGGTAGATGACCTCGGAATTACTCTTTTTAATAAAGAGTGAAGGATCTGCCTTGCTTGGTTGAAAGCCTTTGTCCTGCAAGAATGAAACAAGCCTGAAATTCCAAGCTCTTGGAGCTTGCTTGAGACCATACAATGCTTTGTTAAGTTTACACACATAATCAGGATAAACTTGGTTCTCAAAATCAGGTGGTTGTGCCATATATACCTCTTCTGTTATCCAACCATTCAAGAATGCATTCTTTACATCTAGTTGAAGTATCTTCCAATTCTTGGAAGAGGCAATACTAAGCAAAACCCTAATAGTAGGCATCTTTGCCACAGGAGAGAAGGTCTCCTCATAATCAATTCCCTGAGTTTGTGCAAAGCCTTTTGCTACAAGCCTTGCCTTATACCTGTTAATTGAACCATCAGAATTCTTCTTGAGTTTATAGACCCATCTTGAGCCTATTACCTTCATGGATGAAGTCTTGGGCACCAAATCCCAAGTGTTGTTTTCCTCAAGTGCTTCAATCTCTTCCTTCATTGCATGCTTCCATTCTGTTTTTGCTTTGGCCTCTTCGAATGATGATGGCTCCTCTTGGTTTATGTCCTGTGCTATGTAGATAGAATGTTTAGTTACTAATGAGGTGTCAAACCCATACCTTTCTGGTTTTTTCTTTTCCCTCATAGATCTTCTTAGGCCATGATGTGATGATTCTGCCTCATGTCCAAGTTCCTGCAATTTTGCTTTACCTTTAGACTTCCATGCTTTGATCTTTTCCATGTGAGATTCTTCATCATCCTCTGAGGTGTCTTGTTCTTCAATATTAGATTGTTCTCTACCAAGCTTTGGAAAATCTTCTTCAAGATTATATGGTAAATTGACCTTCCTGCATGAATCTTCATACCATGAATTGTTCTCATAAAAAACTACATCTCTTCTTACCAAGAATCCTTTGTTGGTAGGGTTGTATAACCTGTAGCTCTTTTGATTGTTGTCATATCCAATAAATACACACCTTTCTGCCTTTGGATCCATCTTGCCTCTAACCTGTGAAGGAACATGAGCAAAACCAATACATCCAAAAATTTTACAATGATCTAAGCTTGGTCTTCTTCCATTCCAAGCCTCATATGGAGTCATCCCATCAAGGGATTTTGAAGGCAACCTGTTAATCAAGTAAGTGGTTGTAGATACAGCCTCAGCCCATAAGTAATTAGGTAAATGCTTTTCATTTAACATAGACCTTGCAGCTTCAACAATTGTCCTATTCCTCCTTTCTGCCACTCCATTTTGCTCAGGAGTGTACCTTGTAGTTACCTCTCTTTTGATTCCTCTTTCTTGAAGAAAAGAATCAAACTCATGGGAGAAGTATTCTCCCCCTCCATCTGACCTTAGCCTTTTTAGTGATTTACCTGTTTGATTCTCCACAAGAGCCAAATATCTTTTGAAACATGAAAAAACTTCATCTTTGTGTTTCATAAAGAATAGGATAGTCCATCTGCTGCAATCATCAATAAAGGAAACATAATACCTTGATCCAGATATTGAAGCTTCCTTGCTAGGTCCCCATACATCTGTATGAACCAACTCCAAGAGATCTCCATGCATATAACCTTTCTTCATGAATGGTAACCTGTGAGACTTTCCAAATTGACATGCACTACACTTATAAATCATATGTTGTTTTGACAAATTAGGAAGTCCAAGTACACTTTGGTCCCTGCAGATTTGCTTTAATGACCTTTCACCAATATGTGCTAACCTTTTGTGCCATACTTCCAATTTTGTGAGTGTCTGACTACCATAATTAAAGAGAGCAATGTTTCTAGTGTCCTGTAATTCAAATGTGAACAATCTACCTGTCTTTTCACCTTTTGCAATTCTTCTGAATCCTTGACTTGGATCTTCAACAAATGCTCGTGCTTTTGTGAACCTGACTTGCAACCATTTCTCTACTATCTGCCCAACACTTATCAAATTCTTTGTAATGGTAGGGACATAGAGTACCTTACTGATTAGGTTGATGTTTCCATCAGGTGCTTTGACATTGCCTATTTTCTTCACAGGATGTTTTGTATCATCTCCTGTTTGTACCTCATGCTTATTCCTTGGATCTTCTAAATCTGATAGGAGTGCCACATTTCCTGCCACATGATTTGAACAACCTGAATCTATGTAGAAAACATGCTCATCAAATTTACCTTGTGGCATAGCCATGTTCATGATCAATAATGAATCCTCTTTGTTTGAGTCTTCTGTGTAGTTATTGTAGTCTCTCCTTCCTTTGTAGCCTCCTTGATAGTTTGAATGATTGTAGTTGTTGTAGTTGCCATGGTAGTTGTTGAACCTTCCTCTTGAGTAGCCATAACTTCCTCTATTGTATCCTCTACCTCTTTGATTCCTGGAATTCCTAAAGCAATTTTCAGTTGTATGATTAGTTAATCCACAAATAGAACATGAGTTGGAGTCTTGGGATCTCCCCCTGCCTTGTCTACCTCCTCTTCCTCTACCTCTGCCATGTCTTCCTCTACCTGCATAGTTAGCTTGATATGTACCTGCTTCATCATCCACTTTCTTTGCCTTTCCTTTGTTATCTTTAGACTTGCTTTTATCCGTGTATAAAGCTGAAGATTGACTACCTTTAGAGCTTTCTCCATTTTTGATAAGCTTTGCCTCTTGAGTAAGTAGTTGTCCAATGAGTGTGTTGAAATCAGGTACATGCATGTCCATGTACAAATCCATAGCTGTGGTGAATGCTTCCCACTTATCATCTGCCTTCAAGCCATTGATGACCTTGAGCTTTGTGACAAAATCAGTCACATTTTGTTTGGGAGCCTTCTTGAGAGTTGTGAAATCCAGCCATAGTTGATGCTTCCTAGCTTTAGTACTTGAAGAAAAGAAAGCTTCAAGTGCATCCCACACTTCCTGAGATGTCTTACAACTTCTAATGTGAGGCAACAAAAAATATGAGATAGAGTTGAGGAGATAAGACCTTGCAAGTGCATCCTTGGAGCACCATGTGCTCAATCTTTCTTGCTCTTCTTGTGTTGGTTGACTCTTGTTCCTGAAACTTGGCATAACTTCATCTCCAGCCACATAACCATATAAACTTCTACCTTGGAGATAGGCTTCCATTCTTAATGACCGAGCTGAGTAGTTACCTCTGTCCAATTTGTCAATTGATGAAGGAAATCCATATGCCATGTTGTCCAACCTTGCTCTGATACCACTGTGAAGAGATGGATAGGTATGTGCTTGAAGATGAAGAGGTGTTGCAAAATCCTTGATCTACACCAGCCAAATGAACTCCAGGAGTATATGGTGGGCCCTTTTAGCTTGCCAATGGATGTATTAGACACCCTATGTACCTTGGAAGATCACTCTCAAAAAGATAGATCAAAACAGATAAGTTGGAGTTAGCTCAGAGGAGAAAACTTGCTATTCTTGGTTCATACACCTGTCCAATGTTTTACATAATTCTCTGAGCACAGCAGCAATTAGTTTAATTCTCTTGGGGAAGTCTAGGTAACTTAAAGAGCTAACTTTAAAGAGTAATCTCATCAAAAATAATAAACCACACACTGAGAATGAGTTTTAACAAGTGATGACATCATCCCGATTTTCACGGGCTGCTACAGAAATAGAACAGTGAGCAGAAAAATCAACATAACTCAAAATGTAGGAATTCAATGATTATGAAAATTTGTATGGCTATACTAGACAGTAAGTTGAATCCAGCAAGCTGTAAATCACTGAATTTGGATAAGTAACCACTGAGAAATAGCTCTAACAAGATGACTGAAAAAGTCGGGTACCTGACAGAGAAGTGAGGATGAACAGACCCTGTTGATTTCAAATGAACATAACTGAAGATTGCAACATCCAAATGACATGAAAATTTGTGAGAATATAGTAGACTTATAGGTCTAACTTTACCAAGTTAAATCACTGAAAATGATGCACCAAGCTCAGAGAAAACATCTCTGCAAGCTGACTGAGAAAACTGAGAGTAATGGCAGTGAGTAGTACACTTCACTAGAACATGGAAAGATGAACTCAAATAATCATGAAAATGGAAGTAAATAGCTTGTACAATACAATGACTTACTGATACATATGTGTGCCTTGTAATCACACCTTGATATGGCATGAAGCTCAGCTCTTGGAGGTCTTCACATAGGTCTCTCTAACCACGACTAAAACTGCCATCTATTTATAGTTGAGTTTGGGAGGCTAACTTCCCTCAATCACTCTCCAATCAATCAATGATTGATTTGATTCTCTACCTACCATAAATCATGAATTCGTGGCTCCTCTTTCCATTCTTGATCAAGTGGACTCAACCACTTAAGATTCTTTCACTTTTACATTAAGTAAACTCTCCAAAAAATTACAAGAGGTAGTTCACAAGTGAACTTTACATAGTCTTCTTTTTAAAGCTTCTTCTAAGACTTTGTGGAACTCAAGCCAATACGTAGGCTTGTCATAGACTTGCTCCAACAATACACACACATACACATACAGACACATATACATGCACACACATACACATGTACACATACACACACATACACTAACATGCATACATACACACATATGCATACATACATACACACATGCATACACACACATAGACATACACACACATATGCATACACACACATACATACATACACATATACACACATACACACTATACACACACACATAGACATACACACACACATAGAAACACACACACACACACATAGAAACACACACGCACACATACACATATGTACACATACATACATACATACATTCACATGCATACATACACACATATGCATACGTACACACACATGAACACATACACACACATGCATACATACAAACACATGCATACATACAGAAACATGCATACATACACACATGCATACATACACACATGCATAAACAGGTATATGTGTACATACATACATACATGCATACACACATATACACAAACATGCACATATACATACACACACATACACATATACACACACATACACATATGCACACACATAAAGTCACATACACACATATATACACATGCATACACACACATATACATACACACATGTACATACACATACATGTGTACATATATACACGTACATACACATATACATACACACACATACACTCACATGCATACATACACACACATGCATACACAAACACACATACACACATATGCGTACACACACATACACACACATGTATACATACACACACATATACATACACACATACATATATACACACATATACATACACACACACACACACACACACACACACATATATATATATATATATATATATATATATATATATATATATATATATATATATAGAGAGAGAGAGAGAGAGAGAGAGAGAGGGATATGTCCCAACACCTCTGCATAGTATCACATGGCATCTTTGGATCTGGAGGAGATAATCACATGTCCTTGCATCCAATGTACGTATCAAATATTTCATAAACGATGGATTTGTACTGCACACGTTTGAGAATATGGACCCTTTGCTTCATATTGACTACAAAACCTATGCTTCCAATCACATGGTTCTGCTGGTGAGCATATTGACCCACATGACATTGCATCATCTACCTCTCGTGGGTAGAAGAGAATGATATGTGATGTAGAAGGACAGACTATTGGTAGCATGACAGAGAATGAATACATGGAAGAAATGCTCAAGGTGTTTCATGACATGGACAAAGACCACGATGCTGTATACGATGTCATGGGTTCCATGGATATGAAAAAAGTTTCACAATCCAAATAACATTAGAACATGCAAAAACTAGCTTGTTTACTACTCTACAATGGCGCAAAGCTATCTATTCTATGTGGGCAATTACCAAGCCAAATGAAATAGTCTCACTACCAACAGCTCCTTCGGTGGGGTGCTCTGCAAGATGGAAGAGCAACAGGTGAAGAAGGTGATTTTAGAGTTTCAAACACCTACTGGGTGCATGAGGTGTCTAAAGACTACCTTCACACAAAATGACAATCTCGGAGGCCTCAAGTCTCATGATTGACACAAGTTTTTGTAGTTTTTGGTCCCTGTTGTTGTGAAACATTATCTTTTGGAGGATGTGCGAACAACCATTTACACAATTAGTTCCTTGGTACAATGGATCTCATCTAAAGAGATAAGGAGAGATAATATAGACAGTGCCAAACTCAATGCTATAGAGGTTGTTTGTATGGTTGAAAACTACTTTCGCACAAGCATTCTAACAATTCAGTTTCATTTATTGGTTCATGTGGTTGACAAAGTTGCAGTGGTAGGAACTGTCCATGATCAATGGATGTTGTTTTTAGAGTGGTTCATGAAGATACTTAAAGAGTTTGTTCACCAGAGAGCACCTCCAAAAGGCAACATGGTAGAGGGGTGGCTCATACAAGCATCTTTGGTATTCATAACAGAGTTTCTATGCATGTTGGACCCAAAAATGCCTTGCTTATGGAGCGACGGTGAAGATGTTTGTCTCATAGGCAATGAGCCCCAGGGTCAAGTTAGCCAAACAAAAAGGATGCAGTTTTTAGAGAGAAGGCAATAAAGTTTTACATCGTTAACTTGGAGCCCATGCAGAACTAGTTGGAGAGGTATGAGCTTGCTAAAGAGGCAAACGCATGGGAAAGAGCCTGGTTTCGAAAGAATCACTCCACTCTCTCTTTGCCTCTTATAAAAAGTCTTTGACCTCTTCTAGCCTTTCCAATGAGGAAATGGATAGATGCAACCATTTCACAAGCAAAGACGATGGGTGAGGATATCTCTGAAGAAGAGAAGGAAATCACAAAGGGGTGTGATTGGGAATTAACACTCTCAAACATTGCAAATTAATAACGTGTTGATCTTATGCACTATTTGACCATCATAACGCAATCCATTTTATGTGTTGTCCAATATTACAAATACAATGGGCTATGGTCTCATGGATGACACTTTTGGATTGCATGCATCGAAGAAAATAGGTCTACTTTTGATAATGGGGTGATGGTCAACTTTCTCCCAAAATGTAGAGCTAGTGCAAGAGAAGACAATGCCCAATAAGGCAAACTCAAGTATTACAGAGTGATTGTGGATATCTTGAAGCTATCGTTAAGGAGGTTTGACCACTTCCTATTTGATGTGAAGTGGCAGTCACCACTAGAAGAAATGTAACAGTGAGGCATGACAAGAGTGGTTTGTTTTAAGTAGACTCCACGAAGCTATGGACGGATGAAAGAGACAAATTTGTACTTCTCGAACACTATGAGCATGTTTTCTTTACACCAAATCTGAAAGAACCATAATGGCTATTTGTTTTACAAGTCGCTCCACATAACAAACAAATTTATGAGGACATGGACATAGAAGAAGTTCCATCTATAGTGGACTCTGAGATGCATGCAGCAGTTCAAGAGGAAGACATCCTTGTCCTAGAAGAAGAGGCCTTTCAAAAAGACCAAGTACATGAGGAGGTAATGGACGATATGCTGTATGAGGATGATGATCTGGAAGGGATGGCCACACAAAGAGATTTGGAAGTCACCAATGTAGAGATAGATATGCTCTATGCATCAGATCTCCAAGAAGATGCTAGAATAGGGGACTTATGAAGAAAGCAATTATATGTACTTATTTATGTTTACAATGAAATGAAGTCTTAGTCCAATGCTTTTCTAAATTTGCTACACTTTTTTTTAGACTACTAATTTTTTTGTATTACTATTATTATAGGTATGCTAATTATTTGAGTTATCTATTGTAGAGAATGATGGGGGATAGTCCACCACTCAGTCTAGATTCCATGACAAAGGAGCATCTTCTACAGTTCATATCTCGAGCACCTACTGCTTATCAAGCCATCACATCAGAGTATTGGGTCTCTCGTGGGACTACTCCCGTTGACGATACTCCCTTTGGTGGGACTATTCCCGCTCATGGCACTCCCTTTTCTAAGACTACTCTCATGGATGACACTCCCTTTGATGGGACTACTCCCGTTGCTGGCACTCCCTTTGGTGGTACTCGTGGCTTTATGGGTCCACCACAACCATCTTCTTAGACATCCCCTAGTGCTCTAGTAGTCGACGTGTGTGCCAGTGTTCGACACCACAACTTGAATACATGTTGGCCAGTCTCTTTCATCTGGGTCAGGTTCAAAGTCATATTTTGGATGAGGAGGTTCTAGAGGAGGGTCTATGGGTGGCCTACCTCATTCGTCTGGGCTAGGTTTGAGGTGTACGGGTGGCTGTGGGTTTGGAGGAGGAGGTGGATGTTGTGGAGCTGCTGCAATAGATGTTGTATCACCCACAACTTGTCCTAGACCAAGTGCTTTAGATGCAGGTACTCCACACAACACAGCACGTACACCTTGGGGTGCTCATGACCATGATGACTTCAAGTTGTACCATATACAAGATGGACCACCAGGGATGGAGGCAATCAGAAAGGCCATGCGCCAATGGATACGATAGTTGTGCACAATACAATTTGGACACTTTTTCATGGTCAAGTGGAGTGCACAAGACAAGGATTGCAAGAATTACATCACAGAGGCAATCTATCACAAGTATCGACCAACACTTGGGCACCCTATTATCAGGTCAGAGTGGATTCAACACATGGCATGTGAGGTTATGTCGCATTGACTATTGGAGGCTTGTGATGCTTTTAGAGTAGGCTTATCGAAGCCTGTATGGCTAGAAGTTAAGGAGTGGGAGATGATTCATGATGAGCAACAATAGACGCTTGATTGATATTGTCAGTAGTGAGATGCAAAAGTCACACATCTAGAGGTAGTCTTAACATCACATTTGGGTAGTGGCCATTATGACACCATGCATCACGAGTTTGTAAGTATCATTTTGATGAATGAATTTTCTTACGTTAAGCACGTCATGTTTTTTGATCTCACGTTTTTCATATTTATTGTAGGAGTTGGTAGTGCTTCGACACAACCAGAGGAGACTTTTTGATACTATCATGGGTTGGTTTTGTTGTTGAAGGACTTAGAGGGATGCGGTATGGTCATTTCATGGGACAATCTACTGTGAGGTGAGCTTCTGAACTTGATTTAGGGTTTTGTAGTTGTTTTTTTTGAACATTGTTTCAATTTGTTTGATTTCATGAATGTGCTTTGTTGGAGGACTTCATATATAGATGTTTTGATCCCTTTGGTTTTGTGTATGGTAGTGGTGTGCCATAGTTTTGTATTTGGTTCATATATGGTAGTAGTTTGCCATGATTTTGTACATGGTTCATTTATGGCATTGTTCTATTATATATTTGAGTACTCTTTAGGACTCTGCTTTGGTTGTATATGATGGGCATAGATCCATTTATACATTACTTTTTAGTGTGCTCCTGCACATCTCTTTTATGTTCAACAATGAGTTTTTTGCTTTACCAAATCTTGTTTTGGTTTTCGATCATGCAAGTACATGGTCTTGCAACAATTAGAGTACATATCACGACATGCAATCAGTTTTTTTTTAGCAGAGTGTAGTGTCGATTGCTACATAATAGCATTGTCATGTTGTTGCAAGAAGAGATACTGCACTCTGCCCAAAAATGTTTTTACAGATATGGTCATCAGTATTGTCAGGGACATATTGGTGCATATACCGGTGCATATACCATCATTATTGCTAGGGACATACTGACGCATATACTGTCGGTATTGCTAGGGACATACTGACATGTATATGGGTGCCTATATCGAAGGTTATACTGATGATTATACCAAAGACTATATAGAGGCTTATACCAATGCATATATCGATGCCTATATAGAGGATTATATCAATCATTATACCAACATTATGAAATCGATGCTTATACTAGTGACTATTTCGATGCCACGAGCATTTTCTGCACGTGTATTTCTGCCGATGTGAGAGCCAGTATGGGGCTCATATGTTGTAGTTGTTATGCAACCCATGACATAAAATACTAGAAGCAATAATAACATCACCCTTCAAGAGATCATGAATTGTACATCTATCATCAACAAATTTGATAACCAAGTGAATATTGGATAACACTAAAATTGATAACAAATTTTTCTTGATCCTTGGCACATACAAGATATCAGAGAATGTGAAAGAAGCCCTGTAAAGAGAGTACCAACTTCTGCAAGTTGGCTGTAATTGAAGATGATGGTGCAAAGAAATGAAGGAGGAACAAAGCGATGACCAAAGTGTATGTATATTGCTTCAACATAATGTACAAATGATTGTGGGTCTTCGTATAGACTCCCTTGATGTTTCTCATGACTTTTTCTAACGAATTCAATTTTGAATCCATGCGAGGTAGTTTGTTGGGATGAAGAGAATGCTTTCGTATGATCTAGGAAAAGTAAAGGTCAAGGCTAACAACTTGATTTTAGTTGAATTGATTGATTGATTGAACACCAAGTTCAACTGCCTCCAACTTATGGAATATGACCTTTCCTTTTATCCTTTTACAAAGATAAAACTCTAGGCTTTTATAAGATTAAGTGATCTTTGAAGAATCCTTATGAAATACCAAAAAAATGAGAAAATTCTTCAATGGATATATTTGACATAATCCAAAAATGGACTTTTTGATGTAGAGCTAATCCACCTCAAGCATAATGTAAGCTTGATGATCTAACACTTAATGGACCTATTTTGCTTTGATTGATCCTCTTGCAACCCAAAAAGAACCAACTCTTCAACTTTAGTATTTGGATCTCCTTTGGCAATCAATCAAAGAGTAGGAACAAAATTTTGATAAGAATCAAGCATTCCATTGAGAATTGTTTGAAAGATTGAATAGTTTGGAAAATTGTATCTGCAACAATCAATTGCTCCTTCAAATATTTGATATTTGTAAGAAAATTTTCCATATAATGAACTTCATTCATATGCTCACTTCCCAAATATTTTCATTAGTATCCCAAGCATCCTTATCTATTTTGCATGAGCAAACATGAGCGATAATAGCTTACACAATAGACAAAGCAATCAAAGCATGTGCCCATGCGCCACTTTCATCACATCAAAATTTATTTCTAGTGGTCGGGGTGTTGATGGTGCACATAACATAGTCAAAATAAGAGTTACAAGAGGACTAGAAATAGGAATTGCATTAGAACTAGAACCTACAACATCCTCCACACCATTGACATAAAGTACATTTTGAGCATTTATAGTTGTAATAAGACATATCTCACAACATTTCACAATTCTTTTGCAACCAATGCATGGTACCCATTTTCATGGTAAAACTTTCCCGCCCTTTGGCAAAGGTACCAATTCCCAAGTACCATTCTTATGAATAGAATCAACTTCACTCTTCATGGCATGCTCCCACCTGACACAATCATCTATCTACATAGGTTCTTAATGACAAGAAGGCTCACCAACATGCATCAACATGAAAAAATCCAATATGGAAACAAATATATCATATGGATGTGAGACACATAAAGATTGTCTCAATGGTTGTTGATCATGAGCACTAGCAAACTGTTGTTGAACATTCTCATGAACGACACTTTCTATCAAATCCTTATGCATACTAGAAAGAGCACTAACATCCTCAAACATGAATATTCTCAATTCAACCTCTTTAATGGGTTTTTTATGCATATTCATTTCATTGAAAATGACATCACTACTTCTGATCACTAAATGTGCTTCAAGATCCCATAAATGATATCCAAACTGCTCGTTTCTTCCATATCCAAGAAAAATCCATTTCTTAGATTTGTAGTCTAACTTTTATCTAAAGTTCTTTGGAAAATGAACATAAGCTTCACAACCAAATACCTAAAGCTAATTGTTGATATATTTAGGTAGTGATGTGTGTGAACACACTAGGACTGCCGGGGCACTTTTTCCCCTCTTTAGGAGGTTTTTTTCCCCGGATTGTATATATGCCTATAGCCCTAATGGGTTACTTATCTTTGTACATTCTAGTGGTAATACATTCGGTATTGTGTATGTGCTCCAAGCTTGTTCTTCTTCCTTGTGAAGTTCACGTGCTTCCACAGACATCTAACTCCAACAATTGGTATTTGAGCAGGTCATTGCTTGATCTAGGGCATCATCGACACCCCTCCGACCACAGTCTCAAAATCGCAATCTAAGCTAGTTTCGATCTCTGAATCCACTATTGTGCGAAATATTCTATATGTTGGTTGTTGAGGATAAATTTTCCAGATACACTCATTTTTCTGCATCGGGGTATTTTAGTCAGTGACGATGGCTGAAACTAATGATGTATTTCGTATGTTGGCTATTGAGGATAAGTTGGACGGTACCAATTACCCATTGTGGGCTTATATCATGCAACATGTATTGGTTGCAAAAGAACTGTGGAACATTGTGTAGGATGTTGAAAACATCCTATTACACCTCCCAATACAGGTATTGAAGTTGATGCAATTGGCATTGAAGATGCTGATATTCTTCAAATTCTTATTCATGCTGCGGTTTCTACTACACCTACTGTAGAGCAAATTCATTGGGATGGCAAAGATGCTCAAGCACATGCATTGATCAAGACGTGCCATTATTCCTCACATTCGCTCTTGTAGAATAGCTAAGGATGATTGGAATACACTTACCACATTGTACTAGGCTAGGAATGAGGCTCGTGTTGCTTATGTCCGAAAATAGTTGGAGAGTGAGCAAATAAAGGTGATTCTATGGACAATTTTCTAACAAAGATCAGAAACTTGAAGGAACAATTGGTTTCTACTGATGAAGTTATACAAGATAGCTCACTTGTGCACACCGTTCTAAATGGTCTTCTTGATTCATATAAGAGTTTTGTTTCTACTCTTTGTTTGATGATGAAAGGCAATCCAAATGCCTTGTCATTCGAGGAGTTAGTCTATGTTCTGTTGCAGGAAGGTCAGTCTAGGCAGAATAGGTCCATTATGCATATTGCATATCAAGCTTTCGTGGCTAGTTAGAAGGGCAAAGGTAAATTGAGCTCATCTATTAGTAAGCTGAAATCTACAAATGCTGCACATTCGAAGAAGGAAGACAAAGATGAGAAGAAATCAGAAAAGCAAAACTTCTTTTGTAAGTATTGTAAAGGAAACAATCATGTCATAAAGAACTATCCAAAACTGGCTGCAAAAGAGGCAAAGAAAAAAAAAGGCTAGAATGGTTGTTGGAGAGGCCTCTACACCAAAAATAGAGTGTGCTAATCTTGTGCAGAATGAAGAATGGGCATTTACTACTGTTTATAGTTTTGACCCATCTTTTCGTAAATAGTGTATGTCTGTAGTAGACTCAGGTGTTTGATACTTTGATAGTTGGGTGACCAAACATATTACCTCGCAACACAGCTTCTTCACTTCACTCGAGCCTGCCCCTACAGGGAATACTGTCACATGTGGCAACAACTCCTCTTATCCTGTCATGGGAGTTGGTAAGATCATTCTAAATACTTCTGATGGTAGTTCTTTCACTTTGCTGGATGCTTTATTTGTGCCAAAAATCAAGAAAAATTTGTTATTTTTTGCCTTAGCCAAGATTGGATTGATTGTGAAATTTGTTGATGATAGATGTACAATTCATGATCTGTCAAGTGGAGACATGACTATTGCTTATGGCATTTTATGTGGTGGGCTGTATAAGCTCATAGACTATGAAAAATCTATGAATGATTCAGCATGTGCAGTACATGATTCTCAAGCTATGTCAGATGCAAAGCTTTGGCATGCACACTTTGGTCATCTCAATTTTGCTAGTTTGCTATGCTTACAAAAATATGAAATGGTGTCCTCTTTGCCCAAACTTGAGGCACCTAGAAAACATGTATATGAATGCTGTATTTTGGGCAAAATGCAGTGTTCCTCCTTTCCAAAAGATGGTTCAATTCAAGGTAGTCGAAAATTGCAGCTTGTTCACAATGATGTCTCTACTCCTATGTAGATACCCTCTTTTGGAAATTATCTTTACTTCTTGACTTTAATTGATGATTTTTTCAGGCATGCATGGGTATATCCATTGAAAGCAAAGTCCGAAGTGTTCATGTGCTTCAAAAAGTTTTTGGTTTTGGCTGAAAATCTATCAACATGTAAAATGGGCACCCTCCATTTTGATCAAGGGGGGAAATATATGTCTTTTGACTTTAATGCATTTTTGGTTGAACGTGGGATAAAACATCAATGTACAATTCCGTATAAACCTCAATAGAATGGAGTTGCTGAACGAAAGAACCAGTCATTCATGGAGATGGCGAGGTGTATGGTCAAGAGTCAGGCTTTACCTATCTGGCTTGAGGCTGTCATGTGTGCAACATATGTACTTAACAGGTATCCCACTAAAGCACTGCACTCTATCACTCCATATGAGGCTTGTCATGGTTGCAAGCCATCTGTTGCTCATCTGCGTGTTTTTGGTTGTCTAGCATATGCATTAGTGCATGAACAACATCACAAGAAATTGGACGATAAGCAATAAAATGTATTTTTGTTGGGTACAATTTTGAAAGCAATGGCTATCGTCTATATCATCCACAGTCTAAACACATTTTGGTTAGTTGTGATGTTGTTTTTGTGGAAGATGTTATTTAGCCTTTACTTTCATGTTCGAAAGAGACATCTGTTAGCTCCAAAGACATGTATGATACTTTGCTGCCTCTTTTTATAGGTGGACAGTCTAGTGCTAGTCCTAATGAGGCAACTTCTTAGCCTTTACATGTTTCATGTGATGATGCATATCATTTTATTTTTGATGCAGACTTACATGATGCACTTGTTGATGAGAGGGCTGATATTGAGGAGGCAAAAACTATGCTAAAATGGATGGTGTGGACTTTGCATGACAACAAATTAGATGCACCTTTGTCATCCTATACTTATTCAAGCTCTCATAGTGCCTCTTTTGCATCAGATTGTTATGCTATGGCTGCCTCTAGTCTCTCTGACGAGATTGAGCCTATTGAATTTGATGAAGCACAAAATTTTGAACACTGGATGGATGCAATGCAATTTGAATATGATGCTATCATGAAAAATGGTACCTGGTCTTTATGTGACTTGCCTCCTGGCAAGAAGGCCATTGGTACTAAGTGGGTATACAAGCTAAAGCGTAAACTTGATGGAACAATTGACAGGTATAAGGCTAGGCTTGTTGCAAAGGGTTATGCGCAAGAAAGAGGCATTGATTTTGATGAAACCTTTGCACCTACATGCCGAATGACTACTATTCGTAGCATCTGTGCACTTGCAGCTCATAATGGTTGGAATGTACATCAGTTGGACATTAAAATAACATTTCTGAATGGTGACTTGCATGAATAAGCGTATGTTTTTCAGCCCCATGGCTGTGCAGAAAGGGCATGAAAACCAGGTGTGCAGGTTAAAGAATGCATTATATGGTTTAAAGCAAGCACTACGTGCTTGGTATGAAAAGATACATGCCTATCTAATTGCACATGGTTTTGAGAACAGTCCAACTGAAATCACCTTATTTGTTAAGCATGCTAATGATGTACTTCTGATCATTGTTGTGTATGTTAATGAAATGTTGCTCACTAGTCCTCATGAGAAGCATATTGCTGATTGTAAGGTTGATTTGCATGCTTCATTTGAGATGTCTGATTTGGGGCATTTGCATCATTATTTGGGCATTCAGTTTATGCATGTTGATGGTGGAATGGCTTTGTGTCAAATGAAATATATTGACACATTATTGTAGTGTTTTGGCCTTGAAGACTATAAGCCTATTGCCACTCCTATGGAGACAAGCTTATAATTGAGTCTTCCTGATGTTGGAGATGCATTTGATGCTATTCTTTATCAACAAGCTATTGGATGCTTGATTTACTTATGCATTACTTGGCCATATATTCAGTTTTCTGACTCACACATGAGCAGGTTTATGCATTGCCCAATTGTCAAGCATTGGCAGACAGTTAAGCACATCTTTCTCTACTTGAGTGGTAACCCGCTACTTGGGTTGTTTTATCCTAAGGGGGGATCACTATTGCCAGATTTGCATGTTTTTTTTTTTACTCTGACTGGGCTGGTTGCTATGATGCTCGTGTGTCCACTAGTGGTTTTTGCTTCATGCTTGCTAGCTCATGCATATCTTGGCTGAGCAAGAAGCAGCCTACTATGGCCACTTCCAGTTGTGAGGCTGAGGAGTAGTGATGTGTGTGAACACAGTAGGACTCCTGGGGCACTTTTTTCCCTCTTTAGGAGGTTTTTTTCCTCCGACTTGTATATATGACCATAGCCATAATAGGTTACTTATCTTTGTACATTCTAATGGTAATACATTCAGTATTGTGTATTGTGCTCCAAGCTTCTTCTTCTTCCTTGTGTTTTTTGCATTCATCCGTAGACGTTTAACTCCAACACTAATCATAATATCTTGGCTACCTTTTCCAAAATTTGTGTGCCACATTCAAGCCTTTGGTGGTACTAGGTGAAAGGTTAATCACATGAATTGCAGCCAACACTACTTCTGCCCAAAATCCTTGTCAAAGGTTTGCATGATGCAACACATAAACCACTCTATCTTGAATAATCTATTCATACTTTTGTTAAACCATTTTTACTAGGCTATAAGCGGTTGTAAGATCTCACTATATTCTTCTACATTGAAAAAAGTGATTGAATTCATGTGAGGTATACTCACCACCATTATTTAAATGTAAAGCCTTAAGCTTAGCTCCCTTCTTTGTCTCTACTAGGGCAAGCCATTTTTTGAAATTAGGGAGTATCTCATCCTTAGACTTGATAGGATAAAGCCAGATTTTTCTAGTAGCATCATCTATGAAAATGACAAAATCAAGAGCACTCCCTAATGACCTAGTGGGCATAGGACCACACACATCAATATGAAGAAGATCTAATGGCTGAATTGAAGAGTTAATGTGTGTTCTATGTACATTCCTAGTTTTCTTTCCATATTGACAATCCTTACAAAATGAAAAATTAGAGATGGTAACACAAGTAAGTAGTCAGAATGAGAAGGACTTTCCATTCTAGTACAAGATATGTCTTCCAAATGGACATGCCATATAAAAGCCATAGGCTATTTAGTTACAATTGATAAGTGTTCTTTTTTAGATATAAGAAATGGGTAAACTAAGCAAACTTTTCTTCCTTTAAACAATAACCATATTGCCTTTTGAAATGAAAAAGGATTGGGCATCAAAAGCCGCTTTGTCGCCAAGTTCATCAAGATGACTAACTAACATCAAACTACATGGTAAACTATGAAAGATCAACAAATTGCACAACCACATCTCCAATTCCAACAGCTTCAGACTGGTAAGAATCATCAAGCCTCATTCTACCAAGAGACTTTGTCGCATAACTAGAGAACCAATATCTATGTGATGTCACATGAAAAGAAGCACCAAAATCTAGCAGCCATGTGTGTGAAAGGGAATCAATAAGAGACTCATTAGGCACAATACTGTCAAGTCTCAACACATCAACATCATCACAATTGAATGTAATTTTTCTATCTTCACATATGAAGTAGATGGTGCAGGTAACTGTTTACACACCTATAAGCATGCTACCCTTTACCTTTGGAATTCTTCAAAGCATAACAATCCTTCTTCATATGTACCTTATTATGATAATGATGGAATTCAATGTCCCTCTTTTGTGATCTTCTTCTAGTCTTACCACATTGACCATTCTTGTCTTTGTTCTTTCCCTTACCATGTGATTGATCCTTTCCTTGGTCAAAATCACAAACATTATATGAATCTCCACCACGTGTGGAAACCGTAGCCTTCTTGCAAATATCTTCACTCAAAAGTGTACCACATCCCATTAATATAGAAAAGCTTACTACCAATCACATTATTAATAATTATTGTTTAGAATGTATCCCACAAGGGTAGCAGTGTGCATAGCAAGAGAACTGCTTTGATTTCATCATCCATTTCCATCTTTTGAGCTTGGAATTGAGAAAATATTGCACTAAACTCATTCAAGTGAGTAGCAACACTATCTATGTCTTTCATGCACAAGTCATAGAGCTTCCTCATCAAATAGGCTTTGTTCAAAGCATTCTCCATCTCATAGGTTTTGCAAAGATTCTTCCACACCTCCTTTGCTATCTCACAGTCCAAAATAGTGGAATAAACACTACCTACAAGGTGTAAACGAATAATAGATATGAACACATGATCAAGCTCTTCCCAATCATTCTCATCATCATCCATATCTATAGGTTTCTTTGTAGGATCACCAATCTTCTTCCATTGTGTTCTTTGAATCAAGACATTGTAAATATCATTCTTCCATAAAGAGAAGTTGGTGCCATCAAACTTAAAAATCTCAAAATATTCTTTCCCTTGCAAGTTATAGCTCCATTTGGAGACAATTACACTAGAACATGATCCACCAAATGTGCCTAAAACCTTTGATTCCATGGTAATGAATAATTTGTGGAGAGTAGATACATGGAAGGAAAATAAAAATAAGGGTGTACTAACAAAATGAAAGAGTGTTAGAAACTCAAAGTGAGTAGACCAAAAAATGGATAAACTCACATGGATTAGAAATGAGCTTGTCAAGAGCATGAAGTAGGCTCTACAAGCTTCTAACCAAGTACAAAGTGGGGGAGAGGTGCTTTATATAGATTTGAATGAGGCTCTCCAAAGTACATCATATGTGGCATAATTTCCCCTTAAGGAGAATGAATACAATGGTAGAAGAAAATGGAAAGATACCCAAATACAATGAGATACAACTAAGATAATATGAAAATGGAGTGTCACTTGGATACAAAATGGAGATGCACTCATGCGGATACAAATTTAAATGAGGTAGGAGAACTCATGTCATCAACATCGCCTCTCTAGCTCCATTTTGGAGTAGTTGAATGCTACAAAGGCCCACCAATCATTAGAGTAGAAATGGAGGTGAAGCCTTCATGAACATGTCCACCATGTTTTTGTAAGAGGTACATTGCTCTAGAGTAATCTTCTATGATACGAGCCTTTTGTGGATGAAATGGTACTAGATCTCGATGTGCTTTGTCTGAGTGTGAAATACTTGATTCCTGGTGATGGCCAAGGCTGATTGGCTATTAGTGCGGATGCATGTTAGAGTATCCTACAAAATACTTATGCCATATAATAAATGTTGAATCTAGATGTCCTCCCATGTTGCAAAGCTTGAGGCTCGGTACTCGACCTTGATAGACGAAAAAGCAATTGTAGGTTGCTTCTTACTTGCCCAAGAGATAGGTCATGAGCTAAGCAAGAATATGTATCCAAAAATAGACTTAATCAAGATCATCATCCCAATATGAATCTAAGTATTTGGTGAGTTCGATGCCCTCTCTATACCAAAGACCATGATGTTGGGTAGGGCAAGGTATTGAAGTAGTCTTTGAGCAGCATCTCAATGTGTTTGATGAGTTTGATATGAAAATTGATTGAGTATACCAATTGCATAGGCAATATCTGGTCTTATGTTGGCCAAGTAAAGTAAAGAGCCAATAAGTTGTCGATAAGAATGTACATCCACTAGTGATGAAAACTCCTCCAATGTGAGCTAGATGATTGGATCAACTGGTGTAGATACTAAGAAACATTGGTCCATGCTATATCTGGAAACAAGGTCATAGAAGTACTTCTTTTGTGAGAGGAACATACCTTCTTTTCTTTGCGACACTTCCATGACTAAGAAATAATGTAGTCCAAGATCTATCATGGAGTACTCAAGCTCAAGTTGTGCGATGATGAATTGGATGTGTTCATCATGTGAACCTGTCAAAATCAGGTAGTCTACATAAAGGATGATTATTTCAAGTAAGGACTCTTTTTTATATATGTGTAGGTTAGTGTAAGTAGTTCTCCTTTGAAATACTTAGCTTTGAAGAACTTGTGGATCTTCTCATTCCAAGTCCTGGGATCTTGCTTAAGTCCATAAAGTGATTTCTGAAATTTGTAGACATATCTTCCTTTCCTTTGATCTTGAACCCTTTAGGTTGTTCCACATAGAACTTTTCTTGAAGATCACCCTTGAGGAAAGCACTTTTGATGTTGAGTTGGTAAATGGGCCATTTGAAGTGTGCACTTAAGGAAAGAATAACTTTTATAGTTATAAACCTTGTAGTGGGGGCAAAGGTCTCTTCATAATCAATGTTGCAATTTTGCTTATAAACCTTAGCTACAAGTCCTGCTTTGCACTTTTCAAAGGTACCATCTGATTTGTACTTGACTTTGCATAGCTACTTAAGTCTAATAACTTGATGATCTAGAGGGCTTGGAACAAGTTTCCAAGTTTTGTTCTTTTCAATTGCATCCATTTCTGTTTGCATACCTTCTTGCCACTTAGGTTGACCTTGAGCTTCTTTAGAATTGGAAGGTTCCAAAATTTGTTGAATCTTGTGCATAAGTGCATAATTAACATAGTGACTTTGTTTACATTGCTTCTTCTCAATTAGCCTTTGAGATCTCCTAATTTGGCGAGAAGTACTTGCTTCTAAGTTTTGCTTAGAAATAATTATGTCCCCCTTTGAAGTGTAGATGGGTGGAATCAAAATTGAAATTGGACCTTTAGTTGATTACTTTGAAGATTCATCAAAGATGACATCTTTTGAAATGGAGAACAATGTGTCATTGAATACATGTTTCTTGGATTTAGATTGCAAATTATGTCGATCTTCCTGTGTCACATCTATGAATGCTTCAGTGCCAAACACTTGAAAGTACTTGACATTAGGCTTGTGTCCATAGTAGGATTCAAATGGATTCTTGTTATGTAGTTCACTTGTGAAACCTTTATTCATGATTTGAGTTGCAATGTGTACAACTTTGGCCCAAAAATTGAATGGTAAGGCTTTGTTGTGAAACATAGTGTGTGCCATTTCCATGACACTACGAATCTTTCTTTTTGTGACTCCATTTTGGGATGGAGTATGAGGTTTCATGATTTGCCTCTTGATGCCCTTTTGTTCCAAGAAGTTTTCAAAGTCATGGTTAAAGAAATCACCACCTCCATTTGATCTAATGGCCTTAACTAAACTTGTCGCCTTGTTCTCAAACTTGGTAGATCCGCTCTGAACTTAGAAAATCTATCTATCTTAGACTTGAGAGAATAGACCTTTATATATCTTGTATGATCATCTACTATGAGAAAGAAGTAGACTGATCCACTAAGTGATGGGGTATAATTGGTCCACAAAGATCCATATGGACTAGGGTTGAAGGGTTCTTTTCTCAAGTGGAAGCCTCTTTGGGAACAGGAGCCCTATGTTGCTTTGCTTGAGTGCAAGCTTGGTAGATATTGTGAACTTGCCAATCATTTGAGATGTAGAGATTTCAATTAAGTAGGATGTGTGTCCTTATCTTTGATCCCATCAAGTGGAAATTGACTCCTTATTTAGAAAGCATGAAAGCTTGAACAAGCCTTTATCCTCAACTCTTTGGGCTAGGATGTCCTTCGTGCTAGGATCAATAACCTTCATTGATGTGTTGGCAAAGAGAACTTGTTTGTGGTGATTAGTGATTGCCTTGATGGAGAGGAGACTCATACAAAAGTTTGGTACAAAGTGTACATTTGATAAGACTTTGCATTCTCCTCGATGATTGGTAATTTGTACTTTAGCTTTGCCTTCAATTGGAAGAGTCTTGTTATTTCTTAATATACTTTTCCAGTGTGGTCTTAGAAATCTTGAAAGGACTCATGGTCCTTGCCCATGTGACAGGTTGAACCACTATCAAATATCCACTATAAGGAGCTAGAAGTGATTAGAGTGTTTACCTCTATGGAGATAAAGAGATGTTCAATTGAGCAACGAGATCTATGCTGAGAGGACCGAGCTTAATTCTTGAAGGTAGAGGCTTTAAAATTGTTCTTCTTTTCATTAAAAAAATCTTGATATGCCTTGATTTTCCACAATAGCTGAATGTAAACATCTTGGATGAGTTGTTGGAGCCTTGTTTAGGAGCATTGTTGGAGTAATTACTAGAATTAGTAACCTTATTGAAGGGAACTTTAACTGTAACCTTATTGCAATGTTGAATACTTTGCTCACGAGTCATGGAGGAGCAAAAGTCTTCACACTTCCTCCTAGGTTAGCACTTGGACTTGATTGTAAAGTGTTGTCTCAAAAGTCTCATAAGTCTTAGGGAGCTTATTTAAAAGCTTAGTAGCTAGCTATCACAAGGAAGGAGATAAGGAAGAGAGCTCACACACAGTCTCACAATCAAAGAGGAGCACACACATAGATTGAGGCAAGGAAGAATGATCTTATTATTATTCTTCTTCTATTACGTAAAAGGAATATACAAGAATGACCTAAAACAACATTACAACAAGTGCAATATATAAAGAATGATACATAAGAAAAATCCTAATGTGCGCAAATGAGTGAGCTGGCAATAAAAAAATGTGCCATCACTCTCAGTAGATAAATCTAGTAAAGCTCAATGAAATGTACTTAAAATATATTGGTGTGACCACTATACATATCAAAGAAATGAAAAAGTGATATGTGTCATCCTAGATCACCACATGTTGAGCTTGATATCTCAATACTCTCCCTCAAGCTCAATGTCATGTCCTCTAATCCAAGCATCTTCCTAAACTTATTTAGCTTCTCTGTTCCAAGTGAAACTAGTAGATCTTCTATCTTGAATACTACTAGCCCAATCTGCATCAGTGTATCCATGAACCTACAAATCTACACCAGCTTCATAAAACAATGCATTATCCAAAGTAGCACTCACATAAGGTAGAGTGCACCTCAGAGCATCTAGATGCAGCTTCTTGGAAACCTGCATAAATTGACTTTCAATTCCACCACGTAGCTTATAGATTAGGCCTTGTAATTGTGAGATATATCAAACTCCCCACAATTTTTCTGTAGATAGTAGCATTTTCCAATGCTTCAAGTGATCTAGTATCCAACTTCAAATTCTGATATAATGGCATAGAAATTGGCTTACAATCAGCCATGCCATACTTTTGCAGCATACTCAAGGCATATTGCCTTTGTGACATCCATATACCTGTTTCTATATGTATAAACTCAATACCCAAGAAGTACCGCATCACACCAAGATCTTTCATTGTCGAATTCTTGCATAAGGAGTTTCTTTAGCTCTTTAATGCTTGCTTCATTGTCATTTGCTACAATCAAGTCATCAACATAACTAGCCACAATCATGATGCCATCATCACCCTTCCTCGTATTTAATGAATCATCTACATACAAAGCCTTTTGCAACCTAAAAATATATTGCTTTGAATCTTCATATCTTTGTGGTTGGTCCATGTATACTTCTTCTTGTAACTCACCATGTAAAAAATCATTCTTCACATCCATCTTATGTGAAGTCCATCCTTTTGTTGTAGCTACTACAACAAGTGTTTTGATAGTAGACATTTTAGCTATAGGGCTAAATATTTCCTCATAATCAATGCCATATGTTTGTGCATATCCTTTTGCTACCACTCGTGCTTTTTACCTGCTTATGCTACCATCAGCATTGTGCTTTACCTTGTAAACCCACTTGTATCTTATGAGTTTCTTTCCTTGCGGCAATCTTCCACTCCATGGATTTGAGTTGGAACTATTTCTTGGTGATGCATCTAGTCCACTCAAAACTGGAGATTCCACACTTGATTTCTCAGCATTTCCTTCTTCATTTGAGTCAAGATTAAGTCCTTCTTTGGCATTTGCATAGAAGCTTGAAATTTCATCAAACACCAAATCTCTGCTTACCTCCACCTGTCGTGTGAGTGGGTTATAATATTTATATCCCTTTTGCTCAAGGGAGTATCCAATGAAGACACATTTTCTGCTTTTGGATCAAACTACATCATCAACTCATCTAGAACATGTACATATGCAATACAACCAAAAACTTTCATATGTGATAAGTTTGGCTTTGTACTTGTGAACTTCTCTTCAAGTGTAACTTGATGTACAATAGCATTCAGAGTTTTTTTCATGATGTATACAGCAGTTTGTACAACTTTTACCCAATAACAATGATCCATATTCTTCTCAAAATTCAAGGCTCTTGCTATTTTTGCAATCTGTCTATTTTTGCATTCAACAATGGCATTCTATTGTGGTGTGTACATGCATGAAAACTAACGTCAAATTCCATGACTTTTTAGAAAGTTTCTTAACTCATTTGACACATATTCATCTCCTCCATCATATCTAAATGTTTGAATATACTTCCTTGTCTTCTTTTCCACCATAGCTTTAAAAATTCTAGAAGTGAATGAACACCTCACTATCACTCTAGTACAATGGTGAGTACCAACGTGAGGAGATCCACCTCATAAATGTCAATCCCTGGAGATGTGAGGACTGGTATGATGACCATGAACAAGTGAAGGCACAAGTGCGTGAGTGAGAAGCACACTAACATGCACATGGATACACACACACACACACACACAAGGCAAGAACAAAGAGAGGAACAATGGAGTGCTTTCTATTACTCAAGAAATCTCTTAAAAAAGCTCAATTCTCTAACAAGATAACCTAAAAAATGAGCTCTCAAGCTTTTTCTATAGTTTTTTACTAGCTTTTGTCCTTGTCCACACCTAGTGTCTAGCCTAGTTAAAAGTTAGGCTCCAGGCTTATTTGAGGGCTCAAATGGAGTCTAAAAATCATGAAAATTAATACATTGTTTCTTCTAATAATCATCAAGCTCTAGGACCCCTCATCTTGAACAAAATGGAGTCTAATCTACCAAAAACAGTATTCATAATGTTTGTGTAGTGATTAAAATCACTTTTGATTAAAAATAAGTCATGAAAAAAATGATGAGGCCTCTTCTGTGCCTGATTGTACTTGATTGCTCTATCTCCTTTTTGGTTGTAGGCCAACACATTGCCCCCTGTCTAGCGTCTATCACCCCTGACAAACCTCTGTGCTATAGGGTGGCCGATGTAATATTGGATGACATTGGTGGCCAACTCATGTTCTTGGAGCCTTAATCCTTTTGCCAAATCAGCTTTCTATGCATCCCAATTGATGGAACTGGGGATATTTGGCTATGGTCTCATTTAATACTCCGAATACATAGCCTGCTCACATGAAAATAAATGAAGTAGGTGTGTTGGTTTCAGTGCAAACACTTCAGAGTGATACTTCCAAAAGCCTACAGTGAACATATCTTCAAAAGTTTGTTTGTAATAGGTTGGGAGGTATTTTATTCGGGCATGCCAAGCATAAGATACTCTAATGCTTGGGATCATGCTCATGTCATACACCAAACCATAATTACCATTTGTAAAGCTCGATAGAGCTATTTGTGGTGCTTGTGTATTGCAAAAAGTCTTGAGAACAATTTGCATCATATCATGAATTTTGAGCATCATTTGTGCCGCTACATCTATCATTGGCTTCAACAAACGGATCCACTGGCATATAGTGGCCATCATATACACTATAGACGATGGTCCCTATGGTGATGCCATGTATGGATAGTTGAGCCATTCCTTGCACTGTGCAATATTGTTTTCTACTTTAATTTCAAATGCTTTCCAGGACCTGTGCCTTGGAACTAGGCCATAACATGGGTTGTAAAGAAGATGTAGGGGTGCATGGTTCCATGTGTGTAGAATTTCTGGGTAAGTTTCTAAGAGTTTTTATTGCCAGGTCTATTGATAAATATTACCTTTCTGTGCTTTTGGTGGTAAGTCCTCTAACTAGAATTACATCATGAAGGTGGGTGTCTTTCCATGACTCTCTTAATCTCTGCATTATAATCAGACAAAATTACAAAATATGGCCTGTAGTGAAGTTCAGATGTCGTGATGAGTCACCTCGGTGCCAAGTGTTGGAAATAGCTAGATTGGAGCACCATTTCTTCTATGATTTGCATTGCCTGATTTTGCACCACTATGCAATCTTCATGAGTGCACCCAATGTCTTCCACCTGTTTTAACCATGGGGGTTATGGGGCTTCAAATGTATCTTGGCCTTCTTCTGTTATTCATCCACCAGGAATGGGCTGCGGATCATAGTCATCTTTAAATGTTTGCTCCACTTGAATGGAGACAATTTCTTCTTCTACGGGGGCCTACGGTGGGGACGGTGGTCTTTTGTATTGTAATAGCCTCGTTTGTAGTTTTGTGACTTGTTTTTGTAGTTCTTGTAACAAAGCTAATCTTGGATAATGCTGAAATTAACAACATATTTTTCTTGATCCCTAGTACATAGAAAGCATCTCAAAATGTGAAAGAATTACCATGAGTAGTAGTCATAATGATCTTACCAACTCTGATAATAGGATAAGAGGACTTGTTAGTGCATGTGACATTATTCCCTATAGGGGTAGGCTCAAGTGATCTGAAGAAACTATGCTATGAGCTTATATTTGATTGCCTCACTATCAAAGTACCAAACATCTAATTCTAGTGCACACATACACTACTCATGAGAAGATGGATCATAGCTGCATACAATAGTAAACGCCCATTCTTCATTCCGAACAAGATTAGGAGACTCTCTTTTAGGTGTAGAGGCCTCTATAATAACCATTCCAGCCTCTTTCTTTGTCACATCTTTTGCAAACATTTTTGGACAACTCTTTATGCCATGATCATTTCCCTTACAATATTTGCAAAGTTTTTTCTACTTTTCTATTTTCTTCTCATCTTTGTCTTCCTTCTTCACTTGTGCAGTACTAGCAAATTTTTGCTCACTAGTAGATGAGACCCATTTACCTTTGCCCTTCTGACTAGCTAAGAAAGCTTAATCTACAACATGCATAATAGACATGTTCTACCTGGATTGATCTTCCTGCAACAAAACAAAGACTAACTCCTCAAATGTTAAGGCATTTTGATCACCTTTCATCATCAATCAAAGAGTAGAGGAAAAACTCTGATATGAATCTAGAAGACCATTAAGAACAATCTACACAAGTGAACTTTCTCTTAAAAATATATCCTCAAAAATCAACTCCTCCTTCAAATCTTTGATCTTTGTCAAAAAAATGTCCATAGTATCTCCTTCATTGATGTGATCACTCTCCAACTATTTTTGAAGGTAAGAAATACGAGCCTTATTTCTTGACTTGTAGAAGGTTGTAAGTGTATCTCAAGCATCATTTGGTACCTTGCAAGAGCAAATGTGAGGGACAATGGCACGTTTGATAGACAAGCCTATCAATGCATATGCTTGAGTATCTCTACCATCCCAACAAAGTTGCTCTGCAATACGAGTAGAAATCGTAGCATGAACATGAATCTAAAGATCATCTTCTCCAACACCATCTCCATCACCTTCAATAACTCTATTTGTAGGTGTACTAGGGCATTTTTTAATAGCCTGCACAATATTCCACAACCCTTTTGCTACCAATACATGATGCATCATATATACCCATAATGGGTAATTACTACTATCCAACTTATCCTCAATAGCCAACATATAGAATACATCATTGCTTTCAACCATGGCCAGTAACTAAATACCTTGATGCAAAAAAATGACTGTATCTCAAAAAATTGGACAGAACCACCCTATCAAGGGCTTTGCTAAACTTGAAGGAGACTTTGCAGTGCTTGCACTGGTGAACCAAAACCTATATATATATATGTTTGGCATAAAAGGAAAAAACCTGACAGTCCTAAGTGTGTTCACACACCACTACTAAAATATTATCAGTAGCTTAGATGCAACAAAACAATTACAAAAGACACAAGACAAAAGTAAAAAAGCTCATTAAAAAAATTTATTGAAGAGTAAACTACAAATGGGTATGCTTGTTCTCTTACATAGACCTCAATTACATACACAATTGCGAGGCAAATGGCTTCCTCATTAGGAATGTCCATACAAAATTAGCAAAATGCTCCAATGGGATGAAATTAGAAACTTTGGTTGGTGAGGCACTAATATTAATCAATATTTGTAGGCTCAAGGCCTATCATCATCACCAAAATTAATGCTCTTTTGGGTCACCTAGCATTTTGCGCAATCTTGCTAAGTTGTACATAGTTCTACTCGTGCTCTTTTTTCATTAAGTTTTGTCGCTATAAGCTGTTTTTTCATTTTGTTGAAGTGTTTATGCTATTCCTAAGGATTTTTTGGATTTTCTTCTCCTTTTCTAATGCACTTTTTAGTTTTCTTTTTAAGGATTTTTTGGATTTTCTTATCCTTTTCTAATGCAATTTTTCCTGTCAATATAGATGCAAAAATGAAATTTCTCTGGTGTTTTGAGTGGGGAAAAGTGTGTTGAATATGTGTTCTATTTTGGATATTTTTTAGGGATTTTTTTCCATTTTTTTGGACTTTTTTAGTCATTTTCCTATTTTTTTCTTATAATTTAAGTATTATTCCTCAAAAGAAAAAGAGAGTAGGTCCCCATCAGCTTTACCTCTTTTTGGAGTTCCAAAAAAAAAATCGAAAGGGACTCTCGACCCATGCAGTCTCTATGCTTAAATAGTTGAAAGGTTCCATCTCCATGCGGCTCGAAAATACTAAGCATGTCACTCTTCATCATCTTTTACTATCATTGGCTTATGTAATTTGGTTATTCTTGCCTTATGTAATTATGAAAGTTCCTTGGTTAGTGAGCTCATTTGGTTAAAATGGTTCTCCTCCCCACATCCCCTACCTATGACAACCTACTCCAAAGGTAGGCCTTCTTTGCATAGCCAGTAAGGAAATGAATGGCCACATAGTTGAAGGGGAAAATCCTCTTGAACTACTCAAGAGCAAGTGAGACTTAAGGTAATTTCTTGGAAGGCTAGATGGAGAGTGGAAGCACGATTTAAACCGAAAGCGTGAAGGGGCGGTTGTCGATGGCAGAGCGAATCGACATTGAGTTGTCATCAAGTCCAAGTTGTTGTTTTCCTAGAGGCATAATGGCTCTCCATTACCACACACCTCCATAGCCCCTTTGAGTGAATAGATTAGATGAGGATGCATCGTCCTAATGTTGGATTGCTTGATCCTTAAGGTACAAGACCCGAATGCCATGATATTGTTGTGCACAATTTGGTGCAACAAGGCAAACCACCTAGGCACCAATGTGGCTGGATAGAAAACTAGGGAGGAAGCAAGGGGGCATGAGATCCACCCATACCCAACAAACTTCTTGTCCTCAAGAAGTTCATCTACGGGCCCTAGAATGATTTTTGTTTGCGATGAACTTGAAAGGGTGAAAATTGTGAGACTCTACATGGTGTTCTTACCTTCAAATTTTGGGGCAGTGTTTTTAGTACCATGGGTTGTTGTGCATGCATATCTAAGGGAAAATTAACTTATGCAAGAGATATGCTAACCTAAGACCATCGGTTTGGCTTGGAGCAAATGGATTACTTAGGATTTAAATGGATGGCATGCCGCACTCTAACTCCATTAGGACATGGCAAGCTCCACATGAGCTGGATCTTGCACTTTGGGTCATGGCACCTTGCAGCTACTTAGGCTGAATGTGCCCCTTTGGTTTGAAGGACTTTCGAGAAGATCCTTTTGTCAAGAGGATGGCCATTCCCTCTAAGTCAATTCATGATTGTTCATCCACATTACATTTGCCATCAAAAGGATTGATTGGACCATTTTGTACAAGGGAGGAGTCCAAGTGAAACACTGGCCACATTCATGTAAAAATTTCATTGTCTCAAGTAGATAAAACGGATAAGGTCCAAGCCCATTTGTGATGGGAAAAGCTCACGACCAATGCACGCACACCTTTTGGTTCCTTTTCAACTTTACATAATTACTTAGACATGAGGAAGCCAGATCACAAGCACTTGCCAAGGTAACTCCCAACAAGGAGATGGGGGCCTATCAACGGCCCACTGTGTTCTATTCCACAAAATGGCATGGACATGCCACACATCATTGTGACTTAAAGTGCACACGACTTATGACAATGAATGCGGCTTATGGTGCATGTTTGGTGATTTATTGCACAATGACTTATAACACATTTAGATGACTTACTGCATGAAATATTTTATGCATCTTGATCGGACAAAGTCCTTTATGACAAATTCGGGTGCCCCCCAACCATAGGCACATATGAGACAACATTTTTCTGACTTTCATTCTCATAGAGCTACGACATGATGGATTATATACTTACTGTCGATGCAAAAACAGACCTATTGGTTGCCCACACTATGTTTCACCCTAAGGCACTAACGTGCAGAGCATTATGTGGCTAGGATGGGAGATCCAGGAATCCCCCAATATTAGCACATATGAGATAACATTTTCTTACTTTCATTCTCATAGAGCTGCGATGTGATGGATTATATACTTACTTTCCATGCAAAAATGGACCTATTGGCTGCCCACACTATGTTTCACCATAAGGTACTAACGTGCAGACCATAGTGCGGCTTGCATCCATGCTAGCAAGCTTACTTGAAATTTGGTCCTGGCCACAAGGGAACCCATGGGAAGCTTCCACAACAGGGACTTGGATGTCCCAGAAAGCCATGCAGGTAGCATGATATTTCCACTTTATTTCCATCCAAAAAGTTTTTGGCCTAGGGCACTCATGACCCTAGCTGATGTGATTCCCTCACAAGAGAACACACTTTTGTTGACCTATTTCTTCCATATTTGAGGTTAACTCAGGGATGAATCAAGCAAAATATATGAATTTATTTGCAAAGGGATAGGTCTTACAATCAAAAAGTGGGTTAAGCACACGTTTATGTTTCAACACATGTCAACTTCTTGTTTTAGCACTATACCGTGTGGTCCACCCATGGTGGAATGTGGAGGGACCACCTTGTGTTGCTCCACATTTTTGTTTCACAGATGAAGGGCCCTTCCCCAAGGGACATGACTTACGATGTGCTAGAGCAACTTACAATGCTACCTCAGCCCGGAGAACATGATCGCCTTACCTAGAAGTAGAGTACGTTAACTCCCTCCCCTAGTGGTTGTGGCATAATCGTCGACATGCTCGTCCAGCCAATAAGGGAATACATGAATGGGACTAGGTTGACAAGTGGGTGGAGCTCATAAACACATTGATGGATGATCATTGTGCCTTTCCATAAGATCATATAAAGATTTGGATTGCTTGCCACACCAACCTCATGATCCGTGCCACACGGGCCTAACACTTTGTTCTGTTATAATTTGTCGATGGTTGATGATGGACACTGCAACGTCCATAAAATAAAATTCCCACTTCATGAAAAGAACAATCCGATTTTCAAGCAAGGACCGATGTCAATGTATCTCATATAAGAAAAAAAATTACCCTTTGTCGATGGGTAGACTACTGACACTGCTGATGGTGGATGCACATACCCATCGAGAGCCAAAGCTCTAATACCAAATGTGATGGTCTAGTCCAAGGGGAGGTCTTCTTTGCCTAGCATGCAAGGAAATGGACAGCCATGCATTTAGAGGGGAAAATCCCCTTGAGCTATTCGAGAGAAAGTGAAAATTAAGGCACTTAGCTGGAAGGCCGGATGTAGAACAAAAACAAAACTTAACCTGAAAGAGTGAAGGGGCGGCTACCGATAGTGTGTAGACCCTGCATTGAGTTGCCATCAAGTCCAAGATGTTGTTTTCCCGGAGGCATAGTGGCTCTCCATTGCCACACATGTCTATAGCCCCTTTTAGTGAGTGGGCAAGATGAGGATGCCCAATGATGGCTTGCCTAGCCATCAAGATATAAGACCTACCAAGGCATTGATAGGGGCACTCCCATTTCCAAGAATCTACCCATGGTGCAAGGGACAAACAATGTCCCCATGAAAAGTGAGGAAGGGAAGGCTCAACATGTATGCCTAGTAGTGCATCATCACCTAAACGTTGGGCGGCACTCCTAGCTGATCTGTTGTCTAGAGGCATGCACAATTATTACTTCCCTTATAGTTGCCCACAATTCGGCATGACAAGAAAAACAACATAGGCACCAAGGTGGACTCGATAAAAACCAAGGATGAGGCAAGGGGGCATGACACTTTTCCCCTCCTGCCCCCTCCCCCTTTGGCTTGGTGCACTTTATCCCCTCCCCCTCTCCCACACACATAGCATAGTATACACTTTTATACTATTTTATGAAAATATTTTTAATCTTTTTTATGTGAACTGTTCATATCTATAAATTCTACCTTGGATGGCCATTTTTCGTGATTCTCGGGTCAATTTCATATTTTTTTGACATCTCAATTCATTTACATCATTATTTTACCCAATATCCTAGTGCTTTACCTTCTTTTGATCAAATCCTCTCTCTTTTTGACCACATTGAACATATGATTTTTCACACACACGTGTTCCACATGATCTATTCCCTCTTTTTTTCCCTACATGTTTCACATGCATCCCTATATCTTCTCTTTTCTCATTTTTCCATGCCATCGACTATTACAAATCAAACCTAAAACCTTAACTAAAGGCTCAAGGGCATGAAAAGGAGACCAACTATCGGTGTTCAAATTTTTCGTGTTCGTTTTGGTGTTCCATTTAGGTGTACAAGTGTTCCAAATGTTTGCCTTAAATCTTAGCTAAAGTCTCAAAGGTATGGATGAAAAGTGTACATATTATTTAGAGGCTTCATATGATAAATTTCAACTACCAAGGAGCTTCAACCACTTTCCTAAATCATATCTTACCAAAAAGGTTATGGATAATTGAGAGATTCTTGCAAAATTATAAGAGCACTTTTAGCCTATATATGTATGAATCCAAGTCCTAAGTATAAGTCCATGACCTCTACTTTCTTCCTAATTTAGTTTAGAGTGTAAGGAGCTTGCTTAGCTAGTCATTTTTGTTACCTTATACTTCTTTGTAGTTAACTAGTGCTCACTACCTCTGTTTGTAGTGAGCTAGTTTCTAACATGATTTTGTTTCAATTATAACTCCTCCTGGTATTCAATTGACGTGATTTGACTTGTGTTGGACTCAAGAAATGACATGCAAGAGATGGTTGAACCAAAACCTAAGAGGGAAGATTAAGAAGAAATCCTTAACCATGGCTTTTAGGGCAAGTGGTTAGTCCATCATACTCCTAGCCAGTAGGTCATGAGTTCAATTCCCATAATTGATTTTAGAGCCTAGGAAGTAGGCTTGGGCAAGGTGGATGGAAGGTGCACGTGACGCTTTCAAAAATGAGCCCAATAAAGATTTAGAGTGTATCTCCCAATCCATAGGTTGGATTTAGGCATGTAAGGTGTCGTTGGAAAGATCCCAAAACAAGCTGCTTTCCAATGTAAGCATTAGATTGAGGATCCAACATATCTAGCATTGGTGAAAACCAAGTTGAAGATACTGAAGTTAAGAACAAGGTCTCAAGACACCAAGGTTGTGAAAAAGGCAAGTCCATAGACAAGTGGCCAAGAAGTGGAAAGGAAAGGTTCAAGACATCAAGGTTGAGACAAAGGGTTCAAAAGACCAAGGTTGAGAACAAGAAGGTTCAAGAGATTGTGCAAGGGTGAGGATATCAATTCAAGGGGAGATCAAGGATTGATCATTGAGGACAATGATCTCTAGAAGGGGAAGAGAGCGTTAGACTCAAGAAATGACATGCAAGAGATGGTTGAACCAAACCCTAAGAGGGAGGATTAGGAAGCCCATCATACTCCTAGCTGGTAGGTCATGAGCTCAATTCCCACAACTTGTGTTTGATTACTCATAAGAGTGCCTAGTTTCATTTTGAAAACAAAGTCCCCAAATATTAAGATGCTTAGGATGCAACCATTCAATTTGGAGCTCATATGAATGAATAAACAAATAACCCAAGGGTTCAAACAAAGGGTTCTATCATGTGCAAAGGATATTGTTATGTTGTTTGTTATCATTATTTTTGTCATATTCCCATAGCAAAAGGCTATTTTGAACTATCACTCCCAAGAATTAGTGGTCTTGTGATAAGCCACACTTGTAATCCTTTGTATTGTTTCACTCTTTATAAATATTGTAATCTCGAAGTCTAGGTAGAAGCCCTATTGTGACTACATGTCACCATAGACTTCGAATAGAAGGGAATCAACCTTCAAACCTCTGCATTGCCATCTAGAAATTAATTGATATAAAGTATATCTTTCAGTCTATCTTGTTCTAATACTTAAAAGTATTAGTGTGTGCAAAAGTAAGAACGTAATGTGCAGTGGTATAACCAGTTAACATATGAAGTTTGTCATAAAAGCTACACTACTACAATGAGGAGACTAAGTGTTATATGTGGATATGCTAATTGCAAAGTAAGTTCAAGTTCCCATAAAGAAGTATTAAGTATGGTAAGGATGTAGTGCAACTTGAAGTGAAGAATGTAACACGCATTGAATTAATACTGGGGTGATAGCCTGCTCTAGAACTCCTTATTGTGAAAAAGTTCCATGAGAGATCCAAGGCAAACACTGATGACCATGATGGGATGGGGTTTCCAAGTAGAAACAGATGATTAAAGCAGAGAAGGTCATGCAAAGACACTAATCAAGGAAGGAGTATGTACAATATAAACAAGAGGAAACTTCCACCAGCTGCCTTTTCCATACTATACGACATCTCTGAGTCACTAGTTTTTGAACTCAGCATGCAGGGATAGTCACTGAGTTTTTGGGGCCATGACCTAGCTGTGTGATTGACACTAGCCTCAAAGGATCTGATCCTTTGTATATCCCGACCTAGATGTTTGCCTAATCTAAGGTTCATAAGCCATATCGATTAACCCAGTTTTCCCAAGTGCAACCACCTTGTTGTGTTCCTTTGTATCAACCACATGTCCTTTTTATATTTTATTTTGATTCACTTCTTGTCCACTAATTTGCGTCCTTATGAACACTTAATTTTTTATTACTAATCGAAGTGTGATCATTTAGTTTCTCTTCTTTTCCCTTAGGGTTTGCAACAATATTATCTTAGCTATGCTTAAACTTGAGTAATTAGGACCCTAATTAATCAATACCACTAATAACACTTAGTCTGCACTAGAAATTGACTGAGGGAGTTGAGAGTTCTTCCAACTTAGACTTTGATGCTCCAAAAAGCAATATGATGTCCAATAAGCGTGCTCCCCAAACCTTGCTTTGTTCTAAACTTTACCTTGCTCTAGACATCCTTGAATGGTTCTTAATGGACCTATAAAAGTCTCAAGTTAAGATCGAGCTTTAACTTTAATCTATTTGACATAAAATTTTAATACAGGCATGTTTTAAAGACCTATTTCCTCCCTTGTATTGTTGAAAAATCCTTTAGAGCTCCCTTGGCTTTCTAATCCCACTCAAAGGTCAACTGGCAAATTAGCCTATCTAAAAATCAATGCATGATTTTTAACAAAAATAGTTGAGTCGAGTGGGATTTGAAATGAGCTTTGCAGCAAACTCTAAAGCTTAAAAAATGGATTGTGGATGAAAAAGTTATGTCAATTCAAACTCTGGGGGTCAAATAGATAAACAAAACCTCTCGTGATATATATATATATATATATATATATATATATATATATATATATATATATATATATATATATATATATATATATATATATATATATATATACTGGTTTAAGGCAGCCATGATTGTGTGAAAATGTCACTCTTTTCTAAGAGAATCACGATGTTATGAGAAAATTGCGATGTTATGAGAACTAGAGAATCGGGTTTTTGTGAGACTAGATAATCGCGATGCTATGAGACAATCACGTTGTTGAGACAACAAAAAAATAGCGATTTTGTGAGAGCCAAAAAATCATGATGCTGTGAGACAATCTTGATGCTGTGAGACAATCATGATGTTGAGACAACAAAAAAATAGTGATTTTGTGAGAGGCGAAAAATCGTGATGCTGTAAAACAATCACGATGTTGAGACAATCAAAGAATCGCAATTTTGTGAAAGATTTTAAGGGAAACTTCCAATACTAAGAAGATCGTGATGCTCTAAACAAATTTGAGTTTTTCACAAAGTCACGATTTTTTGAATTTTTTGGTAGAACTTCAAAATCGAACACCAATGCTTGTGCATCGATGCTTGTTTTGATACTTAAAATATTAATGTGTGCAAAATTAAGAACATAGTGCATAGTGGTATAACCGGTTAATAAATGAACATTCTCATAAAAGTTACACTAGTACAATGTGTTGTATTGTATGTGGATATGCTAATTACGAAGTAAGTCTAGGTGATCTTAACGAAGTATTAAGTATGGTAAGGATGTAGTGCAACTTGAGGTGAAATAGGAATCAAGAATGTAACACGCGTTGAGCTTATACTAGGGTGAAAAGGTTCCCTGTGAGAGAAGAAGGGAAACACTGATGACCATGACGGGATGGGGTCTTGAAGTAGAAACAGACGATGAAAGCGGAGAAGCTGATGCAAAAACACTAATCAAAGAAGGAGTATGTACAATATAAACAAGAGGAAGCTTCAAAAGGAGTTAGACGAAGTGGATACCAAGAATCCAAAACAAGACATGAGATATTTGAATACTAAGGACCATTATGCTTATGATATCATCTAAGATATGAGTGGCTTAAATCCTTACAAGCAACAACCCTTTGGCAAACCAATCTTCAAGTGTTTCTATTGGTGGTATATTGGTTTATGGACGTTATTCCATCAAGCTTGGGAACATGGTGGCATCCAATTAATGTTTTCTCTGAGTTATTGTGTGATAAACTTCAATGCCAAGAACATTTGTTCGGGCTTTGTAACCTCTATGATAAAGCTATTTTCAGTGCCTCATAATCCACAAAATATTTTAGGAGGGTACTCAACCAACCATCTGATAGCAACTCCCTCTAAAGTGACTATGAATACTTGGCATTCATAATCACTGCTAAGACGAGAAAATTTAGTTCAAAGGGTTCGACATGTTTATTCATATCATTTGTTAAAGAACCATTAAACTTGGTAAATGTTAAACCATGCATGTGCAGTAATTGTGCAATAACTGTAACATCATTTATTTCGTCATTGGTATCCGCTTCAGTGTTCTCCTCATTCTCCGCTTCCTTGTAAGATCCGATTGTTTTTCTCTCGCTCTGAGTTTGGCCTTCATCGGATTTCTTTCACTAACTCTTTCATGTTTGCTCCCCACAATCCCCACTTCCTTGAACTCGTTTTGGAGTTTTGTCTTGTTTGGGATTCATCGCATGATCTACTAGGCCAGTACATATGTCCTAATCCTCGACATACTACAATAATGTTTTGTACATTTGGCAAGCCTAAATGCTTGATCAAATGGTTGGGACTTCTCACATCTACATTGGACTCACATTCAAAATTCAAATTCACTTTGACTATAAATAGAAGTGAATCTCTAGTCACTAGATATGATAGAGAAGAGAGAGCCATTGAGCCTCATGGTTGAGCATACACTGAGCTCACATATGTATGATTAAGTCCATTACATCTCCTTTGTATCATACATTCATTAGCATATACAATTTGAGTCCTTAGTTTATGCTAATCTATACCTATTGTTCTCTGCTGCCATCTCACCATTTCAATGATTTTGTTTAATCACGTCCTCTACGTATACTTAATCATTTGAGTTGATTTAACTTGGGATAGGTAGAGTGATCTGTCTAGTTGCTATTATCAATTTCCATTACATTTGGATCACTAGATCATGAGTTATCATTCATACAAGCCACCTATGTCTGCATATTGTCATCCTCCTGAAAAGTCAAAATTACACACCTGAGTTCTTAAACTCATTCCTCAGTGTATACTCACCCTAAATTAGTAGAATAACTTGCAATAGTTAGCTAAGCTCTTCAATTAGATGTTTATAAAATCTCTCTGGTCAATTTTTATCAGAGAGTGGGAACTAAACATTTTCTTGAGACATTCAAGTCCAAAAATAGTAAGTTTTTTAGAGTTCTCTTATGTGCAAGTTATCTGTTTTGGCACAACTATTTGGAAATGATGCTCCAAGGTACATAGTGGGTCTAAATGCATATTTGGGAAACTAAAAGTTTCTACTAAGATGCCGTGAAGTCACATTGGTAGGTGTAAACAAGATTATTGCAACATCACCTCATCTTTGGAGTGTATCCAACCATCTCCTCATAGTGGTATCAGAGCTACATCAACTCAACACGGGAGATGGATGTCCTTCATCCAATGACAAACTGGATCAAGGTAATTAATCAACATGGTCAATTAGAAAGGAAGCATATCTTCAAGGGAGAAATTCTATGGTTACATCTCTAGAGATGAGATGATGCCATTACATTCATGGTGACTTGTTGGAGCTAGTCCACACAGATGTTTGGGGACTTAGCAAGGAGCCATCAATTTCAGGATCCAGGTACTATGTATCTTTTATTGATGATTGTAGAAAATGGACCATCATATACTTTATGAAACATAAGGATGAAGTCTTCTCGTGTTTCAAGAAGTATCTTGCTGTTGTTGAAAATCAAACAGGTAAAACACTAAAGAGGCTAAGGTCAAATGGAGGGGGAGAATATTTCTCCCATGAATTTGATACTTATCTCCAAGAGAGGGATATCAAGAGAGAGATCACAACCAGGTACACTCTAGAGCAAAATGGAGTGGCAAAGAGAAGGAATAGGACCATAGTTGAAGCTGAAATGACTATGCTTAATGAGAAAAAATTACCAAATTATTTATTAGGCAGAGGCTATATCCACAGCCACCTATCTCATCAATAGACTCTCATCAAAAGCATTAGATGGGATGAAACCCTATGAAGCACAGAATGGAAGAAGACCTAACCTTGATCATTGTAGGATATTTGGATGCATAGCTTATGCACATATTCCATCACAAATCAGAGGTAAGATGAATCTCAAAGCAGAGAAATGTGTATTCATTGGATATGACCTAAATAAAAAAGGATATAGTTTATATAATCCAAGCACTAAAGGATTTATTATTAGTAGAAATGTTGTCTTTGATGAGAACAACTCTTGGTTTGAAGATGATTGCAGGAAAGTCAAGTTACCTTATGACTTAGAGGAAGACTTCCCAACATTGCAAAATGGGAATGATAACTTACATGAAGAATCAAGTGATTCTTATGATAATAAGAAGAAACCAAAAGGGAATATCAATGCCTGGAACAACAAAGGTGAATCAAAGATATAGGAGTTGAGATATGTTGCAAAATATTCTCAACAAACAATAAGAATAAATAGGGAAAAAAGGAAGCCATAAAGGTATGGAGTTGAAACTTCTTTGATCACAAAGCATTCAATTTATACTGCTCCGGATATCAATTCAAAAGAAGCATGAACATTTGAAGAAGCTAAGAAGAAATCAAAATGGAAAGAAGCAATGGAAGAAGAGATAAAAGCTCTTCAAGAGAATCAGACATGGGAATTGGTTCCCAAGAAGCGATCCATGAAGATCATTGGATCTAGATGGATCTACAAGGTAAAGAAGAACTCTGATGCATCAATAAATAGGTATAAAGCAAGGCTTGTGGCTAAAGAGTTTGCTCAGACCCAAGGTATATATTATGAAGAAACTTTCTCTCCTGTGGCAAAGATGCCTACTATCAGAGTACTCATGAGTATAGCTACCTCAAAGAATTGGAATATCTATCAAATGGATATAAAAGATGCATTCTTGAATGGTTGGATTTCAGAGGAGATGTACATGGCACAACCTTCTGAATTTGTAGATGAATCACATCTTGAGTATGTGTGTAAAGTCGGGAAATCTTTATATGGCTTGAAGCAAGCTCCTAGAGCTTGGAACCATAGACTAGTTACCTTCTTGCAAGACAAAAGATTTCAACCAAGCAAGGCAGATTCTTCAGTTTTCATTAAGAAGAGTAAATCTGAAGTAATATACTTATGTGTGTATGTAGATGATATAATCCTTACACGTAATGGTGTTGATGGGATTAGAAAGATCAAAGCACAAATGAAGGAAGAATTTAAGATAAGTGATATTGGATTTCTCACTTCCCTGGATTGGAAGCAATCTACACAGATCAAGGGATGTTTCTTACACAAAGGAAGAATATAAAGGACATGCTTGCAAAGTTCAAAATGCAAGAAGCTAAAGTTGCAGGTACTCCCATGGAGGTCAACGACAAATTAAGTGCTTATGAAGAACTTATTGAAGAACTTATTGAAGACATCACAAGCTATCAAATCCTAGTTGGGATTTTAAACTATGCTACCCTAACTAAGGTTGACATTTGCTATCTATTCACGCACACTCCTAGGAAACATCACATGGATGCAGCAAAGAGGATATTGAAGTACTTGAAAGGAACAATTCATGAAGGTTTATATTACCCCTACGCATCTGATTTGAATGTAAATCTATTCATTGATGCAGATTGGGCAAGTTCCAAAGATGACAGAAGAAACACATCAGAGTATCTATCATTTGTAGGTACAAAGCTCATATCTTGGACTTCAAAGAAGCAACCTACAATTTCTCTCTCATAAACTAAAGTTGAATACAGAGGGTTAGCAAATGCAACACAAGAAGCTATGTGGATTAAGACCCTATACATAGATTTAAGGTTGGACTTTTGCACTCCATACATATTTGGAGATATTATGAGCTCACTTCATCTAGCTACTAATCCTATCTTTCATGCTAGGACTAAACATATAGAAGTCCATTATCATTTTGTTAGGGAAAAGATTATAAGCAGGTACAACTCTCCCATGTATCGACACACATGCAATGTGCAGATATGATGACCACATCATTAGACATAAGCAAATTAAATAGGTTTAAATCCATGATTGGATTGCAAGAGATACCAAAGGATTTAAGAATCTTGCATCTTACACTTGAGCGAGAGTTGTTGGTACATTTGGCAAGCCTAAATGCTTGATCAAATGGTTGCGACTTCTCACATCTACATTGGACTCACTAAAGTCTAGCATATGAACATCTCTTGTAAAAGTCATGAGGTTTATCGACAAAAACATTTAAAAGATTGGTGTTTGAAAGGGTGGTTACTTGTATTACGGGAGAAAATATGGACTTCCGCTATACAACCCACTCATCCCTTAGATGACATCATGTGTAACAAGTGATGTTCAACATGACGTTTGTAGTAATTGAAGTGAAAAAAGGAAAGAAAAATATAATTTCATATTAAGAGGATTACAACCCCCACATATCAACATTTTTCAAGGAAAGTAGATATATGAGATCATTTTGGAACAAGTAAAGAAGTACCCTAAGGCTTGAATATCAGCAATAGCCAAGCCACCACACATCTTGGATGGTCTCGAGGGTGATGAGGAACCAAAGTTCTTAGAATCAAATCATGACCTCTAGTGGGTAGGATTATTCGATGTAGATACAATTGTTTAACAATACTTACAGATTGGACCAGTCACACAGCTTCCACAGAAGAATTTCCTACATTGAATGAGATAGATTTGTTGCAAAGTATTGAGGATGAATTGGAGAAAATTAGTACCCCATACAAGAGAGTTGGATCAAAGTATGAAATCTATGTGCAAAAGAACACCCAAAGGTGATCAAAATGTGTATTGAACTTCGACGAGCATTCAAAAAGACCTATTGAAAACACTTGCAAAATCAAAATGTGCGTTGAACTTCCACAAGCATTCAAAAATATTTATTGATACTCTTACAAAATTTTAAGCATGTGCTTGTAGGCCATTATAGAGACATGCAAGGATTGGATTCTTGACTCTACCTACATTGTATAGAGCTCAAACCATATGCTTTTTGGATCATACAATAGAGGTACTTGATGAACCCCAACTATTCAAATTTGTTAGAAGAAGAGATGTATAGCTTATAGAGTATCTTGGGTGGGTGTCCCCTATTATCATAGTTCCATAGTTATCATAGTTCCATAGTTATTGCAAATTCTTCTTGATTCTCTCATACATAAAGAACATAAGAGAGCTTTAAATTTTCACATCTTGATTTTTTATGATATCATCCACAATAGTCACTCTTCGTTTTGTAACAATCATATGCTTTATAGCTCCAAAATTAATTATCCATGAATTTTCAGATATAGAATGCAATGGTGCTTGATTAGGAAATACTTCTCTATACAGATACGTGCAAATGCATCCAAATCTAAATATTTACCTTTTGAACAATCTTTAACATTATTACCAACTCGTTTTTTTATTATAAATTCATTTCTCATATTTTTCCATGGGACAACTTGGCATTTCTCATATATATATATATATATATATATATATATATATATATATATATATATATATATATATATATATATATGTATGTATGTATGTATGTATGTGTGTGTGTGTGTGTGTTAGTAGATTCGAAAGTAGAATTGCCTTTATGGATGGATTTTTATTGAGTTCCTTTCTTCTTCTTGTTCTCTTGCTCCTCCTCCTCGCCTTTTGACAAATATACCATAGCCTAAGCATTCTCCTCCATACTTTTCTTTTGATCTTCTTTTTGAAGTAACAAAAATTAAAGTTCCTCAAATATTCTCTCTCGACAATGGAAGAGCAACAAATGTAACAAAGGGAGGATATAATGAAGGAAAAGAACCGAGTAGAGTAGTTAGTGTCATGGATACAAAATCCATTCTGAACCTTGGATTTCATGTGAATTTCTATATCTCATGTTTGGTTCAAAATTTAGAGAAACTAATGCTTTCATCTCATATAGAATGTGCAAAACCCAAAGATCACCTGTCTACATAGTTGATTCTGATATCAAAAGGTCCTCTTTTGGATTGTTGACATCAATGATATCATCAATCTGTAATCATCCTTGACAAATCCTCTGTGAATACCTATATAAAGAAGACTTAGCCACTCATATCCTCAGACTTGCCAATGCAAGTCTTAGGAGCTCAAGGAGTCCGGATCTCCAAGTAAGTACTTTCCAAGTTCTAGTTCAAGTTCTAGTCTTGTTCTTTGTGCTAGTCTTGTCTAGACTAGTATCCTAGACATCTTGTCTTATCCCATTGTAATTTTGTAGTACAAGATTCCGTCAAGTTATTTCATGTATCTAGTTTATCTTGCTTCATACCTACAGTTCTGGGTTACAGAATATCTTGTATCATCTCTACTCTAGTTATCCATACCTATCAATCCCAAATAATGCGACTTCTTGTAATAGGTCGATATTCTAGTTTTATTTCCCCTGTGTAGATGATCTTGTAATCAAAACTATAGTTCCAAAATCTTGTCAAGTATATTCAAAGGGCACAATTTGGTGCTCCCCCAATATTTTTTTGAGAGCAGAATGAATTGGAAAGACACACACACTTGACCCCATAAAATAGAGGCACACCCACCTTGGGGAACTCATGGATATGTCCAACCAATGTTTGAACTCAAAACTTCCTCCCAAAAATTCAAAGCATTAACCACTAGGCTATATGGGCTTGGACAAACTCCCCTAAAAGATCATATTGTCCGAGTAAAGGGCATAATAGATGGATCAAGTCAATTGCCAATTTTGCAATGATACGGCACACGTGGAGTGCTTCAAGCGGCTCAAGTGAACAATGGAAAGTAAAAGAGATTATTAGTAGTTAAATTTTTTAAGAAAACTTATCATATCATCACAAAGAAACATCTCATATCATCACAAAGAAAACATATCATATCGTCACAAAGAAAACATATCATATTGTTAAGAACGATAAAAAAGAAATAGTTTTTCATGCTTGGTTGAATATCACTTTGGGAAGTTCAAGAAGAAAGAGTAGAAAAAGTTTTCATATCCTTATTAAACAATCCAAAATGCTTAAGGATTCATCACACATAATCAGAGATTCACTAATTTGTTGTTTTTATAATACATCATATAGTTCATGTTCATAATTATCTTTGGATATTCTTTCAACAGAACCAATGAATACTATAGAAGTTTCTTCAATTCAAAATCTAAGTAAAGTCTTTCATACTCAATTGAATACAATGTAAGACCTTTCGAAATTTTACAAAAGAATTATTCGGTACAGTGGTGCATGAAGGTAGTTTTGCTTCAAAACCTATCAAATCCTCTTTCATAATCATAATGTCAACCTTCAGAAAACAAAAAATTTCATGGTCTCATCAAAACATTAACCTTGATATTGAGAAGAATTTCACTTACGCTGGCACCAAGTCAACAATTTACATGCATTCTTCTATTGTAAACTTGATAACTCTTCAATAGCATGAAATCTCCTTCAGTCTCTATAAGAATTCCCATAATATCTGCATGAAAAGAACTTCAAATCACTGCAAACAAGCTTTCAATTGCTTCATACAAAAGAACTTGCCCACCCCTCTATTTCCACACTCGCTGCAAACAAACACGTCCACCAGGACTTGTGAAAAACCTTGTCATAGTGTCGTCTGCATAATGTTCATCCTCTACAATAGGTATATTCCCATCTTGGGGAACTCTGAGGCATCCAGCCCTAGGTGGGAGTTGACCCTTGGCCATCTGCCTAGGAGTACAAGGCACATCCGCTAAACCATGCCCGTTGGAACGAACGTGCGCATAATTATTTGATTTCCTTTTTTTTGTGTATGAAAGAAATCAACCATGCTAGAAGGATGCAAATTTGACCCTTATGCTACGAAAATTGCATAGAACATGCCAAAGAGTGCAATAATGGAAAAAAAAATGCAGTAAATTTCACAAGGCATTTTGACAAATTTCATTCATTTTCCATTATCTTCATCATAGCGACCATTACTCTAGCATACGTTGGCCTTTGTTTTGATCATTGTTTATCTTCCTTAAATCGGACATCTTTTATATTTCAACAGCTATTTATTGTATGACTTTTGGATCAGAGTTGGGCAACCCTTCTCATATGTTCTCTCTTCAATGTTTAACTTTGTTTTGATCATTGTTTATCTTCCCTAAATCGGACATCTTGTATATTTAAATAGCTATTTATTATATGACCTTAGGATCAGAGTTGCACAACCCTTCTCGTATATTCCCTCTTCAATGTTGAAATTCACTTCCTGTAGCTCCTATCCATCATCAACTCTATTTTTCAAAACTATTTGATGGATGAGTGTAGCAACCCTTGTGTTCTTCGAATATAATTTCTATCATCTCTCATCAAATTACGGGGAGAGAAAATCTCTGACAACGCACCATGGACATTATTCATGAAGAAAGTTTTCTACACTTAAAATCATCCAACAACAACAAGTCTACAAGATACATGAAAACCAAGAAACGATTCAACACCACAATATTCAACATGTAATCACATAGCTTCAAAAAGAAAATCTAAGAGCTCTAGATAATTGTAAATCACTCTTCTTCAAGTATCCACATGGAAACCAATATGAAGAAAAGTCCAAAAGTGAGCATGCCTTAGAAATCTGATGAGACAAGATAAGAAGTTCGAGGATTTTTGCAACAAGTGAAACTATTCATAAGAATGCAACCAAATAGGTACCTAGATGATGGTCCTCAAGTAGGACTCATAGGAACTCTATTGTGTGTCATTGTTCTTTCATGGTTTGCACATATCCTTGAGAAGGATATGGATATTTTGTACGATTTTAAGGCCTTTGATCCATAACTCACATCTTGTTTTGGGAGATACCAATTATTCACATGTTTTGGAAATAAAATCCAAGGAAGCTATATATCAAAGAAATAGGCATGTGCCTATCTATGCATCGAAATTTAGAAAAATCATCTATGACCTCACATGGCATGAGGATTATTAATTTTTCAACCAATTTTGATGGGCCTTACATGATGATAGCAAGGACATCATGCTAACCATGCCCAAGATAAACGCTTTGAGTGGAGTCATGAATAAAGAAATCTAGTGTGATAATAGGTTGTTCGAGAGAAAGCAAGAAAGAAAAATCTTTAACTAGAGATTGAGAATACCAAACGTACTAGTTTACCTGTATTTCTCAAACAAATGTTGGAGGAAACTTAACCAAAACCCATGGAATTGGATAACATTAGGATCCTCGGACTTACAACAAGGAAAGACAACATCGAAAGGATAATAGATTATGTTTTTATTGTGGAGATCATGATCACATGGTATTCAAATGTCCTAAGAAGAAGAAACAAGTTGGGTTCAAGACCTCCATAATCACCATCCCACATTAGAAGGATCATCATCCAGTCAAAAGAGGAATATTATCCATCATGAGAATCATGCCCTTGTTTGTGTACCTAGATATACTACAAAAAATTGAGTTTCACCATGCATATCCATCATCATCGTGTTCTAGTACCACATATAAAGAACTCTACAAAAACCAAGAGCTATGAAGATAAGTCCTAAAAGATCTCAGAGTCACATGTGGAACTCATAGCTTGAGGGGAAGGTGATATCATGGACACAAAGGAAGCCATCCTAAATTATTTCTCCTGTATGGGTGATCTTGTAATCAAAACTATAGTTCAAAAATCTTGGTGAGTCTCTATAGAGGGAACAATCTAGTGCTCCCTTCACAATTACCATTATATGCACACCAACACAAAATTTGATTGTGAATATCTTTCACCTTAACAAATGTGATTTAATCAATCACCAATCTTCATACATGTGTTGGTTGGAACCCTCCTAATATGATCTCTCTTCACATGATTTGTGCTTTGATACAGATTCTCTGTCTCCAACCAGGTCTAACAGGAGCTTTTTCACATTACATTGAGTCATAAAAAATGAGAAAAAAAACATGTTATCTTATTTATTTGAGAAGAAATGCACAAAATGTTGAAAAAAGGATCAGTTTTATATTCTAGAGTGGAAAACATTATTTCTTGTTCAATTAGTACCATGAAAAACCACCATTTGAAGCATTAGATTCATGAAGAAGCTAGCTAAATTATATGCAATGCCAGATAAGGCCATCGAATGATCCAGTACCTCTTGTTAGAGTTTCCAATTTCAAAAAGTAGTGGCAATAATGCAAAAAAAAAAGAATTACAATCTCTTGATATAGTGCTTTGCACTCTAGACGTGAGATTTATGTTCTCATTGTTATTAAAAGTTCGACAATATTCATAACATCACATCATTCGACACTAGTACAAACATTGGAGTAGCTTTTCTGCATACTTCTATTCTGACTCACAAAGCTGGTCCAATTACCACTTCAAGAATATGACCTTAATCAGCCATCAATGTAAAGGAAACCACACACCAATCCAACACAATTGCATAGAATGTGAAATGGGCTAAGCATAAACAACAAAAACTTTGATGATTATATTCCAATAATCAAATCATTACATAAGTATATGCTTACAAAGTTGAACAACCCTTTTACAATAGAAGTTGATCATATAATTGCTCGGTCTCACACATAGCATCACCTTCAGGGACTTGAGAAGTCTCGAAAGGCTTTTCTTGCTCTAGAACTGGCTCCTCAAGGTCAACCATGTCTGCTAGCTCATCTCCCAATGGTGGTATAAGCTCCCTTGATGCAGATTGGAATCTCTGTGTCAGTTATATGTTTCTTCCCAACCTCTTGGTCCTCATCTGGGCATTCATTCAAGCCATTAATCCGCATCCTAATGAAGGTGAATTGAGCTTCATCCTTCTCTATAGCTATGCACTGCCTAAACATTTTGAGGGTATAGGTGAGTGTCGTCCCTAAAAACAAAAAAAATCAATTACAGGTGATGCCGAAAGTGTGTCAATGAGCAACATTGCAATTAGAAGTACTTGTGCCAGAGAATAAGTCCAAGATCTAATCACCATCATTAGAGAACAATTGGACTAACCTCATTATAAGATTTTGGGGCTTTTGATAAGGATTAACCAATGTCTTGTCTCCTACCACATGATGTAGCTTCTTTGTAATTGCAAGAAACATTAGCACATTTGAAATTCCGTTCTCATTACAATGTTCCCTGACGCTTCTTTTACTAACTTCATCATAGTACCCAATTGTACGACACTCAGTAGCACTGATGAGCCTTGTCTTGCAGTGTGATTTACATTTTTTACCCTGCGAATTTAAAATTACAAGAACAAAGTGATATGAAATTTCAACATAAAGACAAAAAGCAAGGACATACCATGTAAGACACTCAACAGCATGACAACTTGACTTTAATGCTGTTGAGATGGAGAAGGATTATTCCTTGCTATGAAAAATGACAATTCTCTAAAGTGGTGACATGGTCAATTCAGCAAAATTTATCACCATATTTCATATCTATGGGTGCTTGAATGGCTCATCATCATTAATAAAACCACTCATTCTAAAGTCGTATGGGATGTCTGCTATTAAAAGGGAATAATGTTTCCTACGTACTATTGTACATATGTTATTTACATCATCATAATATATAATGTAATACAATGGCCTTAGTGGGTCTATGAGGTTTGAAAAACACTTTAGTCCAAAGGACTCGTCCTTCAAACTCCATCTCCTTTGCCTTTATTCTGACTTATCATGCCTTTCCCTTTGGATATGAGCAAGCAAGGCAGCAAGAGAGTCTTCATTCGGCTCACCACTCTTCTTTTTGAGGTTTCTACAAACAAAGGATGAGTGTCAACTCAAAGATTATTTAGAAAGTGTAGCATACATGAATGGTTCCGATGCTTGTCATTGAATAAATAGATAATTTTTTTGCGTGGAGACTTAAATGAATAAATAGTTAAAGCCCAACTACCATCTCACTTGCTTCAAGTCCATGCTTGGCATCGACTACTTATGAGAAGTTATACAAGGCATCGAGTTTGTCCTCAAATATGATGCTTGGCATCGGAATCCTACTGAAATTTGATGTCTGGCATCAAATTTTGAGTGAGTGTCAATGTTGAGCATAACAAGTCTAGCAACATTCGATGCTAGCCATTGAGTACTAGCATGACTGTTTGTATAATTCGATGCCCCAATAGCACCTACTACTCGACAAACTCAATCAAACTAAATTCTATGAGCAAGAGAACTCATCCAATCGAAGAACAATATAAAGTATTCTGACAATGCTTTATATGAGGAGATGGTCGGGTACTCTACTTGGACTTCACTCCATGTGAAGCACCCAAGCCTCCTCATCATCACCTCTTAAATCTTCATATAAACCTTCCGATTGCATTGGTGAAGTTTTAAGTTACATGAGAAGTTATTGAAGGAGCAAGTAAAACCAATCAATGAAAAGATTCTACTTACTTATTTAGCTCTATGACCATCTCCTCAAGCTTAGGTCTTTGGAAATGACCCTTGATAATGTTGAAATTATCAAAGTGTCATCCTTAATGCCTTGCAAAGCTCTCCAAGGTGTTAGCTTCATATCCTCAATAGCCTCTTCAATTGAGAGATCTATTTTCTTTCCTTTTCCCTTTACGTCCACATGAGTATTTATTTTTGCCTTTTTGTTTCTAACAATTCACCTCCTTGTTCTCCCACATTGTGAATATATTACCCTAGAGCTCCCAGATTTCCCTTGTCTTGAAGGTTGGAAACATGGATCAAACTTAGAGAATGCATCTGACTTCACATTGTCATCCACTACAATCCCTACCTCTATCAGGCACTGCTTTCTCAAATTTGGATGAAACCATCCACCATCTACCCTTCACAACATCAACGTACTCATGGTGGAAGAATCAAATACGCTCAATGGACGATAGATTTTTCCTGTAATCATTGTCATTGTTGTGGTCCCAAGCTAGGAGTTTGACCTCCATTGTAGTCAAACCAACATAGATTTTACACTCTACATGCCTGAAGAAGTATGTAGTTGAATGCTCTTTGGTCGATGTGAGGCATTGACTTGAACCACCGGATCGATGCATGGCATCGACCATCTTGCCCACTTTGATGCTTAGCATCGAGTTTGCGAGATGCCAAGTGGGTTATATCGATGTCTAGCATCAATCTGGCCTCAAATTCAATGCCCAACATGAAGTTGGCCCCAAAAGTCGATGCCTAGCATTGACCTTTCCTACAATCTTGATGCTTGGCATTGAGTTGCATCAGTCTGAAGTTGGACCAAAATGTGAACTCGTTCACATAAAATACTGCGATTCAAGGGTTTTAAAAAGAAATCTTTATTTACTGCATAAATTTAGGTTACTTGTGAGACATTTTGCTAGCACCCTTCTTCTCCATTGCTCACTTTCTACTTTTCTTAGGCTTTCTCTCATATTTTTCTCTCTGTGCTCTTTTGCTCTCTGTGCTCTTTTGCTCTGTGTGCTCTATCTCGACTCGCACATTTGGAAAATGAGCCTCGGGTCCTATGAGTCACTTCCCTCCACTAAGCCCACATAGATGAGAAGAGGATGTAGGAGTTGCATCAAAGTATGTGCAAATTTCATTCTATTTTTTTTGGGCTTGGCTTGTCGTTTTTCATAGTACATTGAGTGAAGGAGGAGGTGCAAAATCAGCCTCATGATGTGTGGAGAACATTTTTTTGTCTTTTTGCTATTCTTTACCAATCGATTATATCTTGTAGCCATGATATGTTAGAGAGATCCTTTCCACATAGGCTAGGATAATAAAAGTAAAGTGATTTTAAGGAGTAAAAGAGCCAAGATTAACAAAAAATAGCTCCTAGGTTGTTAATTATGCAAATGATCTTTAGGCTTAAGTTTGATTTTGATAAAATGAGATAATTTCAATAGGGCTATGAGAAGAAAGATGGTAAAAACTAAAGAGTTTGAATGGAAAATGGTTTTGATATCAAGGTTAAACATTAATTTTTACCCTTTCATGAAACCATTCTATTCTAAGGAATACTGCTATAGTTTTCAAGGATAATCACACGAAGTTACATCTTAGGACTTTACACTTCCCCTTGTGGATGGTCTTAGTAAATCAAATTCTACATAATTTAGATTATCATGCATTTCAAGTATAAGACAATCTCTTCTAAGCATGGAAAAGATAAATCTGCGATATGTTCATTGAAGGAAGGATTTCTCCTTCCAAATTTGGTAGTTATATCCCTCCCAAAGGTCAATATCCATCTTGGTGTAAGTTTGGATTGATTTTGATCCACCCTTAATAATTAAACAAGTGATGGTTTATTGATATGCTTTTCTCTTAAGTTCTTGTGCAACTCTTTCCTTTGCCCTTGCACTTGCATCACATTGTGCATTACTTCTTTCTTTTCTCTTCATGTTGACTCATTCAATGTGAGATCCAATTTGATCTCCCTTTTCTATAGTTGCATTCAATTTGTCAGATTAAATGATCAACTCAAAGGAATTCATGGCCTCAATCCCACAGATGCATTTAGCCTCAATTCCATATTTTTCATACATGCATTGATGGATTGCCTAACCAATTTTTAATGAGCAATGATATCATACCTCTAAATGATTCTTGATTATGACAAACTCAAATCATACAACCCATAATAATGGGCACAATCCATCTTCATAATTATCTAGATACATGATTTTGGAGATATAATTACTTGATGTTACACAGAGATTATAAAGGGAATGCTCTTACACTTCCACTATCAATGAAGATTAGCTCTCTCTTTTTAGTAGATGCTTGGCAACACTCGTCTCTAGTGATCGATAGGCTTTTAGATTTGTTGTTTTCCATGGATCCTTTCATGAATGATGTCCATGTCTTATAATGTATCAATGATTTTGTTTTCTAAGTTGAGTCATTTAAGTTAGATTTTGAATGCAACAATGCTCAATCTGATCCATTTATTGAACCTGATCCACCTATTGATTTCTCTTCAGATTGAAATGCATGTGGAACAAAGAGCATCAACACAAAGAGAGAGAGAGAGAGAGTATACAAAGCATGTGGTGTTTTCAGCAAAGGCCTCGAAGTAAGTCAAAGAGGATTTCAATTTCTTACTTCAAATAGACAAATTGCATTGGACATTATGAAGCATTATTGTGGTTTGAAATATTTGTATAAATTAGGAATGAATAAACTAAAGCAACTAAGAGAAATTATTCCATTTAAATAGTGAAAGGCAAGATTTATACCTTGTTTCTCACATGCAAATGATTGAGGATAACATGTCAGTAACACATGTTGCTTTTGAATATTACTTTAGTCAAGGGATCCAATGTTGTAGGGCTGCATTTAAAATTTCGATGGGCATGCGGAATTGCAAAATACATAAGATTCAACAAGGGCTTATATGTGGCAATCTCATTTTTTATACATATTAGGGGGTTGGGACCAAAGGTTCTATTGGTCATCATGCATGAGTTGGATGATGAATTCTTAGTTTGCATATGAATTCATGCCTACAACTGGAAGGTTACACTTGTCGGATAACTTTACTCGTTGAGAAGTAATTCAAGTTTATAAAGAAGAAATGGAAAGTAAAAATGAGAATTATGTCTTGTATTTTTCTCGATTACAAAAAGAAGAGTTTTAACCATGAGTATTTCTCATAAACTTAGAATGGGTGAATGCTCAATTTGTGCCACTTTGAAAAACATGGGAAAGGACGCCACAACACAAGAAAAAGATAATTTTAAAAGTCTTCTAAAGAACCATCATGAGAGTCAAGCTTTAGAAAGAAAGAAATTCATCATCAAAGTAAAGCACTCAAAAATCCAAAGCATTCTATGTGTTTGTTGATTGATGGGATGGATCAAAAGAAAACATGTCTACCCCATTTTGCTCGCATTCCTAAGGACATTGGAGATGAAGTCCTTGTGCAAATGCATTTGGTTGGTGCTATGTATACAATGGAACCTTAAAGTCGAAGGTTTTCTTCACGTATCCCAACGTGCATAATGATCCAAACCTTAGGGTTATTGTGATTCATAAAGTTTTGCAATCATTGGAGGATCTTTTGCCACCAAATCTCTATTTGCAACTTGCTAACACTACAAGATAGAATAAAAGTTCTAGTCTTTGGAGATTGATAAAGCATATACTCCAAAGCTTGAAGTTCAACATCTTACACAAATTTATGACTAAGTAGTTTTGCTTAGCAAGTATTGATAATACCACTAAGGTTTTGGCTCCATCGCACAATATTAGTTTCAACCACGTATTCTTGATCAGGAGGCTTAATGACATTACTCTTTTATTTGCAAAGCAATATTCATGTTCTTTAGGGTGGGAGCCTAAAGATGGATGTAGATTTTTATTGAATGTGCCTAATTTGTGCGTGGATGGTACAAAACAAACACCATGTGAAGATAAAATCAATATGGAAAGATGTGGAAATGTGGTTGAGCAAAGTAAAAGCTAGATGCATGTACCGATTGAGAAGGAGAGACTGCTTAATGAAATTACTCTTTTATTTGCAAAGCAATATTCATGTTCTTTAGGGTGGGAGCCTAAAGATGGATGTAGACTTTTATTGCATGTGCCTAATTTGTGTGTGGATGGTGCAAAACAAACACCATGTGAAGATAAAATCAATATGGAAAGATGTGGAGGCTTAATGATCAGGAGGCTTAATGACATTACTCTTCTATTTGCAAAGCAATATTCATGTTCTTTAGGGTGGGAGCCTAAAGATGGATGTAGATTTTTATTGCATGTGCCTAATTTGTGTCTGGATGGTGCAAAACAAACACCATGTGAAGATAAAATCAATATGGAAAGATGCGGAAATGTGGTTATGCAAAGTAAAAGCTAGATGCATATACTTATTGAGAAGAAGAGATAGATTCAGCATGCAAAAAAAAAATGCTAGAGATCTACGTATCTTGGTGGGATGAGTTTTTTAACCATCAAGAAGAGATTATAAAGAATACCATTGCAAGGCATTAGTTGATTGATATTCCATTCACATGGGATTTTAGCACACAAAAATCAATTGATTGATATTCCATTCACATGGGATTTTAGCACACAAAAATCAATGACTGTGAACCAAACATGTAATGCATATACACTTCAAGGCCCTATGCATCCACCCAAAAGGAATATTTATGTAGGCCCAAGGATGACGAAACATGCTGAAGCATGGTGGTAAGGAAATTTGAAAGAAATAAATGGTAGAACACTTATTGCAATAAGGAAATTTGAAAGAAATAAATGGTAGAACACTTATTGCAATCCTTCTTAATGGTGATGAGGCTACTAGACCATTTTGGATAGCAAAAGTGTTGGTCATTAACGATATTGGTCAAAGAATAATAGAGGCTTTGATAATCCATTAGTATTATACTAAAAGTAGAAATGCATTCAATGGTAAGTATAACTTAAATATGGTATGTGACACCAAACGAACAAGCTCAAAAAGAAAAATAATATTCAAAAGATAACGTAGATATTGTTTATGTTTTTGCCTTGATAAAAATAGGGCACTTAAGGAAAGCAATGATCAATATGATAAAGCAAAAGCTTCCAGATGTATGTAGGACATCTAATCATAGGCAAACAAGATGATCTATGCATGACCCTACAGAATTTGACATGTACATGGATGAGAATAGAACTCTTGTTGATATAGAAGAAGAAAAAGAGAGCTCCCAACAATGTCAAACTGAATCAAATGCATCCGATGATGGGGGTATAGACACAGATCAAGAAAATTGTGAATTAATTTGAAAATTTGACATTTTTGGTGCTTATACAACTCCTCGAAAGCACTTCGCATAATGAAACCATGTTCTATTGCATTTTTTAATCACTATCGAAGATCGTCTATCCAACACATGTTTAATCTTTATTTTCTATATAAGTTTTTTGTCACTTTTATATTTCTCATATAGATTTTGGAGATACCAATGTTAAATATATCCAAATTTTGAGCACATTTAAACCTCCTAAATTTTCAAAAAATTGCATGTTTTCACTTGATTTTTGAAATTTAATTATACTAATGTAAAGGGTTTTTAACCATAAGATGTAATTTGCTTGATTTTTTAAAAGAGAGTCTTTTTATGACATAGTTCTTGTTATAGAGTAATTCAATATCTCATGAGTCCTTTCTATCTCAAGAGTCCTTTCTAGATTTCTCCTCAATAGACTGATGCTCTTGTATGTCCTTGCCTGTGGATGAAGAGAAAACTTATTCTTCTTTCTTGACTTGTTGGATAGAAAACTTATTCTTCTTTCTTGACTTGTTGGATAGAAATGTAGAAATCGAAACAAGTTGGTTTTGGAATCAACATTCTCAGTTTGTCATGCTCTTGAATACTTTCAAGGAATAATATCCCACAAATCCTTGGACATAGATTCAACATCATAAAATCCACGAACAATAGTTCATCCTCGTTTTGATTTATCCTTATAATCTTGTATCTTAGGAACAAGTATGTATATGTGACATAAGCTCTAATATAAAGTGTTGGAAGTAGGTGGATCCAAATATAATAGTTGGATCTTCCACACACTACAATACCGTGCACAAATATATTACTTAACCAAAGAAATTAGATGAGAGAAGATGGACAATAGAAAAGCAGACAAGATAACAAATACTACTCTTAAAAATTGATCTTGAGAGAAGGGCTATCTACAATGTGTGTATATGCATATGAATGTAATAGGATAAAACCTAAATTATTCTAATCACAAAGCTTGATATAAGTGCCTAAAGAGTGTGTTGATAAAGTGACAGAAGATAGTTTGAACCATGTGCTTACGTGTGTCTAGACAAAAAATTGTAGCTATAGTTAAATGTAGATGGATACATCCAAGTGTATGTGAGAAAGCAATAAATCAACAAAATGCGACAAAACAGCAGCAGCTACATAGCAGCATAACACACAAGGAGTGTGCGTAGAAGAGTTGATTGAGAGAGTGCACGGCCAACATATATGGGCATATGGATATGTGGGCATATGCTGACCGATCAATTTTGGCAAAAAGAACTCCACGACAATCAGATATTAGGTGCAAAAGAACTCCACGACACTCAGATATTAGGTGCAAAAGAACTCCACGACACTCAGATATTAGGTGCTTTTCAAGAAAATCAGATATTAGGTGTTTTCCCTCATTGTAGATAATGATGTGGTAAACTAGCTCTAAGCTCTAAAAGTAGGCACCTATAATCTATACTCTTGATCTTTAGACCTTATAGTTTTTAAACTTGACCAACCATTTAGTTCTAAGGTTAATGTTTGACCAAAATTAAAATTCCTCGAATGAGAATGTTATATATGCTTAGATGGCTCACATTTACTTCACGAATATCTGCTAAAATATCATTGCAGACCAGTTAGACCTTTCTTGGGAAATGGTTTTTCGAATTTAGGGTTTTGCTTGGATTAGAGTTTGGAGCTCATTGTTATATTGTTTCAAACATGTGCGTTCTCAAGGTGACCAAAACTAACATCAATTCCAATCCATGAACAATAATCACAGTTGGCTCCACTAGCTTTCCTGTGCATAGAGACTCAATCAAAAGACTTTGCAGAAATGCCTAGGTTTCTTTCTTCAATTGCTTCAAAAATCAGACAGATAATGTCACTCCAATTCTTTGCCATCTGTTATCAGTACCACAGTTCTCCGCTGAACTTTTCCATTAATCCTTTCTCTTTGTATCCCACCAACTTCTGGTTGGAAGCCATTCCGATATTCCAAGGACACTGGAAGGTATGAAAAAATAAAGGTCAAGCGTATAGACTATTATCAGCGGTTTTTTACGTATGGAATTATATAATGAAAAATGTAGAGAAATTTAACGGTCACGCATCTTATCAATGCATTGAGCACCTCCAATTTTTATATGAAGCTGTACGATATGTTAGAAACCCACAATCGTCGCGCATCAATTATAAAGATATTCTTTAAAACTTTAAAAAGGATATTTGCTAGCCTGTTGCGAGAATTCTCAATGTGTAAAACTTCACAGACGCACACGATATTCCCCATCTTCTCTACATTCATGCTTGATTTTACAATCACATAAGAATTTTGTAATATTTTCATAAATCATTTGGTTCTACTCTTCATAGAAATCCATGTTTCTTTGTATAAGATGAACCAGAATATAATACTCAAAAAATCCTTGGTAAAATCAAGACAATGAATATAACATTATGCTTCTGTTTTAAAAGCGAGTAATTAAATTTCGTGAGCACGTATTTTGAGAAGGATGTAAGTCTACATACTTCTCCACCATAGAATCATGGTACCTAAATCGAAAAATCCATAAGAGCTCAATGTCTGTAGAGCAAAGCGTCTAGAATGTAAAATACCCTCCAGAAATAAAAAGGGAAATGATTGGCTTGTCCAACATAAATTGAACCCTCTTATCTATTACAATGAGCAATAGAATAACCTTGTACAAATAAGTGTCCTGATAACGAACTAACAAACATAGACAATTACACAGGATTTAGCATGACAAAGAATTGAATCTTGAATGAAGATTAAAGAAACGTTAATATCAACCTACCATGTAAAAGGTGTCTATCCTAGAAAATCATTACACGGGAATCAAAGGAGCTTTGTTTCCACATTCAATAACAGTCTAAATTTATGTACTAACAATTACTACTAGATTTAAAATGAGTTGCTAGAATAGTTGTTTGCTTATGGAGATATTGCATACATATATATGTATGTACGTACATACACACATGGATACATTCGTACAAGTTCCTACTATTATGGCTTATCCTTCCGGACAACTTTGCTAGATGTGATACAGATTGCAGATGGACAGACAGACAGACAGCCAAATACGCATACAGAAACACACGACACATTTAGCAAACACTTTGTATCGTTGCCCTGAATGAATGAGTAATTACACCAAATGACATTATACAACTGCAAAAACGCATGCCATGATACATACGTACAAGACGAAGGAATACAATCGCCTAAGGTAACTAGCCTACAGATCTTACCATGATAGGGATGGCCCAAAGGTCTTCTATGTGACCTGCTATCTTGACCTGACCTGATATCTTGGCCTTTTACATACAACATAACCAATATTTGTCCCTTCGCTTAGTGAAATGGTCAATCTTGTTACATATACACAAACCTCCCTGGGTTTTGATCCGTCTACGAAGTCCGTTTTACGTCCCAGTTTTCAATCCGTTCACCCAGTCCACTGAGGGCATAAGGTAAGGAAGTTAGGGCAAACTTCCCGACTCCGACCGAAGTTTAAAACAATTGATGCAGTTAAAAGCAATCTGCCTATGTAAATCACACCCCTACCGTTTCTAATGCCACATTATTCATCAAGATGTACATAAGTAAATAAGCAAAATCTGTCTTCAAAGTTGGGGGATAATGAACAATATTAAACAACGTGCAGTCATCGCCACACTAAAAGAAAGTCTGTTGCTTGAAGAAAACAAAAAAGCAGAAAGGAAACTATGAAGCACAGTGCAACGTCAGTCGCTGAGACTCTCTCTCTCACACACATTACAGTTTTGCTTTGAACATCTCGTATTTGCGAGTCGTGAGACGTGACTGATGATTGTATGCATTCAGTGTGGAGCCCAATGTAGAGAGCTGAATAGAGTTTTACGAACATTGTCTGCACATTATTCATCAAGATGTACACAAGTAAGCAAGCAAAATCTGTTTCCAAAGATAGAGGATAATGAACAGTATTAAACAACGTGCAGATCATCGCCACACTAAAAGAAAGTATGTTGCTTGAAAAGAAAAATGCATAAAGGAAACTATAAACAGTGCAACGTCTGTCTCTGAGACCTCTCTCTCTCTCTCTCTCTCTCTCTCTCTCTCTCTCTCTCTCTCTCTCTCTCTCTCTCTCTCTCTCTCTCTCTCTCTCTCTCTCTCGCACACACACACACACATTATAGCTTTTGCTTTGAACATCTCGTATTTGTGAGTCGTGAGTCATGACTGATGACTGTGTGCATTCAGTGTGGAGCCCAATGTAAAGAGCTGACCAGAGTTTTACGAACACTGTCTGCTCTGCACAGAAGCATAATCCCTATTATTGACAGTCCTTACGTCTTTTTATCACGTGCCCGATATCGTTTTCTGCACCACCGCCGTAGCTGTGAACATTCCTGTTCCTCATTCTTCAACATCAAATATTTCTATTTTGCGCCCCTCTGTGAGATTTTCTCATCGTCGTCATCAGTCTCCAATTGATGATTGTAGTTATTGCTCAAACTTTGCTCGCCATTCAGGGCGCCTCTCCATGGTACCTGTCTCACAAGTCGCTTCGTGGTGATTGCAATAGCAGTATCATTCGGGAAGAGGGTACCCAATATCAAATGATAGATTGTGAAAGCAAAAACTATCAAAACAGTAAGAGACGCGACTGCCAGAAGGAGAACAGCGAGCAACTGCGTGAAACGATGGCGTACTGCCATGGAATAATGCACTGTTGCAGATGTCAAAGCGGTCATCGGATATGTATATGCCCACCAGGCCGTAGAGAACCTGTACATATAATCAACCCGCACTTCTTGATGAGAACTTCCACAAAGTTTAAAACTTTTCGCATTGAAAACACTTCTGTGATTGATGAATTTATTTATGAGGTGGAAACAGCCTTCTAAATCAGAAGCATCTCAGCTTTCCTGAATAGAAGAACTGAATAACGTAAATATCACTAGTTCAGATGCTTAAAAGTGCATGTCACCGAGGAAATGATCAGATATTTGAGACATTCCTAATCCATGTGCGCATCTAGATGTGCCACGATTATTTCATCCTCTTCGTGGGCGTGAATATAGTGCTGATCTTTGTTTAGAACCGTGCATGACATGAACTGGAACGTATGATTATCATGACTCCAGAATCAGCCGTTGTTCTTCTATGAAGTTCCCATCTAGCTCTCTGCTTTCCTTTCTATATTTTCTAGGAGTACAAAAAACGAACCTATGTTTCTAACATTCATACGGTTTGTGCATGACGATAATCTGTAACACTCATTTCCAGATCATATAGATGACGTCATGGAGTCCATGCCTAGCTCACGAAATTTTGGCCGAGCTTTTAGCTTCAAAGAAATCTTTAAGAAGTCAAGACCACCCTGACCGAAACCCTACTTGGCTTCATTTTGAAAGATTGGACCAGAAACAATCCCAATAGTGAAAAAGCATTGATTAATACCAAAATTCGGTTTTAAGGTAGACTTCGATTTCAGAACGTGGGAAACAATATGTAACTTTGCATTTGTATAGTTTAATCCAGTCTCCCATCGTGGGCCAGCTAATTCGATTGGAATAAGAATATCCTCCCAATAATCTCAATCCACTTTTATGATTTGAAAGACATGAATTGTAGTTGCTTTTCCTACAGCATATTTACAAACGTTGTCTAGTAAGCGACTGCATGATCTCAACCCAGCTCATGATTTGAAGAAAAATTGTGCTTGCTTTTGCAAATATGATTTACAAACATTGAAAAGTATGTGTGAAGAAACTCTTTGAATAATACGTGTCTGCGTAAACAAATCATGTTTCAAAAGGAGTAAGACGAAAAGGGAGAATAAGAATAAATATCTTAAAGGAAGCTCACCTCAAACCGTAAAAGAACCTCGCCCGAGCAATCTGTACAAGACAATGTAAAGCATCTAAACTCACTGCAAGTAAATAAGATTTTTATTAAGATAGATTAAAACGTACCAGAGATAAAAATAAGAAAAGAGCCAAAAAGTAAATCATCTTAGCAATTGTGTTGAAATTGCCAGCAACGATAGCCCACGCGACACTGGCAGTGCTTGGGGTTGCAACAAAGAAAAAAAACACGGGATGGAGCTCTTTGGGAAGCGTCTGTGCGGTCGGCAGCCTTTGATAAAGAGTGACAAATAGAACTAAGTAATGTGCACAGCCAACTGCCATAAAAAATACGGCTGGCTCCATCCAACCAACTTCTCGTGCTAAAACAGCAGCAAGAAAGTTACCCATCACTGCAACATGAGTAGATGCGTTTGCCACCAAGGATAATCTCCTCTTCCCCCCAGAAAGCCACTGCCCGTATACTTTAAGCTCCAGCACGAGTAACGGGCTCACCAATACGCACCATACGATAGGATGAATAGTTGTGGCAATCCTGGGAGGTGCTGCCAGGGCTATCAGCAAACAAACTATGCAAGGAGCGAAGAAGAAGTTCACTCTAACAGGATGTTGAAACTCACGTTTTACTGCTTGGAAGTAGAACCAACATTTGCAGATGTAAATGGAGCTGACAATACATAATGAAAAGAGCGCCAGGCTCCAAAGAGCGTAATTGACTTCTCCTGGCACATGCAAAAATCCCAGGGCAGGGCTCATGGCCACCATTTTCCAAAGGACCGCTTGGCTAGAAAGTCCCAAGCATATGCTAAATGCAACTATTGGGAAGCGAAGGAGGAACGGCCATTGTTTATCATGTGGAAGCAAAAGATCTTCCGAATCCTGCAGAGAATAGTGTGATGAGGTGAAAACATACTCTTATTAAGACATGGACATTTGAACTGATGTCAGCCTGTCAAAGCACTGCCTGCACAAAATAGCACAACACTTCTTTCATAGCAGTTTACAAATGCAAGCCACAAGCTCTAATCGTTGCGAATGACGAGTAAGATCTTCCCATAACAGTTAAATCATGGCCAGCATCTCGTCGCGCCTAGAGCAAAACAATTACAGAAGCATTTCTTACTGAGATCAGAAACAAAAACATCTCACCTTCGGGACGTCTAGTTCGGGCCCTTCTAGAGCATCAAAATAGCGATCAGCTGATATGGTGTCTTCGCCAGCTTCATCAGTGATTCTATCATTCTCGTTTGATATAAGGTTTTGACCTTTCTCCTGCGCATGCTCCTTCCTAGAATGGATTCGAGAGAACTTCCCCTCAGATAACTTGGAGCGTGTTCTGAATAGTTCGAAATTCTGTTGTTTTTGAAACTCATGGCGCCGACGGTTGAGCCCATTTCTATTCAACGTAAAAGAAGCGTGCTTTTTGAGCGGCCGAAGCATATCTTCCTTACGAAGAGCACCATCCGTAATCAATGGTGCGGATCTTCCCGACAACATAGCGTTTTCTAGAAGATCTTGTTCGCACGCATAGGGTAACAAGGTGTTCGATACTACCCCAGACACGGAAGGCTTACTTGTATCTGCTGCATATTTTGTACTGCAGTTCGAATGCTGATTGTTGCTCAACAGATTGAGTGTATCAATCATTGTAATCACATCTGCATCTGCGCTCTCATCGGCGAACATATACAGATGTTCCCAAGGCCTCTGACTAGAGCTGTCTCTTTCATTGTCGATGGGATGGGATTGTGCATCTGTGAGAGGATGGTTGGTGTCCTTCATGTATGGATACATCAAAAGTGTGCGTCAGCATATAATAGAAGGCCCGATATCGTTTCGATGAATTTCAAGAATGGGTAACGGGATCAGATTTCCTGTTCATTGAAGAAGCTTCCTTAATATTGGCTGTAATTCGGATCTCGAATGTTCAACATGAACAAGTGATGCAAACAACTCCTCCGAGGTGTTTTAAGTAAAGGAAGTTCAGATCGTGAGAAGAAGAGCCGATAGTAAGTAATACTGAAACATAAACGGAAGCCCTTATTTCAATATAATATTTATTTCGAAGTCTCAAAGGCTTGTACATACGCAGCATACATCGTTCACAAGAAGGAAAAACATCATGTTAATCAGTTCAAACTTTAGTATGGCAATAAGGTTATCCCATCTTCTTCTTCATACAAGTACAGAAACGACTTCTCATCTTTTGTCATTTTCTAGCTAACGAGAAAACGCTTCAATAATTATTCTTTGCGCCCTTCATACATACTTGGCAGCACGTCAGTCATTTATGGCTACTGATTTCTCAGTGGACCATGCAGTTGAACAACTGCTAACCGCGTAGCGCTAAACAATGCATCCCAAACAAGGCACGATTAAGACGTCCGATTTCTATGAAAAAAGACTGCTTGAGAGTTTAAAAAAAGGGACCTGTTACCGTGCGAATCATGATAAGGGAACGCAGGAACTCACCAAATAGTTTTCTCGAAATAGAAAACGCAGGAAGCCAATCAGTTCAAAACGGACTGAACGCGGCAACACGATACCGAAAGGAAAAAAATCAGCGTGATAGAGTAAGGAAAGCAAATACCAGGAGGAGGAAGATGAAATGATGAACAACAATAATAATCACAAGGCAAACAAAAGAACTGTTCTTCGCAATGCAAACGAAAGAACTGTTCCAGAGAGCTTCCCGCACTTAACAAGACTGCTGCCCGAACGCAAATGTTGGACATTGGAACTGGAAGCTGGTGGACCAACTGCGACTTATTCTTTGACACGTAAATTAAACTGCGCAGAATCCTCTTAGCAATTCTCCCGCGACATGCGATAGAGCGGTCGCCGACCTTCTTTTCAAAATAGAAGTTTAAAACATTTTGCCAAATTGTTCATATTCACAAAATTGCAGAGGTTGAAGTGAGGCTCGATGTGTCCGTTCCTGCATGTCTCTTGGCTACCAACTTCCATTAACTCGTAGTCTTCTTCCACCTCGCATACCTCGTTCTCTTCTCAATCGTATCATTTTGCGAGTTCAGTAGAATGGTCCGTTAGGTCCTCATAGATTAATTTTGAAGTTTTTTTTTTTTAATTTATAAAGGAAGTTCGGCCTTGGCCTATTCTCCTGGATTATAACTAAAATAAAGGAGAAAAGTTACAAGTGAATGGGACTAGTGTCCATGGGACCCCCCGAATTCCACAGTGCAAGGGACAAGTTCGGTAATCTAGAGGGCATTACAAATGAGGCGGATAAATCTATCATCTCTCTCATGCGAAACCCATTTGGGTTTCAGCTTGTTATATTCGAGGAGATAAACACAGTAGTGCCTAAACGGTGGAGATCTCTTATCTCGGGAGATTCTTTTACCTAGAAGAAACAAGGATTTCTCAATCGACCATTCCTTTGGAGTTTGGCCAAAGTTGACAGCACATCGCTCCCTCCAAATCTTCCTTGATTTGGTTCCTGAGTCTCAATACCCGCGTCACGTGAAGCCAGATAACATGGGACTTGGGGCAATCGAAGAAAAGGTGAACCAAATCTTCGATGCATCAATGGCAACGCTTGCATCATGGTGGAACCCCACAAATTTTGTTAGCCCTTGCATTGGACTAGATACCCTTCTGCAAAATCTGCCACATGAGAACGGACTTTTTGATCTCAATTAGGGGGTGCCAAATAGACATGAACTTTAGTTCCCATCGAAGTTTGGTCCAAGAAAGGCACCACATCTTGTTAAGGGTGAGATGAACATCCAGGTTCTCTTTGAAATTGGGGATTTTGGATAGTTTCTTATCATTGCACCATTTGAGGCCCTCCAGGCAAGGAAGATCCTGTCCGCAGAGAAGGCGTGTAGTTGAGCGGTCCCACGCTAAACACCTACCTTGAAGAAGAGTCCATTCCTCGAGGGTAACTTTATGTCTCGGGTATAACTCTTCGAACCTGATCCATTGGCCGGTCTCTTGATTCCAGAGCTGTTTCCACTGCTTGAACCCCTTGTTCCATAACCGCCTAGCAATTTGGAGATTCCAGGACTCCACCCCCTTGATGTCGTTGATCGGGATCCAGATAGAGTCATTTTGTCTTATCTTGGCCGCCCACTTCCACTCATCACTAATTCTGATGAATTGTTTGGACTTGTTCCAACTCTTCCATAAGGAACACACGAGGCTAGAGCCTTTAGGGGACACCGGGTGGGGGGAGAACAAAAGCGTGAGGATCCCTATGTCCTTCCAACCAGGGTATCAAATCTGACACGCCTCTGTGCTCCGATGAGTTCTCCAGCTTTTTGTCGTCTTCTGCTCGTACCTCGAGATCGTCAGAAAACTCTTACTTCAAGGTTACAGGGAGATTCTCTATGCTTAAGCGTTGCCCAGCCGCGTACCCCCTCTTTTCTTATTACTCCTTAATTGGAGTAATTATTGTGGCATCTCACATGAGTGCCACATGGCACTCATGTGTGTGCCCTTCTAATGGAGTCCAAGAGATGGTTCACACCATCTGTTCTATAGGGACTCCCTTCATAACATTTCCTTCCCCTTAACTCCATTTTTGTCCTCAAAAATGGTATTGGAAGGTCTAAAAATTAAGAGGGTGGTACTCCCACTACATCCCCATGTATTAAAATACTTGGTCTTGTCTCCGTGTTGTTTCCCCATATCCTTCACCTTAAGAAAACTCTTGGGAAGGTAGTCTAAAATTGGGAAACCGTCTCTGAAGGGTGCCGACCCGCTCCCATGTGGCACTATCTTCTGAACTATCTTTCCACTTTACTAGGCACTCTTTATACAGGTGACTTCTCGTCCATTTCTCTCTAGTGCGTAGAATGCTCTCAGGCTCATGTGGAATTGATTGAACAGAAATAGGCTCTACTACCTCACTATCTGGAATGAGGTTGTCAGATTCACCCAACCTTTTCTTAAGTCTGCTAACATGAAAAATTGGATGGATTTGACTATTCTCTGGAAGTTGGAGCTGGTAAGCCATCTTTCCTATTCTCTTAAGTATTTGGAAAGGTCCACAATACCTAGGAGATAGTTTTGGACAAGGTCCCGTCTTCATGGTTTCAGACCTAGATGGAAATCTAAGATAAACTTGCTCTCCTACCTCAAAGCTGATATTTCTCCTTTGAGGGTCAGCATAGGTTCTAGCTCTATCCTGAGTTGTCCTAATGCTGTCCTTAGCAAGCTTAAGCATATCGTTCATCTCTTCCAAGAAGTCCTTTGCAGCTTGAACTTTTTCATTCTGCAAGCCTACTGCATAAGGAGCTCTTGGCTAAAACCCATACATAAGCATAAATGGACTATGCCCAGTGGAAGAGTGCTTGGCACTATTATATGCAAACTCTACTATAGGTAAGTACTCTTCCCAATTAGTTTGCCTTTCATTTACATATGCTCGAAGCATATCCTCTAGAATTCGGTTAACCCTTTCTATTTGCCCATCCGACTGTGGATGCTCGGCCGTACTCATGCTAAGTTTCGTATCCAACCTTTTGAAAACCGCTCTCCAAAAGTGGCTAGTAAACTTCCTATCCCGATCAGAAACTATGTCTAAAGGAAGACCATATAACCGGTATAGGTTCTCTACAAAAAGTCTAGCCAACTCAGGTGTCTTCACTGTAGTACGTGTCGGAATAAACCTAGCCATTTTGGTTAACCTATCCACAATTACCCAGACTAAGTCGTGCCCTCTCTGTGTCTTAGGTAATCCGACTATAAAGTCCATGGAGATACTCTCCCACTTCCCATTAGGAATATCCAATGGGTGGAGTAGTCCTCCAATTCTCAACCTCTCAGCTTTGTTGACCTGGCATTTATTGCACTTAAGCACATACTCTAGGACGTCCTTATGAAGTCCAGGCCAATAAAACTGCCTCTTAACAAGATCATAAGTCTTGTTAACTCCTGGGTGTCCCGCACTAGGTGTGTCATGACACTCATACAAAATATGCCGTCTCATCTCAACATCTCTAGGGACACACACCTTTCCTTTATATAACAGATATCCATCATAGACACTGTAATTCTTCCACTTGAATCCTTCTTGAGTACCCGTCAATACTCCATCCTCACTGGAAACCCGTATATCACGATCCCCATTCTCTATGGCTTCCCAAATCTCGGAATATGCAGGATCAAGCCTACATTTTCCTCTAAGGGACTCAAGTAGCTCACTAGTGATCTGAGTAAAACTTAGTCCATTGAGCATAGGCATGCGGCTAAGTGAATCAGCCACTACATTAAACTTTCCCTTCCTATACCTAAGCTCATAATCAAACTCCTGAAGGGTCTCTGCCCATCGGGCCTTACGACCTTTAAGGTCTATTTGATTAGAGAGCCACTTAATGCTCTCTTGATCAAACACTATCGTGACTTTGGAACCATATAAATAATGATGCCACTTCTTCAAAGCATGAACAATTGCATACAACTCCTTCTCATAGACAGAGTAATTCTTCTGAGCCGGTTCTAGTTTCTTGCTCTCAAAAGCTACTGGTTGACCATCCTGGATTAAAACCGCTCCTATGGCAAAGTCACTCGCATCAGTCTCAACCACAAATGGTTTGTTGGGATCTGCTATATGTAAAAGTGGAGTTGTAGCAATTGCTACTTTCAACTTCTCCATACTTTGCTTCTGTTCGTCTCCCCAATGAAAGGCTTTCCCTTTCCCTTTAAGATGTTCCATCATCGGGATAGCAATCTTGGCATAGTTCTTAATGAATCTTCGATAGAAGCCTGATAAACCTAGGAAGATCTGCAGCTCTTCCAGGTTCTGTGGATGTGGTCATTCCATAATAGCCCTTACTTTTTCATGATCCATCTGGATTCCATCCTGGGAGACTATATGCCCAAGGTATCTAACCTGTGTCTTGAAAAATTCACACTTTGATTCCTTAGCAAAGAGTGAATTTTCCCTTAGCACTTGAAATACTTTCCTCAAGTGTTCCAAGTGCTCTTCTTCTGATGCACTATAAATCAGAATGTCATGCAAAAAGTCTACTACAAAGTGTCCTAGATAAGGCCGTAAAACACTATTCATGAGCTTCATGAAAGTGGCAGGAGCATTGGTGAGACCAAAAGGCATCACCAAAAACTCATAGTGCCCATATCTAGTCCTAAATGCAGTTTTAGGGACATCCTCTGCCCTAATCTTGATCTAATGATATCCTGATCTAAGATCAAGCTTGGTAAAATACCTAGCTTGATGTAACTGATCAAATAGATCTTCCAACCTAGGCATTGGAGATCTATTTTTGATAGTTACCTTATTAAGTGCTCTATAGTCTATACATAGTCTCATAGAGCCATCTTTCTTTTTAACTAGGAGCATTGGCGATGCCCATGGTGAGTTACTAGGTTTGATGAAGCCCTTATCTAAATAATCCTGCAATTGCTTCTCAACCTCCTCATGTTGAGAAACACTAAGCCTATAAGGTGGTCTACAAATAGGGTTAGTGTTAGTAACAACCTCTATGGCATGGTCAATGTCCCCTCTCTCAGGTGGTATCCCTCTAGGTAAGTCAGTGGGAAAAACATCTCTATACTCAAACATTAGATCCTTAAAATTTTTAACCACACACTCTTGCAAAAAAGAATAGTAGAAAGTCCTGTTCATATTTACATTCATAGCATGAAAATATACATCAGATGAGCTGTCTGTACAATGCTCCATATCATGACTATACAATAAAAACATGTCCTGTACATGCTGAGAATAACAGAGACTATACAACTCTAGTGATGACACTACAAGAAAGAGGGGGGCGTAGCGACGCCCCCAAATTGGAAAAAAAACGGGAAGCGTCGCTTATGCGACGAGGTCGTTGCATAAGTGACGGTCAGAATTTTGAATTTTTTTTTCCCCGACTCTCGTCGCATAAGCGATGCTAGCGTCGCTTATGCGATGCTCATTAAAGAGCGTCGCTAATTTCGTCGCTGCCTAGTGATGGTGGGAGCGACGTTGGCAAACTGCAAAGCGCCGCATATGCGACGCTCTGGAATGTAAAAAAAAATTGATTTCTCTCGGCACATTTGTGCCGGGACTTGGACGCGAGCAAGAAGAGACCGAGAGAGAGAGTGAGTGAGAGAGAGAGAGCGCGCGAGAGAGAGAGAGAGAGAGCGCGAGAGAGAGAGAGAGGGCCGCACAAACTAACAGCAAGCAGGTATGCGCACACACACACACTTACATACACATACATATGTACACACACATATACACACATAGACACACACACACATACACATAGACACACACACACATACACACAAATACACACACATAAACACACATACACAAATAAGGTTGCATACACACATGCACACATAATGCATACACATGCACACACATATACACATACATATACAAACACATACACAGACACATACACACACACATACACACACACATACACACACACACACATACACACACACATAAACACATACACACATACACACACATATATGCATACACACACACATAGAGAGAGACATGCACACACATACACATACATGCATACACACACATATGCATACATAATGCATACACACACATACACACATATGCATACATACACACATAGACACATACACACATACACACATACACACATACACACACATAGACACATACACACACATAAACACATACACATAGACGTGCACACACATACACACACATATACACACACATACACACATAGACACATACACACATAATGATGCATTCACACACATACACATGCATACACACATAGACACACATATACACACACACATAGACACACATATACACACACATATACACATATACATACACACTCATAGACACACATAATGATGCATTCACACACATACACATGCATACACACATAGAAACACATAGACACACATATACACTTACACATCCAAACATACACACTCATAGACACACATTCATACACACACACATCCAAACATACATGCATACACACATGCATACATAATGCATACACACACATATGCATACATACACACATAGACACATACACACATAGACACATACACACATAGACACATACACACACAGACACATACACACACATAAACACATACACACTCATAGACACACACACATACACATAGACGCGCACACACATGCACACACATATACACACACATACACACATAGCCACATGCACACATCATGATGCATTCACACACATACACATGCATACACACATAGACACACATATACACACACACATAGACACACATATACATACACACTCATAGATACACATAATGATGCATTCACACACATACAAATGCATACACACATATACACTTACACATCCAAACATACACACTCATAGACACACATTCATACACACACACATCCAAACATACACACTCATAGACACACACACATACACACATACGCGCACACACATACACACACATATACACACACACATACACACATAGACACATACACACATAATGATGCATTCACACACATACACATGCATACACACATAGACACACATATACACACACACATACACACATACACACATACACACATACACACACATATATGCATACACACACACATAGAGAGACATACACACACATACACATACATGCATACATATGCATACATAATGCATATGCACATACACACACATAGACACATACACACACATAAACACATACACACTCATAGACGCGTAGCGACACATACACATAGACACACACACATACACACACATATACACAAACACATACACACATAGACACATACACACATAATGATGCATACACACACATACACATGCATACATGCATACACATACACACATAAACACATACACACACATAGACACATACACACATACACACTCATAGATACACACACATACACATAGACACACACACATACACACACATATACACACACACATGCACACATACACACACATCCACACACATACACATGCATACACACACATACACATGCATACACACATACAGACACATACACACATACACACACATACACACACATACACACACATACACACATACACACACATATATGCATACACACACACATAGAGAGACATACACACATAAACACATACATGCATACATAATGCATATGCATATGCATACAATGTACATACATGCATACATAATGCACATGCATAGATACATACACACACACACAGACACATACACACATAGACACATACACACACACAAACACATACATACTCATAGATACACACACATACACATAGACACACACACATACACACACATATACACACACATACACATAATGATACATACACACACATACACATGCATACACACATACAGACACATGTACACACACATTCACACACATATATGCATACACACACATAGAGAGACATACACACACATACACATACATGCATACATATTGCATATGCATATGCATACATACATACTTACATGCATACATAATGCACATGCTTACATACACATACATAATGCATACACACACATACACACATATGCATACATAATGCATATGCATATGCATACATAATGCATATGCATATGCATACATAATGCATATGCATATGCATACATAATGCATATGCATACATAATGCATATGCATATGCATACATACATACTTATATGCATACATAATGTACATGCTTACATACATGTACATAATGCATACACACACACATACACACATAGTCACATACACACATAATGATGCATACACACACATACATATGCATACACACACATATGCATACACACACATATGCATACATACATGCATACACATACACACACATAGATACATACACATAAACACATACACACTCATAGACACACACACATACACATAGACACACATACATATACACACACACATACACACGTAATGATACCAACAATAGTTCCTACGTAACCAAGTTCGCTATCTATAAGGTTCGTGTCTTTTGAGCTAGCACGTGATAGTTGCTTGAAAGAAGCAACAATACTAGAATCCTCTGTTTTACGTAAAGAATCAATGGCTTTGGTTCTAATATGCTGTCCAAAAGCCCACATATTAGTAAACATTCGAGCTTGCAAAATAAATTCAATTAGTAAATAGAAACTAACATACATATATGAAAAAAATAAAATATTATTTTAATAAAATTACCTTTCGTTCACAACCTATCATTAACTCTCTTTTCTCATCTGAGATTTCTTCATTATTTGTGTTGGCGCGTTGCAAACAACTATATAGCCAATCCGTGAAAGAAGGTATATCTGTAATCTCATTATTATCGAGATTACGTCTAGATCTTTTGTTTTTTCGCCTTTTACTTCGGAGGCTTTGAAGTTCCTCGTACTCGCTAAGGAATGCTTGCATGCATTCGCTATTATATGCTACAAAAGTAGAAACATCATTTTTTTCTTGAAATGTAAATAAGAATGGAACCCCCTTACCTGATAATACCTCATCTGTTATTTTTGAAGAAGACTCCTTGGTCCATGCACGTGGAGCTTCTTCATGAAATCTTTCAAGGTACTCACTAACGTAATACATGCACTCTTCAAGCATCCAACCCTTTGCCATGGATCCTTCTGGTTTTGCTCTTTGTCGCACATAACCTTTTAGTATTCCCATAAATTGCTCAACCCAAAACATCCATCGAGTGTTGACAACACCTGCAATCTCTATCTCATCTACAAGATGGACTAATAAATGAACCTGAATATCAAAAATGGAAGTAGGAAGTTCTTTTTCCATCAAACATAGTAGCTCTTTGCATTCACATTTTTTTTGTGGGATCGAATTTTTATCGATCTGTTTGGATGTAATCCACCTATACATATCATAAAAACAATTATAAAGAAGTTAAGTATCATAATTACCTTATAAGTGATCCAAGACAATAGATCACATCTCGTACTCCTTTCGTTGTACATCCATTGATAACCAAAGGTAAAATATGTTTCAAAAAGTTATGCCAGTCATGGGTCTTTAACCCAGATAAGCTCTTATCATCCATAGTAAACATGTTTTGAAACGATGCTCCATATTCTGTAGGAGTCTTAATCAATTGAATTCTATTGTTGATAGTTTGTATCTCTTTTGTTGTAAGTACCCAAGGAGCAGATGCATAAGTCGTTTCTTGTCGATGTCTATCAAAAACTAGCCATAACTTTGGTTTGGATTTTTGATCTTTCAAATCATTCCTTGATGTTGTGGTATCTTTTAGTCCAAGAAGATGCTGCCATAGTGAATAAGCAATATTTTTGAATATATGCATAGGATCAAGAAGATGACATACTTTTAACTCTTTCCAATACTCCAAAGAATACCATATTGATATGTTCTCAGCGAGTGCCAATTTTCCTTTACCTCTGTTCACATACTCATTATCTGAATCATCACTCAAGATTTCTGCTTCTGGATCTATCAGAGTTCCATCTGTCCATTTTTTATACCAATCCATAGGCGTCATAGGTTTTGGATATTGGCTTGTTTCAAGCTTTCCATTAAAATGTATCGCTTCTCTTTTAGATCTTAATGGATGATCATCAGGCAAGAATCGTCGATGTCGAAGATAAATATTTTTGTTGAGATTCTTACTATAGATTGATCTCAACCAATCACCACAATATGGACAAGATTTATAACCCTTAGTAGATATTCCTGCATCATGAAAAATGATAAAAATATAATTAGATTAAATCATATTTATTTACATGCATATTGAATAAAAAAATTACATCAATACCTGAACAAACGCCATATCCAGGAAAATCCTGAATAGTCCAAGCCACAATACCACGAACCGTAATATGTCTTTCATTGATGCTTTTCGATACATCAATGACATTAATACCTCTCCATAACTCTTGAAGATCGTCAATGAGAGGAGCAAGTTATACATTCATATCTTTAACTTGTCTTTTGCCTGGGATTAAAAGTGAAAGCATTAAATGTTCCTTTTTAATGCTAAGATATGGCGGAAGATTGTAGTTTATGACTACCACTGGCCATGTTGACCATTTACTGGATTTCATGGAGAATGGATTAACCCCATCTAATGCAACTCCTAACTTTAGATTCTGTGGATTTTGTGCAAATTCAGGCCATGTAGAATCAATATGCTGAAAAGCAACACTATCATGAGGAGTTCTGATTATTCCATCAGTACTTTTGTGATCATGTCCCCAAGTCAAAAGCTTTGATAATTCGGGGCTTTGAAACATATGTCTAATCCGTGGAGCCAATGGAAAATGTCTCAATACCTTTTTTGGGATTTTACCTTCTTCACCCTTATATCGAGGAGATTGACATTTGGGACATGTCAAAGAGTCTGCATATTCACCTCTATATAAAATACAATCGTTAGGACATGCATGTATACATTGATAATCTATACCAAGATTGTTGATTATCTTCTTCATTTCATCATGTGAGGTAGTAAGAATATTCTGACTTGGTAAAAACTTTTCAGATAATAACCTGTAAGTTTATAAAAAAAAGATATATTAAAAAAGGTAAATAAATAAATATACATATATACATGTAGGTTTTTATTCTTACTTTAGATAAGGTAAGAACAAGAACTTGAATTGAATGGGCACTTTTTGTCCGCGCACCTTTTAAAACTATTAATGCATCTTTCAAAATATTTACACAAAATTTGATTGTTTTGGATGGCAGGATACGATTGTTTGTTTTGGACACATGAAGTATGTACCTTCATTGAATGATTTGTCGATTCACACTTTCAAATTGAACATATGTGTGAATCGACAAATCATTCATATCCTCCAAAACAAACAATCGTATCCATTCAATTCAAGTTCTTCTTCTTATCTTATCTAAAGTAAGAATAAAAACCTGCATGTATATATATATATATATATATATATATATATATATATATATATATATATATATATATATATATATATATATATATATATATATATATATATATAGAAAATTGAAAATTATACCTTAATAGTGTCGATACAGATACATTACTCCATCCAAAACCATTTTGAGGTTGAGAATAAGTAAGCTCGCACTTAGTCGTGTCAAACGACTTCCTTCATATACATGCTTTAGACATTCCTCTCGAAGATATTTCTCATTTTTAGAAATATCAATGCTCTCACTGTCATTTGGATACCAATCCTCAATAAAATCTGCCATGCCATCATCTTCATCATTGTCACACAAATCTTGTACTTTATCGTCTTTTGAATATAGATCTTTCAACTTTGCATATTGCACAGGATTAGTTTTGCGTAGCCTCCTCATGGAAGCTTCTGATAATCGTGGTCTTACTGGTAATTGTGAATGTTGTGGACGAATATCATCAATGTCATACGTTGGAATCTACACATATAAATAAAACTCATTAGTATTCCATAAATGAATAAAAAGTAAACTTCAAATATAAAATTAAGTATATAACTTATTAAATATGGATAGGAAATTTTTATTCTCTCTAGCTAAAAGGTGCTCTTGGAGGTCTACGCCATCCATAATTCACTAATAGTTCATCACCAGCATGTAATGTAGTAATAGCATTGTCAACTATGTATCTTGATACATCTCTACTCATGTATGGTGATTCATGACTATTTTCACGCTCCTCAAATGTGCAATTAGTCCTTGAACTATTATGTAACCCTCGACTATTATTTATTAAACCTGCTATATTTCCATGTGTGTAAGGTCTTCCATCAATATATAATCTTTCATTTTCTGCATGTAAAATCCTTCTACTAGTAAGGGATGTTGCGTTCAAGCATATTCCATAAGTACTCATGCTTTGAACATAACGTGAAAGTCGGTGCCAATCTCCCCATCCATATATAGGACCACAAAATGACATAAGAGTGACTTCAGAGTTCGGAGGCACATACAAATCCTCTACAATAAAGAGACCACGACCAACATTAGTAATAGTGGATGGATCAATCATATAGCGATTACCCCAAAAGTTGAAAACCTCTCCATCTAAAGGAAGTGGTCCTCTATTCCATCCTCCATATCTTCTTCTATCATATGTTTGTACTAAAGAAAGATCACGAGCTGGCAATGGATAATCTCCAGCCGTTTCATTCTCTAAACCAGGAGGTAGAGGATTTCTAGAAACCTCTGCTTGTAATTGATGAACAGCAAGTCCATGACGTGTACGAGGTATATTAACATTATGAGAAAAATCATCATCATCATCATCATCGAGCAAGTATTCCTGTATATCAACAATAATTTGATTTTATATATGGTTTTTAAATAAAATAATGACATTAATATATATAGAAAATACATACCCAAGCATTATCACGTTGACTAGGTGATGGTGCACGCTCAAAAGTACCATACTCTGCCTCATGTTCAATACATTCCAATCGTGGTCTTCGATACGTTCCATAACAAGAGTTACACCAACATATAATATGCTCTTCATAGTAAAATTCATCATAATTCCTATCGGAGGACACATGTGAAGTCGTTGCATGGGTAGGAGGTGGTGGAGTACCCTCTGATTGATCAGAATCTGCACATAATAAGAAACAAAAAAAAATATAAGTTATGTATTCATCAAATACATTTAAAATTAAATATTTCATATACTTACAGTATAAAGTCGTTGCACGAAGAGGAGACGGTGGTGGAGTTCCATCTGATTGATCAGAATCTACAAATAATGATATTTGATATTAATAATTTGATTATTTACATAAACAAAAAATTAACATATATATATTTACACATACACACATATTCACATATACACATTTACACATACACACATATTCACATATACACAACTACATATTATTGTGGGATAAATGCATGTATTTTGTATGAATGAGTGTATATGCATGCATGTGTGTGTACATATATATGTGGATATGTATATGTATGTTTATGTTATATGTATGTATATGTGTATATGTATACATATATGCATGCGTATATGTTTGCATGTATATGTGTATGTGGGTATGTGTATGTGTATGTGTATGTGTATGTGTGTGTATATATGTGTATGTATTCTGACTTTTTTTTCTGTTTGAGATTAAATTAACAGGAGATATTATATGGTCGAAAAAAATAAGAGGCGAGCTAGCATACCACCTGAGTCGTGGCAGTTTTTTCGTAGACAGCTACGTCTTCAGGAGTCATTTCCTCAACAGAAGGTACACAAATTAATAGTTTATATTTATAATTTTTATATATTTTAGTAATTTTTTACATTTAATTTATGTATTTTTTTCTTGAATAAACAGGCTGCTGCAAAGAAGAGAGTGGAGTCGGGCCACACATCGCAGCTAGGCCAAATGGGCCATAATGGTTTTGTAGCTACGTTTGCAAGTATATGTGTTATTGTGAGTATATTTTTTATTTTAGTTAGAATGCAAGCAACTAATGTTTTTTATTTGTTTCATTGCAGCGGAAGGATTATGGCCGATATCCTACGAAACAGGAGATCGAGTATGCTACACATTTTGGATATCGGCGTTTGAGCGAGTATATGCAAGATCATCCTGATGCCTTTGTGAGTATTTTTAAATTTTATATAATTATTTTGTTTTTATGAATGTTTTAATTATTTTATTTATTTATGTTTGGTATATGTAATACAGGAGTATTGTGGAGAGACAAATATGGATGAGGTGGAGAGACAGACACAGGAGGGACGATCTCGATCATCACAGGGTGATCATGACGATGAGGATGAGGATGATCAGAATGATCATGATATTGCTGATGATGATGATCATGATGATGATGATCATGATGATGATGATTAGGATTTTAGTTGATTATGACATTGGATTATATGTATTTACATTGATATATATATATATATATATATTATTTCAGTTATGTTTTGAATTGTGTGTATGGTATTAAGTAATGAAGAGTTTTGTTCTATTGATTGTTATTATTGTTTATATTATGCATGTGTTTTAATACTTTAATTATGTATGTGTGTGTATATGTATGTATGTGCATGTGCATGTGTATGTGTATGTATATGTATGTATGTGCATGTGCATGTATAAGCGTATATGTGTGTATGAGTATGTGCATATGCATGTGTATGTACATATGTGTATATGTATATGCACGTATATGTATAACTCTATGTGTATATGTGTGTATGTGCATGTATATGTGTATATGTAGGTATGTGCATGTGTGTGCATGTGTATATGTGTTTTAATACTTTAATTATATAATTCATTCATATGTGTGTACCTAAGTGTATATGTATGTGTGTGTATATGTATGCATGTGTATGTGTGTGTATATGTATGTATGTGCATGTGCATGTATAAGTGTATATGTATGTATCAATATGTGCACGTTCTTGTGTATGTGTGTATATGTATATGCATGTATATGTATAACTCTATGTGTATGTGTGTGTATGTGCATGTATATGTGTATATGTAGGTATATGCATGTGTGTGTGCATGTGTATATGTGTTTTAATACTTTAATTATATAATTCATTCATATGTGTGTACCTAAGAGTATATGTATGTGTGTGTATATGTATGTATGTGCATGTGCATGTATAAATGTATATGTGTGTATGACTATGTGCATGTTCTTGTGTATGTGTGTGTATATGTATATGCATGTATATGTATGTGTGTGTACATGTATATGCATGTATATGTATATGTGTGTATATGTATATGTATATGTATATGTATATGTATATGTATATGTATATGTATATGTATATGTATATGTATATGTATATGTATATGTATATGTATATGTATATGTATATGTATATGTATATGTATATGTATATGTATATGTATATGTATACGTGTATATGTATATGCATGTGTATATGTATGCATGTGTATATGTATGAAACATGCATGTGTATGTGGATGTGCATATACATGTATTTGCATATATGTTAATGTGTGTGTGTGTGTGTATATATATATATATATATATATATATATATATATATATATATATATATATATATATATATATATATATATATATATATATATATATATATATATATATATATATATATATATATATATATATATGTATATGTATGCATGGACGTCTTTTTATGTGGTTGTAGGAATGTTTGTGCATATGCATGTGTATATGTGTGTATGTCTAAGTGTATGTGCACATGTATCTATGTGTATATATGTGTGTGTATGTGCATGTGTATATATGTATATGTGTGAAAGTGCATCTTCATCATGTATAAGTGTATGAGTGCATATCAATAAGTGTGAGTATGCTATGTAATGAAAATAACACAATTCAAATGATCTACAAAGAATAGAAACTGTACTTACAATTGTTAGCCATACTTTTTGCTTGGTTAGCTTCTTGAATAACCTGCAATAAAGAGAGAAAGAAGAGAGAGAATTCAAAGAGAGAAAGATGTAGAAAGAGAGAAACAAAGACAGAGGGAGATAATAAGAGAGAGCTTAGGCAAAACAACAAGGCCAACCCCTCTTTATATAGGTTTTCAAGGGTGGTTCCCAAGGGCAACTACGAGTTGATGATGTCATCAATTCGAAGCATGGTCTTTGGATGTTAGAACCAAGCAAGAAGACAGTCGTTCTTAGGGTTTTGGCATATTCCGGACGCAATGGAAGCATTGGTTTCCCCTAATTCTGAACCAACCATGCGATATAGGATTCACATGGAATCTGAGATTCAAGATGGTTTCCTTTGTCCATGACATCACCTCCCCCTCAAGCGACGAGTTCCACGAGGAGCGATCATGTTCTCTGGTCTTGGCTTCATTGGATTTCTCTTATGGAATTCTTGAACCTTGATTGGTGCTCTCTGAAGATTTTCTGCAGGTTCCCAAGTACAATCACTCATGTCATACCCTTTCCAATGAATAAGGTACTCCAATCTTCCTCAAGATATTCTTGAATCTAGGACATGCTCGACTTCAAATTATTCATGATCATCAATCTCGATAGGTGGTGAAGGATTAGTTCTCTCCCCCCTCAATGGTGAAATCTGATATGGTTCCAACATGGATACATGGAAAACTGGATATATTCTCATGGTACTTGGTAGCTGGAGCTTGAAGGTGACTAGATTAATCTTGGCCAAGATGGTGAATGGACCAAATCTTTGATGATCTAAATTTGCACAAGGCCTTGAAGTTTGCAAATTGCTTCTAAGTAACCATACTTTATCTCCGATTTGATATGATGGATTCTGAACACGATGTTGATCTGCATAGTACTTATATTGTTCTTGAGCTTTACGGATCTCTTCCTTGAGTTCTTTGTGAATGTCCATTAGGTATTGGGCCTTGTCTCTGGCAACTGGGTTCTTGACATGATTTGAGAGTTTTATATCCATCCTTGGATGTTGTCCATAATTTGCAAAGAAGGGAGTTTGCTTAGTAGATGCATGAACACTATTGTTATAAGCAAACTCTGCAAATGGTAAAAGCTCAAACCAATCATTTTGATGATAGTTACTGGTGCAACGGAGATATTGCTCCAGGACTTGATTCACTTGTTCTGTTTGTCCATCAGTCTGTGGATGATGGATGATTTGCTGTAGATAATTTAACTTGAATACCAAAAAGCTTGCAAAGTCTGTTCCAGAAGCTAGATATGAACTGTGGACCTCGATCACTGACAATATCATCAGGCAATCCATGAAGCCTAAATATTTACCTCATAAAAAGTCTAGCAGTGGCTGCACCTGTGATTGCCTTGGTAGTTGGAATGAAGTGTGCCATCTTTGTAAATCTATCCACAATAACAAGAATGGCATCATACTTATCTGACTTTGGTAGATCTGTGATGAAATCCATAGACAATGAAGCCCATGGCCTTTCTGGAATAGGTAGAGGTTGCAAGAGGCCATGAGGTTTATGTCGTAGTACCTTAGATCTATTGCAAGTATCACAGGTTTGGATATATTCTTTGACTTCCTTCCACATATGAGGCCACCAAAAGTCCCTTGATATGAGTTCTATTGTTTTATTCACTTCAAAATGTCTTGCTGCAAGGTTGGGATGGTGTTGTTGAAGTACTTGGATCCTCGCCTTTCCTGAAGGGACATACAGTATAGAGTAGTAACCCATCCTTTTCCTGAAATTTGTTTACTTCTTGGAATTTTCCTTTTTGAGATTTCTCCTTAATGTTACAAAACAGTTCATCTTGTGGTAGATTCTCACAGATCAAATGATTCAAGGTTGAATCTTCATGATGGCTTGAAGAGATAGCTGCTAACTGGAGATGCTCAGGCTTGAGTAATACACTCTCTTGTTGATCAAAGGCCTCTTCACCCTTCTAATTTGGTGCATGGTAATATCTTCTGGAAAGGCCATCTGACTGACATTGTTAACATCCTGGATGGTATGTGATGACAAAGTCAAAGCTGGATAGAAAGTGCTGTCAGGATCTTGCTCACACGCATACAAAGATTACAAACGCAGAAGATACACAGAAGAATAGAGACAACAAGAGACAAGACCGAATGCAAGATTGGGTGTAATCTCCCCCAATGCACTCTGTTTCGACAGTCCACAGAGTGCATGTATTTATAGGAACTTTTGATTACGTCGAAAAGAGTAGTTACATGAGAGCGGCTTCGAAAAGCAAGCGTGAAACTAAAAGTTGTTAACTTTTACAGAAAGCCATTGCTTTCAATAACAAAAACTTGGGTCTACAACGACCCTTATTCTAACCATTACTTTTCTAACTGTTTCTAACAATAGAACCTTCTACGTGGGTTTATTTACAAGCTAAATAATAATTATTCGGATTATTGATATCCACCCTTTCACGCTTTGCACGCTCCTCACGAACCTTCAATTGCTATATCAAAAACATCAAAAACACATTAATACATCAATAATTTAACACTCTAACAATGCATTGTTCAATAATAATTTAACACTCCAACAATGCATTGTTCAACATATTCCATGTTACAATACAACAATGCATTGTTCAACATATTCATGTTACACTCCAACAATGCATTGTTCAACATATTCCATAAGTTATAACATGCCCCTCAGTTGAAAAAGCAACTGACCTCAGTTGATAAAATAATAAACATGGATGGCCAGTCACATGTTTCATCACTGAATAAAAAGAATAGGCACGTGCCATGTAAAAACACATGCTTGGAAATGTTCATGGAGCTGTTACATTAATGTGTTTGTGTATGATATGCAGAATCATAATGAGGTGTTAATTGTGTTTTATGTATCCATTGACATTCTTCAACAAAGTGATTTTTGTACTTAACCAAATATCAATGATATTGAGTACCTATGTGTGTAATAGTGACATCATGATCAATGATTTTCTCAGGAACTAAGATTTCAGATTGTTCTTCAATTAAAGCAAGGTCATCGAGAAGTGGAGCAAGTGGTAAAGTTCCTTTAAATGGTTTAAGTAAACTAATATGAAAAGAGTTATGGATAGTCCAATGAGATGGAATATCTAATCTAAATGAATTATCATTAATTTTTTCTATAATACGAAACGGTCCATAATAGCGTGGTGCAAGTTTAATTTAGGATGCTGCAAAATATTTTTGAGACGTCTTTTAATAATACACAACCATACAAAATTATTTTCCATGAATTCTTTGGCTAATCGTTTAGTATTGATATTACATGTATATCGCTCTTGACTTTTCCTAATGTGCTCGTGAACATCATGAAGTATAGAAACGTGATCTTAAGCAATAGAATCAGCCATCAGAATGTCGGTTTGGGTGAGGGACATGGGAGTGGGAAGATTTTTACCTAAAACAATTTCAAAAGGTGCACGACCTGTAGTGGTGTGTGCAGTGTTATTGTAAGCAAATTGAAGCAATGGCAACTTTTCATCCCAGTTACTAGGATTATCTAAGGAATAACAACGCAATAAATCAAGAATAGTACTGTTTGTAGCCTCACTTTGTCCATTACTTTCAAGATGAAGTGCAGAGCTAAAATCTATTTTAGAACCAAAATGTTGAAATAAGGCAACCCAAAAATGATTACAAAATCTAACATCACGATTAGATAACATTACTTTAGGAAATCCATGATGTGGAAAAATGCATTTAATGAATAATTTTGCAGCTTGAGGTGCAGTCAAAGTTTTTCTACATGGAATGAAATATGCATATTTACTAAACCTATCAACTATTGTCCAAATCATATCATTATGTGATGAAGTGATGGGAAGACGTGATAAAATCCATAGAAATTTGTTCCCATGGTGTGTTTGGAATGGAAAGTGGCATTAACAATCCAAATGGTTTACCATGATGACGCTTGACACGCTGACATACAATGCATTGAGAAACGTAATGTGCAATATCTTTTTCCATGTGTGGCCAAAAGAAGAAATCTTTGCAAGCAGAGATGGTGCTCTGTATGCCTCTATGACCCATGTAAGATGGTTCATGCATTTCTTTAATGACAAAATCTTTAAAATCTTGGGTTATGCACAATCTATGTTGAAAATAGAGAAAACCATTATGAAATGTATAATGTTCATCAGATAAAGATGCACTATTGTTGAAGTCATGCGATGCACGTGAAAAATACAAATCAGATGCATAGGTGGAAACCATTTCTTGAAAAGAATGTATTTGGATGGCAGAAATATTATGCAAAACAACAGAATGCAAAGGAAAACGGCTAAGAGCATCCGCTACAACATTAGCTTTACCAAGCTGATATTGTATCATGGGTTGGAAATTTTGAATGAATGATGCCCATTTAAGATGCCTATCAAAGATTAAGGGCTGATTTAATAAATGCTTAATAGCCTGTTGATCAGTTTTGATTAAGACCTCAGAGCCCATAAGATAGTGTTTCCAAATTCGCAAAGCATGCACAACTGCTAACAATTCTTTATCATACGTACTATAATTCTGTTATGAGGGCTTAAGCTTCCTACTCTCAAATGCAATGGGATAGTCATTTTGCATTAAAACAACACCTATTCCTGAACCACTAGCATCAGTAATGACATGAAAGGGTTGCGAAAAATCAGGTAACTGTAAAATAGGTGCATGTGAAAGTGCATGTTTCAGTTTTTAAAAAAAGACTGTTGTTGGGTAAGTCCCCATGCAAATTTTATTTTCTTTTTCAATAACAAGGTAAGAGGCAATGCTAAATAAGAAAAATTTCGAACAAACTTCCTATAGAAACTAGCCAACCCAAGAAAAGAACGAACATCATTGATTGATTGTGGTGTAGGCCATTCTACTATAACTCTAATCTTTTTTGGATCCACATGCACACCTTCACTTGAAATAATATGTCCTAAATATTCTAGCTTACGTTGAAAGAAGTAACTCTTTTCAGGATTAGCATAAAGTGTGTTCTCTCGTAACAAATGAAAAACTGTTTCAAGATGCTTTTCATGTTCACTATCATTCTTATTGTATACAAGTATATCATCAAAGAATACAAGAACAAAAGCTTGATAATCAAGAAAAATATTGTTCATCATTCGTGCAAACATAGCAGGGGCATTAGTAAGTCCAAAGGGCATTACCATAAATTCATAATGGCTAGTTTGCATTCTAAATGCAGTCTTAAAGATATCAATTTTTGTCATATCATACGAATCTGATGGTAACCCGATTTTAGATCAATTTTACTAAAGACACGAGCTCCTCGTAACTTATCTAACAGATCATCTATTTGAGGATTAGGGTATCTATTCTTGATGGTTATCTTGTTAAGGTCTCTATAATCAATGCACATTTGATAAGTTTTATTCTTCTTCTCTACTAAGAGAACTGGTGCTCCAAATGGGGAAGAAATAGGCCTTATAAGTCCTTTCTGTAGTAAGTCTTTTACTTATTTTTCTATTTCCTTTTGGTGTAGTGGGCCATGTCTATAAGGTGCTTTATGAGGAGGAGAACTACCAGGGACTAAGTCTATGCTATGGTCAAAGGATCCTTGAGATGGTGGTAGTTCAGAAGGATACTTAGACATAAAACAATCCTTATAAGTATTCATGAAAGGTCTATATGCATCAGGAAGTGTATGAGTATAATTATTGATGACATTGACAAAAACAATGCATGAATTGAATCCTTTCCTAAATGCACACTTTAGTTGAGTGTGACTAATCAATGGAAATGGCTGAAAATCATGTCGTGCAGACAAAGTAATGATTTGACCTTTAAATTCAAAGTTAAAGGTATGTGTATGGTAGTCAATATGTGGGTTATAATGGTGACAAAAAGGCATACCTAGTATAACATCGTAAGATTGCAAAGGTGCAATTAAAAATGTTCGTGAATCAATCTATGGGTCTATGCTAATCGTAACATCTTGCACTTCTCGTGTTACATTATAACGACTACCTTGAAATGCAGCTTTGACTTTATATAAGGAAGCAACAAGTGATATAATAAGTGCTACTTTATATAATGCAGCTTTTACTTTACCACAATTCCAGCAAGTGATTCATGGTCGCTTCTGTTGGGCATCCACCGCTGAAGTTTGAAGGGTAGGTGGTTTGGTTGGTTGGAAAGATGAAGCAACAAGTGGAGTTGAATTACTGTAATCCTTCATGGTGCTCTTGGATCCTTAAGCTAGTGCTTTCCTCTCGAAATGTACCCTCAGGAAATGTACCTTAGCCGAATGTACCCTGTCCGGATGTACCCTAATGTACCCTGACAGGATGTACCCTGTCTGGATGTACCCTGGTGTACCCTGAGAAGTGTACCCTGAGAAGTGTACCTTGACAGGATGTACCCTGAGACGCGCCGTGTCGCGTCGCACCATGCCGCCTTGAAAACTGTTAAATTTAAGGAGAGAGAACTTGAGTATCAACATCAAGAGATGGAAGAGTGGTTAAAGTACTTCCCTTGAAAATAGGAGGTTGTGGGTTCAAATCCTCTTACCTTAGGGAATCTAAACCACTCTATTGCCATTCAAAATTAAAATTGCCTCGCGCATAGCCAACGGCTGCCAATGGTCGCCAAGGGAGCCTTGGGTGCCAATGTTGTCAATGTATTGCCTAAGTTATTGCCTAAGTTCTTTGCCTTGAAAACATAGGTTCTGGTTCTGGAACAGAAACAGGAACTGGAACCGGAACCGAAACCGAAGATGAAGACGAAGACGAAGACGAAGACGAAGACGAAGACGAAGACGAAGACGAAGACGAAGACGAAGACGAAGACGAAGACGAAGACGAAGACGAAGACGAAGACGAAGACGAAGACGAAGACGAAGACGAAGACGAAGACGAAGACGAAGACGAAGACGAAGACGAAGACGAAGACGAAGACGAAGACGAAGACGAAGACGAAGACAAAGACGGAGACAGAGATGGAATTGGAATCGGAATCGCAAACAGAGAATAGAACCCTCTGTATTGACGCATGCAGAGCTCTGATACCACTATTGTTAGGATCTTGCTCACGCGCATACAGAGATTACGAACGCAGAAGACACACAGAAGAATAGAGACAACAAGAGACGAGATTGAACACAAGATTGGGTGCAATCTCCCCCCATACACTCTATTTTGACAGTCCACAGAGTGCATGTATTTATAGGAACTTTTGATTACGTCGAAAAGAGTAGTTACATGAGAGCGGCTTCGAAAAGCAAGTGTGAAACTAAAAGTTGGTAACTTTTACAGAAAGCCATTGCTTTCAATAACAGAAACTGCGATCTACAATGACCCTTATTCTAACCATCACTTTTCTAACTGTTTCTAACAATAGAACCTTCTACGCGGGTTTATTTACAAGCTAAATAATAATTATTTGGATTATTGATATCCACCCTTTCACTCTTTGCACGCTCCTCATGAACCTTCAGCTGCTATATCGAAAACATTAAAAACACATTAATACATCAATAATCTAACACTCTAACAATGCATTGTTCAATAATAATTTAACACTCCAACAATGCATTGTTCAACATATTCCATGTTACAATCCAACAATGCATTGTTCAACATATTCATGTTGCACTCCAACAATGCATTGTTCAACATATTCCATAAGTGATAACAGAAAGTTACTCCATCGAGATTGCCTTCTATTGAGGATGCGAGTGGTCATAAAATACTCTAAGTTCTTGTGATTTGTATACACAATAACTTTGTGAGTTGCTCCTTCTAGATGGTGACGCCAGGTATCAAATGCGTCTAATATGGCAATAAGTTCTTTATCAGGGATTTCATAATTAATTTTTGGAGGGGAAAATTTCCTTGAATGATATGCAACTGGATGTAGGTGTCCATCATCTCCACATTGGGATAGAATGGCCCCTAGGGCAAAGTCTGATCAATCTATTTCTAGGAAGAAGGGTTTGCTCGAATCAGGATGAACTAGGATTGGGGCAGTAGTGAATGCGGATTTTAGGGTCTAAAAGGATTTTTCTGCTTCTTCAGTCCATGAAAATTTTGAGTTTCCTGTAAGCTTGGTAAGAGGTGTCACAATCTTGGAGTAACCTCTAATGAATATCCTATAAAAATTGACAAACCCTAGAAAACATTGTACATCTCAAACACACGAAGGTGGTTGCCAATCAAGGATTGTCTTGATCTTCTTAGGGTCCATAAAGAGTCCTTTCTCTGATACAATGTACCCTAAAAAATCCACTTGTGTCTGATGGAAGTAGCACTTCTCCAATTTTGCATATAACCCTATTTCTCTTAGTTTCTCTAGGACTATCTTTACATGACATTCATGATCTTCTAGATTCTTGGATAATATATTACCACACAATCATCTAAATACTCTCGAAAGATATCAAGCATCATATGTTGAAAGACTACTGGCACATTTGTGAGACCAAATGGCATAACTACATATTCAAAGTGTCCATACCTTGTTCGAAATGCTATCTTCCATTCGTCTCCTTCTCTGATCTTGACAAGATTGTATGCTCCTCGAAGGTCAATCTTAGTGAAGAACTTTGCTTTTCCGAGGCGTTCCAAGAGCTCTGATATAAGTGGTAGAGGATATATGTTCTTTATTGTGACTTTATTCAAACCACGATAGTCCTCGAAGGTCAATCTTAGTGAAGAACTTTGCTTTTCCGAGGCGTTCCAAGAGCTCTGATATAAGTGGTAGAGGATATATGTTCTTTATAGTGTTTGATAAACCCCTTGGCTAGATTCTCATCAATATTCTTATGTAATTCTATAGATTGGCCCGAAGGGTGGTTGTGCTCCCTCTTGAAGTTCTATGGCACAATCATAAGGTCTATGCACTGGGAGCATATCTGCATTCTTTTTTTCAAAGACATCTTCAAACCGTTGACATTGGTCAGGTAGCTTTATTGAATCATCTTTCTTGGGCTCTTGAGTTGGTATGGTATAGATCATATACGTCGGTGTCGTAGAGATTAACATCTCTACATTACTTTGAAGGCAAACCCATTAAAAGGAGAACTTTGGGAATTCATGAGTATAAAAACAATCCGGATCAATCCTTGGTGTTTTTAGCTTTTGAAGCTAGAGGTGACAGAAAATATTATTGAACCCATGTTGTTCCATGATTATATAAACACACATTTTTTATAAACACACATTTTTTATCCATGTATATAGACCCATGTGAACCCCATACTCTACCTTATCCATGTGAACCCCATGCTTGGTTGTTCCATATGAACCCTCAAAGTGTGAAACCAAGTTTTTCAATGTAAAATCAAAAGTGAAAGTGTGCTCTTCAAATCTCAGATCTCCCACAGCCGGCGATAACATCGGTATATATATTTGATTAGATAAAAGTTCATCAAAGAACGCATTGTGTGATTGGATAAAATATCATTCCCCTCAAAGAAAGCAACGAGGGTTCGATCCTTATGAGGTGCAGAATTTGCGACTTCAATTTTTCACTAAAAAGCACACGGACAGCACAGCGCCGTTCTCGCAATGCTTTTGAGAAAACGATTTTTTTGCTATCGTGACGTTGATCGGAGGATTTTAGCGATTGATCGTAGCTTTATTCTTTTACGATATGCTTTTGGAGAGATATACAATACTATATAATGAGGATCAAGGCTCATTGTTAAGACATCATCTTCTGATACAAGGAACGTTCCCTAGCGTTGAAGTTTGGAGGAGCTTGAGGCATCCAAGATTTGAGCTAATCTTATGAAGAGTTAGCATTGACGTTTCAAGGAGATGAAGACATGGAGGAGTTGAAGGACATGGAGGCTACATACATATGTTGAAGGAAGGACATGGAGGTTCTGTTTTATGACAACGAGGCTCTACACACGTGATGAAATTATGAATCAACATTATGAACCAACTTTATGATCGATGATTAATTGGTAACTTGTATCTTTTTTACTATTTTCATAACAATTGTACGAACAATCTTTATTATGAATCAATTGCTTTTTCCCATATGATGGTATGTCTTATAAGTGATTTGATCAATTTTGTTGAGTTTTCGTTATCTCTTTGAGTCTCCATTCCACCACTTGAGTTGCTTGAAGCACCCTGCGTGCGCCGTTGGACTTGGCGGTTGAACTGATCCACCAATCGTGCACCATCTTCCCGACATTTGAACCTGACGTGAAATTGTTCCACGAAATTTGAACCTGACGTGAAATTGTTCCACGACATTTGAACCCGACGTGAAGAAACGGCATTGCAACTCAGAAACTTGCAAGTATCGTATCCTCTTCACTTCATCCTTCTCATCGATCGAAGGTGCTACAAATTTATATTTTCATATTTTGATACATTGAAAACCTCTTCTTCAAGCCAAATCTAGGTACTCATACTTTACTTTTACAATCATTACATAAGTGATTGATGGGCAAAAAGGGTGTTGCAAAACACACCACACAAGACATAGGTTCTAGCGTGGAAGCGTTGATTGAAAAAAAGTCTCCAGAATATGATGAACAATTCAAAGATATGGAGTCACGAATAATTGATGAAAAACTTTACTCAAAGATTGACTCAATAATTTCATGTGTTACAATGATGACTCCATTTATGAAAGATGTTAATGAGGTTATTAGTTCATCAATTACACATTTTGGTAATTTGGATGGAACTGTTCACTATGAACTTTCAAGTTTGAAAGAAAGTATGGATAATCTATCAAATCATGTGAAAGATATTACAACATTCAAAACTATTAGCTATGACATTTCAAGTATGAAAGAAAGCATTGATAGTTTATTGAATCATGTGAAAGAAATTACAACATGCAAGTGTAAACATGAACATCAAGTTCAAGTTCAAAATATCTCTACACATTCCATTGAACAAAGCCCTTTACCTGACCATAGAAGATTCACTCCTAGCACTTTACATAGAAGACCACATAGAGTCCATAATCGACCTATTAGATGTTTTTGGTGTGATCAAATCGGTCATATATATGGGAATTATATAGCATATGAGAATGCATGCAAACAAAAGTTGGTACTTGAAATTAAACAAAAAATATGTGATTATCATAATCGTTTACCTTTACACTTGAACTTATTACACTTGAACTTAGGAAGAGGTGGAATTAAAGAATATTTTGATCAAACAAAATCTAAGCCAAGATCATTTAGAAAACAATGGAGATCAAAGGAAAAAAATGATGATAAGAGATCCTTTGAACAAGAAACTATGATACCAATTGACAACCAAGTTAAACTTTTTGAAAAAAAGGGAAGTGAACAAATCAAATTGGATAAACAAAAAGTTGAACAAATTTTGCAAGAAAGATTGGAAGAAGATGAGCAAGAATATGAAAATTAAATTCAATTGAAAAATAAAGATGACAAATACTATGTAGTATGTGATCCAAAGTTCCTCGAACATGACAAACTTCTTGATCAGGAGAAAGTCGGATTTTTGAAAGGTCAATTGAGCCATGATATTAACAATGAAGAAAATAGTCAAAGTGAACATAACTCCATAAGTGTGAATCAAGATGAATTACTACACATAGATACAGAAATATTTGAAAAATTTCTGAATGAAAAATTACAACCAAATAAAGAAGAGCATGAAAAATCAATTAAAGTCAAAAGTAATGAAGATGGCACAACCTATATCCAACTTGATGCAAAGTTTTTGTATAATGATAAGATTTTTGATCCTGAAAAGATTAAAAGGTTTATGGAAGCAAAATACAATCATATTCTAAACTCAAAATGAGATTGAGGAAAAAGAAGATGATGGAAATATAAGTATAGAAAATGACCAACATAGTGATTCAAATTATGAGGAAGAAGAAAAATCAATAAAGTCATGCATATTTGATAATACCATAAAACAAAATAATAATCAATTAAATGGTTCTTTTGAAAACTAGCAAGTTTGTATGATCCACTACTAATGTGTTTTGAAAAGATTTTTTTGTAAATGAAGAAATTGTGGATAACCATGGCTACAAGGATGATAAATCTTCTGATGAGGAATAAAAAGTTTTTTGCATTACATTATGTTTATGAAAAATGATTAATTATGTTCTTTGAGTTTGATACAGGGAAATATCTTTCATATAATGAATAGGTACCAAAGTTCATCTATGAAGCGTTCTTGAGTAACAAATGTTTTCTAGGACTTTATGAGTGAACCTATAGTGAGGAAGCTATGTAATAAAATGTATTTTTTTAATTCTAATGCTTGATGATTCTATGAAACAGGAAAAATTCTTGGAAGACCTTCTTCATAAATCTATCTATAAAGATAGAGAAAATCTATAGAGTTTGAGAGAATTATTTGATTGAGGAATGAGAATTGAGTGTTGACTTTAATGCATTTTTAGTCTTCTTTTCTTACTCTCCATTATTTGCACCCTATTGAGTCTATTCTCCAATCAGAGTATGCATAAACCAATGTATATACACACATGTTTATTTCTTTAGCTTGCACAATCTACTTGCACTTGTAAACAAATTAAAAAAGAATGACATCCAATTTAAAAAACAGATATCAAAAATTCTGAAGAACCTCATCATCGACTTCCTCTTACCCCTTTTGCACCATGATTTTTGGAACAATGCACTTAAAGTATGCATGGTAGGGTCTCACTACATGACCTGCATCAAGGCACATTTTTCATTTACCCATGCACTTTGAGTGATTGTAAGGATTGATGTATATGCACATTGATATGTATGTGAGTGAGAGCACAAGCTTCATTATTAAATACCTTTCATCCTAATATTTGCACCATGTTTGTTTACTTATGCACCTAAAGTATGCATGATAGGATCTCACTACATGACCTTGCATCAAGGCACATTTTGAGCTTTACCCATGCACTTTGAGTGATAAAAAGGATTTATGTATAAAAACATGAAATGTATGAAAGCGGGCGTACATACCTCGTCAACAAATGCCAATTACCTTATCTTTTGCACCATACTTTTAACCATGCATTTCCAAAGTATGCAATTTATAGGGCTACATTATATGGCATTGCATAGGCACATTTTTCATTTATCCATGCACTTTGAGTGATGGAAAGGATTTATGTATAAAAACATGAAATATATGAAAGTGAGCGCATATGCTTCATCTACAAATGCCAATTACCTTATCTTTTGCACCATATTTTTATCATGCATTTTCAAAGTATGCAATTGATAGGGCTACATTATATGGCCTTGCATAGGCACATTTTTTATTTACCCATGCACTTTGAGTGATGGAAAGGACTTATGTATATACACATGAAATGTAGGAAAGTGAGAGCACATGCCTCATCAACAGATGCCAAATACCTTATCTTTTGCACCATATTTTAAACATGCATTTCCAAAGTATGCAATTGATAGGGCTACATTATATGGCCTTGCATAGGCACATTTTTTATCTTCCCATGCACTTGACACATGATTTCAAGATTCAATGTTCCTATGAAATGTCAGTTTATCTTTGAAGCAGAAAGACGATTGGCCCATCGAGGACGATGTGCAGGTTTAGTAGGGGTGAATGTTGTAGAGATTAACATCTCTACATTACTTTGAAGGCAAACCCATTAAAAGGAGAACTTTGGGAATTCATGAGTATAAAAACAATCCGAATCAATCCTTGGTGTTTTTAGCTTTTGAAGCTAGAGGTGACAGAAAATATTATTGAACCCATGTTGTTCCATGATTATATAAACACACATTTTTTATCCATGTATATAGACCCATATGAACCCCATACTCTACCTTATCCATGTGAACCCCATGCTTGGTTGTTCCATATGAACCCTCAAAGTGTGAAACCAAGTTTTTCAATGTAAAATCAAAAGTGAAAGTGTGCTCTTCAAATCTCAGATCTCCCACAGCCGGCGATAACATCGGTATATATATTTGATTAGATAAAAGTTCATCAAAGAACACATTGTGTGATTGGATAAAATATCTTTTCCACAAAGAAAGCAACGAGGGTTCGATCCTTACGAGGTGCAAAATTTGCGACTTTAATTTTTCACTAAAAAGCACACGGACAGCACAACGCCGTTCTCGCAATGCTTTTGAGAAAACGATTTTTTTCGCTATCGTGACGTTGATCGGAGGATTTTAGCGATTGATCGTAGCTTTATTCTTTTACGATATGCTTTTGGAGAGATATACAATACTATATAATGAGGACCAAGGCTCATTGTTAAGACATCATCTTCTGATACAAGGAACGTTCCCTAGCGTTGAAGTTTGGAGGAGCTTGAGGCATCCAAGATTTGAGCTAATCTTATGAAGAGTTAGCATTGACGTTTCGAGGAGATGAAGACATGGAGGAGTTGAAGGACATGGAGGCTACATACATATGTTGAAGGAAGGACATGGAGGTTCTCTTTTATGACAAAGAGGCTCTACACACGTGATGAAATTATGAATCAACATTATGAACCAACTTTATGATCGATGATTAATTGGTAACTTGTATCTTTTTTACTATTTTCATAACAATTGTACGAACAATCTTTATTACGAATCCATTGCTTTTTCCCATATGATGGTATGTCTTATAAGTGATTTGATCAGTTTTGTTGAGTTTTTGTTATCTCTTTGAGTCTCCATTCCACCACTTGAGTTGCTTGAAGCACCCTGCGTGCGTCGTTGGACTTGGCGGTTGAACTGATCCACCAATCGTGCACCATCTTCCCGACATTTGAACCTGACGTGAAATTGTTCCACGACATTTGAACCTGACGTGAAATTGTTCCACGACATCGGTTCCTTCCTTACTGCATGCATGAAGGCTTTGGCTCCAACATATTTCGAGTTCTTCTAGATATCTCGACGGGTGACTTTAATATTCTCCCAATTAATTACTGGATTATGTTTCTTTAACCACGGCATTCTGATGATGACCATGTTTATTGGACTTGATATTACATTGAAACATATGTGTGAATCATGGTCACCAAGGTGTACTCTTAGTGGTATGGTTTCCATGGCTATATTCCCTGATGCTAGAGGCCGTCCATCTACTACTTCAACTATTATTGGCTTGTTCTTCCGAAGTACTAGAACTCCATGTTTCTTAACGAGTCCCTCATCAATGAGACATGAGGAGGCTCCTGAATCTACCAGAGCTATAAGAGAAAGGGTCTTCTTAGACATGATTAACTTGACAGGGACAAGACATGTTTCTACGGGTGTGGGTGGAATTATGAGACCCTTTCTTATATCATGGTCCGGCTATATGGTCTCTTTTACAAATCGACTTCCTCTTTTCCCTACTCTACAAGGGTGGCTGCGACTTTGGAGTTCGTTCTCTTGTTGGGAAAATTAACTGAATTATGGCCAAGGTTTCCACAATACAGGCATAACTTGTTATTGCTCCTTCTTTGTTTTTCTTGTGGTGTTAGAGGCTGGAACCTAGTTACATCTATTTGCATAGGTTCGGGCATAGAATCATCTCTAAAAGTGGGCTGGAAGGGTTTCCATTGGCGAGGTATTCCTTCTACTTGTTTTTCTTGTTTCCTTTCAAAAAAGCGGTTATCACATTGAATAGCTTGGTTGATGTATTCATTCAATGTCTTAACCTCTGGCATCGTGAGTAGAAGGTCCTTCACATCATCTCTTAAGCCCCATCTAAATTGGCTTATGAAATAATCTTCATGCCAAGTGAGGTCACATATCAACTGCCTAAATTCAGATGCATAGGTAGAGGCAGGGCGGTTACCTTGATGTAGCTTTCGAAGTTTTGTTTCTGCCACTTGACTCGTGTCTGCATCTCCAAATGTGGCGATGAGCTCTCCAAGAAATCCCTCATAGTCATGAAGTACGGCCATATCCTTCTCGAAGATTGGGATGAATCATGATAAAGCTTGACCATAGAGAAAGGTTCTAATAAAACCGACCTTGGATGCATCATCAGGGTATCTATCAGGCTGCATGTGGATGTACAATTTGACTTGTTGCAAGAATCCTCGGAACTTTGTGTGATCACCATCGAACTTTTCTGGCATGTAGATCTTGGGTTCCCTCACGAAGGATGTACTAGGTCGTTGATTTACTTGCACACTCCCTTGATTTGTCTGAAGACTCCCGATTCGTTCTTGTAATTCTTGGAGGAGTGCACCCACATGCACTGGATGTCCCATCTCGACTTGTGTTTGTTGATGATTTAGGTCTTCGACTTGTTGTCGGAGACTCTAAAGTGTTGCTACAATCTGTTCATGAGCATTCTCCATGATGACTAGTCTTTGATAGAAGCTAGTCTTGCCAAAATGTCAGGGGAGCACTGTGAAGAGATGGATAGGTATGTGCTTAAAGATGAAGAGGTGTTGCAAAATCCTTGATCTACACCAGCCAAATGAACTCTAGGAGTATATGGTGGGCCCTTTTAGCTTGCAAATGGATGTATTAGACACCCTATGTACCTTGGAAGATCACTCTTGGTTCAAAGGTGAAAACTTGCTATTCTTGGTTCATACACCTGTCGAGTGTTTTACATAATTCTCTGAGCAAAGCAGCCATTAGCTTAATTCCTCTTGGGGAAGTCTAGGTAGCTTAAAGAGCTAACTTTCAAGATTAATCTCATAAAAAATAATAAACCACACACTGAGAATGAGTTTTAACAAGTGATGACATCATCTCGATTTTCACGGGCTGCTACAGTTTGAGACCAGTGAGCAGAAAAATAAACATAACTCAAAATTTAGGAATCCAATGATTATGAAAATTTTTATGATTATACTAGACAATAAGATAAATCCAAAAAGCTTTAAATCACTGAATTTGGATAAGTACCCACTGCGAAATGGCTCTGACAAGATGAGTGAAAAAATCGGGTACCTGACAGAGAAGTGAAGATGAACAGACCCTGTTGACTTCAAATGAACATAACTGAAGATTGCAACATTCAAATGACATGAAAATTTATGAGCATATAGTAGACTTATAGAGCTAACTTTACCAAGTTAAATCACTGAAAATGATGCACCAAGCTCAGAGAAAACATCTCTGCAATCTGACTGAGAAAACTGAGAGTAATGGCAGTGAGTAGTACACTTCACAAGAACATGGATATATGAACTCAAATAATCATGAAAATGAAAGTATATTGCTTGTACAATACAATGACTTACTGATAGATATGTTTGCCTTGTAATCACACCTTGATATGGCATAAAGCTCAGCTCTTGGAGGTCTTCACATAGGTCTCTCTAACCACGACTAAAACTGCCATCTATTTATAGTTGAGTTTGGGAGGCTAACTTACCTCAATCACTCTCCAATCAATCAATGATTGATTTGATTCTCTACCTACCACAAATCACAAATTCATGGCTCCTCTTTCCATTCTTGATCAAGTGGACTCAACCACTTAAGATTCTTTCACTTTTACATTAAGTAAACTCTTCAAAAGTTACAAGAGGTAGTTCACAAGTGAACTTTGCATAGTCTTCATTTTAAAGCTTCTTCTATGACTTTGTGGGACTCAAGACAATACTTAGGCTTGTCATAGACTTTCTCCAACAGCTCCCCCTCAAGCCAAGTATGCTTGAGGTCTTCAATCTTCCAAGATTACCTGCAAAGCAATCATAGTCTTGAATTTGCAAAGCTTTGTACCATCCAATGCTTTGGTTAGAATATCTGCAAATTGCTGATGAGTGGACACATATGATATTTTAATCTCTTTGCTTAGAACCTTCTCTCGTACATAGTGATAATGAACTTCAATATGTTTAGTCCTTGCATGAAAAATAGGATTAGCAGCTAAGTGAATAGAACTCATATTGTCACCAAAAATAGTTGGAGTTCCAAACTCCAATCCAAGATATTTGAATAATGTCTTCATCCACATAGCTTCTTGTGTAGCTATGGCAAGACCTCTATATTCAGCTTCTATAGAAGAGAGAGCAATTGTGGGTTGCTTCTTGGATGACCATGAAATAAGCTTTGAACCTGCAAAGGTAAGATAACCTGAAGTGCTCCTTCTATCTTCTTTGGAGCCAACCCAATCTGCATCAGAAAATAGCTTCAAACCTAAATCAGATACATAAGGATAATAAAGTCCTTCATTTATGGTTCCTTTGAGATACTTGAGAATCCTTTTGGCAGCATCCATATGTGGTTTCCTTGGTGTGTGCATAAATTGACTTAGCACACTCACACTGTAACATATATCTACTCTTGTCAATGTGGCATAGTTGAGACTACCCACTTGACTTTGATATGATGTGATGTCCTCTATGAGTTCACCTTCATGTGAGCTCAATTTGTGATTCACCTCCATTGGAGTACCTGCAATCTTACAATCTTGCATCTTGAATTTTGCCAACATGTCCTTAATGTACTTTCTTTGAGTGAGAAACAAACCATGATCTTTGTAGACAACTTCCAAACCTAGGAAGTAGGTAAGTGAACCCAAATCACTTATCTTGAACTCTTCTCTCATCTGATCTTTGATCTTCTTCATACCATCTGCATCATTTCCTGTCAATATAATATCATCTACATATACACATAAGTAGATGACCTCAGAATTACTCTTTTTAATAAAGAGTGAAGGATCTGCCTTGCTTGGTTGAAAGCCTTTGTCCTGCAAGAATGAAACAAGCCTGAAATTCCAAGCTCTTGGAGCTTGCTTGAGACCATACAATGCTTTGTTAAGTTTACACACATAATCAGGATAAACTTGATTCTCAAAACCAGGTGGTTGTGCCATATATACCTCTTCTGTTATCCAACCATTCAAAAATGGAGTCTTTACATCTAGTTGAAGTATCTTCCAATTCTTGGAAGAGGCAATACTAAGCAAAACCCTAATAGTAGGCATCTTTGCCACAGGAGAGAAGGTCTCCTCATGATCGATTCCCTAAGTTTGTGCAAAGCCTTTTGCTACAAGCCTTGCCTTATACCTGTAAATGGAACCATCAGAATTCTTCTTGAGTTTATAGACCCATCTTGAGCCTATTACCTTCATGGATGAAGTCTTGGGCACCAAATCCCAAGTGTTGTTTTCCTCAAGTGCTTCAATATCTTCCTTCATTGCATGCTTCCATTCTGTTTTTTATTTGGCCTCTTCAAATGATGATGGCTCCTCTTGGTTTATGTCCTGTGCTATGTAGATAGAATGTTTAGTTACTAATGAGGTGTCAAACCCATACCTTTCTGGTTTTTTCTTTTCCCTCATAGATCTTCTTAGGCCATGATGTGATGATTCTGCCTCATGTCCAAGTTCGTGCAATTTTGCTTTACCTTTAGACTTCCATGCTTTGATCTTTTCCATCCGAGATTCTTCATCATCCTCTGAGGTGTCTTGTTCTTCAATCTTTGGTTGTTCTCTACCAAGCTTTGAAAAATCTTCTCCAAGATCATATGGTAAATTGATCTTCCTGCATGAATCTTCATACCATGAATTGTTCTCATCAAAAACTACATCTCTGCTTACCAAGAATCCTTTGTTGGTAGGGTTGTATAACTTGTAGCCCTTTTGATTGTTGTCATATCCAATAAATACACACCTTTCTGCCTTTGGATCCATCTTGCCTCTAACCTGTGAAGGAACATGAGCAAAAGCAATACATCCAAAAATTTTACAATGATCTAAGCTTGGTCTTCTTCCATTCCAAGCCTCATATGGAGTCATCCCATCAAGGGATTTTGAAGGCAACCTGTTAATCAAGTAAGTGGCTGTAGATACAGCCTCAGCCCATAAGTAATTAGGTAAATGCTTTTCATTTAACATAGACCTTGCAGCTTCAACAATTGTCCTATTCTTCCTTTCTGCCACTCCATTTTTCTCAGGAGTGTACCTTGTAGTTACCTCTCTTTTGATTCCTCTTTCTTGAAGAAAAGAATCAAAATCATGGGAGAAGTATTCTCCCCCTCCATCTGACCTTAGCCTTTTTAGTGATTTACCTGTTTGATTCTCCACAAGAGCTAAATATCTTTTGAAACATGAAAAAACTTCATCTTTTTGTTTCATAAAGAATAGGATAGTCCACCTGCTCCATTCATCAATAAAGGAGACATAATACCTTGATCCAGATATTGAAGCTTCCTTGCTAGGTCCCCATACATCTGTATGAACCAACTCCAAGAGATCTCCATGCATATAAGCTTTCTTCATGAATGGTAACCTGTGAGACTTTCTAAATTGACATGCACTACACTTATAAATCATATGTTGTTTTGACAAATTAGGGAGTCCAAGTACACTTTGGACCCTGCAAATTTGCTTTAATGACCTTTCACCAATATGTGCTAACCTTTTGTGCCATACTTCCAATTCTGTGAGTGTCTGACTACCATAATTAAAGAGAGCAATGTTTCTAGTGTCCTGTAATTCAAATGTGAACAATCTACCTGTCTTTTCACCTTTTGCAATTTTTTTGAATCCTTGACTTGGATCTTCAACAAATGCTCCTGCTTTTGTGAACCTGACTTGCAACCCTTTCTCTACTATCTGCCCAACACTTATCAAATTCTTTGTAATGGTAGGGACATAGAGTACCTTACTGAGTAGGTTGATGTTTCCATCAGGTGCTTTGACATTGCCTATTTTCTCCACAGGATGTTTTGTGTCATCTCCTGTTTGTACCTCATGCTTATTCCTTGGATCTTCTAAATCTGATAGGAGTGCCACATTTCTTGCCACATGATTTGAACAACCTGAGTCTATGTAGAAAACATGCTCATCAGATTTACCTTGTGGCATAGCCATGTTCATGATCAATAATGAATCCTCTTTGTTTGAGTCTTCTGTGTAGTTATTGTAGTCTCTCCTTCCTTTGTAGCCTCCTTGATAGTTTGAATGATTGTAGTTGTTGTACTTGCCATGGTAGTTGTTGAACCTTCCTCTTGAGTAGCCATAACTTCCTCTATTGTATCCTCTGCCTCTTTGAATCTTGGAATTCCTAAAGCAATTTTCAGTTGTATGATTAGTTAGTCCACAAATAGAACATGAGTTGAAGTCATGGGATCTCCCCCTACCTTGTCTACCTCCTCTTCCTCTACCTCTACCATGTCTTCCTCTACCTGCATAGTTAGCTTGATATGTACCTGCTTCATCATCCACTTTCTTTGCCTTTCCTTTGTTATCTTTGGACTTGCTTTTATCAGTGTATAAAGCTGAAGATTGATAACCTTTAGAGCTTTCTCCATTTTTTATAAGCTTTGCCTCTTGAGTAAGTAGTTGTCCAATGAGTGTATTGAAATCAGGTACATGCATGTCCATGCACAAATCCATAGCTGTGGTGAATGCTTCCCACTTGTCATCTGCCTTCAAGCCATTGATGACCTGCCTTACAATTTGCTCTTCATCTATTACCTCTCCAATGCTTCCCAACTGATCCGCTATGTCCTTGAGCTTTGTGACAAAATCCGTCACATTTTGTTTGGGAGCCTTCTTGAGAGTTGTGAACTCAAGCCATAGTTGATGCTTCCTAGCTTTAGTACTTGAAGAAAAGAAAGCTTCAAGTGCATCCCACACTTCTTGAGATATCTTACAACTTCTAATGTGAGGCAACAAAATATCTGAGATAGAGTTGAGGAGATAAGACCTTGCAAGTGCATCCTTGGAGCACCATGTGCTCAATCTTTCTTGCTCTTCTTGTGTTGGTTGACTTTTGTTCCTGAGTAGTTACCTCTATCCAATTTGTCAATTGATGAAGGAAATCCATCTGCCATGTTGTCCAACCTTGCTCTGATACCACTGTGAAGAGATGGATAGGTATGTGCTTGAAGATGAAGAGGTGTTGCAAAATCCTTGATCTACACCAGCCAAATGAACTCCAGGAGTATATGGTGGGCCCTTTTAGCTTGCCAATGGATTTTTTAGACACCCTATGTACCTTGGAAGATCACTCTCAAAAAGATAGATCAAAACAGATAAGTTGGAGTTAGCTCAGAGGTGAAAACTTGCTATTCTTGGTTCATACACCTGTCCAGTGTTTTACACAATTCTCTGAGCACAGCAGCAATTAGCTTAATTCCTCTTGGGGAAGTCTAGGTAGCTTAAAGAGCTAACTTTCAAGATTAATCTCATAAAAAATAATAAACCACACACTGAGAATGAGTTTTAACAAGTGATGACATCATCTCGATTTTCATGGGCTGCTACAGTTTGAGACTAGTGAGCAGAAAAATGAACATAACTCAAAATTTAGAAATCCAATGATTATGAAAATTTGTATGATTATACTAGACAGCAAGTAAATCCAACAAGCTTTATATCACTGAATTTGGATAAGTACCCACTGCGAAATGGCTCTGACAAGATGAGTGAAAAAATCGGGTACCTGACAGAGAAGTGAAGATGAACAGACCCTGTTGACTTCAAATGAAGATAACTGAAGATTGCAACATCCAAATGACATGAAAATTTGTGAGCATATAGTAGACTTATAGAGCTAACTTTACCAAGTTAAATCACTGAAAATGATGCACCAAGCTCAGAGAAAACATCTCTGCAATCTGACTAAGAAAGCTGAGAGTAATGGCAGTGAGTAGTACACTTCACAAGAACATGGATATATGAACTCAAATAATCATGAAAATGAAAGTATATTGCTTGTACAATACAATGACTTACTAATACATATGTGTGCCTTGTAATCACACCTTAATATGGCATGAAGCTCGACTCTTGGAGGTCTTCACATAGGTCTCTCTAACCACGACTAAAACTGCCATCTATTTATAGTTGAGTTTGGGAGGCTAACTTCCCTCAATCACTCTCCAATCAATCAATGATTGATTTGATTCTCTACCTACCACAGATCACGAATTCGTGGCTCCTATTTCCATTCTTGATCAAGTGGACTCAATCACTTAAGATTCTTTCACTTTTACATTAAGTAAACTCTTCAAAAGTTACAAGAGGTAGTTCACAAGTGAACTTTGCATAGTCTTCATTTTAAAGCTTCTTCTATGACTTTGTGGGACTCAAGCCAATACTTAGGCTTGTCATAGACTTGCTCCAACAAGCACTAGATTGTGCTCTCCAACTATAATAGACAAGATTTCGGAAATACACCTCAGATTACAAGAATACCCACATAGGGAAAATAGTACAGAAATATGTAGCTGATACAAGAAGTCCCATAACCTGGGACTATAGGTATAGATAACTCGGTTAGAGATGATACAAGAGATCCCACAACCCGAGATCGTAAGTATGGAACAAGAACTATGGATTACAAGAACTCCCTTCTCGACGATGAACTAGATACAAGAAAGAACTTGACAAGATCTCGTACTACGAGATTAAAAGAGGACAAGACTAGATGTCCAGGATACAAGACTAGACAGGACTAGGACAAGGAACAAGACAAGAACTTGAACTGGAACTTGGAGTACTTACTTGGCGGTCACGACTCCTTGAGCTCCCAAGTCTGGTATTGGTAAGACTGATTATGAATGTGGCCAACCCCTCCTTATATAGGTTTTCAAGGGCGGTTCCCAAGGAAGTTGCGAGTTGATGATGTCATTGATGATGTCATCAATTTGAAGCATGGTCTCTAGATGTCAGAATCAAGCAAGAAGATAGTCGTTCTTAGGGTTTTGGCACATTCCGGATGCAATGGAAGCATTGGATTCCCCTAATTATGAACCAATCATGAGATATAGGATTCACATGGAATTTGAGATTCATAATGGTTTCCTTTGTCCATGACAAATAGTCGTAGAAAGCATAAATGTGTTAACGACCATTGCACATCCTGCCAAGTTAACTTGCATACCTTTCCAATGATTTAGTTTGCTATCCAGTTTGGATAGCACCTAGTTCCACCGTTGGTCCATCCAGATGTTGAAGCCCATCGGAATACCGAGGAGATGAAAGACTTGACCTCTAGGGATAGCTCGACACCCCTGATCTAACAACAGTTGGCGTGGAGGTCCATGGATTGCTCTAAAAGCAGTTTTAGCATGGTTGATTTTTGAACATGATACCACACAAAAGGTGTCGAGGCAACTCTAGAACACCTCAATGTTGTTCATATCATTATGTACAAAAGCATTCATGTCATCGGCAAAGAGTCTCGCTATCATTTGGCCATGATCTAGAGGTAGGGAAAGACCCTTGAGATTGCCAGCATCCATCTGATACTTTAATAGGCGAGTGAGGCCATTCGAGGCAATAGCGAAGAGTAGTGGAGCCAGAGGGCAGCCTTGCCTGATAGATCTTTTTAAATGTATGGGCTCAGGGAGCTTATCGTTGATATTTATTCTCGTTGAAGCATTTCTGAGTAGAGTGGAAACCATCTTGGTGAACTTTTGGCTGCATGCAAGGTCTTTTAGTGATGGAAGAATGAAGTCCCATTCCAATCTGTAATATGCTTTGTCGAAGTCGATCTTAATGAATATTAGATCTTGTGCAGACTCCTCAACAAACGCAAGGCCTTCCAAATATCAATAATTGCTTCAAGTATAGATCTACCTTTGATAAAGCCTTTCTGGTCCTCACAAAGCCATGACTTTAAATGACAAAAGATTCTGTTGGCAATAACTTTGGCAATTATCTTGTATCAACTTTGGAGCATGGTAATCGGCCGCCAGTTTTCAATTTTGTTCTTATCTCCCCTTTTGTGAATTAACTTGATGACACCATTATTAAGACACTTAGGGAGGGCACCTAAGGAGAGAGCCTCTTGCCACACTAGATGCAGCGGGATGGCCACAGCGTGCTTGAAGGACTTGAAAAACTCATTGGTGAGGCCATCAAGACCCGGACTTTTTCCATTGGGAAGCGCATCAATAACTTCGATAATTTCATCCTAAAAAATGTTAGCAACCAGCAGAGCATTCATGTTCTGTGGGATTCTAGATTGAGCAACCCTTGAGATGGTTGCCATGCAGTCACGCCTGTGCAGGGAAAGGGGAGTGGAGACCCGAGAAGATGGGTAAAGTGCTCGATGATGAGAGATCTGTTCTCAATTTTAGTACTACATTCGATCCCATTGTTATCGACCAAGAAGGGGATGGATTTTCTAGCTTGTTTCCTTTTGAGGATGTTACACATCTCTTTCGAAGGTTTGTCAGCCTTCCCCGCCCACCAATCTTTGAAGAAAACTTGCAGATTTTTCCTTTGAACCTCTTCCTCGAGTCTTAGTCTTCTCTTGATTTTCAAAAGTCCTTGTTGGCATTGCAAGTTACCTTTGTTCACTTCTTCTTCTAGTCGTGAGAGCCACTGGTACACTGTTTCTCTTCTTTTTTTTCGGATATCTCTTATAGCCTTATGAGTCCTGATTAGAATTTGTCGAGTCCTTTCCACCACGCTTCTCCAACACTTAGCCGATTCATTACAGTAGGCAAAGGCCTCCACCCACACCGTGGAGATTTCTTGGTGGATGGAAGGGAGGGAAAATGACATCTGATAAGCATGAAACCAAGGAGCTTTCCGGAGGATGGGAATTGGTTTGAAAGAAAGAGTAATCGGGTAGTGGTCCGAGATAATCAGGTCCATGTGTTGGGAGATTGAAGGAATACCCCACTAGAGGATGGTGTTTTGGTCGATATAACATCTATCAAGTCTTGCTTTCCTCAGGGAGTCCCCCAATTGGAGATTAGACCAGGAGAACCCCTTCATGTCTTTCACCTCGACCAGGTCAAGATGGAGCTTGATTTTATCCCATATCTCTTTCTCCCGACCGTCAATAATTTTTCCCTTGTTATTCCATCGGTCCTCAGGAAACTCAATCATGTTGAAGTCCCCACAAATCAAAACATTGTGTGAGAGGGAGTCGAGGGAAGCCCACATATCGATTCTAACCGCCTCGCCGTTAGGGGCATACATTGAGACCACAGTGAACAGAATAGGGAACCCAATGGAGGCAGCAATCCAATGATGATTCAGAACTTCCCAAGTTGAGGTCAATCTGCCGGACCAGGAGTGACTAATACCAATCGCAGTGCGCCCCGCTCCCCTAGGGTGCGAGGTGGAGAACCAAAGGTGGTTCGGAGAAATGCATTTAAGCCATTTTTGGAGGTCCTCAACGTCAATTTTAATCTCTTGTAAGCAGATAAAGTCGGGGTTGAGGCACTTGTCTTTGAGCCACTGACCAATAATCATTGCTCTTGAGGGGTCAGACAAACCCTTGATGTTTAGCGATGTGATTTTCATTAATGATGGTTGCCCTCTTTGAGGAGAGGGACCCGATCTTTTTTTTCTTGTGATCTTCTTTTTTCCTCCCAGCTTCTTGACTTATGATCCTACTCTTGAGGGGGCTCTTCCAAGGCATGCCCGATGGTTTTTTTCCTTTCAGCTTTGACTTTTTTTGTGGTAATCTTGGCATGCAAACCCGAAGAGTAGGACGAAGGAAGGAGCTTTCACCGTCTGGGTTGTCTTCGTTGCTAGTAGTGAAGCCATCCTCTTTACTCGTGGTGTAACCTTCTTGGTTATCTTCTTTGCTGGAAGAGCACCCAAGGGTATTATTAACAAGGTCTTCTTCATAATGGTTATCCCCTGGGAGGTCGACCTCATTAATCTCCTTCTCTAGGTTACAATACATGTTATTCGAAGGAGCAATGGTCGTACCAATGGTTGTTCCGTTCCTTGCTAATGATCTTCGAGGGCTAAATTTCCTCCTACGTCTTACTTCAGTGAATCCTTCTGAATCCCTCTCTACAACATGAGTGCCCTCTTCTTCATCCATCGGAGGGGGATGATCCCGAGTGCCAACTTGAGGGAAAGGATCCGAGGCCCTATCTGGTTTAAACTTGTTTTTATTGGTATTTTGCTTCAAGGGGCAATCTTTGATCCTATGGCCTTGTTGCCCGCAACGAAAGCATGCATTGGGCAAGTTCTTGTAAGTAACCTCCTGAACCCAAATCTTAGCCTCTCCACAGTTAATGGATATCTTTGAGGGGAGGACCAAGTTCAAGTCCGTTTCAACACAAAGTTGTGGGTGCCATCGTGCGTTGAAAGAATATTGAGCTTCATCGTAAATTAATCCACCAACATGCTCTCTTGAGGCCATCGGGTGGTCGATCGGTGAAATGATTTTTCGAAGAAATCCATACAAAAAGTATGACAGATTGGGAAGCTCCACCCATAGTGGGTAACGAAGAGGCTTTGAATTGTTCGGGATAAAATCTGGGGTCCACTTGAATAGACATAAGATGGATCGGCCCACTTGCCAGGAACTAGCTTGTAGGGCTTGGAAGGCCATCTCTTCATTCTCAAACACAAGAAGGAGATGACTCGCCGGTAGGAATTGACATTTGCACACAATTAGACCACGCGGGAACCACTCCTTTCGCAGCCAAATTCTCACATTTCCTAGAGGGGGCCTAGGGCCAAATACTTGACCGATCACACAAGTTTTCATCAATTCTTCTTGTTTTGCTGCCACAGACTCCTTGCATAAAGAGACCACCATAGTAGCGACGTCCGACGGGACAAAATCCAACTCAAGGGGGCACTGGGGCTGGGGGGGAGCCACATTGCTCAGGACCAAAGAGGGAAAAATGATCGACATTAAGGCGAGAACAAACAAAAGCTAACTGAAGCGAGGAAGAAGTAGAATTTGATATGATTTTTCTTTTCCAATGCTAAAGCAAAGCGAAGAAGCTTTAGGATTTGTTTTGGAAGAAATTTTGGCTTGAAGCTCGTGGTGACCCTAAGTTCTCACCCTTTTTTCTTTTCTTAAAAATAAACTTAATTTGCTTTAGAGAAGGGCGGCAATTTTAGCTCCAGCACACATTAAAACCCTTCAAAAGGCCGTGTTTTAGAGAAGTCTTTAATAAGATTCCAAGGGCTGCAAGATGTATGAAGCGTCCTAGCAGCTAATGATGTCTGGTGCCCAGACTGACGCGATGGTGACCAAGAAAAAAGTTTTTTGATTTTTAAGTGTTAAAAGACACACCCCTTGAGCACCATCGTGATGGGACCTCAAGGGCCTCGAAAGCAGGACAGCAGAAGTCCCGAGATAATTTGCACATAATGACGGTGCATATCGAGACTTTGAGAAGGGAAAAGCTCGAAGGGGCTCAGGCGTGAAGGATCACGATGGTGTACCCTCGGGAGTCGTGCCCTACGTGAGTGAGCTCTTTCCTTGAAGCACATCACAAGGACGATGGGCATGAGCCACACCGTTGCGATGAGCAACTAGCCACACCGTCACGATGAGGAAGGCAAAGGACGCGGACGCGATGGACTGGCTTCAACACAGCCCAACTGACCTTCGATAGCTTCTGGGGTTAGCAGCGGTTTTGGTTGTTAAGATTGCTGACGAGGCCTCCGATAGGTGATGGTGAGCTGACGTTCACGTTGCCTCACTAATACGCTGCAGGTTTAATGGCGGTTGGCACATTCGAGCGTTGCACACAGTTTTCCATTGCACACTTGAAAGACGAAGTTCTGATCTCTGACATCCGTTTGTTGCTTCATTACGACATCCTCCATTCAGTTGGCCACCGCGAACACCATAGCTTATTCACAGGCCGACCACGAACACCATAGCTTTCTTACAGATGAATGTTTTTTTTTTTAATAAAAGGAAGTTCGGCCATAGCCTATTCTCCTAGACTTTAATTAAAATAAAGAAGAAAGGTTACAAGTGAATGGGACTAGTGCCCATGGGACCCCCCAAATCCCACAATGTAGGGGAGGAGTATGGCAAGCTAGAGGGCATTACAAATGAGGCGGATAAATCTATCATCACCCTCATGTGGGACCCATTTGGGTTTCAACTTGTTGTTTTCGAGGAGATAAATACAATGATGTCTAAACGGTGGAGATCTCTTATCTCGAGAGATTCTTTTACCTAGAAGACACAATGATTTCTCGATTGACCATTCCTTAGGAGTTTGGCCAAAATTGACAGCACATCGCTCCCTCCAAATCTTCCAAAGGGTCTCACTCCAAATGGCATTTCACAGCCTCAATGAGCAGCCAACCGCCTCACCCAACAACACCTGTTGCCAATTGATTTGGTGCGTGAGTCTCAAAACCCGTGCCTCGTGATGCCAGACAACCTGAGACTTGGGGCAATCTAAGAATAGGTGAGCTAGATTTTCGATGCATCGATGACAACGTTTGCACCATGGCGGGGCACCACAGATTTTATTAGCCCTTGCATTGGACTAGATTCCCTTATGCAAGATCTGACACATGAGAACCGACTTTTTTACCTCAATTAGGGGGTGCCAAATAGACATGAACTTTAGTTCCCATCAAAGTTTGGTCCAAGAAAGGCACCACCTCTTGTTAAGGGTGTGGTGAACATCTACGTTCTCTTTGAAGTTGGGGATTGTGGATATTTTCTTACCATTGCTCCATTTGAGGCCCTCTAGGCAAGGAAGATCCTGTCTGGAGAGAAGGCGGGTAGTTGAGCGGTCCCACGTCAAACATCTGCCTTGAAGAAGAGTCCATTCCTCGAGGGTAACTCTGTGTCTAGGGTCTAAGTCTTCGAACCTAATCCAATGGTTGGTCTCTTGTTTCCAGAGCTGTTTCCACTGTTTGAACCCCTTGTTCCATAACCGCTTTGCGGTTTGGAAGTTCCAAGACTCCACTCCTCTAATGCCGCTGATCGCGAATCAGATAGAGTCATTTTGTCTTATCCCAGCCGCCCACTTCCACTCATCACTGATTCTGATGTATTGTTTGGCCTTGTTCCAACTCTTCCATAAAGAATACACGAGGCTAGAGCCTTTAGGGGAGACCGGGAGGGGGGAGAACAAAAGCATGAGAATCCCTATGTCCTTCTAGCTAGGATGGCCAACAAAGGTAAGGCCTTTCAAGTTTCTGAATATCAATTTAGCCCAAGAGGACTCACTATTGCTCCAAGCCTTGATAAGCCACTTAACTGCCAGCTTGTCAACCAACCCAACGATATCCAAAATACCCAAGCCTCCTGAGCCTTTCGAGCTAATGCAAGTTTCCCAATTGATTTTGGGAATCCCCCTCCTGTTGGGGTCCCCAGTCCAAAGGAAGTTTCTGCAAATTTTTTCCACTTTGGTCAACTCTTTCTCCTTCGGTCTCCAACATGAGATAAAGTAAATAGTCGTTGAAAGCATAAATGTGTTAACAACCATAGCACGCCTTGCCAAGTTGACTTGCATACCTTTCCAATGGTTTAGTTTGCTATCCAGCTTGGCCAGCACCCAGTTCCATCGTTGGTCCATTGTGATGTCGAAGCCCATCGGGACGCCGAGGAGATGGAAGACTTGACCTCTAGGGATGAATGTTGTTAGATCAAGGGTGTCAAGTTCTTACATATGAAGGGTAATCTTGTTGTTAGATCAAGGGTGTCAAGTTCTTACAGATGATTTAGTTTGCTATCCAGCTTGGCCAGCACCCAGTTCCATCGTTCGTCCATTGTGATGTCGAAGCCCATCAGGATGCTGAGGAGACGGAAGACTTGACCTCTAGGGATGAATGTTGTAAGATCAAGGGTGTCAAGTTCTTAGAGATGAATGTTGTTACATCAAGGGTGTCAAGTTTTCTTAGAGATGAATGTTTTTTTTTTAAAAAATGGAGGTTCAGTCGAAGCCTACTCCCCCTGACTTTAACTTTGAAATTGCAACTGTACAAGTGAATGGGCATAGCACCCGCGGGACCCCCCGTATCCCACAAAGCAGGGGTTACACAAGGTTACAACTGAGAGACATGGTTACAACTGGGTTTAACTGGCATAAGCCATAACATGTCCAGCCTGGGACTTGAACCTTGGACCTCCGCCTCAAGAGGCCAAAGCTCAACCAACTGTCCTACAGGACGTGAACTTAGAGATGAATGTTGTAATCTAGAGCATTGACGGTGATAAATGCTGTAGTTCGGAGTGCTGGTGGCGATGAATACTGTAGTCTGGAGTTCCATCAGTCGCAGCAATCAAGTCATGGGGGGGATCGCTCACAGCATCGTCACGTTCGCAGTGTCGTCACGTTCTAGAGCAAATTTGTTTGCTGCGCCCTTGTTTGTGTGGTTACTACCGCCTTCATCATGACTAAACAGCAGGTACCCTCGTATGCATCTTTCCGCACGATTTCTCGCCTTCAAGAGAACAAAAGGTACTCAGCTTCCGTTTGAAGCTTGTTTTGGGGGCCTCTTATTCTTGATTTAATTTCTAATCGGAGTGGCTTGGTTGAAAAACGCTAGATTTATGAACGCAAGATATCATGGTTTCAAGCTTTACCAACATGGTCTACGATTAGCTTGGTTGGATGGTTCTTCCGCCTTTTGAGGCATGGGTGAAGGTTCGATCTCCATTTATTGGAAACCACACCGTTAAGAGTACACCTTGGTGACCATGAATCGCACATATGTTTCAATGTAATATCGAGCCTAGTACATCTAGTTATCATTGGAATGCCTTGGTTAAAGAAGCATAATCCAGACATTAATTGGGAAAAGAATGAAATCACCCGTTGAGATATCCAAAAGAACCCAACATATGTCGGAGCCAAAGCCTTCATACATGCAGTAAGGAAGGAACCTACATATATGATCTATGCTATACCATCTCAAGAATCCAAGAAAGATGATTCAGTGTAGCTACCCAATCAGTACAAAGGCTTTGAAGATGTTTTCGAAAAGAAGAATGCAGATATCCTCCTAGAGCATAGACCTTATGATTGTCCCATAGATCTTCAAGAGGGAGCACAACCACCCTTTGGACCAATCTACAGACTATCTCCAGAGGAACTTACAGAACTATGCAAGAACATTGATGAGAACCTAGCAAAGAGGTTTATCAAACACTTGAAGTCTCTAGCGGGAGCTCCTATTTTATTTATAAAGAAGAAGGATGGGACTCTCCGAATGTGTGTAGAATATTGGGGATTGAATAAAGTCACTATAAAGAACAGATACCCTCTATCACTCATATCAGAGCTCTTAGAATGCCTTGGAAAAGTAAAATTCTTCACGAAGATTGATCTTCGAGGAGCCTGTAACCTTGTCAGGATCAGAGAAGGAGACGAATGAAAGACAACATTTCAAACAAGGTATGGCCATTTTGAATATGTAGTGATGCCATTCGGTCTTACAAATGCTCCAGCTGTCTTCCAACATATGATGAATGATATCTTTCAAGAATATTTAGATGATTTTGTTGTAATATACCTTGACGATATCTTGATATTCTCCAAAAATCTAGAGGATCATAAATATCATGTAAAGATAGTCCTAGAGAAACTAAGAGAAAAAGGATTATATGCGAAATTGGAGAAGTGCTCTTTCCATAACACAGAAGTGGAATTTTTAGGATACATTGTTTCAGATAAAGGAATTTTTATGGACCCGAAGAAGATTGAAACAATCCTTGATTGGCAATTACCTTCATGTGTTCGAGATATACAATGTTTTTTGGGGTTTGCCAATTTCTATAGGATATTCATAAGAGATTACTCCAAGATAGTGACACCTCTTACCAAGCTTACAGGGAACTCTAAATTCTCATGGACCAAAGAAGCAGAAAAAGCCTTTCAGACCTTGAATCAACATTCATTACTACTCCAATTCTAATTCATCCTAATTCTAGTAAGCCCTTCCTCCTAGAGACAGATGCATTAGTCTTTGCCCTAGGGGCCATTCTTTCCCAATATGGAGATGATGGGCACCTACATCCAGTTGCATATCATTCAAGGAAATTTTCCTCTCCAGAAATTAATTATGAAATTCATGATAAAGAACTTCTTGCCATAGTGGATGCATTTGATACCTAACATCACCATCTAGAAGGAGCAGCTCATAAAGTTATTGTCTATACAGATCACAAGAACCTAGAGTATTTTATGACCACTTGCATTCTCAATAGAAGGCAATCTCGATGGAGTAACTTTCTATGCAGGTTTGACTTTGTCATCACCTACTGTCCAAGACGTCAACAATGTTAGACAGATGCCTTGTCTAGAAGATCTTATCTTGCACCAAAGAAGGGTGAAGAGGCCTTTGATCAACAAGAGAGTGTATTACTCAAGCCTGAGCATCTCCAGTTAGCACCTATTTCTTCAATCCATCCTAAAGATTCAGCCTTGAATCATTTGATTCATGAGAATCTACCACAAGATGAATTATTTTGTAATGTTAATCAGAAAACTCAGGACGAAAAAGTCCAAGAAGTAAATGAATTCCAGGAAAAGGACGGGTTACTATTCTATAAGAACCTATTGTATGTCCCTCCAAGAAAGCCCAGGATCCAAGTACTTCAACAACGTCAAACCTTGCAGTAGGACATTTTGGAGTAAATAAAACAACAAAACTCATATCCAAGGAGTTTTAGTGGCCTCAAATGTGGAAGGAAGTCAAAGAATATATCTGAACTTATGTTACTTGTAATAGATCTAAGGTACCGTGACATAAGCCTCATGGCCCCTTGCAACCTTTACCTATTCCAGAAAGGCCATGGGCTTCATTGTCTATGGATTTCATCACATATCTACCAAAGTCAAATAAGTATGATGCCATTCTTGTTATTGTGGATAGATTCACAAAGATGGTATACTTCATTCCAACTACAAAGGCAATCATAGGTGTAGCCATTGCTAGACTTTTTCTCAGATACATCTTTAGGCTTCATGGATTGCCTCATGATATTGTCAGTGATCGAGGTCCACAGTTCATATCCAGCTTTTGGAATAATCTTTGCAAGCTCCTTGGTATTCAAGTTAAACTATCTACAACAAATCATCCACAAACTGATGGACAGACAAAACGGATGAATCAAGTCCTAGAGCAATATCTCCGTTGCACTAGCAACTATCACCAAAATGATTGGTTTGAGTTGTTACCCTTTGCAAAGTTTGCCTATAACAATAGTGTTCATGCATCTACTAAGCAAATTCCCTTCTTTGCAAACTATGGGCAACATCCAAGGATGGATATACAACTCTCAAATCATGTCAAGAACCCAATTATCAGAGACAAGGCCCAATACCTGATGGACATTCACAAAGAACTCAAGGAAGAGATCCATAAAGCTCAACAACAATATAAGTACTATGCAGATCAACATGGTGTGCAGAATCCATCGTACAAAATGGGGGATAAAGTATGGTTACTTAGAAACAATTTACAAACTTCGAGGCCTTGTGCAAAGTTAGATCATCAAATATTTCGTCTATTTACCATCTTGGCCAAGGTTAATCCAGTCACCTTCAAGCTCCAACTACCAAGTACCATGAGAATACATCTAGTTTTCCATGTATCCATGTTGGAACCATATCAGATTTCACCATTGAGGGGGGAGAGACCTAGTCCTTCACCACCTATGGAGATTGATGATCATGAAGAATTTGAAGTCGAGCATGTCCTAGATTCGAGAATATCCCAAGGAAGATTAGATTACCTTATTCATTGGAAAGTGTATGACATCAGTGATCGTACTTAGGAACCTACAGGAAACCTTCAAAGAGCACCAGTCAAGGTTTGAGAATTCCATAAGAGAAATCCAATGAAGCTGAGACCAGAGAACATGACCGCTCCTTGTGGAACTCATCCCTTGAGGGGGAGGTAATGTCATGGACAAAGGAAACCATCTTGGAGCTAAGATTCCACGTGAATCCTATATCTCATGATGGGTTCAGAATTTGGGTAAACTAATGCTTCCATTGCGTCTGGAATGTGCCAAAACCCTAAGATCGACTGTCTTCTTGCTTGATTCTGACATCCAGAGACCATGCTTCGAATTGATGATATCATTGATGACATTATCAATTTGTAACTGCCCTAGAACCACCCTTAGAAAACCTATATAAGGAGGGGTTGACCACATTCATAATCAGTCTTACCAATACTAGTCTTGGGAGCTCAAGGAGTCGTGACCACCAAGTAGTACTCTCCAAGTTCCAGTTCGAGTTCTTGTGTTGTTTCTTGTTCTAGTCTTGTCTAATCTAGTTCTTGGACATCCTGTCTTGTCCTCTTATAATCTCGTAGTACGAGATCTTATCAAGTTCTTTCTTGTATTCAGTTCATCTCCTAGAAGGGAGTTCTTGTAATCCAGACATCTTGTCTCATAATTACGATCCCAGGTTGTCGGATCTCCTATATCATCTCTAGTCCAGTTTTCCATACCTATTGGTCCCGGGTTGTAGGACGTCTTGTATCAGCTACGTCTTCTTGTATTATTTTCCCTACGTGGGTGTTCTTGTAACCATAAGTGTATTTGCAAAATCTTGTCTAGTTAAGTCAGAGAGCACAATCTAGTGCTCCCCCTGACACATCCACACCTACAAAGACACACAAACACACACACACACACACACATACACACATATGTTGTTAGACATAGATCCAAGTTGGATCATATATCAATGTGTGTTGGAACAAGAGCATGAGTTGCTAAGGTTCCGAGCTCGCGGGTTATCCTAAGGTTCCACCTTAGAAAGTAGAGTGAGTGTGCATGATTGCCAAATGTCACACTAAAGCACTCTAGAAGCTTTCTAATCTTAAAGCAAGATGATAAATAGGATGGGAGGACAGTAGCACACATGCCATTTTCAAATTTCTTTGTGAGAAGTTTCTCACATTTGGTATCAAACCTTGAGTTTAGGTCATGGGAGAGTAAGATTTTGTGGTCTTCTTTTGCTATTTTTGGAAATATAGAACAACTATGCGAACATGTTTCTCAAATTCTTCTTCATCGATCTAAGGAGTCGCACTCACAGATGAATTTTTTACTAAACCGAACGGCTAAGGAGGTTCGATGAGCTTGAGGAGGTGCAAAGGAGATTATTTTTTACTCCCAACGAGGCATGAGCACACGACATCATCCCACGAAAGAGAAGTGCTGCCCAAGACGCCCCGTAGAGCCCACACATGGTCCATGAGTTTGTTCCCTTCTCTCTTCTCTTTGAGATAGAATCAAGTGAGGTAAGGTTTTAGTTTTAGACCCGAAAATGGTGCTGAGAGAAGTCCATGTGGGATAATAAGGAAGATGCATGCACTGTTCTTAGCTTCTCATAGGAAAATGAGCTCCCTCTCTCATTATCATCCTCCAACTACATGGCATTATATGCCATAAGAGAACTAGAGAGAAATTGTGTTGTAAGAGAGAGGAAGTCTCATGTATGCAACATAATTAAAAGCTTGTAGAGTAATTAAGTAGAGAAGAAGATGCATGCATACATAGATGCTATTTTCTAGAAATATGAAGTGTATGATGCATTTTTTTTTCTATAGAAAGCCATTGTATCTTTAAACATGATAAGTTAGGGTGAGCATATAGTATGTGGTAAAAGTACCTGAGTAGGCTAAGACAAATGATCTTTCTTATTTTCATTTAGATTGGGAATGGTTGGAGGATGAAGTCCTCAGAGTAATCAAGATTTTCCCAAGAGAACTTTTCGTTCAAGTAGCTAGATGGATACGAGGAGATATAGAATGTTTTAGAACATCTAAGTATGATTGATGGCAAAGAAATAGTCATCTTGAAAGATGCCATAAGAATTCATGATGAAATACTCTAAGATTTTGTACTTTAGATAGTTTTAGAGTACAAGAATAAGAGAGTAAGTATGTGTCTAGTTATTGGACACCTTAGAAGAGAACTCTAAGAACACCTACAATGCTTATAAATCAAAGTATCTAGTTCACATATCTTGATTCCATAGTAGGTTAATACGAGCAAATGGGATACTTTCATTTATCTCTCTACCTAAGAATGAAGAATAGAGATCCTAGGTGTACTCATCTTCATTAAGCCAGCAAGGCAGACCTATAGACCAAGTACTCAAGAGAGGATGGCCACTATACACAAAAAGGCAAGATTTGTAGAGAGCAAAGAAGGCAAGTCTGTAGGTCAAATACTCAAGAGAGAATGGCCAAAATATACAGAAAGGTAAGGTTTGCAAAGAGCAAAAAAAGCAAGGCTATAGTCTAAATCCTTGGTAGGGAGAGACAAGGTTAAATAGCAAGGCAAGGTTTACAGTAAGTAGACAAGGCAAGGTTGTGGTCAAGATTTTCAATAAAAGTATGATTACACAACAAGGCAAGGTTCACATTTACTAGACAAGGCAAGGTTGTTCTCCAATAGGGAGTGACTATAGAACAATGCAAGGTCTACAAGCAAGAAACTTAGTTCCAAATAGAAAAAAAGTTGAGAAACAAGTTTGATGTTTCTATTCATAGGACATCATAAAAGTGACCAAGTAGGTCAAAGAGTGGTCAAGTGGACCAAAGTTATATGTTTAATTACATAATGGATGAAAAGTACCAAGTTTGGTTAAAGTTTAGACATAAAGGGTACACACACCAAGTTCATAAAGTAATTATAAGTTTAGAGACATCATTGATGATACTATTGAAGGAGAATGATTTTATCTATATAAAGCAAACAAGCAAAGTCCATTTTCCAATGCAGATTATGAAAGATTAATTGAAAGGAAAGGTTTACAAGTAAGATATTTCAAGAAATTGCAATAGTAAACATGATTGACAAGGACACAGGTTAATCAGAAGAATTTTTATGAAATTCATAAGTATAGCTTTGTATGTGTCAAGGTCAATAAGCCACAAGAAGGAATCAGGACATAAGGTCCAGTACATCCTTAAAGGGAATGACTTCTATTCATCCAAGCAATAGAAGAAGACCCACTAGATGTCTAAATGATTAGTTCACACTGATTATCTTCAAATTACATGAGATATTCAGATTGAGATCCATATAGTAATATTACAAATATGATCTTTATATAGAGTACCAAACCTAGAAGATAATTAAAGATTTTAGAGGATATGTTATAGGAAAATATGCTAGAGGAGAAGATAGAATGGGATAGATGTAGCTATAATGCAGGAAGGTAGTGAGTTCACTTCCTCATCATATGGTAACATACATCCCATAACTCCTAGTTTCATATATACCACATAACTATCCTAGAAATGTGTAGAAGACAACGTACTTATTAACAACTAGTTAGTAGGTTCACACAGGATATCTTCAGATTGCATGTGTCTTAGTTGGAAAATGCACATAGAGTATAGAATTTTAAGCAACGACCAAGAATTAGAAAGATTTGCTAAGGCCAAGGCTAGAATTCTCAGAATTTTCCATCATCAGAAAGAGGTGACACCAGATATTCCATAAGAGATGCTAAATAGGAGAATTGCATGTAGAACTAGTTTGCTCCAAAGTATTTAGTATCTTGGAAGGGTGTCCACTCTCAGTATCCTTTTGGATCATTGAGGACAATGATCTTTAGAAGAGGGAGAGAATGTTGGACATTGTTAGACATAGATCCAAGATAGATCATACATCAGTGTGTGTTGGAACAAGAGCATGAGTTTCTAAGGTTCCTAGCTTGGGGGTTATCCTAAGGTTCCACCTTGAAAAGTAGAGTGAGTGTGCATGATGGCCACACATCACACTAGAGCACTCTAGAAGCTTTCTTATCTTTGATCAAGAGGATAAAGAGAATGGGAGGAGAGTATCACACACACCATTTTCAAATTTCTTTGTGAGACGTTTCTCACACATGCATGCACACATATATACACACAACATAGACATGCATGCACACACATATACACTCAATACATATGCATAGACACACATGCATACAAAAATGGATGTGCACACATATATGCATACATGTGTATGTAGTGATACACACAAAAACATACACAACACACATACCCATCACATGGGTAGAAGCATGTTAATGTAGCACAAATAGCACGTTCTCGACATTTCTAGTTACCAGTACTAGTTCACATATCTTGCCATCACTTTTGAACATTTTTTTGCACTTGCTCTCTCTCTCTCTCTCTCTCTTAGGTTCTTGTCTCCATCAACCACCCATATGTCAATCTCAAAATTTTATCCCATCTCTCCAGTCTCTCTCTCTCTCTCGATCCTAGAAAACACAAGCCCTTGGATTTGCAGTGCATTCTCCCTCTTCTAAGATTTAGAATTGCATAAAGAAATGCATAGATAGAGCGGGTTGAAGGAGGAAGGCAAGCAAGCAAGGATATGCTTCAAACACAAAAGGAAAAAATTCAAGGGGCCGTCATAGGTTCCATTCTATACAATGATGCACATAAAACTTTTTTGAATGCTTATAAGGATTGTTCTATGATCCATTATCCTTCTAATCTACCACCATCTCGAGGATGCTTTGACCATAGCATAGATCTAATTCTTGGTAGTTGTCCCCCTGATAAAGCACCTTATAGGCATGGCCCTTTGCACCAAAAAGTAAGAAGACCAAGCTAAGGATTTACTTCAAAGAAAACATATAAGGCTCAGTTCTTCTCAATTTGGAGCACTTGTTCTCTTAGTTGAGAAAAACAATAAAACTTATAGGATTTACATTGAATATAGAGCCCTCGACAAAATCAAAACTTAGAATTGATATCCTATTACTTAGATAGATGGTTTGCTAGATAAACTCCAAGGATCCTGCATCTTTGGTAAGATTCACATTAAATTTGGTTATTATCAGATATGTATGGTTTATAGTGATATTTACAATACTACTTTTAGGACTCAAAATCACCATTATGAATTTATGGTAATGCCCTTTAGACTTACAAATGCTCCTACTACATTTGCACAAATGATGAATAATATTTTCCTTCATTATCAAACTTTCATTCTTGTTTTTCTTTGATGATATTCTTGTTTATACGAAGAATGAAAGTGAGCATGAGAAGCATTTAGAAATAGTTTTTTTAGTTTATTATGTAAGACCATACTTTATGCCTATAAAAAAAAAGTTACTTTTTCCAAAGTAAACTAAAATATTTAGGGCATATAATTCCTAAAGAAAATCAAAGTAATTGTAGAATTACATATAGCTCAATCAATTAATGATGGATGTACTTTTCTTGGGTCGATTAGTTTCCATAGAAAGTTTGTTAAAGTTTTCTTATTTGGAACTTCCACTTACTTTATTGTTGAAAAAAAGTAAAATTTTCATGGGGGTTAGCACAAAAACAACCTTTTGAAAAACTCATCCATGCACTTTCACATGCCCTAGTTTTGGAGTTTCATGATTTTTCATAACCCTTTCATGTAGTTGAAGATGTTAGGGGCTCTTCGATCGACATCTAAATGCATCTGATCGAATAGCTCTCCAACGTTCACAATTGGGTTGTGCTTGCGAGATGAAACAATCGCTTGTTGAATTGTTGTTTTTTCTAATCATTATCTTATTGTCTCTCTCTCTCTCTATTTCTCTCTTTCTACCTCTTTTTCTCTTTGAATTATCTCTCTCTCTCTCTCTCTCTCCCTCTCTTTATTGCAGGTTATTCAAGAAGTTAACCAAGCAAAAAATATGGCTAACTATTGTAAGTACAATTTCCATTCTTTGTATATCATTTGAATTGTGTTATTTTCATTAATTAGCATAATCACACTTATTGATATGCACATATACACTTATACATGAAGATGCACGTTCACACATATACACATGCACATACACACACATATATACACACATACATGTGCACATACACTTACACATACACAAACATACACATGCATATACACAAACATTTCTACAAACACATAAAAAGACTTGCATGCATGCATTATTGCATATATACATACACATACACACATTAATACATACTTAAATACATGTATATGCACATCCACATGCATGCACATTCACATGCATGCACATTCACATGCATGCAAACACACATGGATGCAAATGGAAATGCATCCACATGTACATGCATGTTTCATACATATACACATGCATATATATACACTTGTATATGTTTATACACATACACATAAACATGCACATACGTACATATATATACACACACACACATATATACACATATATGTGCAAATACGTACACACACATATGCACATACACACACATGCACATACATACATATACACATATACATGCATATACACACATATAAACATACACTTACACATATACATGCACATACATACATATACACACACATACACATGCACATGCACATGCACATACACATACATATGCATATACACTTAAAAATGCACATGCACATACATACATATACACACACATACACATGTACATGTACATGCACATACACATACATACACATATACACTTACACATGCACATGCAGATACATGCATATACACATATACATATGTACATACATACATATACACACACATAGACACATATACATGCACATACGCACACACACATATCCACATACACACACATACATATGCACATACATGCATATACACACATACACATGCACATAGATACATATACACACATATACATGCACATACACACATATACACATACACTTACATATATACATGCAAATACATACATATAGACACGTATAGATACATGCACATACATTTACACATGCACATGCAGATACATGCACATACATGTATACATATGTGCATACATACATGCACATATATATACATAGATACATACATATACATGCATATAGAAACACTTACACAAATATAGATATATACCTACATGTGCATATATACATTTTATATACACACAAGCACACACAAATATGAATAAATTATATAATTGAAGTAATAAAACACATGCTAAATGTAAACAATAATGAAAATCAATAGAAAAAGACTTCTCATTACTTAATACCGTACACACAATTCAAAACATAACTGGAATGAAAAACATATATATATATATATATATATATATATATATATCAATATAAATACATATCCAATGTCATAATCAAGAATCCTAATCATCATCATCATCATCATCCTCATCCTCATCCTCTTCATCATCATCCTCATCATCACGATCATCCACATGATCTGATGTATCAGTGCGAGCACTTTGTGACGATAGAGATCATCCCTCCTATGTCTGTTTCTCCACCTCATCCATATCTGCCTCTCCATAATACTCTTGTATTAAATATAACAAACATAAATAAGTAAAACATACAAAACATCCATAAAAATAAAATAATCTCACAGACACATTTGGATGATCTCGCATATACTCGCTCAAACGGCGATATCCAAAATTTGTAGCATACTTGATCTCATGTTTCACAGGATATCGACCATAATCCTCTCGTTGCATTAAACAAATAAAAAAGATTAGTCTCTTGTGTTTTAACTAAAATAAAAAATATACTTACAATAACACATATACTTACAAATGTGGCTACAAAACCATGATGGCCCATTTGGCCTAGGTGAGATGTGTGGCCCAACTCAACTCTCTTCTTTGCAACAGCCTCTTTATTTAAATAGAAAAGAGACACATAAATTAAATGTAAAAAATTAATAAAACATATGAGAATTATAAATATAAACTATTAATTTGTATACCTTCTGCTGAGGAAATGACTCCTAAAGACGTAGCTGTCTACGAAAAAACTACCACATCTGAGGTGGTATGTTAGGTCTCCTCTTATTTTTTTCCAGCAGACAATATCTCTTGTTATTTTAATCTCAAATAGAAAAAAAGAATCAGAATACATACAAACATATAGCATGCACATACACATATACACACATACATACATACTAAATACACACACATACTCACACACACAGACACACACATAGACACACACACACACACACACACACACACACATATATATATATATATATATATATATATATATATATATATATATATATATATATATATATATATATATATATATATATATACACTTATACCTTTATATAGTAAATATATATATACTTGTATATATATTTATATATATATTTATATTACTGTGTATATATTTATATTACTGTGTATATATTTATATTTATATTTATATATATTGTATATTTATTGTAAATATATTTATATACATATTTATAGGACTATATATATATTTATATATATATACATGCACACATAAACATACATACACACATACACGCATACACTTATACTTACATACACACACCTACACATACCCACACACACACATACATGAATACATACATACAAAATACATGCACACATAAACATATATACATACACACATACACTTATACATACATACACACATACACATACACATACCCACATACACACATACCCACATACACATATACATGCAAACATATGCACATACATACATGCATACATATACAAATATACATACATATAACATAAACACACATATACATATCCACATATATACATACACACATACACATGCATGCATATACACACATTTATACAGAATACATGCATTTATCCCACAAGAATGTGTATATGTGTATATGTGAATATGTGTGTATATGTAAATGTGTATATGTGAATGTTTATGTATGTAAATAATCACATTATTAATATTTAATACCATTATTTGTAGATTTCGATCAATCAGATGGAACTCCACCACCGTCTCCTAATTGTGCAAGGACTATATCTGTAAGTATATCAAACTTTTAATTTTAAATATATTTGATAGATACATAATCGATATATATTTTTTTCTTGTTATAATCAGATTCTGATCAATCAGAGGGGACACCACCACCTCCTACCCATGCAATGACTTCACATGTGTCCTTTGATAGGAATTATGATGAATTTTACTATCAAGAGCATATTATATGTTGGTGTAACTCTTGCTATGGCACGTATCAAAGACCACGATTGGAATGTATTGAACATGAGGTAGAGTATGGTACTTTTGAGCGTGCACCACCACTTGGTCAATGTGATAATGCTTGGGTATGTATTTTTTATATAAATTAATGTCATTATTTTATTTTAAAACCATATACAAAATCAAATTATTTTGATATACAGGAATACTTTATCAATGATGATGATGATGATAATAATTCTCATACTCATAATGCTAATATACCTTGTACATGTCATGGAATTGCTATTCATCAATTACAAGCAGAGGTTTCTAGAAATCCTCTACCTCATGGTCTAGAGACTGAAATGGCTGGAGATTATCCATTGCCAGCTTGTGATCGTTCTCTAGTACAAACATATGATAGAAGAAGATATGGAGGATGGAATAGAGGACCACTTCCTTTAGATGAAGAGGTTTTTAACTTTTGGGGTAATTGCTATATGATTGCTCCATCCACTATTACTAGTGTTGGTCATGGTCTCTTTATTGTAGAGGATTTGTATGTGCCTTCGGACTCTGAAGTCACTCTTATGTCATGTTATGGTCCTATATATGGATGGGGAGATTGGCATCAACTTGCACGTTATGTTCAAATCATGAGTACTTATGGAATATGCTTGAATGCAGCGCTCCTTACCAGTAGAGGAATTTCACATGCATGTAAATATAGCAGGTTTATTAAATAGTAGTCGAGGGTTACATAATAGTTCAAGGACTAATTGCACATTTGAGGAGGGGAAAATAATCATGAATCACCATACGTGAGTAGAGATGTAGCAAGATATATAGTTGTCAATGCTATTACTGCATTACATGCTGCTGATGAATTATTAGTGAATTATGGATGGTGTAGACCTTTAAGAGCACCTTTTAGCTATAGAGAGAATGAAAAATTTCTATCCATATTTAATAACTTACATTTTTGATTTTATGTTTAAAGTTTACTTTTCATTTATTTATGGAATACTAATGATTTTTATTCATGTGTGTAGATTCCAACGCATGATGTTGATGATATTCCACCACACCATTCACAATTGCGAGTAAGACCTCATTTATCAGAAGCTTATATGAGGAGGCTACACAAAAGTGATCCTGTGAAATATGCAGGGTGGAAAGACCTATATTCAAAAGAAGATAAAGTACAAGATTTATGTGAAAATGATGAAGATGATGGCATGGTAGATTTTATTGAGGATTGGTATCAAAATGACAGTGAGATCTTTGATATTTCTAAAAATGAGAAATATCTTTGAGAGGAATGTCTAAATCATGTATATGAAGGAATTTCTTTGACATGACTAAGTGCGAGCTTACTTATTCTCAATCTTCAAAATTGTTTGGATGGAGTAATGTATATGTTTCAACACTATTAAGGTATAATTTTTAATTTTCTATCTATTTATATATATACATGCATACATATATACATATAAATACATACATACATAGACATACACACATGTATATATACATGAATGCATACACACATATAAACATACACACACATATACACACATACACATGTTATGAGAGTAAGGTCAAATTATACATACCAGTATCGAATGAAGATATTTTGTCCATCTCGCCTTTGAAATTGTCTGTCCAGTCTCTAGAATACTCCTGACACATCTACTTCTCCTATTCTAGTCGACCTAATACTTGTGTTGATAACTCTTTTATGAACTTTGCATACAAATATTAAACATCAGTTAGCTATGGAGGTATTAGGTCATTTGGAAGATGGGAGAAGCAAATCTATTTGGAAGATTTTGAAGGATGGAAGAATAATTTTAAAGGATGGGTAGAAAGAAAGAATCCATTCAATGCAAGTTCTTGTTTTTACCTTAGCTAAGGTAAGAACAAGAACTTGCATTGAATCGAAGCTTTCTGTTTGCCATCCTTTAAAACTTTTTCATCCATCTTTCAAAATCTTCTAAATAGATTTGTTTCTCCTATTTTTCAAACTACCTAATACGTCCATAGCTAACTGATACTTTATATTTGTAAACAAATATGTAAGTCTTAGTTAATAAGGCAGGTAATTGATTGACTATAAAATGGGAGACAACCAAACAATTCAGTGGTCTAGATATCTATATGAAAGTTTGCAAACCACAATAAACAAAAAGAAAATTAAAAAACAAAATCAAATATACACAGCTACACATGCATACATACACATACATACATATACATATATACATACATACACATACATACATAGATGTATACACATACACATACGTATACATACATACATATACACATATAAACACATATACAAACATACATACATATACACATACGCATATGTATATGCATGCACATGCACACACACACACACACACATATATATATATATATATACATATATATATATATACATATATATATATATATATATATATATATATATATATATATATATATTCATTTATTTTTATCAATATGTCTTTTTTCCATGAACTTACACGTTATTATCTAAAAAATTTTTACCAAGTGAGAATATTCTTCCTACCTCACATGATGAAATGAAGAACATAATCAACAATCTTGGTATAGATTATCAATGTATACATGCATGTCCTAATGATTGTATTTTATATAGAGGTGAATATGCAGACTCTTTGACATGTCCAAAATGTCAATCTCCTCGATATAAGGACGGAAAAGGTAAAATCCGAAAAAAGGTATTGAGACATTTTCGATTGGCTCCATGGATTAGACATATGTTTCAAAGCCCCGCATAATCAAAGATTTTAACGTGGGGACATGACCATAAAAGTACTAATGGAATAATCATAATTCCTCATGATAGTGTTGCTTTTCAACATATTGATTCTACATGGCCTGATTTTGCACAAAATCCATAGAATCTAAAGTTAGGGGTTGCATTAGATTGGGTTAATACATTCTCCATCAAATCTAGTAAATGGTCAACATGGCCAGTGGTAGTCATAAACTACAATCTTCCACCATATCTTAGCATTAAAAAGGAACATTTAATGCTTTCATTTTTAATCCCAAGAAAAAGACAAGTTAAACATATATTCTCCATTGACGATCTCCAAGGGTTATGGAGGGGAATTAATGTCACTGATGTATCGAAAAGTATCAGTGAAAGATATATTACGGTTTGTGGTATTGTGGTTTGGACTATTCACGATTTTCCAAGATATGGTGTTTGTTCAAGTATTGATGTAATTCTTTTATTCAATATGCATACAAATAAATGTGAGTCAATCTTATTATATTTTTATCATTTTCATTATGCAGGGATATCTACTAAGGGTTATAAAGGTTGTCCATATTGTGGTGATTAGTTGAGATCAATCTACAATAAGAATCTCAATAAAAATATTTATCTTTGACATCGATGATTCTTGCTAGATGATCATCCATTAAAATGTAAAAGAGAAGCGATACATTCTAATGGAAAGCTTCAAACACGTAAATGTCCAAAACCAATGATGCCTATGGATTGGTATCGAAAATGGATAGATGGATTTGTGATAGATCCAGAATCAGAAATCTTTAGTGATGATGAAGATAATGAGAATGTGAAGAGAGGTAAAGGAAAATTGGCACTCGTAGAGAATATATCAATATGGTATTCTTTGGAGTATTAGAAAGAGCTAAAAGTATGTCATCTTCTTGATCCTATGCATATATTCAAGATTATTGGTTATATTTATGGAAGCGTCTTCTTGGATTAAAAGACACGATAGCATCAAGGAATGATTTGAATGACCAAAACTCAAAACCAAAGTTATGGCCCATTTTTGATAGGCATCGATAGGAAATGACTTATGCACCTGCTCCTTAGGTACTTACGACAAAAGAGATACAGACTATCAACAATAGGATTCAATTGATTCGGAATCCTACAGGATATGGTGCATCTTTCTAGAACATGTTTACTATGGATAATTAGATTTTATCTGGGTTAAAGACCCATGATTGGCATAACTTTTTGAAACATATTTTACCTTTGGTTATCAATGGATGTACAACGAAAGGAGTACGAGATGCGATCTATCATCTTGGATCACTTATAAGGTAATTATGATACTTTTATATTTAATATATATGAATATTTTTTGGATTAATTTCTTTATAAATTTTTTTTATGATATGTATAAGTGGATTACTTCAAACGAGATTGAAAAAAATTCGATTCCACAAAAGAAACGTGAATGCAAAGAGCTACTATGTTTGATGGAGAAAGAGCTTCCTACTTCATGTTTTGATATTCAAGTTCATTTATTAGCCCATCTTGTCGATGAAATAGAGATTGTAGGTGTTGTCAACACTTGATGGATGTTTTGGGTCGAGTGATTTATGGGAATATTAAAAGGTTATGTGCGGCAAAGAGCGAAACTAGAAGGATCCATGGCAAAGGATTGGATGCTTGAGGAGTTCATGTACTATGTTAGTGAGTACTTTGAAAGAGTTGATGAAGAAGCTCCATATGCATGGACCAATGAGTCTTCTTCAAAAATAACAGAAGAGGTATTATCAGATAAGGGAGTTCCATTTCTATCTACATTTCAAGAAAAAAATGATGTTTCTACTTTTGTACCATATGATAGCAAATGCATGCAAGCATTCATTAGCGAGTATGAACAGGAACTTCAAAATCTCCGAAGTAAAAGATGGAGAAACAAAAGATATAGACATAATCTTGATAATAATGAGATTACAAATATATCTTCTTTCACAGATTGGCTATATACTTGTTTGCAATGAGTCAACGCAAATAATGAAGAAATCTCAGATGAACAGAAAGAGTTAATGATAGGTTATGAACGAAAGGTAATTTTATTTTAATAATATTTTGTTTTTTTATATATGTATATTAGTTTCTCTTTACTAATTTAATTTCTTTTGCAGGCTCAAATGTTCACTAATATGTGGGCTTTTGGACAACATATTAGAATAAAATCTATTCATTCTTTATGTAAAACAGAAGATTCTAGTATTGTTGCTTCTTTCAAGCAACTATCACGTGCTAGTTCAAAAGACATGAACATTATAGATGGCAAACTTGGTTACGTGGGAACTGTTGTTGGTATATACGAAATATCACGTGGGAACTGTTTTTGGTATCTACGAAATATCATTTTGTACATTCAAATAGGTAGAAAAAAGTTTATATTTTTTATGATAGAGTTTATTATTTTTTAAGCACCTAATAATGGTTTTTTGATTTTATATATTTTGATATGTCATTTTGAAGGGGACTGGTTTCAAGCCGATAATAAAGATAGTAATTCCACATTGAGCAAGGAATTATCTGGGTTTTGGGCAATTGATTCTTCCAAGGTAATGCGATCTAATACAGAACCATATATTTTTCCTAGGCATATTGAACAAGCATTTAAAAAAAAAACCTTGATACTCATCCTTGGTGGCAAGTCACTCATGTTCAACCTAGAGGTAAGTCATTGTTTGAACAGTCTATTGTTACAGAGATCGACGAAAGTCCTCTTGATGATTCACCATTAGATATTGATACATCAGCATCTGAAAGAGAAATTAGAATCATTGTACATGATAATGATACTAATCTTTTTGATGAAGAGGTTAGTACTCTACATGCTGATTCTACTGATGATGAAGAGGAATTAACAAAAATCGATATTAGTCCATCAATAGATGATGTCCTTCATGAGAACACAGATTTAACAATAGAAACAATAAATGAAATCAATAAGGATAATGAAGATGAGACTATATTGATGTCTTACCAAAATGATGGCAATAATGAAAACATATGAGTAGATTAGATAGTAAATCCTACTCTAGTTATTGATCAATAACTTGAATCATTTGAAAGGATGTCAGATAATAGATCCTTCTTTATCAACTAGAATATCAATGAATCCTACTAGGGAGATGAAATCATGTTCTTTTAAGCTAGAACATGAAGCTCGGGGATATGCCTAAAATTTTATATATAGCTTTATTTTCGAGGAGCAAATTTTTGTCATGTATGTATGCATATGTGTCTGTATTCATGTGTATTATATGTATACATGTGTAAGTATGCACATATATGTGTTTCATGTATATGCATATGTGTGCATGTGTGTGATATATGTATACATGTGTTAGTATGCACACATGTATGTATGCATATGCATTTTTGTAATACATGCAAGTGTGTTTATAATTGTGTATGCATGTATAAGTATACATGTGTGCATGTAGGCATGTATATGTGATGTGTATATATGAATATGTGTAAATGTGTACATGTAAATATGTATGCATGTATATGTATACATGCATGTATGTGTGATGCATAATGTATCTACTCCATCATTATATATTTATGTATGTGTATCTACATGATGTGTATGTATCTTTATATATCTATTATGGCCCTTGTTGATTCGATTAGCTATATATAGAGGCATAAGGTTGGGAGGAGAGACATCTCTCTAGTAGGTGGTTGGAGTAATAGATGCAATGTGTACATATACTTCAATCATATGGCTAAATGGCTCAATTAGGGTTTGTAAAACCCTAATATCAAAATTAGTGTTTTCAATTTAGGATTTTTGAAATAGAATATGTATAATAGGGTTTTTGAATATGGATATATATATATATATATATATATATATATATATATATATATATATATATATATATATATATATATATATATATATATATATATATATATATATATATATATATATATATGCATACATATATACTGTTATATAACTATATATATATATATATATATAACAATATACCCATATATATATATGGGTATATTGTTATATATATATATATAGTTATATAACAGTATATATATATATATATATATATATATATATATATATATAATTAGATATATATATTGTTATATATATATATATATATATATATAAGTATATATATATTAGATATATATATATATATACATATATATATATATATATATATATATATATATATATATATATATATATATATATATATATATATATATATATATATATATATATATATATATATATATATATAGTATGTATGTGTGTCTATATGTGCATATGCATGTGTTGTGTGTGTGTGTATGCATGTGTATGTGTATATATGTATGTAAATATGATTATGTGAGTCTATGTGTATGTACATATGATTATGTATGTGTATGTGAGTATGTGTATGTGTCTATGTGTGTATTCATTATATGTGTGTAAGTGCATGCATGTGTATGTGTGTGTAAATGTGCATGTATGTGTGTTTGTGTAAATGTGCATGTATGTGTGTGTGTATGGATGTGTATGTGTGTGTATGCGTGTATGCGTACCTCTGGTCGCACTCCTTTCTCTCTCTCTCTCTGTCATATACATACATACATACATAAACACAGATACACATATCCACATGTATAAACATACACACATACACAAGTATGCATGTGACCTGATGTGCGTGTATGTTTGTGTATATATGTGTGTATATCTAAATATGTGTATAAATATATATATGTAAATATATGTGTAGATTATGTGTGTATATATATATATATGTATATATATATATATATATATATATATATATATATATATATATATATATATATATATATATATATATATATATATATATATATATATATATATATATATATATATATATATATATAGTTACACATATTAATATAACAAATAAAAGCAATGTGTACTGTGCATTATCATGACAATGAGCCAGAAGTGTTCGCATCTCTTTTAAACACCACTTATGCAACCACCAAGTCCCAAATTCTGTCTCAAGTGAACTAAGTACATATTTTTTATCCCTCTCATCATGCTCAATACAAAAATAAAAAAAATCATGTAAATAAAACATAAGATACTTATTTCAATTTATATGTAAAACTTTTACTTACTTCCATTGCAAATGGACAAGGCATAGGTAGGAGTCTCATAATGCTCACATTCTTCTCTTGAGCTCCAATCCATTCCCTATATACACTATATTTCCCTCTGGTTGTATATTGCACTCCAACCCTAGGGTGCCTATGCATGTCCTCATAGGCACATGTGATCTCCTCTCATGATTTGGAGGTGGTATAGGTGTCCTGAAAATAGATAGATAAAAATAAATAAAACTATGTGTTATAATATCATTAAAAAAAGTTTGTGAAAAAAAAAACATACCTATGAGCAGATAGTTCTCTTCCTGCATGTGGAGCCACATAAGAGCCCTCCTCTGATTGCTAGGTAAGCATCTGGATCATAAAATCGAGCTCATCATCATGCATCTCTGAGTACTCGTGCATGATGATCCCTAAGGTATTAGGTGGAACTCTTGCTCTCATAAGACTTTTTATGGGAGTGAGTTTCACCTTTCTCTCTCTACTAGGATCCATAATATCTGTACATATAAAACAAAATGGGTTAGAAATCAATATATGTACGTGTACATATGTATACATGTATATGTATGTGTTTATATGTATGTGTACGTATATGTATATGTGTATGCATGTGTATGTGTGCACTGTGTATGCATGCGTACATTATATATGCATGTGTATGTATGTGTGTATGTTTGTGAGTAGGTGTGCATGTGACGTGATATGCATATACGTATATGTATGTATATGTATGTGTGTCTACATGTATGTGTATGCATGTGTATGTGTGTATGTGTATATGCATGTGTGTATATGTATGTACCTATATGTGTGTATGTATATGTAAGTACGTATATGTGTGTGTATGTGTATGTAGGTGTATATGTGAGTGTGTGTATGTGTCTAAGCATGTAAGCATGTATGTATGCATATGCATGTACATTATGTATGCATATGTATGCATGTGTGTGTATGTGTGTGTATGCAGGTAAGTATGTATGTATGCATATGCATTATGCATGCATACATATGCATGTATGTGTATGTGTGTGTGTATGCATATATGTGCATGTATGTGTTTATGTATGTGTGTATGTGTGTGTCTATGTGTGTATGTGTGTGTCAATGTGTGTATATACGTGTGTATCTGTATATATGTGTCTATATGCATGTGTATGTGTGTGTGTAAATGTATCTGTATATATGTGTCTGTATGCATGTGTATGTGTGTGTGTAAATGTGTGTGGATGTGTGTGTAAGTGTGTATGAGTATGTGTGTGTCTATGTGTGTATGTTTGTGTCTATGTGTGCATATATATGTGTGTGTATGCATGTGTATGTGTGTGTGAAAATCTATGTGTATATGTGTGTGTATGTGTGTATGTTTGCATATACATATATGTATGTAGATGTATGTGTTTGTACATGTATGTGTATGCATGTGTATGTGTGTATGCATGTGTATGTGTATATGCATGTGTGTATATGTGTGTACCTATATGTGTGTATGTATATGTAAGTACATATATGTGTGTGTATGTGTATGTAGGTGTATATGTGAGTGTGTATGTGTCTAAGCATGTAAGCATGTATGTATGCATATGCATGTGCATTATGGATGCATATGTATGCATGTGTGTGTATGTGTGTGTATGCATGTAAGTATGTATGTATGCATATGCATATGCATTATGTATGCATACATATGCATGTATGTGTATGTGTGTGTATGCATATATGTGCATGTATGTGTCCATGTGTGTGTGTATGTGTGCATGTGTGTGTCTATGTGTGTGTCAATGTGTGTATATACATGTGTATCTGTATATATGTGTCTATATGTATGTGTATGTGTGTGTGTAAATGTGTGGATGTGTGTGTAAGTGTGTATGTGTGTGTATATGTGTGTATGTGTGTGTGTATGTGTGTGTGTGTAAGTATGTATGTGTGTATGTGTGTGTGTGTCTATGTGTGTGTGTCTATGTGTGTATGTGTGTGTTTATGTGTGTATATATGTGTGTGTGTAAATTTGTGTGTATGTGTGTATATGTGTCTATGTGTGTATGTGTGTGTGTATGTGTGTGTATGCATGTAAGCATGTAAGCATGTATGTATGTACGTAAGCATGTATGTATGCATATGCATGTACATTATGTATGCATATGCATGTGCATTATGTATGCATATGCATGTGCATTATGTATGCATATGTATGCATGTGTCTATATGCATGTAAGTATGTATGTATGCATATGCATATGCATTATCTATGCATATGTATGCACGTATGTGTATATGTGCATGTATACATACACACATATATGTACACACATGCATATACACATACACATGCATACACACATACACATGCATACACATACATGTACACACACATACATATATATACATATACGTATATGCATATCAGATCACATGCATACCTACCCACAAACATACACACATACATACACATGCATATATAATGTATACATGCATACACAGTGCACACATACACATGCATACACAGTGCACACATACACATGCATACACATATACATATACATACACATACATATAAACACATACATATACATGCATACATATGTACACGTATTGATTTCTAACCCAATTTGTTTTATATGTACAGATATAATGGATCCTAGTAGAGAGAGAAAGGTGAAAATCACTCCCATAAAAAGTCTTATGAGAGCAAGAGTTCCACATGATACCTTAGGGATCATCATGCATGAGTACTCAGAGATGCACTCGTAATAAGGACAAAGGTCGATAGGTGAATTCATATACCAATCCATTAGAGAGGCTATTATCAAGGTAGGAACACATAATGTTTTTCAACTGCTGTAAAGTGGCTTCAATAGTTTCAAATCAGATTAAGATTAAGAACATTTGGAATATAATACAAGTTGATTTTTTAGCGTAGTCGTTAAACCCATTGGGTGGGAAGGAGGAGGTTTTGTGTTCAATCACCACAAGCATGTTAGGGAAAGAATTTTTCCTAATAGGTCTCTAGAGCCTTTTAGAAGCATCCACTCAAATTAATATTAGTTACCTTGACTTCAGAGAGACTTAACTCAAGTGATGAGTAGACCTACCAAAGAACATAAGTCATTCTATCAAGCGTGGAGGCTAGGTTTCTCACATTGGTATAAGAGCTTTGGAGCTTCCATGCCAACCTTGAGAGGCCCATAATCTTCTCTACCATAGCCAAGAAATCTTAACACATGATAGAAGAACCTTTAGCTTAGAATCCCTCATTATGGATCTTGAAACCCATATCAAAAGATGTTAAATAGTTGATCGAGATAAGAAATCATGAAGATATGAGTAAAAAATCCCCAAAAAAATCCCATGGGTAAATATTAACAATGAGAAAAGGATCTAAGGAGAAAAGATTTGGTCTTATTTTAAGTCAACTTAGCTAGAGGCATTTTGAGAAAGCCAAAAAACCTAGATTGGTCAAAGGGATTGAACCTTTTATGGTTTGATAAATCATACCAAAGAAATCTTTAAAATATAACATTACTTGGCATGAGAATTAGACACCTCAGTCCTTTCTCTCTTGTAGATGATACTAATTAATTCAAAGAATTGGGGATCATAGATAATGGTCACAGAGCACTAAGAGGACAAAGTAGGTGGAAAAAATAACGGAAGTAGTTCTATGAATTCCAAAAGAATACTATGGTAGACAATATGAATTAACTCCTTTTGAGAATTTTCTCTAATGTGCAGAAAGGAAATAGAATCAATAACTGATATGAAACATTGAGATAAGCCTTAAAGATAAGACCACACAGAGTAATGTCTTAGATCATGAAAATGTGTACCTACTTGAATCAGCTAAATACACTTGGTTGTATTTAGAAGAGGTTAACAAGCTTAAAATGAAATTCACCTTAGAAATGGCTAAGTTTTTTGAGAAAACTCCAAAAGTGAGAAGCTTGCTCAAAGTCAAGCCTATTCAAGTATAAAATCCGTGAATGATAGAATTATTTATAAAAGAAAATTCTTTGAATCTTGTATGATGTGTATAAGTGTTTCAAGAATGTTCACTAAGTTCCTAGAAGGGTCCGAAATATGATGCCAATTGGGTATATTATCTATCACTCAGAATGCTTGAAATAATGTGCATCCACCTAACTTGCCAAGGAGGATAGTATTTTCTCCTCATTTTATTGAGCATGATGAGGCAGGGACTCAGTAGACCCATTTTGCTAAGTTCATACTCCTTGTTAAGCTCCACCAAATACAAATTAGATATATTTGTATTTGAAAGGGACTATAAAATAGTAACTCAAGCACATAAAATGTATATATTCCTCTTTTTTTTGTTGAAAGTGGAACACGAATGTATTTTTCAACCCTTTCTAGATAGAAGTAGGACCTCTACTGCATACTCTTAAGAAGGTGTTGAGCCCATAAAAGTCATGTTGGTCAAAGTGAACTGCAGTCAAAGTCAAAAGGTCAAAGTCAATTGGTCAAAGTCAACTGGTCAAAGTCAAGAAGGTCAAGGTCAAATTCAACATGTGCAAAGTCAAAGTGCTAAAATGCAGGTGTCAAAGTGCATAGGTACTACACAATTAATTGTCCACAAAGGGTAAATTGGAGAAAGTGAGTTGCAGGTTGCAGAGGTATTTTCTCTAATTTCCCTAAGGTTCAAAGTGTGTTTTAAAGTGTTTTGGAAGGTTCAGGTGAACCCCCCCTTAGGTGCAAAAGTGAAGACTTAAAAGGAAATGTGAAGGTATGTGAAGCAGCAACGTACGCACAGGTGAAAGTATGGCCCCCCATTAAAATTTTGGGTTTTAGTCTAAAGTCACTACAGGACAAAACAGTGAGTCGTTGGCTACCACTTGTGAAGACAATCTTGGGACATCAAAGTGAGCACCAAGATACCATTGCAGTTAGGAGCGTACGTGATCGACACACTCAAATCAAGGCAAGGTCTATTCTTGGACCAATCTTAGAGTAAGCAGGAGAAGCATAGTCTAAGGGAAGCAAGAGAGACAAGGACAAGAGTGCGACGCAGAGAAGTGGAAGTGCAAGGTGCATGGAGAGTGACTAAGGATTTGTGCAGAGAGTGCTAAGCTATACTCCCCCAAGGATCTCAAGGTCTCATTGCAGTGTGTGCGTGCCGACAGAAGGTATTCACTCCTCCCCCTTTGTGGAAGCTTGGTGCAAGGTGTGCACAAGGATAAGCTTGAAGCAGGTGGAGGTTTGGTGCAGAGGAGGCCGGTGGCAAGAAGACTTTGGGATATTGGGTATTTTGTAATTGAGCACTCTGTGTGATTGTGCACAGAAGTATTGGCTTGTATTTTGCTTCAAACATTGTAATTGTCTTACTGTAATCAATCGACAGAAGCTTCCAAGGTGTATTTCCTCTTCTGGTCTTTTCATTTTCTCCTACAAACCCTCAAACTCCTTCTTGTCTAAGAATCCCCCAACAAAATTTGGCACGCCCGGTGGGACCTCCAAGGAGATTTGAGCTTAGGAGAAACCAAGTGCAAAGCATAGAAGAGATCAAGTGTCGACAGAACCACAGTGCTACTGCATCAAACTAAAGGTAAATATTCTTATCAAGTGTCTCATATTCGCTGGGCTATGAGCTGCTCATGACCGCAACCCGGTCCCAAACATTGAGGGTCACTTGCAAGCAAACAAGAAGGAAGGTTGTTAGAAGGTCCTCCAGTCCACTATCTTCAACATCATCAGTCAAGAGCATGGCGGGTCAGGTAGACTTGGAAACTTTACTCTCTAGATTAAATATAAAGTTTCCTTCTTTCAAAGGCCTAGCTCAGGAGGATCCGGATGAACACATTAGAAGGTTTTTGGCACTATGTAAGACTAGAGGCCCAATGGGTAGGGAGGATGCCTTTTTTATTCTCTTCCCTGCCACATTAGAGGGATTAGCTGATAAGTGGTTCAGCCAGTTTGCTGAAAACCATTTTACCACTTGGGAGGTGATGAAAGATGCATTTAAAAATCAGTACTAGCATGGCAACACTGCGGAGATTATCATAGAAGAGCTAGAAAATTTAAGATTGGGTCCAGGAGAAAAGTTCTAAGAGTTTGTGACTCGGGCCAAAGCACTAATGGCTAAATTGCCAGATCCACCACATGATTTTTTTGTTAAGAAATGGTTGGCTAAGCCCCTACCAGTGGCCACCCAATGCAAAATAAAGGAATTAGTGTTACCTACAGCCTCCATAGAGGAGTTCGTCAGCACAGCCACACGCTTGGAGCAGATAAGGTACCAGTATGGAGCAACTTCTTCCCAACCAACATATGGTACAGAAATGGAGGATCCAGTGATACAGCTAAGGAAAGAGCTGGAGGGCTTAAAAAGAAATAAGCCCTACAAAGAGGAGGAGAATGATGTTGCTCAATTGAGAAGGGAGATTGAAGCAATAAAGCTCCAAAAGGAGGAGGAGGCCCAAGCAGAGGAATTGGCTCAGCTGCGACAAGAGTTGCAGGAGCTCAAAGGAGGTGGCATCAAGAGTGGAATTTGGTGTTCCATGTGTAGCAAGCAAGGTCACATAGTAAGTGAATGTCCTCTGTTAAGTGTGACTTGTCAATTATGCAGGAAAGTTGGCCATGAGGCCCATGAATGCCAATCAAGAGGAATGCCTGCAACGACATACTGGACACAAGGAGGACCCCCAACACCAGCAAATGTGATGGCTGCTGCACCAAATCAAGGTAACAACTATAATCCTAGATAGAGGAATAACTTTGGAAATGGGCCTAGGAGGCCAATCATCTGTTTCAAATGTGGAGAATGCGGGCACTATCAAAGTAGGTGCACCCTACCAGAAAATGCCCCTCCTTGCAGGAACTGCCCTGATGCAAGAGACCATTATACAAATTGTTGTCGTAAGAATCAAGCCTCTTCATCCGGGCCTCATATTCAAATGATTTCGGTGCACAAAGAAGAAGTGTGTGATCTGGTCAATGAGCCATCACCATCTACCAGGGTGGTGCAATTAGAAGAAATAGAATCTTTGACTGTGCAGACAAGAAGCAAGGGGAAGGCTCAAGCAGACATAGGACAAGGGTCAAAGATTAAGGAATGGAATCAAAACAGCGAACCATCTGAAGATAAAGTCACCACAGGTGAAGATACAAGTCAAAAAGGAGATCTCATATGCACTAGTGATGCCATTGGGCATGCCTTCAACAGGGCTCATGAGGAGTTTGATAAGTCAACTGGAGCCCATGCTCTCAAGGAATCAGAGGCTTCAAAACTACTCAAGTCCATGAAAAAGGAGGTTAATATTTTTGATTTAATAAAGATGGATGGGAAATTCAGGTCATAGTTATTGCAGATAATTGATGAAGCTTCCACTACAAGTTTGGTGGCAAAGACTGCTGTTTTACATAAAGGAAAAATTGTAGGGGAAGCACCCCTTACAGATTATAAAAGTCCTTGGCTGACAGTATCTATCAAGGGTCATGAATTTCAAGGAGTTATTGTGGATGGTGGTTCTGTCATTAACTTGATGCCTGAACATACAATGGAAAAGATTGGACTCCACCCTTCAAGGCCTGCAAATTTCACTGTTACTTTGGCAGATCAGAGCCAAGTAAGGCCCTTGGGAGTGATCCCAAAAGTTCCACTTGAAGTACAAGATAATCTATTCATTCTGGATTTTGTGGTTTTAAGATTGCCCCAGGTTGAAGGAGGATTTCCTCTCTTAATTGGACGACCATGGCTGAGGCATGCAAGTGTCATTCATGATTGGGGCAAGGAAACTATGTGGGTACAAAAGAAAGGGCAGGAGCTGACATAGATTCATTTAGAAGAGGGCCCAAATAATCAAGGAAACACTAGCATGATGCAAACAGTTGGCATATGTATGGAAACAGAATCGGAGGATCAACCCCAAATAGATTTCGAGGAAGAAGAGGATATTCTAAATTGGCTCCAAGCAGGCAACTCTTCCTCTTGTTTTGGAAATTTTCTTAATAATTCTTGCACGACTGAAGGTTATGATGAAGATAAGAAAAAAGTCCAGGTTGATGGATTGGGAGAGCCCATCACAGACCACAGAAGGGGCAGGAAGACACCCCTCAAATACAACTTGGAGGAGGATATGACAACCACAGATAAAGAGGTTACTAAAGCTAAAGGCAAGGTAAAAAATTCTAGTGAAGAATGTTCTTTCCCAATTCAAGAAATCCCTGTAGGATGGATGCAGGACAAGGAGGAACACATTGAAGTCCAAAATACACCTGCTTATGAAGCAATGCACGAAAAGCTAGTAGAAGAAGACAAGGAAGAAGATGAGCACGAAGATAATATGGTAGAGAGAAATCTTGTCCAAGAAATACAATTAGGCACTCAAGACAATAATCGGCCAGTTTTGGTGGCCACTTGGTTGTGGAACCACCCAGGGATCCTTGAAAAGGTAAAATCATTCTTGACCCATTATACAGATGTTTTTGCCTGGCATTATAAAGACTTAGAAGGAGTGCCTGCAACTTATGGAGAGCACAGAATCCCTCTGGTTGATGGAGCCAAACCCATAAGAGGGAAGAGTTATAGACTTAATCCAAAATATGCTGAAGCTGTCTATGTGGAAATCCAAAAGATGGAGGATGCAAGAATCATCATTCCTGTAGAACACTCAGAGTGGCTCTCACCTATGGTTATAGTACCAAAGAAGAATACTAATAAAATCAGAATTTGTGTTGACTTTAGAGCACTCAACAAGGTGACCATTCCAGATGGTTTCCCAATGCCTTTTACAGAACAGGTCATTGAAGAAGTGGCGGGGCATGCATTATATAGCTTTATGGATGGATTTAGTGGCTATAATCAAATATCAATACACCCAGAGGATCATGAAAAGACTGCTTTTATCACACCTTGGGGAACATATGTGTATGTAAAAATGCCATTTGGGCTCAGAAATGCTCCAGCCACCTTTAACAGAACGGTCAATCTCATTTTTGGCCCCCTATTGCTGGAATCACTTAGAATCTTCATGGATGACTTCTCTTCGTTTTCAGGATCTCACAAAGAAACTCCTCTAGATTGTTTGGACCATCACTTGAGGCAGCTGCAGAATGTTTTCAAAAGATGCAGGGAGACTAAGCTAAAGCTCAATCCAAACAAATGTCATTTCCTTGTGACAGAAGGAACTCTCTTAGGACACGTGGTGTCGGCTAAAGGTATGGCCCCAAATCCTGACAAAATCATTTCTATATTAAAGTTGCCTAAACCTAAATCCCCTAAAGAGATTCAGAGTTTCTTGGGGCATACTGGATACCATAGAAGATTTATAAAAATGTATTAGAGATAGCCAGACCACTGGCTAGACTTACAGGTAAGGAAGTACCTTTTAAATGGGAAGAAGAGGAGGAAAAAGCATATCAAACATTACGGTCAAGGTTAGTGTCTGCTCCTATTTTGATGACACTTGAGTGGTCAAAAATCTTTCATATACATGTAGATGCCAGTGCCTATGCAGTGGGGGCAGTTTTGACCCAACCCAGTGAAGAATTTAAAGTGGACAGACCAATTCAATATGCCAGTAGAATCTTGACCAAGGCTGAAAGGAATTACAGTACTACAGAAAGGGAAGCCCTAGCAATGGTTTTTGCTGTCCAAAAATTCTGTCATTACTTACTGGGAGTAAAATTTATTATTATAACAGATCACCAACCACTAAAATACTTGCTCAACAAACCACAAGCCACTAAAATACTTGCTCAACAAACCACAAGCCACTGGTAGAATATGGAGGTGGTTATTATTGTTCCAAGAGTTTGATTTTTCTGTAGTCCACAGACGAGAAGAAAATGTTATGGCAGATCACCTATCCAGAATCAATATGATGAATCAAGCTAGTGGAATCAATGATGATTTTCTAGATGCCCATCTGTTCGCTGTACAAGCTCAAGGTTGGTATTATGATATCAAAAATTTCATTAATACTGGTTTGTATCCAGAAAAAGCTAATGCTGTGCAAAGGAAGAGACTGCTAATCAAGAGTAGACCATATACCTTCATTGAAGATAAATTATATAGACAGGGCAAGGATGACTGGTTTAAGAAGTGTTTGGAAGAAGAAGAAGTGAGGGAAGTCCTTCACTCTGCACATGAAGGAATAGGTGGTGGGCACCTTCGAGGGCATATTATGAGTCAGAGGATACTAGATGCTGGTTTATGGTGGCCTACACTATTTAAGGATGCAGATGAATGGGGAAAGGCATGTGACGTTTGCCAGAGGTGTGGACCTAAGCCAACAAAGCAGAGGCATAGCCCCTTGATTGTTTCCACTTCCTGGCAACCATTTGAGAAGTGGGGGCTCGATTTTGTAGGGCCCATCTACCCTCCCGCGATTCCAAAAAGAGAGAAATATCTCTTGATAGCTACAGATTATGCAACAAAGTGGGCTGAAGCTATTGCCTCCCCCGACTGCACTGCCCAAACTGTTGCTGATTTCATTTACAGTAGCATCATTTGCAGGTTTGGATGCGCACTTGAAATTTGTACAGATCAAGGTACCCATTTTGTCAATAAGGTCCTGCAGGAAATTTTCAACAGGTATAGAATTCTACATAGGACCTCTTGTGCTTACTATCCAAGAGCCAGTGGACAGGCTGAATCGACAAATAAGGTTTTAATCTCAATGTTAAGAAAGGAGTGTATGTTACAACCCACTTCCTGGGGCATTGCTTATCAAGGTACCCTATGGGCATACAGGTTAGCCTACAAAGAGGCCACGAGATACTCTCCATTCCAACTAGTTTATGGCATATTGCCCATTGAGCCCTTTTAATTTTTACATGGATCACCTAAGATAGCATTCATGCAGGGCAAGAAGGATTGTGATGTCTCTCAGAGGCTCGGAGCACTACATAAAGTGGAGGAGATTCGTCTACTAGCATCAAAACAATTGATAGAGACTCAGATGAAGAGGAAGGAGGCACATGATCGACATCTGTGGAACAACAACATTGAAGCAGGCATGTTAGTTCTTCTCCATAGACCTCATCTTCATACACAATTGAGAGGAAAATGGCTTCCACATTGGGAAGGACCTTATAGAGTCAAAACAATGCTAAATTGGGGTGCTGTGGAGTTAGAGACGCTGAAAGGAGAGGCCTTGCCACTGGTCAACATATCAAGGCTCAAGGCCTATCATCAACAAACTTGAAGAAGTATGGATCACTTGGAACTGCAAAATGTGTCCAAGTTGTACATAGCTTTCTCATCTCATTTTGCTTAGTTTTAGTAGTTTTCTTTATCAATTTCATTCTTGTTCGTGGTGTTTTTAGCAAACCTAGAAGGCATTTCATAACCTCTGCAAACGAAAAACTTTTGGGTATTTTTTGGAAATTTTTCTAGCAATTTTAGCATTTTTCTAGCATTTTTTATCCTTTTCCGATGTCATTTTCTTGCCAAATAGGAGGAATAAAAGGAGGCTCTCTGTGGTTTGATGAAAGAAATGGGGCCTAGCCCTATAGAAAATTTCATAAGAATTTTTACAGAATTTTTTGGCATTTTTTGGATTTTTCCTTCATTTTTACTATTTTTTGGGTTATTTAAAAAAAAAAGGGCCCCCCCAGGAATTTTGGGTTGAGGCATACAAAAAAAAAAACAAACCCCCCCCCCCCCCCCACCGACGACCACCGACCCCCCCCCCCCGGTTCTGACAGCCCCCCCCTCCCCCCCCCCCCCCCCCCGGTTCTGACAGCCCCCCCCCCTCCCCCCCCCCCCCCTGCCCCCCCCCCTCCCCCCCCCCCTCCCCCCCCCCTCCCCCCCCCCCTCCCCCCCCCCCCCTCTCCCCCCTCCCCCCCCGCCCCCTGCTCCCTCCCCCCCCCCCCCCGCCCCCTGCTCCCCCCCCCCCCCCCCTGCTCCCCCACCAAAAAGAAAATTTATTTTTTATTTTTTCTCTTTTATTTTTTATTTTTTATTTTTTGTTTATTTTCTTAATTTTTATTATTTATTTATTTATTATTTTTAATTTTTATTTTATTATTTTAAGTTTTATTTTATTTTATTATTTTGCTATTTATTTTTCTTTTTATTTTTTCTGCATAGGCGTTCACATTTCAAAAAAAATAAAATATTATTTATATATATATATATATTTTTACTTTTTTTGGCTCAAAGCTTTTGGCGGGATTGTGCCTGGGTTGGTCGTTTTTGATAAAACTGGAGTCATTTTCATGTTTTTTGGCACCTTTGGACTCAGTTTTTGACTTTATTTTTCCAAATTTCCACTTTTTCTCTGACTTTTGGTTCAAACCCTCATGTTTTGCGCACAATTAAATCCTTTCTACCCTCCCATTGCAACCCTTTGCTTTTCCATGGCAAAATCCAGTTTTTGGTTCTTCTCTGGTGCTTGTTCTATTATGCTTTTGGTGGACTTGGTTGCTGCTCCGATGTACTATTCAAGTTTTTTGCAGCTCTATTTTCCTGGTGTCTGTTATGCTCAAAGTTTTGGCTATAGCTCTCCGGGACGGAGAGCACATTAGGTGGTGGGCAACTGTTGAGCCCATAAAAGTCATGTTGGTCAAAGTCAAATGCAAAAGGTCAAAGTCAACTGGTCAAGGTCAAAGTCAACAGGTGCAAAGTCAAAGTGCTAAAATGCAGGTGTCAAAGTGCACAGGTAGTGCACAATTAATTGTCCACAAAGGGTAAATTGGAGAAAGTGAGTTGCAGGTTGTAGAGGTATTTTCTCTAATTTCCCTAAGGTTCAAAGTGTGTTTTAAAGTGTTTTGGAAGGTTCAGGTGAACCCCCCCTTAGGTGCAAAAGTGAAGACTTAAAAGGAAATGTGAAGGTATGTGAAGCGGCAACGTACGCATAGGTGAAAGTATGGCCCCCCCCATTAAAATTTTGGGTTTTAGTCTAAAGTCACTACAGGACAAAACAGTGAGTCGTTGGCTACCACTTGTGAAGACAATCTTGGGACATCAAAGTGAGCACCAAGATACCATTGCAGTTAGGAGCGTACGTGATCGACACACTCAAATCAAGGCAAGGTCTATTCTTGGACCAATCTTAGAGTAAGCAGGAGAAGCATAGTCTAAGGGAAGCAAGAGAGAGAAGGACAAGAGTCACAAGAGTGCGACGCAGAGAAGTGGAAGTGCAAGGTGCATGGGGAGTGACTAAGGATTTGTGCAGAGAGTGCTAAGCTATACTCCCCCAAGGATCTCAAGGTCTCATTGCAGTGTGCGCGTGCCGACAGAAGGTATTCACTCCTCCCCCTTTGTGGAAGCTTGGTGCAAGGTGTGCACAAGGATAAGCTTGAAGCAGGTGGAGGTCTGGTGCAGAGGAGGCCGGTGGCAAGAAGACTTTGGGATATTTGGTATTTTGTAATTGAGCACTCTGTGTGATTGTGCACAGAAGTATTGGCTTGTATTTTGCTTCAAACATTGTAATTGTCTTACTGTAATCAATCGACAGAAGCTTCCAAGGTGTACTTCCTCTTCTGGTCTTTTCATTTTCTCCTACAAACCCTCAAACTCCTTCTTGTCTAAGAATCCCCCAACAGAAGGTACAAAGTGTACAAAGATGTAAGATTTTATGGAGCTTGAGGTTTGTGAAATTATCAAAGGGAAACAATTCAGACCACCATAGAAGTCCACCCATTTCACTAGTCCATAGGTACAAGGCTGTCATGTACATTCAATGGGATTGAGGGAAAGTGATTTGGGAAAGGATTTTGATTCCTTTTTTTTTTAGATTGAGGAAGGTACTATCCCTTATTTGATTATAGGAAACACATCTAACAAGAGAGATGACCATGCTTACAATATAGATCATGGTGCAGGAACGAATACTCCACATTTGATACTTCTACTCATTTTTGAGGATGAAAATGCTTCAAGGGGGGAAAAATGTTGTATAAATCATGGGTATGGGAGGCTAAATATATGGATTCTAAAGGTCAAAATGTGATGTACATTAGCCTTGTTTTAGCCCTTGATTTACCCTTGGAACATGCTTGAACCTCTGGGTTGAACCTTGGTTTTAACCCTTGGGGTATTTCTTGATATGAGCTCCTGATTGAATGGTTGTGCACCTTAGGCTTGATTTATCCTAAGAAGTGGGAACCTTGTTCTCGGGAGAATCTTATCTAAGTGCCATCTTGGGGTGTACATGAGAAAGGAATCCTCATTTGATTTATAAGGCCTGTAATAGACCTTGGGAAATTACAAGGCATGTGATGACCCTTGGGAAAGTGTCCATAGGAGGGACACTTGGTTGGACAATTGGACAAACTTAAGGGCATGAACCCACTTGGCCTAGAGGTATATATATGGGCAGAGTTGGATGGGTCGATACTTGCTCTATCTTACCCTTGGTGGTCTAGATTCTTGAGCTCTCTTATGTTACCATTAGTGTCCATGTGAAAGGCCAAATGGCCACTAAACACTTTTTTATATGTTCTTTAATAAAACATATAGTGGTCTGGTCAACCATAGATTGTAAGTTTGACCGCATTTGCGTGACCTAAGAAATTTGTGTTCGTGGTCTATGTATTGTGTGTTTTTGTGTATTGTACAACCTCAATGTGGCATACTTTGTGTGGCCTTTGGAGCTCGATTTTCTACCTCGAGGGTATCATCGTGGAGATCTCTAGAAGAAGAGTCCATTGTGGTGCATCACAATTGAAATACTTCATTGATATCAGAACATTCTGAAGCAAAAACATTTTTGTGTTTTGTGTGAGCAAAGCGAGCACCTGCCCACCCACCCAGACCTTTCTGCAAGGCTTACAACTAAGGTAGTAACCATGGCATAGACCTTGGCATACCTTGTCATTCGAGTCACCAAAGTCACCGTTGGCGCTATTGTCTGCATGCAAGATAGGACCTCAACAATCAAGGAAGAGGGAGGTTCTCGGTACTTCCCAAGAGGTCACCCATCCCAATACTGTTCCCCTTAGAGCTCGCTTAACCGGCAATCTCTTGCATCTAAGCTACACTCTTGTGGTGTTTGAATTAAGCAAAAGATTAAGGTTAAGATTACCTTAAACATGCTTTGGTCCCTCAAAGCTTCATTTTTTTCTTTCAAAGCCTATTTTGAGGCATTGCTGGGCTGACTTTTGGTGTCATTTTGGAGTACTTTCACGCATAGGCCTCATTACACAGATTCAAGAACATCATGAAGAGTGCTCTTTTCTACTTCTTTGGAAACAAATATTCATCTTTGGGGCTATGTTTTCACCCATGCTTGTAAATCTACAAGTTTCTTGAAATGTTTCAAGTTGTGGTGGGAGTAGCCATCACAAATAAATGTAGGTTTTGTGGCCTAAAGAACAGAGTTGAAAAACACCTGTAGGTGTTGTTGGCTAGTATTTGGGCTATTAATTCAGCCTTTCAGCGCCGTTTTGTTGCATATATTGAGCACATACACATTATGTACACTTCTATGGATATCACTTATGTACGCCCATGTGGTCATTGATATAATGGTTACGTTTTTTTCCATAAAGCCTTCAATCTTTGATAAAGAGGGTCGTGGTTTTCTTAACTCAAAGACACCTAGATGCCTAGTTCTTTTATGTGATGCATGTGGAAGACTTACCCAACCTCGCCATAGGAGATGTATGATAGTTGTTCATAGGTGCTTGGTAAGCCTAGTTGGCTTCTTTGAGTTAAGTGGTTATATGCATTGGAGTAAGTGATTCACCTACAAGTTCACATGTCATTACTCATAGTTTAGTGAGTTTTTCTTACACTATTCATTTCTCATTTTGTAGAGGAGACTCTAGCAAAATTTTTCTAGATTTCAATTTTTAAAATATACAGTGGTCGATTTTACTCCTTGACACACCTATTCATGTGAGCACATACTTTCTCACATAATCCTTTTGGTTGGCCATTTCTATTCATTAATCCATTTTGCTAGGGAGACTCTATTGAAGTTTACTAGAATATGACACTCGATCATCCCTTTTGAGCCTTAGTGGTGTTTGGACTATTCTAGATCCACTAGCATTCTAGTCAATTCTCTATCATCATTACATTAGAGATCTCAGGCACATCTGGTGGATGAGGGTCTAGTTTCAGTGTTCCCAAGAGGAGCTACAACTTGTAGGGAAACGACCATTTTGAGATCTAAAAATTTGATGGCACAAACTTTGCTCTATGGAAGAATCAAATTAAGGATGTGTTGATTAAGAGAAGGCAAGTAACTAGAATCTCAAAGAAGCTTGTTGACATGGATGAAGATGATCGGGGTGAGTTGGATGAAATAGCTAGGTCTACCATTTGATTGCACTTTGCAGATAATGTTTACTTTACAGTATTGGACTATGAAAGTGTAGAAGAGCTTTGCAAGAAGTTATGCAACACATATGAAAAAGAAATGGCATAAACAATGGTGTATCTGATGAGAAAGCTATGTGAACTTTGCATGTAAGATACAAATAGTGTTGCTTCTCATCAAAATAAGTTTGATGCTATATTCTCTTAATTACAAGCTCAAAGCAGTCTTGTTGTTGCACCTTGCCATCATCATGGGATACATTTTGCACAGCTATTAGCAGTAGTGCACCTGATGGTAAATAGGTCTCTAATGACATATGTTGAGCACTCTTGAGTGAGGAGATTCATAGAAAATCTATTGATTCAATTACTTCAAGCCCAAATGCTTGGTCACATGCCCTAAGACTCATATGTGTATTCATGTATTAGCACATGAATCATCTCTTGTAAACTCTTGATTTTATCCTTGTAAAAGTGCATAGGTGGAATCATTTTTCAATTACAAGTTACTAGGAGAATCTTTGCACGCTCCTACTCTACAATTAATCACAAAATAAATTAACTATGGAGGAAGGAACAAAAGATATGAAAACATGATGAACTTACAAAGATTGCTCTATGAGCATGGAGACTCCATGAGGAGTGGAAGCACACTCTTGTCAATGGGTTAGAGTGGAATGACTTGTTAGGAGTGAAGGAAGGCCTTTCTTATATGGAGTTTGGGAGAATTCCCTTGCATATGGGATAAGTGAACTTGCATGAGAATGAAACTATCTTTCGACAAAAGGGTGGAGCATGGAACTCTCAACACCCCCCTTCCATGTGATGACTCTTTTGTTTTTAGCATGGGGACTAGTGACATATGGGATCACTTAGTCCATTTGGTTTTTAGGATCTAAGGACATATGGGATCCTTAGACATAACTTGGACATATGGGATCCAAGTTTGGGACATATGGTGTCATGGACAAAGGAAACCATCTTGAATCTCAGATTCCATGTGAATCCTATATCTCATGATTGGTTCAGAATTTGGAGAAACTAATGCTTCCATTGCGTCCGAAACGTGCCAAAACCCTAAGATCGACTGTCTTCTTGCTTGATTCTGACATCCAGAGACCATGCTTCGAGTCCATGACATCATGATGACATCATCAAGTCGCAACCGCCCTTGGGAACCGCCCTTGAAAACCTATATAAGGAGGGGTTGGCCACATTCATAATCAGTCTTGCCAAAACCAGTCTTGGGAGCTCAAGGAGTCGTGACCACCAAGTAAGTACTCTCCAAGTTCCAGTTCCTGTTCTTGCCTTGTTCCTTGTTCCAGTCCTGTCTAGTCTTGTATCCTGGACATCTAGTCTTGTCCTCTTGTAATCTTGTAGTACAAGATCTTGTCGAGTTCTTTCTTGTATCTAGTCAATCTCCCAGAGGGGAGTTCTTGTAATCTAGAGATCTTGTTCCATACTTATGATCCCGGGTTGTGGGATCTCCTGTATCATCTCTAGCTGAGTTATCTACACCTACGGTCCCGGGTTGTGGGACTTCTTGTATCAGCTACATATTCCTGTGCTATTTTCCCTACATGGGTATTGTTGTAATCAGAAGTATATTTCAGAAATCTTGTCTATTGTAGTCAGAGAGCACAATCTAGTGCTCCCCTGACATTTTGGCAAGACTAGCTTACATCCAAGACTAGTCATCATGGAGAATGCTTATGAACATATTGTAGCATCACTTCAGAGTCTCCAACAACAAGCAGAAGACCTAACTCATTGACATACACAAATTGAGATGGGACATCGAGGGCATGTAGGTGCACTCCTCCAAGAATTACAAGAACGAATCGGGAGTCTTCAATCAAATCAAGGGAGTATGCAAGTAAATCAACGACCTAGTACATCCTTCATGAGGGAACCTAAGATCTGCATGCTAGAAAAGTTCGATGGTGATCGCACAAAGTTCCGGGGATTCTTGCAACAAGTCAAATTGTACATCCGTATGCAACCTGATAGATACCCTGATGATGCATCCAAGGTCGGTTTTATTGGAACCTTGCTCTACGGTCAAGCATTATCATGGTTCATCCCAATCTTGGAGAAGGATATGGCCCTACTTCATGACTATGAGGGGTTTCTTAGAGAGCTCATCGCCACATTTGGAGATGCAGACATGAGCCGAGTGGCAGAAACAAAACTTTGGAAGCTACGTCAAGGTAACTGCCCTACCTCTACCTACGCATCAGAATTTAGGCAGTTGATATGTGACCTCACTTGGCACAAAGATTATTTCATAAGCCAATTTAGATGGGGCTTAAGGGATGATGTGAAGGAACTTCTACTCACGTTGCCAGAGGTGAAGACATTGAATGAATACATCAACCAAGCCATTCAATGTGATAACTGCCTTTTTGAAAGGAAACAAGAAAAACAAGTAGAAGGAAGACCTCGCCAATGGAAACCTTTCCAGCCTACTCCTAGAGATGATTCTATGCCCGAACCTATGCAGATAGATGTAACTAGGTTCAAGCCTCTAACACTGCAAGAGAAACAAAGAAGGAGGGATAACAAGTTATGTCTATATTGTGGAAACGTGGCCACATTGCAGTTAATTGTCCCAACAAGAGAACGGACTCCAAAGTCACAGCCACCCTTGTAGAGCAGGGAAACGAGGAAGTCCAGTTGTAAAAGAGACCATACAGTCGGACCATGATATAATAAAGGGTCTCATAATTCCATCCACACATGTAGAAACATGTCTTGCCCCTGTCAAGTTAATCATGTCTAAGAAGACCCTTTCCCTTATAGCTTTGGTAGATTCAAGAGCTTCCTCATGTTTCATTGATGAAGGACTCGTTAAGAAACATGGAATTCCAGTACTTCAGAAAAACAGACCAGTGGTAGCTGAAGTAGTAGATGGATGGCCTCTAGCATCGGGGAATATAACCATGGAAACCATACCACTAAGAGTACACCTTGGTGACCATGATTCACACATATGTTTCAATGTAATATCGAGTCCAATAAATATGGTTATCATCGGAATGCCGTGGTTAAAGAAACATAATCCAGAAATTAATTGGGAGAATAATAAAATCACCCCTCGAGATATCCAGAAGAACCCAACATATGTCGGAGCCAAAACCTTCATACATGCAATAAGGAATGAACCGACATATATGATTTATGCCATACCAGCTCAAGAATCCAAGAAAGATGATCCAGTGCAGCTACCCAATCAATACAAAGGCTTTGAAGATGTTTTTCAAAAGAAGAATGCAGACATCCTTCTAGAGCATAGAACCTATGATTGTGCCATAGAATTTCAAGAGGGAGCACAATCGCCCTTTGGACCAATCTACAGACTATCCTCAGAGGAACTTACAGAACTACACAAGAACATTGATGAGAATCTAGCGAAGGGGTTTATCAAGCACTCAAAGTCTCCAGCAGGAGCTCCCATTTTATTTGTAAAGAAGAAGGATGGGACGCTCCGGATGTGTGTAGAGTATCGTGGATTGATTAAAGTCACTATAAAGAATAGATACCCTCTACCACTTATATCCGAGCTCTTGGAACGCTTGGAAAAGAAAAATTCTTCACGAAGATTGACCTTCGAGGAGCTTACAACCTTGTCAGGATCAGAGAAGGAAACGAATGGAAGACATCATTTCGAACAAGGTATGGCCATTTTGAATATGTAGTTATGCCATTTGGTCTCACAAATGTTCCAACTGTCTTCCAACATATGATGAATGATATCTTTCGAGAATATTTAGATGACTTTGTTGTAATATACCTTGACGATATCTTGATATTTTCCAAAAATCTAGAGGATCATGAATGTCATGTAAAGATAGTCCTAGAGAAACTAAGAGAAAAAGGATTATATGTGAAATCGGAGAAGTGCTCTTTCCATAAGACAGAAGTGGAATTTTTAGGGTACATTGTATCAGATAAAGGAATTTTTATGGATCCTAAGAAGATTGAGACAATCCTTGATCGGCAACCACCTTCATGTGTTCGAGATGTACAATGTTTTTTGGGGTTTGCCAATTTCTACAGGATATTCATCAGAGATTACTCCAAGATATTGACACCTCTCACCAAGCTTACAGGGAACTCCAAATTCTCATGGACCAAAGAAGCGGAAAAGGCCTTTCAGACCTTGAAATCATCATTTATTACCACTCCAATTCTAGTTCATCCTGATTCTAGTAAGCCCTTCTTCCTTGAGATAGATGCATGAGACTTTGCTCTAGGGGCCATTCTTTCCCAATATGGAGATGATGGACGCTTACATCCAATTGCATATCATTCAAGGAAGTTTTCCCCTCCAGAAATTAATTATGAAATTCATGATAAAGAACTTCTTGCCATAGTAGACACATTTGATACATGGCATCACCATCTAGAAGAAGCATATCATAAAGTCACTGTGTATTCAGATCACAAGAACCTAGGGTATTTTATGACCACCCGGACTCTCAATAGAAGGCAATCTCAATGGAGTAACTTTTTATCCAGATTCGACTTTGTCATCACATACCATCCAGGACGTCAACAATGTCAGTCAGATGCCCTGTCTAGAAGATCTTACCTTGCATGAAAGAAGGGTGAAGAGGCCTTTGATCAACAAGAGAGTGTATTACTCAAGCCTGAGCATCTCCAGTTAGCAGCTATCTCTTCAAGCCATCATGAAGATTCAGCCTTTAATTAGTTGATCTGTGAGAATCTACCACAAGATGAATTGTTTTGTAACGTTAATCAGAAAGCTCAAGAAGGAAAATTCCAAGAAGTAAATGAATTTCAGGAAAAGGATGGGTTACTACTCTATAAGAACCTATTGTATGTCCCTATAGGAAAACCCAGGATCCAAGTACTTCAACAACGCCATGACAACCTTGCAGCATGACATTTTGGAGTGAATAAAACAATAGAACTCATATCAAGGGACTTTTGGTGGCCTCAGATGTGGAAGGAAGTCAAAGAATACATTCAAACTTGTGATACTTGCAATAGATCTAAGGTACCCTGACATAAACCTCATGGCCTCTTGGAACCTCTACCTATTCCAGAAAGGCCATGGGCTTCATTGTCTATGATTTCATCACAGATCTACCAAAGTCAGATAAGTATGATGCCATTCTTGTTATTGTGGATAGATTTACAAAGATGGCACACTTCATTCCAACTACCAAGGCAATCACAGGTGCAACCACTGCTAGACTTTTTCTCAGATATATATTTAGGCTTCATGGATTGCCTGATGACATTGTCAGTGATCGAGGTCCACAGTTCATATCCAGCTTTTGGAACAGTCTTTGCAAGCTCCTTGGTGTTCAAGTTAAACTATCTATAGAAAATCATCCACAGACTGATGGACAAACAGAACAGGTGAATCAAGTCCTGAAGCAATATCTCCGTTGCACTAGCAACTATCATCAAAATGATTGGTTTGAGCTTTTACCCTTTGCAGAGTTTGCTTATAACAATAGTGTTCATGCATCTACCAAGCAGACTCCCTTCTTTGCAAATTATGGATAACATCCAAGGATGGATATACAACTCTCAAATCATGTCCAGAACCCAGCTGCTAAAGACAAGGCCCAGTACCTGACGGACATTCACAAAGAACTCAAGGAAGAGATCCATAAAGCTCAAGAACAATATAAGTACTATGCAGATCAACATCGTGTCCAGAATCCATCGTATCAAATTGGGGATAAAGTATGGTTAGTCAGAAACAATTTGCAAACATCAAGACCTTCTGCAAAGTTAGATCATCAAAGATTTGGTCCATTTACCATCTTGGCCAAGATTAATCCAGTCACCTTCAAGCTCCACCTACCAAGTACTATGAGAATACATCCAGTTTTCCATGTATCCATGTTGGAACCATATCAGATTTCACCATTGAGGGGGGAGAGACCTAGTCCTTCACCACCTATCGAGATTGATGATCATGAAGAATTTGAAGTCGAGCATGTCCTAGATTCGAGAATATCCCGAGGAAGATTAGAGTACCTTATTCATTAGAAAGGGTATGACATCAGTGATCGTACTTGGGAACCTATAGAAAACCTTGAAAGAGCACCAATCAAGGTTCGAGAATTCCATAAGAAAATTCCAATGAAGCTGAGACTAGAGAACATGACCGCTCCTCGTGGAACTCGTCGTTTGAGGGGGAGGTAATGTCATGGACAAAGGAAACCATCTTGAATCTCAGATTCCATGTGAATCCTATATCTCATGCTTGGTTCAGAATTTGGGGAAACTAATGCTTCCATTGCCTCCAGAACGTGCCAAAACCCTAAGATCGACTGTCTTCTTGCTTGATTCTGACATCCATAGACCATGCTTTGAGTCCATGACATCATGATGACATCATCAAGTCGCAACTGTCCTTGGGAACCGCCCTTGAAAACCTATATAAGGAGGGGTGGGCCACATTCATAATCAGTCTTGCCAATACCAGTCTTGGGAGCTCAAGGAGTCATGACTACCAAGTACGTACTCTCCAAGTTCCAGTTCCTGTTCTTGTCTTGTTCCTTGTTCCAGTCCTGTCTAGTCTTGTATCTTGGGCATCTAGTCTTGTCCTCTTGTAATCTCGTAGTACGAGATCTTGTCAAGTTCTTTCTTGTATCTAGTCCATCTCCCAGAGAGGAGTTCTTGTAATCTAGAGATCTTGTTCCATACTCACGATCCCGGGTTGTGGGATCTCCTATATCATCTCTAGCTGAGTTATCTACACCTACGGTCCCGGGTTGTGGGACTTCTTGTATCAGCTACATATTCCTGTGCTATTTTCCCTACCTGGGTATTCTTGTAATCAGAAGTATATTTCAGATTTCTTGTCTATTTTAGTCAGAGAGCACAATCTAGTGCTCCCCTGACATATGGTATCCCTTGGGTTTTTGTTCCATGGACATATGGGATCCATGGTTTTGGGATCTAGGGACATATGGGATCCCTAGACATATAAAGGGTTTATAACATGGGGAAGGTAGTGTTTTGGAACCATTTGCCTTCCTTTGTGGTTTTGATGAAGTACGTATTTGTGCAAGCCATAGGGAAGGTCTTACCACTTTGTTATGTGGCAGTGTCTAGTCCCTTCACATGGGGCCATATGTGTATACATAGAATGGAAATGCTCAAGTTACTTTCTTCTCTACTTTGTGAAAATGGATTCAAATTTCAAAGATACATAGAACATGACTCTGGCATACAGTGAATGGAAAAATAAAACAAATGTGCCATGGTCTATTTCAATGTGCACACAAAAAGAATCTTGCGCAAAGGCAGCTCTAGTATTGAAAAATATGTGGTCTTTTTAATGACTAGAAATTGGGCGCTCTTATCGAGAATTCCTTGTTTAGCTGTATCTGTATGCAACCACTTCATGAATTCACGTCATGGCTTATGTTATAGGACAAACTTAGCATGCAAACTGTATTAATGTTCAGAGAAATCCGGTCTTGATTCGTGCCATCATCCTCTCTTATCTGATTTCACATGATTATGCAGACCTCCGCCCAGAGATTCTTGCGTTGCTATGTTCATTGAACTCAGCAGATGTCGAGTTGTTGATCTTTTTTTGACGTAGGCTTGTACCATGATAATTCATCCTTGATATTTCCATGGATCTTTGAATCCAACAAACAGCAAGCAGGTTATGCAAAGTTTCAGGATCATTCTATGATGCTTCTCTGATTGTCCCACTCCCTCTGTGTGTTTGAGGCCACGTCTCTCTCTCTCTCAAGCAAACTTTTGTAGATAATGTGAACGGCATATCTTTCTAAGTCTTGGATTTTATTTTATCTCCAGCATTGCGTAGCGCTTGGAGCTTCAGCGTCTCTTCTCATTTATGCAGAGTGGAGTACATATGGAATCGAAGAGCTTGTTGAATTTGATGTGATTCTCTATGAGATTTTCCTTCATCCATACTCATGGTTTGATTGTGTTTGTGAGATGGTACTTCGATCATACTACAACTGCTACACCGCCCATTGAAAGATCTGTAGTACGAGCTTGCCTGGGGGGGCGTGTTGCAAGAGTTGCTACTACTGCTGCAATCTTTGCAGCCATAGCCTCTGTCTCAACAGTTTTAGCTTCTTAGCTGCCTTCTCTTGGGCTTTCTGAAGATACATGAGCATCCAGAGCGGCACAAATGTCTTCAACAGAGGTGTCTCCTGAAATGAGCGCAAGTGGAATGGGAGAAATCCAAGAGTTTCTGCTCCTCACTGTTCTTCTTCTCCCTATTATAGCTTCCTCAGACTACTCGTCTGTAAATGCTAATGGAACTAAAAGAGATGCTTCATGTAGCCGTCAGTAGTATATGAACTTCAAGAAGTTTGACTTTCTATAGAGATGAAGCAGATCTAATATGCTAGATGAAGGACGAAATGTACTATCACAGTGCCAAGCACTTCTTATTTATGGTAAACTAAATAAAAATACAACTTCGAACAAAACTCAAAATTAGGGTGATAAGCAACATGAAGACAACAAAGATAGAGAAAAAAATGGACTAGTGCTTGAAAGCACTCTTATTTAAGAAGGGATGGAGGGAGGGAAAAGAAATACATCTATGCTAATGATGATGAAGAAAATAAGAACATGAACTCAAAGGAAAAAAAAATAGCCTATGCTCTAATACCATGTTGAAATGAAAGAAGCTCCTCCTACTCTACAATTAATCACAAAATACATTAACTATGGAGGAAGGAACAAAAGATATGAAAACATGATGAATAGATTAAAATGGAAATGAACTTACAAAGATTGCTCTATGAACATGGAGATTCCATGAGAAGTGGAAGCACACTCTTGGCAATGGGCTAGAGTGGAATGACTTGTTAGGAGTGAAGGGAGGCCTTGCTTATATGGAGTTTGGGAGAATTCCCTTGCATGTGTGATAAGTGAACTTGCATGAGAATGAAACTAGCTCTCTCTATCTTATCTTGTCATGTATGAACAAGAGTTCTCTCCCTCTTTCTCTACTATGGGAGCGTACACTATCCATTGCTCTCTCTTCCTTGCTTCGTTCTAACTCATCTGTCACCTTGTGGTCTTCACTATTGCTGGTCCATTGCTAGAAGCTTCAACATATGGTATCAGAGCGAACATATATTCCACTATGATTATTGAGCACATCTGTAGCACTCAACGACCTCGGATTGTGGAAGGAGACAAACACAAAGAGTATGTGCTAAATCATCCAAAGGCTGGAGTCTAGCACGAGCACAAACGAAGTTTATGGAGGGAAGGCACAATTTACTTTGCATAACCACCACAAACCTCTGTTGCTGCAACATCATCAATGGAGTACAACAAGTGCTAGTGTGTTGTCAATGTTTAATGGCTCCCGAGAAGTTTTGCAATCGTGGATGATAGTATGTATGCGAACGACAAAGGAGAAGCTTCTTCAAAAATTTGCATATGTGATGTGATCTCTAGTTGCATCAACCATCATGTTTAGTTGGTATCATTTTGACATTTTTATCCTTTTCTTTGCACTTCGTTCATAACTTGTAGCACAAGTAAGTGCGTGGAGGCACGCATTTGCTTTATAATGCATCAAATAAGAATAAATCTATCATCATTACTCTATCAGTGCATTATCGAATCCTTAGTTAACCTCAACATTTGAATTCAAATCTATCAGTCACTTCAACAGTCAGAAGGCATTCGAGTCTGTAAACGTTGATTTTTGTTATGTTATTGCTGCTTCTTTTTCAAGATCTTGTGTTCCTTTGCAACTCACTAATGTAGGAAGTGGACAGCTCTGAGACAACATATTACCTAGTTTTACTCCCTCCCTTTTTTTTTTTGCTTTCATTTTCAATGCAACTACAACGGTCTTCTCAAACAAGAAGAAGTGCGCAAATGATCTTCCCTTTTTACTTTTTTAACAAGGAATTAGAAGATTGGGACTTTGCTGATTATTGTTGAAAGGAACTTCTATCGATTACAAGCATTCAACTTGGATAGATAGAAAGGAGAGGTAAATTGTAATGCTCTTGTTCTTATTTCATAGGTTTGAGTATGCAATTTAGACGTGATTGCATTAAATCTCCATGGGATTAGACATTGCCCTCTTTTTGAGTGGTAAGACCTTCTCGTGAAAATTAAATTCTTGTGAGGAGTTAGACACTGACCTTGGAGAGTCTCCAAGTCTTAAGACCTCTCCAATATGAGTGAAAAGCCTTTATACAAATTTAATGGCCAAGGTTTCCATACATGGCAAACAAAGATCAAGGGGCATCTTATGATCAAACAACTATGGTCTGACACGAAACCATCAGCACCAAATGAAACACTTGAATATAGAAGAGGGCTACCATATTTCACAGAAAAGGATGAGCAAGCACTTGGAATGCCACTCACCTCTCTAGATGATAATTATGTGCATTTCTTGGATGATTGCGCTATGGCAAATCAAGCATGGATTACTTTGTAGCTATGAAACTCCAAAATAGCACTTAAAATGCAACTTTATTCACTTACGATGTCTCAAGGAGAAGGTATACCTACTCTTGTAAACAAGCTAAAGAGTATATGTACCCAATTAGCTTATGTGCAATGGCCTATTGAAAATGAGGATCAAGTAGATGTCCTACTCAAAGCTATACCCGATGATAAGCTTGGACAAATTGTAAATGTTCTTAAAGAAAAAGACCCTATCCCTAGACTAGAAGATGCCATCAATTCTCTACAACAACATGAAAATAAGCTCAAAAATCATGATGAATTTGCAACAAATGCCTTGGTTGTAAGAGCTACAAAATGCATTCATTGTAATCACACCAAACATCTTTCAAAAGATTGTTTTCAAGTTAACCCTTGCAAAATATGTGGTAAACCCAACCATGCTACAAAGTATTATGGTCTATGCAACAACAACATAAACAATAATAACAACAACAACAAAGGAGGTTTCAACAAAAGGCCTAGCAACATCAATGTAACAGAGGAGACAAATGAAGAAGAAGAAGAAGCTCAAGCCACTTTCACCTATGATGTGTTGTAAAACATCCCCTTTGTACCATCCTCAAATGTATAGGGAAGGATTTGTACCACCCATGATTTTGTTGAAGGAAGGATATAAACATTGTGCCACCTTCTTTGTACATGGGAAGGAAATATATATTTTGTACCACCCTAGTTTACTTGTGAGGAAAGGATAGTTCCCAAAGGGATATTTGTATAATCAAGCTCAAGGGGGGGATCGCTAGCTATGAGCTTTATTCTTTGTGTATGAACCCTCTCCTAATAAGAGAGTAATCTCATGTAATGCCTTATCTCCTCTTCAATTGGCTAAGAGCTTCTTTATTTTTGTATAAAAAGACCTTTTGGGTCACATAATGCAAGGCACACTTCTTTTGTTCTTATTTGTGTGCATATGTGAGAAGAACTCTCTATATCTTATCTTGTCATGTATGAACAAGAGTTCTTTCCCTCTCTCTCTACTGAGGGAGAGTACACTATCCATTGATCTCTCTTCCTCGCTTCATTCTAACTCATCTGTTGCCTTTTGGTCTTCACTATTGCTGCACCATCGCCAAAAGCTTCAACATGCATACACCAAGAAACCCTCACATGGAGACTGCAAAAAGGATCTTAAGGTACTTGAAGGGTACCATAAATGAAGGTCTATTTTATCCATTCACATATGACTTGGATATCAAGCTATATTCTGATGCATATTGGACTGGCCCAAAAGATGATAGGAGGAGCACTTCAAGCTACTTATCTTTTGCAGGATCAAAGCTGATTTCATGGTCATCAAAGAAACAACCAATTTTGGCATTGTCATGAGCTGAAGCTGAATATAGAGGCCTAGAAAATGCAACACAAGAAGAAATATGGTTAAAGCTACTCTACTCAGAATTAGGAATACATACATACACTCCAATGATCTTTGGAGATAACACTAGCTCATTACATTTGGCTGCTAATCTTGTGTATCATGCAAGGACTAAGCACATTGAATTCCATTATCATTATGTGACAGAGAAGCTACTTAGCAAGGACATACAATTGTCCAATGTATCAACCAATTTGCAAAGTGCAGATATGCTAACCAAATCTCTGGATGGAACTAAGTTGAATAGGTTCAAGATGATTATTGGATTGCAGGAGATTAAAGAAAAGTGAGGCCCAAGCATGCTAGGCTTGGGGGGGAGCTGTTGGTGCAATTACTTCAAGCCCAAATGCTTGGTCACATACCCTAAGACTCATATGTGTTTTCATGTATTAGCACATGAATCATCTCTTGTAAACTCATGATTTTTATCCTTGTAAAAGTGCATAGGTGGAATCATTTTCCAATTATGAGTTACTAGGAGAATCTTTCCATGAGTTATTTGGTGAGGAATTATGGCAAATCAAGTCCTAAAACTTTGGATTAGTTTAAGGTGAAGATTCAAAATCAAATGTGAAACTTGGCTCCAGCAAAGATGCTATGAAAAAGCCTCATCTATTCGCATGATTGTGAGCCTAATTTAGAGAGATATGAGGAGGGACTTCAAGTGGGTATTGAGCTATCATCATAGCTCTACCATTTCCCTCACATTGTGCAATGTTTCATTGCCAATGACATTGTAATCTATGTGTATTCATATATACATGTTGATTGTATGTCACTCTTTCTTCTCTGTCATGTACCACTCAAAACAATGAACTTTTTTAATGTATACTTGATCATTTGATGTGATTTAAGTTGGTATAGTTTTAGTATAATGTCTATTTGTTTTGTTATCAAGTCTCATTATCATTGCCTTATGCAATCTCGAGATATGTGCAAAACACTACTCACTGGTCTGCATACTATTAGAACCCAAAAATGTCGGGGATCACCTCTAACTTGCTAAGCATCATTCTCTAAGCATGGTCCATCATTTCAAGTGAAATAACTTGCAAAAATTAGCTATCCTAGTTAACTAGATATGCCCAAAAGCAAGTGTGATGACCAAAATAGCAAGTTTTGGTTCCTACTCATCTGTTTGGATCCAATGATTTGAAGATCATACTCCAAAGTACTTAGGTGATTATTTGTGCTTCCTGGGAAGCTCAAGGTGTCTACTTTGCACTCCTCAACTCAATTTTGGCTGGTGTGAAGCAAGAGTTTGCAACACCATCTCATCTCTCGAAGGTGTCCACCATCTCCTCCAACAAAATCTATGGTTGGCACTTTGAGTGGAGATGCATATAATATTCATGATTCTTACCAAGGAAAGAATCATCCACATGGCAAGAGTAAGAACAAGGAAAAGAGACATCAATAGAATAAGAGTAAAAGTAAATCAAGGAAGAGGGATATTGAATGCCATTATTGTCATAAGAAAGCAGAGATAAAGAAATACTGCTATGCATTAAAAAATGCTAAAGGTAAAGGACATAATCTTGATCGGCATGTTAAACAACTATCTACACCATCTTCTTTGATTGTGAAGATCAAAGAAGATAATGCTATTTTTGATGATGCTGATGTGTTGACACTTGACAATATAGTGTCCATTGAGGCTCATACGGCTGATTCTCTTTCCCACACATGGGTGCTAGATTCTCATGCTTCTTTCCATGTGACACCACATAGAGAATGTTTTTCTAATTATGCCAAAAAGTCTTGGTGACTCTTACGAGTGTGACATTGTGGGGATTGGAGACGATGGTTCAAAATTTAATATGCATAATGTATGCCATGTACCTCAATTATCACATAGTTCGATGTCAGTTGGTCAACTTGATGCCCTTGGTTACAAGGTGGTTTTCTATGCTTAGTCCTTTTGCATATCAAAGGGCAATATGGTTATTGAAAAAGGAAGGAAAGATGGCTCACTTTATCCTTTATTTGTATCATAGAAAGAACACTTGTCTGCTACTAAACAACCTATGGCTTGTATTTGCCATGACTGTTTGGACCACATACCTTGTAGTGAAATAGAAAATCTTTCTCATTCTAGCTACTTACCTCTCTTATCTTTCTCTAATCTTTCATTTTGTGAGCATTGTCAATATGGAAACCAAACTAAGAATGTGCATAAAATGCACATTGACTCTTCAATTATGCCCTTAGATCTGATTTATACAGATGTGTGTGGTCCTATGCCCATAAGGTCATGAGGTGGTTCTCTTTACTTCGTTACTTTAATAGATCACGCTACTAGAAAAGTCTGGGTATATCCTATCAAATCAAAGGATGAGGTATTCCATACCTTCAGAAAATGGCTTACTTCAGTTGAGAATAAAAAAGAACTAAGATCAAAGCTTTACGTTCGAATAAGGGGGGTGATTATACCTCAAATGAATTTTTCATTTTCTATTAGTTTAGAGGAATTCATAAAGAGTCTACAGCTCCTTATAGCCTAGTACAAAATAGTGTAGCTAAAAAGATGAATAGAAATATTTAGGATAGAGTTGTTTCTATGTTGCATCATGCAAACCTTTCACAAGGCTTTTGGGCAGAAGCAATATTGACTATAAATCATGTGATTAAGCTTTCACCTAGTACTGCCAAAGGTCTGAAAGTGACATAAGAGTTATGGAGAGGGCAGCCACCATATTATGATCATCTTCAAGTTTTTGCGTGTGAAGCATATGTTCATATACCCTAGAATCTTAGACAAAAAATGGGCCATAAGTCAAGAAATGCATTTTTCTTGGATATGGTTGAGAAGGACAATTTGGATATTGCTTATGGGATCCTAAATCATGGTCAATGATGAGAATTAGTGATGTCATTTTCAATGAGTCTAAGATGCATATACAACCCATTAAGGAGGTTGAGTGAGAAGAGTGGTGTCTGAGGTTATTATTCCCCCAATTAGCATGCATAAAAATTATGCACATAGGGATGTTCAAGAGAATGTCCAATCATATCAGTCTCCAAATGTTCTTGTTGAACAACCATTGTGACACTCTACACATGTCTTGCATCCATGTGATAGATGTGTTCAAGGTTTGGATTTTGTTATGCTAGTAGCTGTTGGTGAGCCTTCTTGCTACAAAGAGGGCTACAAACAAAGAACCATGTCAAGTGGGAGTGTGCCATGAAGAGTGAGTTTGATTCTATTCACAAGAATGGTACTTGGGATTTAGTACCTTTGCCAAAGGGCAGGAAAGCTTTGATTGTTGCAAAGGGTTTTAAGCAAAAATATCGTGTTGATTTCTAGGAAATATTCTCTCAAGTGGTCAAGATGACTACCCTTTGAATGTTGCTTAGATTCATTGCAATGGAGGACTAAGAGCTGGGCCAAATGGATGTGAAAACTGCTTTCTTGCATGGAGATCTTATAGATGAGATATATATGGAACAACTAGAGGGTTATGTAGTTCCTGGAAAAGAAAGTCTAGTTTGTAAGTTGAATAATAGCTCATATGGATTTAAACAATCCCCTAGACAATGGTACCAAAAGTTTGATGCTTTTATGAGGTCTCAAGGCTATTCAAAAAGCAATGAGGATAATTGTCTCTAGAAAGAGATGCTCAAATGGAAATTTGATATGCTTGATACTTTATTTCAATGATATGTTGATTGTTGGGAAGTCCTCTTATGACTTTTCAACTTTCAAAAAGAAGTTGAGTCAAACATTTGATATGAAGGATTTGAGGGATGCCAAACATATTCTTGGCATGTGCATTACTCATGATAGGAGTAAAAGATGCATATACTTGTCTCAGAGTGAGTACATATCAAAATTACTTCACAGGTACAATATGTAGGGTGGAACGGCATTGAGTACACATTACCCACGTATGTGAAATTGAGCAAGGATGACTACCCCAAATCTCGTGAGGAAAAGAATTCATGACCAAAAGTCCTTATCAGTCTACTCTTGGTAGTCTTATGTATGCTATGGTAGCTACGAGACCACATATTGCATTTGGAGTGGGATTTGTGAGTAGATATATGTCTAATCCTGGCAAGAAGCACTGGGAAGTGGTCAAGATGATTTGGAAGTATCTGAGTGGCACTAAGGACAAGTGTCTATGTTTGGGTAGAGGGAAAACATCCATTATTGGTTGCACCGATTTCGATTATGCTGGTTTTTGTAGACAATCATAAGTCTAAATCAAGGTACATTTTTCATGTTGCTGGAGGTGCTATCTCTTGGAGATCGCATCTTCTAGAATGTACAACTATTTCCACTATAGAAGTAGAGTATACTGCAGCAAGTGAGGCATGTAAGGAAGTACTGGGTCTTTCCCGTCTTGCTTGTGATATAGTTCTACCTTAGCACATACCTTGTTTGCTCAATGATAGTCAAAGTGCTATTGCATTTGCTAAGAATCCAATCCATCATGCAAAGACCAAGAACATTGAGGTGCAATATCACTTCATTAGAGATTGCTTAGTGAATGAGAGCATTATTCTTCAGAAGGTTCATACTCGAGATAATGTTGTAGAAGCATTGACTAAAGTTCTACCACCAAGATAGCTTTTGACACTGCCATCACTTGATGGGGGTTAATTGATCCATGATCTTACATAGTTACTTGTATAGTGTGTAACATGCCCATTACACAGGAAGTATATTTTGTATATATACTTATACTCAAGTATTCTTTATCATTCTTTATTTTTCTCCCATAGTCACTTTGGCCATATTGGCCTTTAGTGGGAGATATTTACCGTTAGTGTCCATGTGAAAGGCCAAATGGCCGCTGGACGCTTTTGTACATGTTCTTTAATAAAACATATAGTGGCTTGGTCAAGCACAAGCTGTAAGTCCTATCGCATTTGTGTGATCTAAGAAATTTGTTTTCATGGTCTGTGTACTTTGCATTTTTGTGTATTCTACAACCTCGGTGTGGAGTATTGTATGTGGCCTCTTGAGCTCGGTTTTCTACTTTGAGGGTATCATTGTGGAGCTCTTGAGAAGCAAAGTCCATTGCGGTGCATTGCCATTGAAATACTTCATCGTACTAGGTATATTTTTTGGTAGGATTATCTTTATTTCTCAACAATCACTATGATAATCATTAGTACATATTCTTACTTATGCTAACCATGATTTTCTTATTAGCATGATATGATAGTTTTTTTTTAAAGAGCAAGTCCAGTTGACACCTACTCTCCCTTGCCTTAATTTATCAAAAAGAACAACTATACAAGTCTTTTGCATGCTATGGTAGTTGAAGATTTGCTTGTTAGCATGATATGGTAGTTAAAGACTTTGCTAATATCATCATTAATGAAAACTTTTTGTTTTCCTTACACATTGAGCTTTTTTAGAAGTTTGGAAAAAGATATCCAAACTAAACGATGGGGCTTAGGAATTTTGAGTTGTAGAAGTTGTTCTTTGTCCAATGAATAAAGGATATATATACATGTTGCTGTCTATACCACATACAAATGTCTTTTCTAAAGGATATCTTGAATAAGCTCCGGTTGAAGATTCATGGAGCTAGGTACCAGTGCAAATGTGCTACCTAGGAATCTTGTTATGATAGTGTAAGGAAAGGTTATGTCACATACACATGCACTTTGAAGAGTGTTACTGATCTTTGGGATTCAACTTTTTCTCTAATGCAACCTACTTCACTTTTCCATTATAAAGCATGCTTGATGGGACAATGTAAAGATTTTGTAGTTGAGAATTTGGAAACATGCACGAATGAGAGTGCAAAGTAGGGTGTTCTTGTAGGAATCAAACTATTTGCATATGAGAAAGAAACAAACAAACATGAAATAATCTTGAAATAAAAGTTGTATTTTAGAAGGATATGTATTCTAGGTTGTTCTTGATGTTATTAAACATTAAAATGAGATGTTTTATCACACATAACTATGTTCGTAGACGCAAAGCACAATAGCTCAAGGATTTTCTTTAGAAATTTCCAAATGATGTAATTGTTTCATTTATCAATTTGACAAGAAATCTACATTCAGAAAGCAATATGAGATCTATATCAATATGCATTGGCATTGAAGTCAGGTAACCATTCTTGTTATTATCACACACTTGGAGAGTTGGGATCACTGAAAAAACCATCAATTTTTTTATATGTAACAAAATACGCATGATACATTGTTTTCCCAATAGTGCCTAATGTTGCATTGCAATTGGTCACACCAGTAAGGCATTTATTCAACACAACAATAGATATGGTTAGATGGTGCAAACTCACATTTCGAGGCTACAAGTCCATTTTATTTTGTTGCAAGATATGGAGGGCTCATAGTCATGGATACGAGATGGTTCTTCTTTGAAATAAGGCATGGGAAAGGAGAGCATGATGGGTCACAACTTACTGATCATGTATGGATAGAGAACTCTTTTAGCCATCACCTTTTTTTGGTGTGTCGATCTCCTTCTTCATTCTTGTGTGTACTTCTATTTGTGCTTCCTCACTCACCCACACACCCAACATTGGTATCAGAGCAAGTTTAGATCCTTCTCAACCTATTGTTTTTGCATCCATCATCACACATGCTTTTAATAGTGTAAATCTGTTCCAGAGCATAGAAGTACAAGGTTCAACACTCAGAGAACATTTCCACTAGGTGTGCCATTTGTGCAATCAAAATTTGCATCAAATTTATAGTTTGTGGGCTACTTCAAGCTGAGGATAAGCTTGATGGGACCACTATCCAATATGGTGTTACATGATAACGCATGTTCTTCTTGCAACACGACCATGGAACATAGTGATAGATGTCAACAAGTCTTAGGGCAATTCTTCTAATACACAACCTCTTGTCATATATTCAAGTTCTTCTTCAAATAGAGTGACTGCCTTCTCCACCTATGCAAGAGAGACTTAGATGTGATGGAAAGGGTTCTCAAACGCATGCATTGTTTGCTCTTTCTATGAAGCAGCATATTCTTCGACACATCCAATCATGCACTACTTCAAGACAAGCTTGAGATACTATTGCTTTGTTCTATGTTATGAATAATGAGGCATGAGTTGCTTACTTGAGAAAGCAACTTGAGGCTATAGGTATGGCTAAAAATGAGTCAGTAGATGTACGTGTTATACGCATAAAAGATTGAAAGAGCAATTTTCAAGCATTGATGAGATCATTCCAAATGCATCACTCATTTTTACATTACTCAAAGGATTACTTGAATCTTTTCAAAGGTTTTCTACTACACTTTGTTTGGTTCCCAAAGCAAATCCAAATATGTATGTTTTTTTATGCAGTTATGTCTCTTCTTTTGCAAGAACAAAAATCAAGAGTGAATAGAAGTGGTTTTCTTGAGGGAACATAGGCACCCTCTATTACAAAAAGGAAAAGAAAATATCGTTTTGTGTTGGCTTCAATAAAATCAAATCCTCAGTCTTTCTCTCCCACCTCTTCCTATCTTGATGGTGATATGAAAAGGCTATAGAGATACAATTAATGTAAAAAAAGACTAGACATACCATGTATGAATGTAGAAAGTTTTCCAAGCGTAATGGAAAAAAGAAAGAATATGGCATGACTATTGTTGAGAATACATCTAATTAAAAGAATGATGAAATGAATGTTTCTCAAGATGTTTGGGCATGTATTTTTGCATGTCATTATGATTCATCATCACATTCTACATGTATGATTGTGAATGAGACTAATTTAGATTGCTTTTTTTATAGTGGTGCTTTAAATCATATCATTTCATGCAAACATTTTTTGCATCTTTGAAAGATGTACCCAAGGGGGGACATGTCGTATGTGAAAACAATGTTTCTTATCTTGCATATGGTTGTATGGTTGTTTTCACCGAAGGGAGGAATATGGTTGGGAGGAAAAGAGACACATCTCTTTTTGTGGTTGTCGTAATGCTTAATTACTATCAAAGATTAGTGAAGGATCCATGGAGATCTTATCTTCTCCTCCTCCAAATATTTATAAAGATATTTCTCTTGCATCAGACAACTTCTCTTCCTCCTACTCAAATGTTTCTCTCACAAGACAACAACCAAGATCAAACATCATGATCCACTGTGCCATCTTCCCTAGTTGTTCATATTAATTTTCTTTTGCAAAAGAGGGAAGCTAACACCTTTTTCAAGCACATGAGTAAGCATGCAGATTCGAACCCTAGAAGTACCACTATGGAAGGAGTCAATTTGTATATGATGTTCTACAAACTGTAGAATCATTCACTACCATTGAGGCATAGAAAAGCAAAACATTGGAGAGCGAGATAGACGGGCGGGATCTGATCTCGCACAACCCATGCACAACTCAGACGGCCTGTCCATGAATTTTTGTAGGCTTGTTGAATAGGCTTTCTAGTGAATGTCTTCTTGTCATGTAGAGTCTCATACACAAAAGGATTTTCTTTGCTGCTCAAAGATGGATGTCTACAAGTGCACTATCAAGATTTGATCTTGTGAACTTCGATTGAGTGTCAAATTCACTATCCAAGATAGTCACATCTTTGACATGATATGTTTTGTGATGGATTATGTCGATGTAGGTTATTTGTGGCCAAAAGAAGATCATGTTGAGTCGCAAGCATACAATATGAAAGTATTTGAAGTTTGAGGTCGGTAAAAGGACATGAAGAGCACATGGAGGAAGAAGAAGCTTAGATCACATCACAAAACCTAATGAATTACCACATGAAATGTACAAAGATAAGTGATCCGTTAGTGTTATAGGCGTATATACAAGCTGAGGGAGAAAACATCCTAAAGAGGGAAAAAAGTACCCCCATGGGCCTAAGCATGTTTACACACATCATTATCAAAATATATCAACAAATCCCCCATCTACTTTACTTTTTCCTTCAATTGGAAGAGTCTTATTATTTCCTGAGTATACTTTGCAAGTGTGGTCTTCTAACCCCTAAAAGGACTTACAGTCCTTGCGCATGTGAGCCACTATCAAATATCCACTGCAAGGAGTAGAAGTGATTAGGGCATTACCTCTATGGAGATAAAGAGATCTTTACTTGAGCAATGAGATCTATGTTGGGAGGGTCAAGCTTCATTCTTGGAGGTAGAGGCTTTAGAATTGTTCTTCTTTTTATAATAGAACTTCTTGATATGCCCTGATTTTCCACAATAGTTGCATGTAAACATCTTAGATGAGTTGTTGGAGCCTTGTTTAGGAGCAGTGCTAAAGTAATTACTAGAATTATTAACTTTATTGAAGGGAACTTTAGCTTTTACCTTATTGCGATGTTGAATACTTCACTTGTGATTCATGAAGGAGAAAGAGTCTTCACACTTCCTCCCAAGTTAACACTTGGACTCAATTGTAAAGATTTGTTACAAAGGTCTCACAAGTCTTGAGCTTATTTAGAAGCCTAATAGCCATGTCTTTGCTTGATACCTGTCTACCACAAAATGCAACTTTGCATTGATAATCTTTGAGAGTAGCAATGATCTTCGTGATGGGTTTCTAGGGCCTAATGGTGAGGTTATGCAATTTTGCTTCTAAGGCATAAATTATAGAGGGATACTAATCCTCAAAGAATTCCTAAAGTAGTTTCCAAGCCTTTTCGGAAGTGTTGGAAGAAGTAGTATGTCCTTTAGTTAACTCATCACATGCTAGCAATAATTTTCATAGGGCTCTCTTATCATTTACATTCTAAATGTTCCATGCGACTAAGTCACTATCCTTATTGGGCTCGAGTTCTATAGCATCTACTACTTTATGCAACAAGTTTGTGTATAAGTAAGCTCTAATTGCATCCTTCCACAATTTGTAGTTCATGCCCTTTAAGCTTTGATATTTGAGCATGAACATGGGAGTGAATGATGGAAAGTACAACATATTCAAAGATTTCATGTTCGAAATTAAAGACATCATCGTTGTTGAAGCGAGTAAAACTTCAAAAAATGAATCACCACACTTGCAAAAGGGATTCAACGCCAAGTTTTGAGATGATGACACCTTTTGAGGACTTACAGTAGGCCAAAGTGCACTTAGAGACACCTTTTGGGGGCTTATAATAGCCTCCCATGGACACATGGATAAGGACTTTTCTTATATTCTTGATGGTACAAAAGGAGGGCACTTAGTGGCAAATGGTATCAAATTAAGGGTAGATAAGCTTTGAAAATATAAAGCAAGGCCTTAATAATTGTAATGGTGGTGACTTATCGCACATAAAGGTGCAAAACATTAAGGGTCATATGAAGGGAGATGATGCCAAGTATTCGGTAGAAGAGTGCAATAAACTTTATGTGCAAAAAAAGAATATTGAGGTTCATATGGAGAGACAGATTTTAACCTACTAAATGAATACAAGAGCAAACAACTCGACAAATAGAGTTGTGGTATTACAATCGTGAGCACTTAGTTCTAAAACATATCCATAATGGAGTGGGTTGCAATAAACAATAAGTGCTAGCGTGGAATAAAACACAAGAGTATGGAATATGTTCTTGTATTACAACCCTAAAGTTGTAAGGGAATGCTTGCTCTTGTGAGCATGTAATCTCTAGAGGTGTGATGGAACAAAATTGATACAAAGTATAAGGCTACCAATGGTGTATCTATGTAGATTTTATTCTTGAAGAATGAAAATTGGATAAATCAAATCTCATGTGACATCACAAATGAGGTAAATGCTTTCACAAATCCACGTGACATGAGAAGGTAAGCTGGATAGTGGCCCGATTGCTCTCTATCTCTCTATCTTTGTCTCTTTGTGGTGATGAGGTGCATGAGTTTTTCATAGATGATGGTAAAGCTAAGATTTCTCTCTCTCTCTCTCTCAATCTCTCTCTATTATCTGTCTATCTATCTATCTATCTATCTATCTATCTATCTATCTATCTATCTATCTATCTATCTATCTATCTATCTATCTATCTATCTATCTATCTATCTATCTATCTATCTATCTATCTATCTATCTATCTATCTATCTATCTATCTATCTATCGATCGATCGATCGATCGATCGATCGATCGATCTATCTATCTATCTATCTATCTATCTATCTATCTATCTATCTATCTATCTATCTATCTATCTATCTATCTATCTATCTATCTATCTATCTATCTATCTATCTATCTATCTATCTATCTATCTATCTATCTATCTATCTATCTATCTATCTATCTATCTATCTATCTATCTATCTATCTATCTATCTATCTATCTATCTATCTATCTATCTATCTATCTACCTACCTATCTATCTATCTACCTATCTACCTATCTACCTATATCTATCTATATCTATCTATCTATCTATCTATCTATCTATCTATCTATCAGCTATCTATCTATCTATCTATCTATCTATCTATCTATCTATCTATCTATCTATCTATCTATCTATCTATCTATCTATCTATCTATCTATCTATCTATCTATCTATCTATCTATCTATCTATCTATCTATCTATCTATCTATCTATCTATCTATCTATCTATCTATCTATCTATCTATCTATCTATCTATATATCTATCTTTCTTTCTTTGTTTGTTTGTTTGTTTGTTTGTTTGTTTGTTTCTATCTATCTATCTATCTATCTATCTATCTATCTATCTATCTATCTATCTATCTATCTATCTATCTATCTATCTATCTATCTATCTATCTATCTATCTATCTATCTATCTATCTATCTATCTATCTATCTATCTATCTATCTATCTATCTATCTATCTATCTATCTACCTACCTACCTATCTATCTATCTACCTATCTACCTATCTAGCTATATCTATCTATATCTATCTATCTATCTATCTATCTATCTATCTATCTATCTATCTATCTATCTATCTATCTATCTATCTATCTATCTATCTATCTATCTATCTATCTATCTATCTATCTATCTATCTATCTATATATCTATATATCTATATATCTATATATCTATCTATCTATCTATCTATCTATCTATCTATCTATCTATCTATCTATCTATCTATCTATCTATCTATCTATCTATCTATCTATCTATCTATCTATCTATCTATCTATCTATCTATCTGTCTGTCTGTCTGTCTGTCTGTCTGTCTGTCTAGCTAGCTAGCTACCCACCTACCTCTATCTATCTGTCTATCTGTCTATCTATCTATCTATCTATCTGACTATCTGTCTATCTGTTTGTCTGTCTATCTGTCTATCTATCTATCTGTCTATCTATTTATATGTCTATGTGTCTATCGCTCTATCTGTCTATCTGTCTATCTGTCTATCTGCCTATTTGTCTATGTGTCTATGTGTCTATCTGTCTATGTGTCTATCTGTGTATCTGTCTATGTGTCTATCTGTCTATCTATCTATCTATCTATCTATCTATCTATCTATCTATCTATCTATCTATCTATCTATCTATCTACCTATCTATCTATCTATCTATGCACATGTGTCTATCAAGTGATGGTTCTTCTCCGTATGTCTTGGCAGAAGAGTTTGAGAGTAAAAGCTCTTATGGAGAGGAGTGTTGTAGCGAGGGGTGAAGCATGATACATGCCACATGATGCCAATGGTTCAACTAGGAGAGGTGCTGGCCAAAGCAAGTCTTCAAGATCCATTGATGATGGCCTCAACCCTGACCCCAACATCACCCCCCTTTGCTGATATTTTTGTTGGTATGCCTACTCTCCAAAGAAATTTAGAATGGCTCGTCCTCAAAATGCAAGTTGCCCCCTTTCCACCTAGTTGCATTGTTTCTAGAACCTTTTGCTCTTCGACCTAGGCTATCACTTGCAAGGTGGAACTTCTGCATGTGAAACTATGGTCTTCACCTAAGTATGTCTAAATGTTGGCTTTTACCATGATCGATTACTCTCCATAGGCATGGTCCCTTTCGAGAGTGCATGAACCTTGTTGCTCTGTGTAGCACCTCTCTATAAGACATTCATGGTTATGAGATATAAGTTTGAGCTAGCCACAATAATCGCATACAATATAAAACAATTTTCTATGTGCTAAATTCTTGTTGATGAACTATTGTAGCACGGAGGAGAACAGAGGAACATCATCTTATTAGAGGAAAAATAGTAGGAGTAGTAGATGCTCATGTTAGGCCATTTGTAAAGCTCACACGCAATGACTTCGACTTTGTTGGTTACTACAACAATGAGAAGCACAAGAAGATGTGCATTTGAACAATCTATGAGTACTCCTCATGCTACAACCTTTGTAAGGGTGCGTGATGAGGAGCAGCAAGGGTGAAATTGTACAAGTTGCTCTTCAAAATAAAAGAGAGTAATGACCACCAATAATAAGGAAAAAATGATCAAAATGATGACAAATTGGATGGTACTAATTACCCATTGTGGGCATACATGATGCATCATGTATTGGTAACAGAAGGGATTGTGCAAGTTGTTGAAAAATGTCCTACTACACCTCGAAATACACTAATTGAAGGTGATGCAAATAGTGTTGGAGATGATGGTGTTGAATTTGTTGATGTGTTGCGGTTCCTATTGCACCTACTATAGAGAAAATTTGTTGGGATGGGTCCGAAATATGATGTTCACTAAGTTCCTAGAAGGGTCTCAAATATGATGCCAATTGGGTATATTATCTATCACTCAGAATGCTTGAAACAATGTGTTGCAAGAAATGTTGAATGGTTGATATGCATCCACCTAACTCGCCAAGGAGGATAGTATTTTCTCCTCATTTTATTGAGCATGATGAGGCAAGGACTTAGTAGACCTATTTTGCTAACTTCATACTCCTTGTTAAGCTCCACCAAATACAAATTAGATATATTTGTATTTGAAAGTGACTATAAAATAGTAACTCAAGTACATAACATATAGATATTCCTCTCTGTTTTGTTGAAAGTGGAAGACGAATGTATTTTTCAACCCTTTCCAGATAGAAGTAGGATCTCTACTGCATACTCCTAAGAAGGTACAAAGTGTACAGAAATGTATTTTATGGAGCTGGAGGTTTGTGAAAGTGTTAAAGGGAAACAATTAAGACCACCATAGAAGTCCACCCATTTCACTATTCCATAGGTACAAGGCCATCATGTACATTCAATGGGATTGAGGGAAAGTGATTTGGGAAAGGATTTTGATTCCTTTTTTCTTAGATTGAGGAAGGTAGTATCCCTTATCTAATTATAGGAAACACATCTAACAAGAGAGATGACCATGCTTAGACTATAGATCATGGTGCATGAAGAAATACTCCACATTCGATACTTCTACTCATTTTTGAGGATGAAAATGCTTCAAGGGGGGAAAAATGTTGTATAACTCATGGGTATGGGAGGCTAAATATATGGATTCTAAAGGTCAAAATATGATGTATATTAGCCTTGTTTAACCCCTTGATTTACCCTTGGAACATGCTTGAACCTCTGGGTTGAAGCCTTGGTTTTAACCCTTGGGGTATTTATTGATATGAGCTCCCAACTGAATGATTGTGCACCTTAGGCTTGATTTATCCTAAGGTGTGGGAGCTTTGTTCTTGGGAGAATCTTATCTAAGTGCCAGCTTGGGGTGTACATGAGAAAGGAATCCTCATTTGATTTATAACACCTGTAATAGACCTTGGGAAATTACAAGGCATATGATGACCCTTGGGAAAGTGTCCATAGGAGGAACACTTGGTTGGACAAATGGACAAACTTAAGGGCATGAACCCTCTTGGCCTAGAGGTATATATATGGGTGGAGTTGGATGGGTTGATACGTGCTCTCTCTTACCCTTGGTGGTCTAGATTCTTGAGCTCTCGTATGTTACCATTAGCGTCCATGCAAAAGGCCAAATGGCCACTAAACACTTTTTTATATGTTATTTAATAAAACATAAAGTGGTTTGGTCAACCACAGATTGCAAGTTTGATCGCATTTGTGTGACCTAAGAAATTTGTGTTTGTGGTCTATGTATTGTGTGTTTTTGTGTATTCTACAACCTTGATGTGGCATACTGTCACTCTAGCACAATGGCAAGTACCAACGTGAGGAGATACACCTCATAAATGTCAATACGTGGAGACGTGAGGACTGGTATGAAGTCCAAGAGCAAGTGAGGTGCACAAGTGTGAGTGAAAGCCCCCGTCGACCCCACGCCATCGTGATTGGCTCATGCCATCGTGCCGATGCTGCCACGTGGCAAGCTAGACCATCACGACGATACCCTCACACCATCGTGATGCCTCGACATTTGAACCATCGCGATTGGCTCCCATCGTGCTTTGTGACCATCGCGACGGGCTCATGCCATCACGATCGTCATGTTGACTGTTGACCGATGCCATCACGATTGCTCGTTGATTAGACCATCGCGACGGTTCATTCACACCATCGTGATTGCCCACATTTACACCATCGCGATCATTCACCTCAGACCATCACGACAGTTCGCGCCTTCGGACCATCGCGATTGTGCCACGCCATCACGACGGTTCATCTGAGCCATCGCGACAGTCGTAGACCATCGCGATTATCTCAGACCATCGCGATTGTCCACCCCAAATGCAATTTTTAGGGTTTCAATTTTTGACCAAATTTCGGGCTATTTTGTGAAATTTTTTGGATCATTAAGCTCATTAGAGACCCCTTATCTCATAATTGAAGAAAAACCTTTTTGTCAATTTTTACCCCCGAGGGCCTGAACGGTGTATAAACTCAAGTGCTTGATTATCCATTTGAGAATTGGTCTAAACATTGGCATTTTATAGGTCTAGCAAGGGCAATCAAGGGCAAACAAACAAGGCAGTGAAGAACGCAGGGCTTGGGAAGCGCGGCTTCTTGGGCATCTCAGCAACCAAAGGAGCTGACTTGAGGTTGAAGATTAATCAACCCCCTCAGTCAATTAGTAGCTTAGGCTAAGCGTTAGCATTGTGGATTAGATTAATGACGATAGGAATGATCAAGTTCAAGAGATTAAATTTTTTAAATCCAAGACTAAAGTAAAGGTGTGTGATACAAAAACCTAAGGAAAAGAACTTAATTCTGACGGAACGAGAACTCAAAAGTACCACAGAAAGTTGATTCCTGGCGCATACATCTAGACAAGAACTTAAAAGCATTAAAAAAGAAACAAGCAAATCAATAACAAAGAATCATTGACGATCATAAGAATCGTGAAGAAAATTCAAGAACCTTAGATCGGGCAAGCATATAGGTAAGTCAGACCGACGAAGCCTTAGATCATCAGAAGCAAGCATAGGAACTACTGCATGATCATGGGCATAACAATTGAATAATAGTTATCCCTACGAGTTGAGCTCAGATACGAGTGAATCAGAAATGGCTTTCAACATGGAAAGACCAAAAGGAGGGTCAAACGTAGCATATTTGGAAAGACCCGAAGGACCCTATAGAACTCAATTAGAATTTCTCCAAACCAACCGCTTAGGTGCTCGCATCTATGAGGATGGTTTACGAAGACAAGTGGTGCAAATGCACAACCCGGATCAACCCATTGGATTGGAACGTCCAGTGGTAAAATTTGAGAGAGACGCATACATAGACAAAGAAGGAACGATGTACATCATAAGTACTCAGCCAAACAATACCAATGAGTTTGGCGTAATTCAGTTAGAGACGGAAGCGAGAGCCCAAGGAAAAGAGCCATTAGAAGAGCCTAGGACACCTAGAGGGAAATCTGTACTGACAAGAGTGCTAATCCCAGAGTGGATCCCTCAGGATAACAGAAGCATAGAGTTGTTTGTAAATAAAGAAACTGACTAAGCATTTTGGAGGTACAGAACGGAACAACCGAGTGAGGTAGGCTCCATCACAATCTATGAATTTAAGGCCTACACATGGAGAGGTGATTTAGTATTCCCTCCAACTCGAGCAAATGTAAATGCGAACCAACAAGGGGCTAGAACATCCTCAGCCCATGGCACTCAAAGAGAGAAAAACAAAGAAAGACCGGAAGTAAGTTTCAATCATCCCCTAGGGAGAGATAGAACCACCATAGACACGGACAGAGTGGATAGACAAAGAGAACCTAGAATACCAGGTGGTAGAGATGATTTTCCTCTACCTAGACCACGTGAACACGCAAGAATATTAAGACCCACTCAGTTAGTAAAATCCATGAAAAACTACTTTGATGGATAGGAGATCCCTATGACCATGTTGCAGAATTTAAGCAAGTGCTACGAGCAGAACAAGTAGAAGACATGTTCACGCAATATAACGCATTTGGACTAATGTTAAAGAATACAGCTTTAACTTGGTTCCAACCATTGCAACAAAGGAAATTTAGAGACATCCATCACTTTTTAGAGTCATTCATCACGGAATTCTCTAAAAGTGGGATCAGGCATGACACGTCTTCATTGATTCATAGTTTCAAACAGACCCCTCAAGAAACGGTTAGACTGGCAGGACGTAGCTTTAGACAATATGTGGAGAGATGTCCAATGCAAGAGCTACCCTCACAAGCCAAGAAAGTGTCATTGTTTCTAGACGGCTTCTTGAGCTCTAAACTATGCTCCTATGTGTACTTGAAGGAATCCAGAATGCTAGAGCAGTGTGTAAGAATTTGCATAGACATTGAGGACAACTTAGGAGATGAGTTGGAACTCTCAAAAGTCTATAAGGACTCAGATTGTTCATCTCTAGCATCCACAAAACTGTCTAGCTCGATAGAAGACCTAGCAAAAAAGTGGCCCAGAAACTAGGAGTTTCTAGTAAACAGATGCCTAGGTTAACAACAAACAAGTGTTGTTACACCTGTGGTGGTGATCATATGGCAAATGTGTGTCCCAATGTATTACAACCACAAGCCAACCCTAGTGGCCAATACTATACGATTGAGAGATGATACACGAATCACACGGCTCAAGACTGCCCATACAACAAACAAGTAGTAAGACAGAACTACCGCAAACATATGCACAGCCAGGTAGGTATCAAGGCCAATACAATGCTCAGCCTCATTACTATAGGCCTCCACAGAATTATCCTTATCAGGCTCAATAGAGACCACAACCTGTCTTAGCTGAGAAGCCACCCCCACCACCTAATGTCATCTCAGTTAAATACGCTACTGCAGAAGAGAACCTAAATAGGGCTTTAGTGCCTTCATCACCCTTGATCACAGAGAGTGACCCGAACTCAAACAGTTTTGACTCTACTCATATAGATAGTCCACCTGCATATTACACGGAGTCACCACAACATGTGGAAACATATCAATACAATAGTCGACCATTGGAACCGAGTTGGGAGCTCGACTACGCTAATGTGATGTATACAAACCCGAATCCGCGGCCCCAATTGAGACAGCAAAGACCACAGGGCCCTAGAGGACCATGCTTTAGGTGCCAAGGAGATCATTTCATAAAGGATTGTCCACATCCTCCGATAGCAGGACAATCACAATACTATAACATACAAGGCTTTTGTGCCGATTGTGGTAAAGAACATATCATCAAAGAGTGTCCTAAGAACCTTGCTAATGCTTCAAATGTGACACCCATCAATGTAATAGGTATTAAAAACAACACAGATGGATCCAACCCTACATACGTGCCTATCCAAGCTATAACAAGAGCCCTGACGCTCTTACAGAATCAACAACTTAATCAAGAGAAAATAGCCGAAACTAGTGAAGTTGGAGAATCTAGCAGTAAAAAGACGAAATCTTGGAAAGATTCTAGAGAAAGAATCAAGAGAAAGTGGAGTAAGAGGATAACAGAATTGGAAGGAAGTCTCAAGGAATCGAGAGCCAAAATCCTAGAATTGGCTTCACAAGAATTGAATCAAGAGAACCCAGCTCAGAGATTAGGATCAGTTCTAGCGGAACCCATACCAGAAAACCTAGACATGGTGTTTCGCGCATATCAAGCAAGATCAAAAGAAGGACCCCAGGTAGCTGAAATGAGTAAGAACTACCCTCGAGTAGACTTAGAAATCAAGAGAACTAAACTTTGCATGAAGATGGTAGAATTAGCACAAGCAATGTTCGAAGCCTCTAGATATCTTAATTGGAACCACATGGCAAAACCGGAATTACACTTTCAAGGATTAATGGAGAGGCTAGAATACTTGATTGATAGCAAGGAGAAAAAGAATCAGCATAGGAATCCTACTGTTTTGGAGACACAGGAAAGGAATGCACCATCCCTGTCTCAAGTACCAGATACAGAAGGTGAAGACAACCTGTCTTCTATACATAGGTATTCACATGAATTTCTGAGAGAAATCCAAGAAGAGAAATGGAAAAAAGAACAAGGAACTCATCCTCCTATTCAAGGAATAGATGACTTGCAAGCACAATTTCCCCAAGTCATCCCCTCTATCTACGATGATGTAGAGGAAGAGCAACTGAGTGAACACACAGGTTTTGAATCCAATTCTTTGCAAGAATTACCTCAGTTCACAGGACCTTGGGAAGCAAAGTCTATTAGCATGAGAGTACCCACGATAATAGTGAAGAATGAAGAATTAGTAATCCCTAGAAACACGGAAGTGGTAAAGAACACCAAAGTACAATGTCACCTCACTCTAGAGGAGTTATTAAAGGTTAAACCAGAACTGTGGAAACATGTAGCAAATCAATTCTTTGAGCTTGCTACTACTCCCTCACAGATAGGAACACACAAGAAGGTACCAGAGATACCCGTAGAAAGAATCGGAGATGTAAGCAAAGGAGAGGAAGGTAACACTTATCTTCCAATAACCCATCAAGGCTACACCACGAAAGCCATCTTAGATTCAGGAGCCAGAGTAGCCATCGCTACCACCGCTTTATGGAAGCGTTGGGGTAAGCCAGCATTAAGACCTACCTGGATGAAACTAAAAATGGTTGATGGGCATATAGAGAAACCATTAGGATTACTAGAAGGCATATCTCTCACCACTTGGGGCGTGGAATTTGAGCACACTTTCGCCATTTGTGATTTTAGTAAAAATCATGCATACGAGATGATTTTAGGATGACCATTCATGCGTCAGTTGCAAATTGTACAAGATTGGGGAACTTTTGTATTTGCAACATTTAGAGTGACTACGAAAGTCAATGTTAAAGACTATTCCCATAGAGATGTACCCCCAATACAATGGAATACTGTCCATAAGACACAAGAAGAGACAGAATCTGTACACTCATTGGAATCAGACCCCTCATGGTTGCACAAGGATACTCATCTATGGATGTGTAAGGTTGCAAAACAAGAGGAAGAACGGTTAGAAGCCAGAACCTTAGGTGCAGAACAACATCCACAAACTCTTCAACACTCAGCTTACGCACCTGTAGTATTTCCAGATGAGGAGTTTGAACCTCATGGTTGGGTAGAAATCCTAGGAACCATGGATGTAGCCATCAATGAAGAACAATGGACACCCCACTGTGACGAGGATGGCTATGACATTTCAGTCTTTGTGATAGAGCCAATCATGTGTGATTCAGTTATAGAAGAATGTGAAGCTAGCACTGATGCATTTGAGGATGCAAGTGACTTTGATCTAGAGTCAATTACTATGGACCCACCCTTTGCATCAGATGAAGAATATTTCTACGAAGTAGAAACTCACCCTCAGAGACACGAAGAAATTATGGATGAGGTGAGGTTAGCAACACAAGTGACTGCTAAAAGTGAAGGTAAGAAAAGAAAGAAGAAAGAAACCATGTCAGAAGAAGACGAATCCTTGTTTGAAGTACCGGAGAACTTCAAGAAGTATGAAATAGAAGATAGACGAATCATGGTACGAATGCCTAATAGAAAAGCTGACGTTGGAGAAGTATATGATAATCGAGAGAAAACCAAAAAAATCATAGTGGCCATAGAAGGAGAAGAAGAAAAATGTACATACATAGGGCATGATTTGATGAATGCAGAAGAAGAAGAATTAGTTGCCCTATTGCGGGAATATAGAGATGTGTTTGCTTGGAGTTACAAAGACTTGAAAGGAGTAGATCCAGATATATGTTCTCATAGAATCCCCATGAATCTAGATGCAAAACCTACGAAACAGAAACCATACACGTACAATGATAACTACACTACAAAGATTAAGGAAGAAAAAGATCGTTTGATAGAAGCATGATTCATTTACGAAATTGAGCATAGTCGAATGGGTATCCCCCATTGTGGTTGTGCCCAAGAAGAATGGAAAATTGCGTGTGTGTATTAACCTTAAAAAAGTTAATGCCGCCACGATTAGAGACAGTTATCCTCTTCCTATCACGGAACACTTATTGGAAAGAGTTGCAGGCAAGGAAGTTTACAACTTTCTTGATGGTTTTTCAGGCTATAATTAGGTAGGCATTGCTCCAGAAGATCAACACAAGACGGCTTTTGCCACTGAATGGGGCATATTTGCATTTCGTGTGATGCCTTTTGGCTTGACAAATGCACCCGCCACTTTCCAACGACTCATGTGTCATGTTTTTAAGGAATTCCTACGCAAGAATTTGGAAGTTTATGTAGATGACCTATGTGCTCATTCGAATATGAGACAGACGCATATCCCATAATTAAGACAAGTATTCCATAAATGTCGAGAATATTAGGTTTTTCTGAACCCAAAAAAGTGTGTTTTCATGGTCAGACAAGGCAAAATTCTAGGACACATTGTGTCAAAGAATGGAATTTCGACGGACGAAGAAAAAGTGAAAGTAATTGCAGATTTACCTAGACCAAGTAATGTAAAAGAAGTACATGCATTTATGGGTCATTGCGGTTATTACAGACGATTCATACACGTATGCAATCATAGCTAAGCCTCTGTACTCTCTTTTGACCAAGTTTGATTGGATAGAGGAATGTGAGAATTCATTCAACGAACTTAAACCTATATTGACAACCCCGGATTGGAGCAAGCCATTCCATGTACATGTGGATGCATCCAACTATGCCATAGGATGTGTGTTAGCACAACCCACAAATGAAGGTAACATAGATCTTCCCATAGCTTATGCAAGCAGACAGTTGAACGCAGCAGAAAGAAATTACACTACTACGGAACGAGAAGGATTAGGAATGATCCATGTGGTAAAGAAATTCAGACATTATTTGTTGGCAAATAATTTCAAATTCTTTACAAATCATCAAGCATTATTGTACTTAGTCAATAAACCATGTAACACGGGAAGATTGATACGTTGGTTTCTATTACTCATGGAGTATGATTTCGAAGTAGTATTCAGGAAAGGAAAGACGCATCTTAGAGCTGATCACCTCTCAAGATTAACCTCAGGAGAAGCTCCTCAAGGAATAGTGGATGAATTACCTGATGCATATTTGTTTAACCTTGAAATAGTACCAGAATGGGCTAAGCCTATTGTTCCTATTCTCACATATGGACCCAAGAATCCTAGGATAAGGATCAAAGAAGGAGAGATTACCAAGTCTCAAAGATATCAAATAATAGCAGGAAGTATATACAAACAAGACAATCAAAAGATTCTTGCTTGTTGTGTGGATGATTCGGAACATGCAAATTGGTTGCAATTAGCACATGTAGGTGCATTAAAGCAACATCGTTCGGAATATCGTACATTGCAGACTCTACATAGATCAGGGAGTATATTGGCCTTCTATGGAAGCAGATGTCTACAAGTTGTGTAAAGAATGCCCTGTTTGTTGTGAAAGACCACCGGTAGAACATGCTACATTATATCACATGTCTCTCACACCAGACTAGAGTGAACCATTTGTGACATACTTAAGGACGAACACATTTCCTCAAGGAATGACTTTAGCACGACAACGTAGTCTAGAGCAGGAAGCTCAAGACTATTCACTTATTGGCGAAAATCTATACAAACGAGGACGAGATGGATACTTAAGACAATGTGTTCATGAAAGTGATTATTTGAGCCTACTAGAGACTGCACACCAGGGTGTTGCAGGAGGTCATTTTGGCCCCAATAGGGTAATCAAAGCCATCCTCTTTGTAGGATTATGGTGGCCCACTCTTCACATGGATGCGCATACCTATGTTAAGAGATGTGATGTGTGCCAAAGAACTCAATTTCCAACTCACAGAGATGAAATGCCATTGAAACCCATGATGGGAGGACGTGCATTTTTGAAGTGGGGTATAGACTTTGTAGGACCCATTAACCCCCTTGCAAAAGGTACACATGCTGAATACATTATTGTTGCGATAGATTATCTTACCAAATGGGTAGAGGCAAAGGCTACACAAAAGAATGATGCACACACGACTGCAAAATTCTTTTTTAAAAATGTCTTTACAAGATATGGACTGCCTATAGAGTTAGTAAGCGATCGAGGAACTCACTTTCTAAATCAAGTCATTGAATATTTGTTACAGGATTTTATGGTGATTCACAAGAAATCCGCACCATATCATCCTCAAGCCAATGGTCAAGCAGAAGTACTAACAAGATCCTTTGTAACGTATTGACAAAACTCGTGAACAACAAACGTTCAGATTGGGAAAAACAGTTACACCATGCTGTTTGGGCATATCGCGTGGCCTACAAGACCGTACTCAATGCAACTCCCTTTCAGATGGTTTTTGGTCAGAATGTTGTGCTTCCTTTGGACTTCTTGATACCGACCCTTAAGGTTGCACAAGAACATCAGTGGACCGGCCATGAATTATCATCAAGAATAATGGACTTGGAATGATTATGAGAAACCAGGTTGAAAGCAGCAGCATGAATATACGCAACAAAGAAGCGACATAAAGCATATTTTGATGCACATGTGAAAGATAAAGGCTTAAAAGAAGGAGATTTAGTCCTAGTATATACGCTGAAACAACACACACGGAAGTTAGAAAAGCGAGGTTATGGACCTATGATCATTAACAGACTCTCAACAAGTGGAGCAGTACAATTAGCCACCCTAGAAGGAGACATAATGCCTAATTACATTAGTGGATGTAGAGTCAAGTTATATCAGGAACCTCTTAGTGATGATATGCTTAGAAGACTCATGTTGGCAAAGAAGCGTAAGGAGGAAGATAATAGGATACGTGCTGAAGATCAGGCAGAAGCTATAGAACACATTAAGCGCATGAAGTTAAGAAGACAAGGACTAGGGAGATAACATTATAACCATCTGGAAACAACACCCAAATACCCCATGGCCATGTGTCAAGCAAAGTCAAGTACTCATCCTAGCATAGTGGACAGGAGACCATTCATTACAGTCAGGCTAGAGCACGACAACCCTTGCCAAGAGCTCAAGGCTTTAATTGATTCAGGTGCTGCGACTAGCGCGATTAGATGGTCCCACTATAAGGACTCAGGAATAGAAATGCGGCCAATTGAGGCATACCTCATAGGGCTAGGATGCACAAAAACCCCTTGCATGGGTGAGATGGACCTTCCTATCCTCATAAACAAAGTGACCATGACAGCGAGGCTACTAGTGTGCCACTACTCCAACTAAGAGCACCAATACAACAAGGACTACCAGCTCCTGCGGACCCATCTCCTGAAATCATCGAGGAACTCAACGCATTATGGGCCTAGGTATCAAATCTTCAATCACAGATAGCCGTATATGAAGCACCCCTAAGGCCAGACTCCCCACCAGAACTACCAGCAGAGGAAGAAACAGTAAATATTCCAGTGGAGGAAACCTTTGAAGAAGCATATGAACCCCAACCCATCCCAGGCGGACGAGTCATAGCTGAAGGCCAGACGACTTTCGAACTTCCAACTCCCACATGGATGAAGACGATTGAAGAACTTGGAAGAACCCACTCAGCAAGGGTAGAGGCGCAATTACACGCAATGGAAATGATTGACGAACGCCTTTTACAGTCCCCATACTTTGCTCATTTGGCCCCTCGTAGATACATATCTGGACATGAGCTACAATACAAGCCTTATTTTATGTTAATGGCAGAATAGAAAAAGAAACAGGCAAAAAGCCCTCCCATGCAACTCAATTCGAGCTGGAAGATTTGTCATTAGATGCGCTGTAGGAGCGATTTACGACGACTGGCAGATCGATTCACTCGTCTCGCTAACAGCGCACACAGGGTGACTATGCAGAACAAGTATAATTTTTCATAAGGTCCGTAGGGCCAAGCGTTTCTATATCTTTCTACTGCGTCAAAATAGGATGGTAAGATTAATTTCTCACTAACTACTTGATCTTTAATGGTTTCAGTCATGTTTAAATCTTCTTGAGAATTATCAATGTTTCTAACTACAGATGGTGGAAAAAGATCTTCACTATTTTTGGTACTACGTGGAACAAAGAAAATTAATGGCAATGATCTAGATAAACTACGATCAAATTCTCTTGTATGCAAAGTTTCTTCTACTATCTTATCTTTAACTACCTCTTTAATTTCTTCAATTGGATTAGGAAATAAAATTTCAAAGGTAGATGTAGGTAAAAAGGAACTACTTGATGAAGCCTCTTTAGACATAAAAGAAGAAAATGAAACTAGATTAATGATTGATTTCCTCTACAAAGTTATAAGATTCTGTTCATAAAGGATAACCTATACAAGCTAATCAATAGTTTTTAGCTAAGTAAATTCTTCACACTTCAAATCTTCAGTTTGTCTTCAACATGTTTACAGATCATCTGAAAAATCACATGAGAGATATTAGTAAGCTTTTATAAAAAAGTAAACACTCATTTAAATCTTAATATATATAAAAAAACTTAGTTATAAGATAATTAACTTTTCTTAAACACATATATATATAAGTACATTCATTTATTTTAAACATACACATTGCAATAAAATAATTCCTTCATACATTACATCATATAATTCACATTGCTTAGTACACTTATACATATTCATACATATTACATATGCTAACATGCATCACATGCATACTAACATTCATGCTTGACAAAACATACACTAACATAAATAAACATGCTTACATGCACACTAACATAAATGAACATGCATACATGCACACTAACATACATACATGACATAAATGAACATGCATTCATGCACATACATGCATAAATGAACATGCATACATACATGCATAAACATACATAACTCACATGCATACATGCACATACATAAACATACACACATGATATGCTTAACAAAATCACATGCATACATGCACATGCATTAATGAACATGCATACATGCATATGCACTAGCAACCATGCATGAACATACATGCACTAACATGCAACTAGCAAACATGCATGACATGTAAACATACATGCAAACACTATCATACATACATAACATAAATCAACATGGATACATACATGAAATACACATAACATCTAATATGCATACATTAATTGACATGCATTAACTACCATGCATACCTTTCTAACATGCATTAACATAACTTCTAACATCTAATTTGCAATATCTAACTTCTAACATGCTCTACCTAACATCTCCATGCATTACTTAACATCTAATAGCATGCCTTATATACACTATCATGTCTAACATTTACTAACACACCTAACATGGGGTCATGCACTAACACCTAACATGCACTAACATGCACTAACATACCTAACATGCACTAACATCATACATGGGTATATGCACTTATCTCTAACAACATCTAGCATGGGCACAAATATCACTAAATCTAATGCATTTTCTAATAATTTGCTAACAAGCTAAGGGTTGAAGAAGCTTGGATTAAGGGTAAGAAAAGGAAAGGATAAGTGAAGATAGAATAGGGTAAATAATTGGGTAAAGAGTAGTTGGAAGGAAGAATGAATTCTTTGGAAGAGAATAAGGTTAAATTGCTTCTTCTTTTTGCTAACCTGTGAACACACAAGAAACATTAGGATAACAAATCATACATTCACTAAGTAATCAATCTAATTAATTAAACACACACACATACATAAATACTTAAATATATATACTTATATTAAAACTAATACATTTAAGACATAAGTATTCACATATAAATATTCATGCGCACACATACATAAATACTTAAATATATATACTTATATTAAAACAAATACATATATTAACACATAGACATAAATTAAGACATATATAAAACATACATCCACACACATACATAAATAAATACATATACAGTCACACATATATATAACTAAACATAAACATTTCTAAAAAAAATTATTTCATATATATTTTAATATATAAGTAATAAATAATATTTATAGTAACTACAAAAATAAAACATATAAATCTCATTATATACACATAAAAAAGCAATAAGTTTCTTAAAATAAAGTAAAGGAAAAATAAAAAAACAAAACTCTCTTAGTCTTTCTCTCTCTCTCTTTCTCTCTCTCTCACTCTCTCTCTCTCTCTCTCTCTCTCTCTCTCTCTCTCTCTCTCTCTCTCTCTCTCTGCGTCGTCGGCTGCGTCCGTTGGCTACAGGGACAGAGGGAGGAAAGGAGAAAAATAAATAAAAAAGAAACTAAAAAAAAAGAATTAAAAAAATAAAAATAATCTCTCCTCTCTCTCTCTCTGAGTGAGAGGAGAGGGAAAAAGAGATGGATCAATAAAGAAGCATTAAAGCCATGGAAGGACAAAAAAGAAAAAGGAAAAAAAAAACTAAAGGAAAAGGAAAAAGAAAAGGGCCAAATAAATTGGAAGAGAGGAAAAAAATAAACGCCCCCCCTATCTCTGCGTCATCCATTTTCCAAGGCAAAAAAAAATTCTTTCTATAAATTGAAGGACAAAAGCAAGAGAGATGGCCTTCTCTCTCCTCCTGTCAGAGAACAATCATAGAAATATGTGCATAAATGACTATAGTCTAGAGCAAAGGAAAATAGAGTACTTGAAAAATCACATGAGCTTGTGAGTACGTACTCCCTCTTTATATAGATGAGAGTAGCCCACCATAGCCCACATTTTCCCTTAGATAACTGATCCATGTAGCCTAAATTAACTTCTCTTTAACTCAACACTCCAACAAGAAATTAGGAGTGGAAATTTCCTCTATTTGTTTTTCCCAAAAATACACACAACCATTCAATTAAATATTTAGAGGACCATAAACTTAAGATTTAAATACAACCTTTCACTTCTTTTTTATTGATTTGATTACTTTAGAATAAATACAAACCTCTAGAATAAATTAAATTAAAGCCATCAATTATTTTAAATGTATACATAACCTTAGTGTTAAAATATCAATTAGTATTTAACATATTTAATTAACCATTCATAATTAAAATATTTGGTAAGGTTCCATTTAATTTATTTTATCCTATTTATAAACTCATTTAGTGACTAAAACCTTCTTAATTATCTTTGGGCCAACTGCAAATTCAAGTGGAACATATCAAATTCTTTTGAAAATAAGTTTTAAATTTTTCAAAGTTTTATTTTATCATGCATTCATACTTTGTGCAAATTAAAAAGATTAGTACAAATCATCTAAAAAAAACAAAGTAGATATAAGTCATATAAATATCATGTCATATTTCTGAATCCACATTTAAACAAGCATTTATAAAAATAAATCATAAGTGTCATAGTCCTTCTGTTCATGTCACTTGCTTGGAATAAGTAACTTATCCTGCATAACAGCATATACCAAAATTTTTCTCATCAGTTAATAGAATTATATGCCTCCTACTTTTATTTCCTATGGTCTGACTCTCTATTCATTGATTTTTTCATATCATTTTTTCCTTTTGCTTTATCACTTCATCCCAACTCAGCTTTTTATTTATTTTTCACAAATCGGCCTATACCAAAATTGGGTGCGACTCCTGGACTTGTCCACCCGGCCAACTTTATTCCACTTGTCTGCCAACCCGGCATAGCGCACGACAAAACTATGTCAGCCCTACATGAAATCGATGTCAGCTCGTGGCTCTGATCGCCTGACCAAAGTAACTCCACCCGCCTACCGACCCATGCAGGCGCATGACAACATAAAGGTTACGCCTATGATGAAACTAGTGTCAGCTCATGGCCTTGATCACCCGACCAAGGTTGTTCCATCCGCCTACTAGCCCAACATAGCGCACCAACTACACACACATACATATATGCTAATTGGGTATGAAGTTTTATTTTTTTTATTCATTTAGAGGTCAGATCTCATAAGGAATAAATAGCAAGATACAAAAATCCCACTTACTAATGGAGAAAATTTTTAGCATATACATGTATTCATAATAAGGCTACCATTTCTTTCACAAGCTTCCAATTCCAAAATTTATATTTAACTTTTTGATTTAATTCATATAAATACAAGTTTTCATGCTTCAATCATAAATATATCAGATATTTTTACATCTTAAATTCTACTTGATTTTTTTTTTAAATAAATTTGAACATATCCTTTTAATCCATGCAGTAATGCTATGCATATACACAAAAAATCAAAGAATCTTCAATTAAAACTTTTTCACCTGATTTTAACTAGATATTTTAATCATCATCTTCATCTTCATCAGCATCATCATCAGCATCAATCTCGTCAATCTCATATTCTTCATTATTTCTCTTCTTAAACAGTTTAACTCTTTTACCTGCAATTAAATTCTTCAACAAAGAACCATCAAATTCTCTAAGTTTAAATGTACCATTATCAAATACACTTACAACTACATACGGACCAAACCATCTTTTTATTAACTTTTTCCTAGCATCATACTGTGTATCAAAAGTACTATCATAAACTAATACCCAATCACCTACTTCTATAGTACGAGGCCTAAGTCTATGTTTTTTATCAAAGTAGATTTTATTTTTAAGACGTGATTCTCTAACTTTTCGTACAGCTTCTTCAATCATTTTATTTCCTGAATTTAACTACATAATCCTAACAGAAATCAGATCTTCACGAGTCATCTCATTATTCCACGGAAGTGTCGTCCATGAAATAATTTGGGTCTGGATAGGAAAAATTGGCTTTTGATAGTACATTAGTTCTGCAGGCATAAATCCTATAGACCTAGTATACGTCATCCTGTCTACCCATAGTGCGAAAGGAAGGAATCTAGGCCACTGCGTTGTATCACCATTGCAAGCCTTAGAAATTGCCGTCACAATAGAGGGATGACCCCGCTCAATCTTACCATTAGACTCTAGATTATAAGTAGTAGTGAGAGACAGACGAATCCCATGCTGGTCAAAGAATTCTCTAGCTCTCTAGCATCTAACTCACCCCTATCTGCTACTATCTTTTCTACATAGCCAAATCTACTAATAACTTCTTCTAACAAAAATTTACATATGTTATAAGTAGTTTTAGTACGAAGAGCTCTACCCTATACATGATTAGTCAAGTCTTCCCTAGCTAAGAATATATATCTCATCCTATCTAAACCTTTAGGCATGGTCACTAAATCAACTACCCACTTGTAATGAATACAAGGAGGATAGGTAGGGTGCAGAGGTTCTTTATGTCTAACTGACGAATGTACCTGACAAGTAGTACAAGAACTTACAAAGTCACGTATATTCACATACATACCTGGCCACCAATAAGCTTCTCTAATTTTATCATAAGTCGCATAGAAGCCTTTATGTCCTGCCCAAAGAGTTTCATGCATTTCTATCATAACTCTATTTTGAAGATTTTTATTTCCTAAAACTCATTGAGGATATCTAATTTTCCCTTTTGCATGACGCCAAATAAAACCATCTTTTAGAAAGAAATTAAATGCATGTTTCCTAATGTCTCTAAATCTATTAGCTGACCAAATAGGTAATTGCTTCAAAGTGCTAAGATAATATCCTATATCATACCAAATTCCCTCATATTCATTTTCATTAAATTTTTCATACACATAAACGTCAGAAACATAATTAATCACATTTAATTCAATTTCAGTCATGTCATCATCTTCAAACTTAGCCCTAGAAAGCATATCTGCAACAGAGTTAGTTTTTCCAGAAATATGATTTAAAACAGGATTAATACACTTAATATAAGATATCCACCTTAACATTGCTATATCTGGGAAAGAACAATTAGTAATCATTCCTATTAATGGTAAACAATCTATTTCTATTACTACATTAGCTCCTATAAAATACTCCTTATCAGTCTTTAATGCAGTAACTAAACCCCATAATTCACGTTTTATTTGTGGATTATTTTTTTGAGTTTCATGTAAAATTTTAGCCCCGAATCTAATAGTGTATCTATTTCCCTCACTATCATCTTGTCCTATGTTCCAGAATCATTAAGAGGTAGATGACTCTCGTGCATCTTCTCTTGTGATCTGATAGGTGTTTTCCTAATTTGTTCTCTATTTTGAATATGGTTTGCGTTAACAGTCATTACTTGTAAGGATTGTAAGTCATCTTTTGATCTAAATCTTGCATACGCAGAGCCATCTTCCATTATTTTTGTTTCCATACGAGTTTCACAGATAAAAGGTTGTCCTAAGATGATTTCATAAGAACAATTATCTTGTATGAAAAAGTGAAATGTTTCACTTATTCCACCTATTGAAATTGGAATGTTGGCACATGCTCCTAGAAGTGCACCACATCCGTTGTCTGCTGTTCTCATAATCCACCCATCCTGTTTATCTATAGGCCATCTAAATTTATCATATAATTCTTTTGATATTAGGTTTATTTCTGAACCTGAATCTAGTAAAGCTAGAGATGTACAAGAATTTTTCCTATCTCCTAAATTTACTTTGATCTCTGGTGTTCCCCTGGCCCAAAAACTCTTTTTGTAATTGCTTTCAGATTTTTCCTGTATATTATCTAGAAGTATAGGTCCTAAAAAATTTTTATTAACGTATCCTTCACTTTCTTCCTCATCATCAGAATCAGAAGAAAAGGAATCTTTAGAAATATGAGTTACATCTACATTATCATGCATTTGAGTATCAGTATTTAATGGAAATCTTTTTCTTTTAATCATTTTAATAAAGTTATCTTTAAATTCTAATTTAGCTATAGTAAATAATTGTTCAAGTGACATAGTCACTTGACTTTTTAAAAGAATATCATAAAGTATTTCTTTTGTGTCATTTTTTTGTTCAAGTTCTGATGTTAAAATAGCTTTTGGAATTCTTTTGGGTTTCTTGGTTTTCCCCTCATTTTTATCTGTTTCTTCATTAGTCTTTGAATCTAATTCACTAGGTTTGTTTGATGTCTCAGGTTGTTTGCCCTCAGTGTATCTGTTCTTTTCTGCTCATCTAAATTTGTGTTTTCATTAAATTGTACATTTTTAGGTTCTTTTCTCAATTGTTTTCTAGTTACTCTTTCATTAGTTTCATCTAAATCTTGAGTTTCATCTCTTTTTCTCTTTTCTTCCACATTGGCTATATGTGAAAAAATAGAGAAATTATCTATAGGTGAGTTCCATGCTGTTTTGTTCATTATATCATCTCTAGCTTTTATCAATGCTTCTATTGAATAATTTTTGGTTTCATTTGATGTTTCATCATCTAGATCACTTTCATCACATTGTAATCTAACCCCAAATGAGCCTCTTTGTGCTTCAGATATATTTTCATATAGTTTTTGCATTCCACCTTTTCCCCAATTTACAGCTAGAGGGAGGTGGGTGCGGTAGTCACATAGTTTTTTTATCAATATCAATAACTAGTTTTCTTTCTTTTGCCTCTTTTAAAGATTCATAGGCATAAGACATATGTTCAGTGGAGTCGCACCAAACACATCGTCAGGTGGGTGCGCCCCTTTCGTTCATTATTCTGAGCTACTGGTTGATTCACTAAAGGTGCTATAGGTATAGGATTTATTTGTGGGGCATGACTGAACTGAGGACCTAAAATTGTTCTATCTTGACTAGTTAAAGAATGAACTGTGTTTTGAAGTGTTGCCACTTCCTTAGTTATATTGGTATGCATCTGCATCATATTATCTATTTTATTAAATAGTATTTCAAACTCTCACTCACTAGGGATTTTAGATGTTGATGCTTGTTCAGTTGAACTAGAGTTTATATTAATTTTAGGATTTTGAGTAGTTGGTCCTACTATTGGAAAACTTAAATTCATATCATATAGTAATGACTGCCTCTGTTTCATTTGTGCTACTACTTCTACTACTTGTTTAAGAACTGCCCAGTCCTCCGTTAAACCATATCTTTTCCGAGGTTCCTCTAGTATTCTTTCTACTTCACTTCTGATGTCTATAGGTAAAACTTTTAGGAAATAAAGAACTATATCTGGTGTAAGTGCAATCCTATCTTGCTCAAGCAATTGTGAAAATCTCTTCATAAATTCTCCATGTAATTGTGAAAGAGATATTTGGGTTTTTGGAGTGCTAAGCCACTTCATAAATCCCTCCCTACTGTGTTGACTATAATCTTCTAAATAAAATTCTTTATGCATTTGTTTTTTAAATTCTTCCCACTCAAGTGCTTTATGAGGTTCTATTACACTAATGACTGAACCTATTGCAAGTCTTACTAAAAATGTTACCCATTTAGCTAATGATAAACCATGTAGTTTTGCTAGGTCTTCAAAAAGTGTCTAAATAATTAGTTGTGTTAACTCCAGTGAATTTTCCTTTTTCTTTTAGCATAGCTTCAACTACTTTTTGTCCTTGGGTTTCTGAAATCATATTTTTAAATAACTCATGCATTTTGTTATATATGTTAGAACTAGACTTAAGTTTTTTAATATAATCCTTGATTTCTTCTTGGACTTTAGTTTTTTGTTCTCTTACCAAGCTAATTAAGTTGTTTGATTCCAGCTTTACTTAAATTAAAACCTTTAAACAATTCTTGAAAAATAGATACTAATTTTCAAATGAAAATTCGTATTGAATTTTCAAACTAAAATTATGCTAATCTAACAATCCTTAATAATTTAATGAAAACTAAATACTAACTTTTCAAATAAATTTCTTTTTGAATTTTTAAATTAAAATCATACTAATCAAAGAATCCTAAATAGATACTAACTTTTAAATGATAATTCTTTTTGAATTTTAAATCTAGCAATTCCTAATATTTTAATGAAAAATAAATTCTAACTTTCAAATGAAATGAATTTTTAATCTAGGAATTCCTATTATCTTAAGCTCTCCTAAAGTCCTACTTAAATAGTCACAAACAGATACAAGTTTAGAAAATATACCTCAATGTTGGAGTTGAAGCTAGAGTGCATGTGAAATTTTCAAGTTACATTTGTTGAGCAATAAATGCCTAATACAAAAAATCTAAGTGCTGTGAGTGCAAACATTTTTCTTCAAATACTTGATGGTAAGGGTGAAGAGATGAGGTTCACTACTTGCCTATTCCCGTGGAGGCGCTCAGAGCATAAGCTCAGCCCTCAACAACCAGGGAATTACAAGATTTGTAATTTCTGCCTCTTCAAGATGATCACCTCAAGCTGTTGCAATCACGTAGCCTAAACCAAGCTAATGCATATGCAAGAAAAGGAAAAGTGTTTATACCTGTCCTAATGTGCCGTTGTTCACGTCGAGTTCAAATGTAGGAGCGATTTATGACAACTGGCGGATCAATTCAATCGTCTCGCTAACGGCGCACATAGGGTGACTATGCAGAACAAGTATAATTTTTCCTAAGGTGCGTAGGGCAAAGCGTTTCTATATCTTTCTACTGCATCAAAATAGGATGGTAAGATTAATTTCTCACTAACTGAATATATCATTGTGGCCACGGATTATCTCACCAAGTGGGTAGAGGTAAAAGCTACGACAAAGAACGATGCTCAGACTACTGCTAAGTTCTTATTTGAGAATGTATTCACTAGATACGGGCTACCCATATAGCTAGTTAGCGATAGAGGCACTCACTTCTTGAATGAAGTTATTGAAAATCTGCTCCAAGAATTTTTGGTAGTACATAAGAAGTCTGCCCCCTATCACCCTCAAGCTAATGGCCAGGCTGAGAGCACCAATAAGATCTTATGCAATGTACTGACGAAATTAGTGAACAATAAATGCTCTGATTGGGACAAACAGCTACACCATGCTGTTTGGGCATACCGAGTCGCCTACAAAACGGTACTCCAAGCCACCCCCTTTCAGATGGTATTTGGCCAAAATGTTGTGCTGCCTCTGGACTTTTTGATACCTACATTGAAGGTAGCACAAGAGCATGACTGGACAGGCCATGAACTCTCCTCTCGAATCTTTGATCTTGAATGTCTAGGCGAAACACGATTGAGAGCGGCTGCAGGGATATATGCAGCTAAGAAACGACAGAAGGCATACTTTGATGCCCACATTAAGGATAAAGGTTTGAAGACAGGCGACTTAGTTTTAGTTTACACATTGAAGCAACATGCGAGAAAACTGGAGAAGAGAGGCTATGGACCCATGATTATAAACAAAATCTCAACAAGTGGAGCAGTGCAACTAGCCACATTAGAAGGCGACGTTCTCTCGAGCTACATTAGCGGATGCAGGGTCAAGTTGTATCAGGAACCTCTCACAGAGGAAATGCTAAGTCGACTCAATACTGCTAAGAAACGCAAAGAAGAAGAAAAGCGAATTCGAGAAGAAGCCCAAGCAGAAGCATTGGAACGCATCCGGAGAATGAAGTTGAGAAGACAGACTAAGGAGCAACCTAGGACGGATGCCTATGCAGATCAAGGATATCATGTGGCTATGTCTGAAGTTTCAGGTATCAGCGCTCAAAGGATAATTGATCGACGTCCTTTTATAACCTTAGAGATAGGACAAAGAAAGGGTGCAAGGACTGTAAGAGCCTTGATTGACTCAGGTGCAGCCACTAGTGCTGTTAAATTGTCTTACTGTCAAGAATTGAGATTAACTGTCAATCCTATAGAAGCATATCTCATAGGATTGGGAGGTGTGGAAACCCCTTGCATGGGCGAGGTGGATCTTCCCATCTCCATTCAAGACGAAGTGATGATAGTCAAAGTATTAGTGTGTCAAGATGAGGACCTCACTGAGCCTCTTGTCTTGGGTCAGGACTGGATCTATGATCATGCAGTCAACCTAAACCTAAGAAGCGGACTTCTTCAGGTATGGGTAAATCATAGCCGAATTACAGTTGAATTGGAAAAGGAGTTTGTGTTTTACCAGGAGTTTGTGTTTTACCAGTTGAATTGGAAAAGGAGTTTGTGTTTTGCGGGCTCAAATAGCTACACCAAGGCCAAACCCTGTACAACATGTTTCACTCACGCGAACATCTGAGGCCCAGTCTTACACATCACGCACTAACACGTATTCTTCCATGAGCACAAGTAGAATCACTTATAAATGGGTTCCTAAAAAGCCCCATTTTTCAAGTAAATACCCTATCACACTCCCCAAAGCCTCCACAAAGTCAAAATCAAAACCTATCCATTGCAATTGGCAACCTAAAACTTGTAATAAACCCCCAGACCCCAGTTGTAAATCCATGCCCACCTACTAACTACGTCACTCTCACACCACATCATTCCACTTAGCTCCTAGGTCTAACCAATCCCGAACTACACACACAAGCACCAAGCACTTACTAACCCACTAATCTCTCCCGAACCTCATGTTAATGTTGTAATGGGGACAAAAACGGTTCTCTCTTGTCCTTTACAATGTTAACACATGTTTCTATATTCTCACAGAATCAGGAGGCAAGAAGTAACATGGCAGATACGGCAGGAACTAGCTCCCAGATAGGCACCAACCCCCAAGTCGTGGATATTGAAAGTCTTCCCGTTGAGGAGGAATTGAAGGAACGCCCTGTAGCATTGAGAGCATTACACGCCATACCGGTTCAGAACCCTCCACAAGGGCACACTATGCCAGTCAGTAAAAACTCTCATTGGTTCAGTGATGTGGCAAGACCCCTAGGTGAAGGCACTTATATGTGGGAGGCCGAGATAGAATTCAATGGGCGCTGGGGGAGGTATCACTTTTTCACCAGGGAATTTGAGAGACTGCAGAATAATGAAGGACTGAAACCTATATGGAAGAAGGCAGGACTCTACGAGTACTTCAAATTCCAGTTGCCAAAGCTAGATTTTCTAAGATGCTCTTATTTGATTAGCACCCTTACTCCGAGCAAAGACAAAAAGGGATACAGCTCCTTTGTCCTCCCATCTCTCACAAGGGGCAATGAGCTCAAGCGTTTCAGATTAACTATCAACTTGGTAAGGGAAGCTCTAGACATGAAAGGTATGCATATTCCTACGGAGAAAGAGACTATGGTCCCCGACAATATGAAGAACAGGAATCTGACAAAGTTAAAAGACATGGTGGCAATGACGCCTACAATCGCTATTCATTTGCGAATGGTCATGCATCACTTTGCATTTCCCGCCCAGGAGAGGTTCACAATGCCACCTAAAAAGATATGGTTTAGTTTATACTTGGCTGATGCCTTTGATTTGACAATCAACATGCCCCACTAGATTATCGACCAAATCCACTTGGCTCATCAAAGGTGGTATAAAAAACAAAAGTCTGTACTGTACGGATGCTGTGCTCTGACCAGGATTGTGTACAGATGTCTTGCGTATGATGTACCAGTGCAAAGGGCACTCATTTGGACCAGGGTACAAGAGTTTCAGCGCCGATTATCCTCCGCAGGACCACCATCCAAGAAAATGAGAGGCGCCGTTCAGATGCCCTGCGCACAACCCCGCGGTGCAACATTGACTCCAGAGACCACTCCACGACTTCCAAGGCAGGTGCAACCCTTCACTATCAGATTACCAAGGCACAGCACTGACGGACCTAATCTAGTGTTCCCACCCGTACCAACCGACCTAGAGTTTCCTCACGGATTCACTTTAGAAGACTTAACTGATGAGGAGGTAGCCAGAATCATTGAGGCTGTTAATGCAGAAGTCGAGGCAGAACAAGCTAGTGGACAACAAACTGCTACAGACCAACCCCATCCCAGACAACCAGAAATCGTCGATGTGGAGGGTGAAGAAGAAGAAGGACAAGAGGAGGAACATGATGGACAATCCGAGGAAGAAGAGCAGGAATATGATCAGGAAGCCCTGCAGGTACTTGAAGGTGCCCCCACTTACATGAAGGCATTGAAGAAGCTCTATGATACCATGAACAGAGTGCAAGAGCAACATAGACTGTCCCTAGCAGCAGGCAAGGCCCTCATGAATCAAATCCTTGAGGAGGAAGGCGTAGATGAGCAATACCGCGCCACGCTTGACATGATATCTGAGGCTTTGGGAGTACCTGAAACGGTGCATACCGCCCTTGCACAAGCACGAAGAACGGAACGAAGATATGGCAGACGCCCCCCTCGAGCAAGAAAGCAAATGAATGTACTAGTATCAGAACCACAAGGCACGTCCACAACCACGGGCACCGCACACACTGTCCACGATACTGAGGAAACCCATGTATCAAGTGCACCTCCGTCACCCCCGTTGCCACCCCTGCCTCCAACTCCACCACATTCACCTCCCACAACCAGTGTAACCACGACCGTCACCGCCTCAGAGTCCACTACCCATACCGAAGCACAGACCGTCACACAACCCACACACCCTATCTCCACTTCCTTTGTCTATACGGCCACTGAAACAGTAGTTCCAACCGCGGCCACAGAAAATCTCAACCCCCCGATCACACTTTCAGGCAGTTCGTATTCACAATTGCACACACCACTGTACACTTTCACCACTATCACCGCACCCACAATTCCACTATTCACAATCACTCCCACTACTGCATCCACCGTTGATCTTATGGACATCTCCCCCACCTCCGCACCTCTCCCTCCCCCCATGCATCCACCATCTCCCATTCCCCCACCTCCCACTTCACCATTTTCCAGCACCACATCCACACTTCCATTTCCCTTCCCCTTGCCCTTCCCTTCTGCATCCAACCCCCTTCCCGCATCCATCCCTATTAATAATGTATTTAATAATATGTATCAGTGTATGTCGCAACTACAACAACACTACCAGCATCTTGACAACCAACATACGCGACTCTTTCGAAGTCATGAGGAACTTCAACTACGCTTCATGGATCTCGAAAGGGAAAAGCGGCTACTACAACAGCAGCATACCACCTTACAGGAACAACACGAACAGTTAGTAGCCAACCCACCCCAGTCAGATGCAGAGGAAAGACAACATATGGATGAATTGCTACACTCCCAGATAACGGAGAATCTCAAACTTAGGTGCAACCTAGCCCTCCTACGAAAACACATGTCTACAGCTCTCGAAGAGAATAAACGGCTGCAGAAACAGAATGAAGAGAACTTGGAAGCAGCCATGGAAGGTTCCCCGCAGGAAATCGACCCAGAAAAATTCAAGGCCATTCCCTCAAAAAATATGAAAACTGTGTTAGAAACCCATGCCGACCTCCTAGAGGCCCATGCAGCGTTAGAACGAGAAAGGGATGATCTACTTAAGCAACTGCGGACTCAGCAGGAGTCACCAAGCAAAGCCACAGCCACAGACGACACATCCGAAGAGGTCACAGAACTCAGGGCAGAACTCGAAGAATTACGAAGCAAAGTCATGCAATACGAACGTCAACCCTCTCCCCTTATCGAGCCCGAGCCTGAAGATCTAGTGCCAATCGAGATAGAGGAAACTTTCGAAGACCCGTATGTTCCCATGCCTGCACCAAGGGGCAAGCAAACAGAAGAGGGCATGGACACCATAGAGATAGAGGCTCCTGAATGGATGCAGAGGTTAGAGAAAGTGGCCACAACCCATGATGATAGAGTGGCAGTTCAGATAGCATCTATGTCACACTTGGAAGAAGTAGTCATAAAATCGGATTACTTTAGGAATCTCTCCCATCATAGGTGGATCGGCACATCCGACGATTTGTATGTTCCTTTCTGTGTCCTAATGGCGGATTACAATGCGGAAATCAAGAGTCACACATCAAAAGAACCAACCTCGGCTACACAGTTCGCATCGGACGACATCCCAGCAAGTGCCAAGCAGGGCAATATTCATCAACCGATGTGGAGGATTCGTCTACTGGAAACCTACCCAGAGATGGTAAGAACATGGAATAACATGCCTTTGTACATCAAATACAACCCATGCTACTGTCCTGTGTTTCGAAGAAGGTCATGGCCGGAATACACAAAAATGGTGCTGACAAACAAAGGATGTGAGAAATGGCTCAATTATGTTTACTTAGCACCACCCAAAGGCCAACCTACCATAGGATACATGATCTCAACGATTCGGCATTGGGGGGTCAGGTTTAAAAATGTACCAGATGTCATGGCCCAAATGTGCCTTAAAATTTTTGAACTCATGTTGGTTACCTTCAGGACTTTCCAAAATGTCAAGGAGCCCCATCTGTTAGCTCTTGGATTTAATGAAGGTAATCAGGACCTCGTCTACGACATGAGTGCATTAATGTTGTATATGCATGGCACGCGCGCATCAAGTATCTACCAGCCTGCTTCAAACAGACGTTTGAAGAAATGTTCGTCAGGGGATTCTGGGAATATCATTCAGAGATATTCATTCCCAAACCATCACATTTATTGCAGTTGTTTGCAGTGGAACAAGCTCTTCATTCAAAAAAGTTACGTATACCACATCCAGAGGTTCCCGGGCCGGTAGATTGGGATGCTTTACTCACGGACTTGGCCAAAGGGTTGCGGATTGCAGAACATCACTTAGCACAAGACGTTGTTGAGTACTACATCCAACGACCCACCCAACAAGGGTCTGTCAGGGACGACAGACGCGAGAGGGGGGGGTGTTGGAACTGAAGGACTCACTAGGCAAGGAAGCTTAAGAAGGGAGTCAGAGAGAAGAGAAAGTACAAGCAGACAGAGCAGTCAACGACGATCTGGCAAGTAGGCCAATATTTTTTCAAGACATTTATGCACATAAGAGAGGTGGACACAAGGAGAAGGAGCAAGTAGGGAGCTCTAGGAAATGTATATCAAAATGTTAGAAGAAATCCCTACAACAATAGTGATTTTCATCACTAAAAACCCTTGTAAATACCATTTCACATTTTTGTAGCTCCATTTTGTGCAAGCCAAGGAGTCCTTGAGCTTGAGGAGCTTTAGAAGTATCTACCTGTCAGTTTTCACATTTTTTAGACTTCGTTTGAACCTCCAAATAGGGTAGAGAACCTAATTTTTAACTAGGCCAGACACTAGGTCTGGACAAGGCCAAAACCTAGTCAAAAACTATAAATAGAGCTAGAGAGCTCATTTTTGAGGTTAGATTGTAATTGAAATGAACTTGTAAGAGCTTTTTGAAAGTAATCTAAGAACTCCATTGCTTCTCACTCTTTGTCTTGCCGTGTGTGCGCTTGTGTGTGTATGTGTGTGCATGCTTGTGTGCTTCTCACTCACGCACTTGTGCCTCCACTTGCTCGTGGTCTTCATACCATCCTCACGTCTTCCTGGATTGACATTAAAGGAGGTGCTACTCATCACTGAGCTACAACCATCAATTCTCCACATTTGCAATGAATGTGGAAGGATTGTTCAAATAACCCTTCCAAAGCTTCATCAACTACTCAAATCAATGTGATTGAAGTAATTAGTACTCTAGGAGGGATAAAGAGTGCATTTTACCTCTAAAAGATATAACAGTAGCCCAAAGGAAATGGTAGAGACCTTTAGTGAACATATGTTGAAAAGCTCAGAGATTAAAAAAGGAAGAATCTTGACCTATGGTGGTAGAATAGTTTTTAGAAAGCTCTAAGAAAATGAAGTCCCAAAAATGGAGAACTAAAAGGGAAAATATTAAGAATAAGTGGATGAAGAAACTAGCTAAAGAAAACAAGAGTCATTGATGACTTTAGAGCCTACAAAGGAGAGCCAAACAAAAGAAGGAACAAATGTGGTAAATGCAAAACATGCAAAAGAATAGGCAAAATCAATTCTAGTGAACCCCATGCCTAAAGATTTGCAATCATGATAAAATCCTATCAATTGAGAACATCGACAAGACCGAGTCTAGAGAAACATGATAGATGTTACCCTAAAGGTGATATGGAAAAGGAAATATTGAAGGTATGCAAGAAACTAATTGCAGTTGCTCCAACCATGCTAGAAAAAAGAATATGAATCATTTTGAAAACAACAATTATCGAGAAGAAATTTCAGGAATGTCTAGAAAAGCGACTAGATTATACATGTGTCACATCCCAAAGCTATGGTAGAAGTCCTATATGTAGACTCGGACATGTTGTGGTATGTTTCTAAAAGAAATTAGACTTTTTTATATTATTCTGTTCAATGATTTTGGTAAATATGTATTCTCGTGAATGAGCTGGTTGTCAATGTATATGTTTTTATCTTGCTTTTTCTTCTACTTTGACAGATGCTACTAAAAAAAGAAATTGACCACTAAAGTCCATGTTTTTAGGAGAGTTATGCATGCAATACCCGATGAAATTATTTTGGCCAGAATTGGTGGACTGTGCACTTCCCTCATCAAGGAGGATCAATTCTTTTTTGAGGGATCATTGTGTTGTACAAGACGAAGCTTCAAATTAGATATTTTCCTTGTGATTGTAGTTGAGAGTGAGATTTTAAAGGAGATGAGATTGCAAGTGTGAATTTCAATGAGATTGAGATAACTCGAGAGTGGTTGGGAAATCGAGGCTTCATCACAAAGCTATTTTGCATAAGCCATTATATTCGATTCAAATATATAATACAAGATCTTCTCTTTTATATGTCACATATTGTCTACTCTGCTACATCAAATTTCTCTTATCTTGTGCAAGTTTTTCTCTTTTTTGTTACTCTTCAGTGATTGGAAGCTAGTGATTGGGGATAACATATGATTGTGGAAGCATTACAAGTAGTATTAGAGCAAAAATGATCCACAGCAACTATGGAAGGTTTGATAGAGCATATTCATGAGTAGCGAAACTTCTTATAGGATTACATAGATAACAAGGTCGAAAACAATCAGAGGGCACTAACAAATTGTTTGTAGAGCTTAATCATCCAAGTTGATGTAGGTGCATGAACATATAACATGCCTAGAGCAAGACAAAAATGCAAACATGAAGATATGGAGGGAGGTGATTCTATCCTCAACTAACTCTTCAAGAAGGCAAAATTGAATATTTTGATGGTGAGAAGAAGAGCAACAAAAGATTTCGAGACATGGAATGAGAAGCTGGAGGATTTCTTTGATCTTCTACAGTTCACTAAGGATTCGAAGGCAAAGTTTGGGATCTCACACCTGGATGGCATCGCAAAGCTATGGTGGAAGTTCTATATGTAGACTTGGATGCATTCTGTTCTAGTTCTATGGAAAGAATTTAGGGAGAAAGAAAAAAAATATTATTGTTCTCCACAATGCCATTTGAAAAAGAAGATAGACTTAATTTTCAACAATACGAGGATGATAAACATAGCTTGTTTATGGATGAGTATGAAGAGAAGTTTCTACATCTTCATAAATATACATTGGAGGTTAGCGGGGATGTTGTGCAGAGCAAGTTTATTAAAGGGCTTCAAGAGGAGTGTCGTTATCAAGTGAAGGTATCTAGTTGCATGGATTTACTAGATGTTGTTGTGGTGGGCAAAAATCTTAAGAAGATGGAGAAGTTCAATATGAAAAAGGTAAGTAGAACTAGGTTCATCTCAACTAGACACAAGCCATAGACATCGACTATAAAAAACATAAACAATTCAAAGAACACTTCATCTTTTAATAATCAAGGTAAGAGTCTTACTCAAGTGGAAACCCAAAGGAGGCTTCAATCCATTCATTGGTATCAAGACCCTCATTTATTGAGCAAGCACAAAGACTCAATTTCAGTGTGGCAAGCAAGGACATTGGACATATGAATGCCCAAACATGGCAATCTTTTATCATGTACAAGTGAAGCCGATAGAAAGATGATCGTAAGTTCCCTAACTCTAGTTTATATTTCATAGTGATTATTTATTTCCTAAGGGCTTTTGTAATTACGATTCGGGTATGATTTCTATGCAGAAAGTTGGATTTTTTATCAATTTTGGAAATAAGCATTGTTTTCTACCTTTCAAATTGGTATAGATTTTATATGCAAATATCAAGACCTTAAGCAATGCCCAGTAGACAACTGCACTATATGAAAGAAAATGAGAAGTGTGTTTTTCTATTATTATTCAGTTTGTGATTTTGATGAATACATGTTCTCATGCATGATTCAATTATCAATGTATGTGTTTTTTTGTTGCTTTTTCTTCTACTTTGATAGGTGCCCCTCTGTCTTTTTGTGCCAAAGATATATACAAGTTTTGGTTTGCCAGTATAAGCATCTCGAAGTCTGCTACAAGTCTAGCAGAACTCATTAGGGTAATTTTGTTCAACTTTTTTAGATACAATCTTTTTTTTTTTCATCAGGGTATTTTAGTTTGTGGCCATGGCTGAAAGCAGTGATGTATTCCGTATGTTGGTTGTTGAGGATAATTTGGATGGTACCAATTACCCATTGTGGGCTTATATGATGCGACATGTATTGGTTGCAAAAAGGGCTATGGAACATTGTGCAGCGTGTTGAAAAATGTCCTATTACACCTACAAATACAAGTATTGAAGTTGATGCAGATGGCATTGAAGATGTTGATATTCTTCAAATTCCTATTCGTGATGGGGTTTTTGTTGCACCTATTGTAGAGAAAATTCATTGCAGAGATGCGCAGACACATGCATTGATAGCCTTATCTGTCAAACGTGCCATTATTCCTCACAATAGCTCTTACAGAACAGCTAAGGATGCTTGGGATACACTTACCACATCGTAGCAAGCTAGGAATGAGGCTCGTGTTGCTTACCTCCGTAAACAGTTGGAGAGTGAGCATATAAATGAAGGTGATTCTATGGATAGTTTTCTGACAAAGATCAAGGATTTGAAGGAACAATTGATTTCAGTTGATGAAATTATACCAGATAGCTCACTTGTGTAGACTGTTCCGAATGATCTTCCTGATTCATATCAAAGTTTTGCTTCTACTCTTCGTTTGATGATGAAAGGTAATCCGAATGCCTTGTAATTTGAAGAGTTGGTCTCTGTTCTATTGCAAGAAGATCAGTCTAGGAAGAACAGATCCATTATGGGTGTTGCAGATCAAGCTTTCTTGGCTAGTCAGAAAGAAAAAGGTGAATGGAGCTCATCTACTAGTAAGCAAAAATCTACAAATGTTGCACATTCGAAGAAGGAAGAAAAAGATGAGAAGAAATCAGAAAAGTGGAAATTGTTTTGCAAATATTGTAAAGAAAATGATCATGTCATTAAGAGATGTCCAAAACTAGTTGCTAAAGAGGCAAAAAAGAAAGAGGCTAGAATGGTTGTTGCAGAGGCCTCTACATCGAAAACAAAGTCTGCTAATCTTGTGCACAATGAAGGATGAGCGTTTACTACTGTTTACAGTTTTGACCCCATCTTCTCATGAGCAGTGTATGTCTGCAATAGACTCAGATGTTCAATATTTTGATAGTGGGGCAACCAAACATATTACCTTACAGCGTAGTTTCTTCACTTCACTTGAGCGTGCCCCTACAGGGAATACTGTCGCATGCATCAACAACTCCTCTTATCCTGTCATGGCAGTTGGTAAGATCATTCTGACTACTATTGATGGTAGTTCTTTCACTTTGTTGGATGCTTTATTTGTGCTACGGATCAAGAAAAAATTGTTATCAGTTTTTGCATTAGCCAAGATTGGCTTGGTTGTGAAATTTGTTGATGACAGATATACAGTTCATGATTTGTCAAATGGCGACATGATTACTGCTTCTGGCATTTTATATCGTGGGTTGTATAATCTCATAGACTATGAAAAATCTATGAATGATTTAGTATGTAAAGTACATGATTCTCAGGTTATGTCGGATGCAAAGCTTTGGCATGCATGATTTGGTCATCTAAATTTTGCTAGTGTGACACGATTGCAGAAATTGATATGGTGTCCTCTTTGCCAAAACTTGAGGCACCCAATAAACATGTTTCTAAAGGTTGTATTTTGGGCAAAATGCAGCATTCCTCCTTTCCAAAAGATGGTTCAATTCGAGCTACTCTAAAATTGCAGCTTGTTCATAGTGATGTCTATGGTCTTGTTCAGACACCCTCTCTTGGAAACTATCTTTACTTTGTGACTTTCATTGATGATTTTTCCAGACATGCATGGGTATATCCACTCAAAGCAAAGTCTGAAGTGTTTATCTGCTTCAAACAGTTTTTTGTTATGGCTGAAAAACTATCAGAATGTAAAATGGCCACCCTCCGTTCTGATCGGGGGGGGGAATATATGCCTTCTGACTTTAATACATTTCTGGCTGAACGTGGGATAAAAAATTAGTGTACGGTGTCGTATACACCTCAACATAATGGAGTTGTTGAACGAAAGAACAGGTTACTCATGGTGATGGCGAGGTGTATGGTAAAGAGCCAGGCTTTACCACATAGTTTTTGGCTTGAGATTGTCATGTGTGCAGCATATGTACTTAACAAGTGTCCCACTAAAGCACTACAGTCTATCACTCCATACGAGGCTTGGCATGATCGCAAGCCATCTGTTGCTCATCAGCATGTTTTTGGTTGTCTGGCATATGCATTAGTGCCTAAACAACATCGCAGGAAATTGGATGATAAAGCAATAAAATGTATTTTTGTTCGGTATAGTTATGAAAGCAAAGGCTATCGTCTGTATCATCCACAGACCAAATGCATTTTGGTTAGCGGTGATGTTGTTTTTGTGGAAGATGTTATTCAGCCTTTACTTTCATGTACACATATGTTAGCTCCAAAGACATGTATGATACTTTGCTGCCTCTTTTCATAAGTGGATAGTCTAGTGCAGGTCCTAATGAGGCAACTTCTCATCCATTGCAGGTTTCATGTGATGATGCAGATCATTCCATTTTTTATGCGAATTTGCATGACGCACTTGTTGATGAGAGAGATGATATTGAGGAGGCAAAAGATATGCCAAAATGGCTAGTGTAGACTTTGTGCGACAGCAAATTAGATGCACCTCTATCATCTTGTACTCAGTCAGGCTCTCATAGTGCCTCTTTTGCATTAGATTGCTATGCTATGCCTGTCTCTAGTCTTTGTGATGAGATTGAATGTGTTTTGTTTGATGAAACACAAAGTCCTAAACATGTGATGGCTCCAATGCAATTTGAATATGATGCTATCATGAAAAATGGTACTTGGTCTTTATGTGACTTGCCTTCTAGCAAGAAGGCCATTGGCACTAAGTGGGTATACAAGCTAAAGTGTAAAGCTGATGGAACAGTTGACAGGTATAAGCCTAGGCTTGTTGCAAAGGGTTATGTGCAAGAAAGAGGCATTTATTTTGATGAAACCTTTGCACCTACATGTCGAATGACTATTGTTCGTAGCATCTATCCACTTGTAGCTCATCATGGTTGTAATGTACATCAGTTGGACATTAAAACAGCATTTTTGAATGGTGACGTGCATGAATAATTGTATGTTTTTCAGCCCCGCGGCTTTGTGCAAAAAGGGCATGAAAACCAGGTGTGCAGGTTAAAGAAGGCATTATATGGTTCAAAGCAAGCACCGCATGCTTGGTATGAAAAGATACATGCCTATCTAATTGCGCATGGTTTTGAGAATTGTCCAACTGAAAGCACCTTATATGTTAGGCGTGCTAATGATGTGCTTCTGATCATTGTTGTGTATGTTGATGACATGCGGCTCACTAGTCCTAATGAGAAGCATATTGCAGATTTCAAGGCTGATTTGCATGCCTCATTTGAGATGTCTGATTTGGATCATTTGCATCATTATTTGGGCATTCAGTTTATGCAAGTTTATGGCTGAATAGCTTTGTGTCAAATGAAATATATTGACACATTATTGCAGCATTTTGGCCTTGACGATTGTAAACCTATTGCCACTCCTATGGAGACAATTTTACGATTGAGTCTTTATGATGTTGGAGATGCATTTGATGTTGTTCTCTATCAGCAGGTTGTTGGATGCTTGATTTACTTATGCATTACTCGGCCAGATATTCAGTTTGTTGTCTCACAAATGAGCAGGTTTATGCATTGCCCAAGTTTCAAGCATTCACAGGTAGTTGAGCGCATCTTTTGTTACTTGTGGTACCCGGCTACTTGGGTTGTTTTATCCCAAGGGGGGGATCACTACCACTAGATTTGCATGCCTTTTTACTCTGGTTGGGCTGGTTGCTATGACAATCTTGTGTCCATTAGTGGTTTTTGCTTCATGCTTGGTAGCTCATGCATATCTTGGTTGAGCAACAAGGAGCCTACTATGGCCACTTCTAGGTGTGAGGCTGAGCATAGGGCAACTTTCACAGTGATTGCTGAGTGTGCGTGGCTCAGATGCCTTATGGTTGATTTAGGTGTTCGTTAGTCTTCGTCCACCACCATCTTCACTGACAGTCAGAAGGCATTGGCAATTGCGAGGAAGCATGTGTTCCATGCTCGCACTAAGCACATTGAGGTACATTATCATTATGTCATGGAGAGGTTCTCTATTGGAGAGATTAGCTTGGCATATGTGCCCACGCAGGAGAACATTGAAGACCTTTTCACGAAGGCTTTGCCTAGGGAGAAGTTTGAAGTTTTTTGCAAAGCTTTGGGCTTCCTTCCTTTTGTGGATTAATTCCACATAGCTTGGCACTTCTTTATACATGAGTGCAAGCTCCTTGTTCACCGCATCACTCCCAGGGGGGATCTGTTGATATATTTAGGTAGTGATGTGTGTGAACACACTAGGACCACGGGGGCACTTTTTTCCCTCTTTAGGAGGTTTTTTTCCCCAGCTTGTATATACGCCTATAGCCATAACATGTTACTTATCTTTGTACATTCTAGTGGTAATACATTCAGTATTGTGTGTTGTGCTTCAAGCTTCTTATTCTTCCTTAGGCTATTCATGTGCTTCCGTAGATGTCTAACTCCAACACCAAGTCCCTAAAAATGGAAAATTGAATGATTTTGATCATTAGGGGAAAAAATGAACCCTCCTTGGGCCTTTTAGCTTGAGGGCTAATTAGTGGATGGACTAATGAGAAGAGGGTGGTGGCCATAGTCTAGTCCCTTAATCTCATAGATTAGGCATAGGCTTTCCTTGGTTTTGTGTGGTCAAAGGAGCAAAAATCCACCTAGATCTAGTAGTTTTAGGTATGAATGGTTTTCGGAATGCTTGCAAATCAATTTGAGCCCTTAGATTGGCTAGATAATCCAAGGGATGAGGTGGAAACACAAAAGTCAAGGTGGCATTCAACATGAGCCCTTGGCTTGGCCTTCATATCAATGGCCAAGATTGAATTCCTCCTAGAAAAGGTGCCATTAAACGTAGCCCCTTGGATTGAGGCTGAAATCAAACATAGATCCTTGAAAACAAGCAAGTTTGAGTGCCTACATTATGGACCATTGGATGCATAGAAGATCTGATGTCTGAGATTGAAGACCCCAAGTGAAAAGGTGCCTTTTAACCTCCTCCATCCGATCAAAGGCCAATCCAATGGCTCATGAGAGCTCGGACTTCTTCATCAGCGATATGCCCTTGGATTTATCTTGATCTAATGGCTACAAAACGTCCAAAGAGTGTCAAAAAATGTGGGTGACATCCCTCCTCCATCATTACATTGTCAGATCCTCTCTCACTAAAGTTACATCCATTTGAATATGAGCCATTGATTTCAAACATCCAAAGCCTCAAATTCTTCCTTTTTAGAATTCGAATACAATGTTTTGGGGAATATTATTTTATTTGGGAATACCACTAGTGGTTTTGCAAGCCTCCTTAATCTCCTAGATTAAGCTTTTTAATCCAAATCCTTACAAGGACCATGCAGGGATCCTTTTTTCCCCTAATGTGATGAGAAAAAGAGTGCAAATATTGGAGGCATGGATTGAGGAGCTAGAGGATTTGTTTGATCTTTGACAGTTCAAGCTATTGATTGGTGATATCCTATGATTGTGGAAATATTAGAAGTGGTTCTAGAGCACAAATGATCCTTGCTAACTATGGAAGGTTTGACACAGAAGATTTCTGAGCAAGAAGAGCTTAGTCAAAAGCTTCTTGGAGGCAGAAAGCAACGAGAGGGCACCACAAATTTGTTCATGGATCTAAATGATGAAGTCGATGAAGGTGCAGGAATATCCAGCATGCCTACAGCAAGACAAAAATGCAATCATAAAGATATGAAGGACTTTTCCCTCAAGTCCTTAAGAAGGAAAAATTGAATGATTTTGATGGTGAGAAGAAGAGTGATGGAGATTTGGAAGCATGGATTGAGGAGCTAGAGAATTTCTTCAATCTTTGACAATTCAATGAGAAGTTCAAGGCAAAGGTCAGGATCCTACACCTATGTGGCATCACAAAGCTATGGTGAAGTCCTATATGCAGACATGGAGGTGTTTTGGTCTGATTCTATGGAAGGAATTCAGGGAGAAAACATAGAAGTGTTATCATTCTCCAGACTAACATATGGAGAAGAAGACGAGGTTCTATAATTTTCGACAATACAAGGGTGATAAACATAGCTTGTCTATGGATGATTATAAAGAGAAGTTTTTGCATCTTCACAAATATGCATTGGATATTACTAGGGATGTTGTGAAGAGCAAGTTTATTAAAGGGCTTTGCAAAGAGCTTCATTATCAAGTGAAGGGATCTGGATGTCTCGATCTCATGCATGTTGTTTCAATGGCCAAACATTTGAAGAAGATGAAGTTCAATTTGCAGATTGCGAGTAGAACGAGATTTGTGATGGGACATAAGCCATAGCGATCAGCTACACCAAACATGAACAATTCAAAGAAGACCATCTTTTGATAATCAAGGTAAGAATCCTTCTAAGGTGGGAACCCAAGGGAGACATCAACCCATTCATTGGAAACAAGACCCTGATCTTATTAAGCAAGCAAAAAGACTCAATTTGTGTTTTTGTTACAACAAGCAAGGATATCTGACATATGAATGCCCAAACAAGTTGATCTTTCTACATGCACAAGCGAAGGTGATAAACTTCATTAGAGAAAGTACAACAATTGAAAAAGCAAATCATGAAGGTAAGTCTTGAACTCTACTTTATGTTGCATGGTGATTAGTTTTTTCCCAAGGGCTTCTATGATTATGATTATGATTATGATTATGATTATGATTATGATTATGAGTATGAGTATGAGTATGAGTATGAGTATGAGTATGAGTATGAGTATGAGTATGAGTATGAGTATGAGTATGAGTATGAGTATGAGTATGAGTATGAGTATGAGTATGAGTATGAGTATGAGTATGAGTATGAGTATGAGTATGAGTATGAGTATGAGTATGAGTATGAGTTGAGTATGAGTATGAGTATGAGTATGAGTATGAGTATGAGTATGAGTATGAGTATGAGTATGAGTATGAGTATGAGTATGAGTATGAGTATGAGTATGAGTATGAGTATGAGTATGAGTATGAGTATGAGTATGAGTATGAGTATGAGTATGAGTATGAGTATGAGTATGAGTATGAGTATGAGTATGAGTATGAGTATGAGTATGAGTATGAGTATGAGTATGAGTATGAGTATGAGTATGAGTATGAGTATGAGTATGAGTATGAGTATGAGTATGAGTATGATTATGAGTATGAGTATGATTATGATTATGATTATGATTATGATTATGATTATGATTATGATTATGATTATGATTATGATTATGATTATGATTATGATTATGATTATGATTATGATTATGATTATGATTATGATTATGATTATGATTATGATCATGATCATGATCATGATCATGATCATGATCATGATCATGATTATGATTATGATTATGATTTCTACAAATAAAGTTAGATTTTTTATCGATCCGGATAGTAGGTGTTATTTTCTATCTTTCGAATGGGTAAAGATTTTAGCAATACCTTTAAATGCACAAATATCAAAACTTCTAGAGATGGCCAATGGACAAATATACTATACTAAAGAAAAAAAAGGTAGGTTTCTCTACTATTCAAATATGTGATTTTATTGAATGTGTTCTCATGCATGATCTAGTTGCAAATGTATATGTCTTTTTTTTGCTTTTTGTTCTACGACTTTTACTAAATTTGATAGATCATGCACGTCTTTCATCAACGATGAAGAACTATGTTTTGAGGAATGGCTGCATTCTGCAAGAGGATGCTTTGAATCAAAGATTTTCTTTGTTCTTGTGAATAAGGGTGAAATTATGAGTGAGAATAAGATTATGTGAATATGACTTTGAGGAATGGCTGCATTCTGCAAGAGGAGGCTTTGAATCAAAGTTTTTCTTTGTTCTTGTGAATAAGGGTGAAATTATGAGTGAGAATAAGATTTTGTGAGTATGACTGAGATTGAGATAGCTTGGGGTTGGTCAAGAAGTCGATCAGCTAAAGTTTTTGTAAGCTATTGTATCTTATTTAAATCTATAATACAAAATTTCTTTTGTGTCACATATTTTCATCACTACTACCTCAAATTTTTCTTATCTTATGCAAGTTTTTCTCTATTATATTGTTCTTGAGTAATTGGGAGCTAATGATTAAGGATATCTTATGATTGTGAAAGTATTACAAGTAGTATCAGAGCACAAAGTGTCTACTCATTTGCATCAGATTTCTCGTCTTCTACAAGTTTTTCTCTTGTCTACTATTCTTGAGTGATTGAAAGCTATTGATTGGGTATATATGATGATTGTGGAAGTATTACAAGTGGTATCAAAGCACAAATGTTCCTCGAAAACTATGAAAGGTTTGACAAAAAGATTTGTGAGAAGGAGGAGCTTAGTCAAAAGCTTATTAGAGAAGTATGCAAAGAACAAGACAGAAAGCATCCAAAGGGCACCACATGTGAAGCTTAATGATGAGGTTGATGAAGGTGTGGAAACATCTAGCATGCATAGAGAAAGATAGAAATGCAATCATGAAAATGAGGCGAGTGAATTTCCCTCAATCAAGTCTTCAAGAAGGCAAAATTGAATGATTTTGAAGGTGAGAAGAAGAGTGACAAAGATTCGGAGACACGGATTGAGGTGTTATAGAATCTCTTTGATCTGTGACACTTTACTAAAGAGTCGAAGGCAAAGATTGAGATCCTACACTTACATGGCATTGCAAAGCTATGGTAAAATTGTACATGCAAACTCGAACATGTTTTGGTTCGATCCTATGGACGTAATCAAAAAAGCGTTATTGTTCTCCACACTACTATATGAGGAATATTATAGAGTTTTATCATTCTCAATAATACAAGGATGACAAATATAGCTTGTCTATCGATGAGTATAAAGATAAGTTTCTGTGTTTTTGTAAATATGCATTGGAGGGTTGCGAGGATGCTCTGAAGAGGAAGTTTATAGAAGGGCTTTGGGAGGAACTTCATTAAAACATGAAGGGATCTGGATCTATCGATTTCCTGGATGTTGTTCTCATGGCCAAATATTTTGGGAATATAGAAGTTCATTATGAAAAATACCAGTAGCAATATATTCATCACGACGAAACATAAGCCACAAAGACCTACTACAACAAACATGAATAATTCAAAGAATACTTCATCTTTTAATAATCAAGGTAAGAATCCTACTCAAGTGGAAACCCAAAGAAGCTATCAATCCATTAATTGAAAATAGGATCCTCATTTTATTGAGCGAACAAAATAACTTGATTTGCGTCTCCATTGCAAAGAGCAAGGACATTGGACATATAAATTCTCAAATAAGATAATCTTTCGGTCTACACAAGCAACACTAATAAACATCATTGAGGATTGAGGAAGATACAAAAATTGACGAAGTAAATGATGGAGATAAGTGCCCTCACTCTACTTTACATTGCATGGTGATTAGTTCTTTCCCAAAGACTTTTGCAGTTAAAATTTTGAATATGATTTCTATGCATAAAATTAGATTTCTAATCGATTCAAGTAGTACGGATTATTTTTAACCTTTCAAAGTGATACTAATTTTAACAATACCCTTAAATACGTAGATATCACCTTGTAGATGGCCAATAGATGACTACGCTATACGAAAAAAAAAGGGGGGCTTTTCTATTATTATTTGGAGTTGTGCTTTTTGGTGAACTCGTGTTGTCGTGCTTTTTGGTGAACTCGTGTTCTCATGCATGATCTGACCTGGTTAATAGCATATATGTTTTTTCGTCCTGGTTATTAACATATATGTTTTTTCGTTGCTTTCTCTTTCGATTTGACAAGTGCTGCTAAAGAAAGCAACATACCACTGAAGTGCACGCTTTTTACGAAAGTTATGCATGTAAACTCTGTTCTGAGATTTTCCTTATGATTGTGATTTATGATTGTGATTTATAATGAGAATGCGAGTGAGAATAAGATTGCATGTAAGTAGGAATCGTTGCATCGTGCAAGAGGAAGCTTCTAGTCTGAGATTTTCCTTATGATTATGATTGAGAATGAGAATGCGAGTGAAAATAAGATTTCATGCAAGTATGAATGAGATCAAGATTGCGCTTCGAGTCAGATTTTCTTTATGATTGTGATTGAGAGTGAGATTGCGAGTGAGAATAAGATTGCATGTAAGTATGAATGAGATCGAGATAGCTCAGGATTGGTCAAGAGGTATACTTCCTCACGAAGCTATTTTGCATATGCTATAGTATCCGATTAAAATCTATAATACTAAATCTTCTCTTTTCTAGATTACATATTGTCTATCCTGCTTCTTCAAATTTCTCTTATCCTGTGAAAGTTTTCCTCTCTTCTACTTTGCTTGAGTAAGTTTTCCTCTCTTCTACTTTGCTTGAGTAGAAGAGAGAAAAACTTGAGTAGAAGAGAAATAGCTTCCTCACGAAGCTATTTTGCATACGCTATAGTATCTGATTCAAATCTATAATACTGAATCTTCTCTTTTCTACATCACATATTGTCTATCCTTCTTCGTCAAATTTCTCTTATCTTGTGCAAGTTTTTCTCTCTTCTACTGTCCTTGAGTGATTGGAAGCTAGTGATTGGGGATATCATGTGATTCTGGAAGTATTACATCCCTTGACCCCCTTCTGTTTTTCTATGAATAAAGAAAGCCTTACCCACTCAAGACATCACTAACATTAGAGATCCTTGGTTGGACTCTCTTCCCTTTGGAAGAGGTCTTCCCTTTGGTGCTGTATTCTCTTTACCCTCTTCCATTGCAGTGAGTGGTTTCAAGGTTCACCATACACTTTTTTTTTTCCTTGGTGCTGATTCTCCATTGCTTCTGCATTCTACCTCGAAAGAGCATGGAAACTCATAACTATGAGGAAAGGTAGATAAGAGGTCAGCGCTAGGATATGGAAAGTTTTTATGGTTGTAGAGGCATAATTTTCAAGGATAGATTTCAGACCTCTCTTAGAACACTTTTCTATTCAATCACGCTTCATTAACGTTAGACAGGAGTGCCAAGATAGCAAGGAGAAGCTGGAGTACCCTCATCAGAATTGAGTTATCCAAGTCTTTCTAATCTTCCCTGCAAACTATCGAGTGATTTTCACAATCATGTATTTACAGGTCTAGCACCAGAGTGCAAACACCCAAGGACTTCAATCCAAAGTGAAAGAGATCCGCATACAATCACGAAGTAATAGGATCTGGATTGTTACAAGTATCTAATGTCTGATCAAGTAGTTTGCTAGGTCATATAGGTCACCTACAGCTAGCTATCCAGATAAAGATGGAATAATCAACATTCTTTAAGCAGCAAATGAGTTCAAAGGGTTGCATCCATTTTAAGTTGGGAAAGGACCCTATATGTTCTTATCATGGTTCTAATTTTAAAGGTGGTGCAAACCAGTCCATACGTCAAGCTACTATAGTCAAGAGGAAACCAGATCAAGCACGGCTTGTTTTAATTATTAGATATCAAGGCTCCTAATGCAGGTTCAACAGTGGAGTCAGGACTCAGCACATAAATTAGCGATACATCAATAAATCAAAGGCTTCAAACTGATGCCAGACTATAATTCTGTTGAGACTGATATTTAAGCCACAGACATAATTCAACTGTTGTCGTAAGGATCCACATTATAACTCAGTGACAATTTTAACTTCAAGCACATACTTTAACCAGCCATATAAATTGCAACTTTGTTGCCCACTGACTCCAACTTGGACACTAAGGATACCCTCAAAACTTTATGGCGGCGAGAAAATCATACATTGAACCAAAATATTCAGCCACCAAAAAAAAAAAACTACCAGAAAAAATACAAGGTCATTATGAAGAGACTGCTCTAGCAAGAAGAAGGGAAGCTGGAGAATATTGCTAAACCTAGAATTAGACAAGCTGAATCTAGAATTAGACAAAGTAATCACGTCCCCACTTAGTAGGCCATGGAAAAGGAATCTATGACACACTGAATCAGTACTGTAAACATTCAAGTTTTTATTGATGAGAACCAATGAGCCATTGGAAACAAGAATCATAGGGAGTAGTCTTTGAGGCTTTTGAAAGCGATAAGATTATACACTGCAATATCTGAAAATTTTGAAAATGATATGCAGCTTTTGAAACTGATGATATCGAAGTTGATAACTTGAATTATATAGAAGAATATTTGAAGCTTTTGAGATTAATCCTATCAAGACTACCTTGCACATGATCAGACAACTTTTCTGAGGTTATTTTGAGTCCTTATATATGAGATTGATCACACGACAGTAGCAGGAAAAAAGGTTGGGCTATTTGTATCATTCAAATATTTGAATCTATGGTCAATCCTTGGCTTCTATTACAACAGACATATTCACTTGGCCTCCGATCTGCAACATAGAAACTCATAGAACATCTTTCCCACCCATTGAAGGTAAGAAACGTGCTAATTCAGAGTCCTCAAGAAACCTGTGCATTACATCCTTGCGTAAAGTGACCATAACGTTCCTGCTTGACTGTCCCTCTGCCGCAGGAACAATTATTATATGTCCATCACCTTTTACAGGAAGTACAGCATATGATACTCGCACAGGCTTGCCAAAGTGAAACAATACATCATAACAGAAGAAATGATCGAAAATTGCGATTGTAAGTCCATCTGAGTAGAAAAGTGGGGGATCTCGTATGACTACCCTGCCTTCATTCTCCATATCTCGCATCAAATCAGCAACAGACTTGACTTCCTCTGAGTCCACCATTCCCACACTCTCATTGACTACTCTAGCAACCTGCGATAGATCATTACCTTCAATAGCCTCCATTGGAAATGACATCCTTGAAAAATGTATAGCATTGCCCACGTAACCATATGGCAGTGGGGGAAAGTGAATTTTCCTGGATTCCATACACAATGAAGCCTTGGCCTCATCACCTTTTGATTTCCCTTGAGCTTTAGAAACTGCAGACCATAGCATAGCAGACAAAACATCAGATGGAGTTGGAGGTCCAAACTTGCAGCTTCCGTTCTCCACTTCACTAATAAGCTGTTCAACAGTTTCATGGCTGAAGCAAAGTGTAAGACTCTGATATTCTTCGCATGAGCCATTATCTTCTCCACCCTTATTGAAAATTGAACTGTAGTAGGCTCTTGATTGCACATCTAGGTTTGATTGCGGGCGTGGCTGAAAAGTTGGAGGATGGAAAAAGGGTGGATGCAATACCTGGGCACCTCGATGAGTCTCACCCCATGCCTTCATGAAGAGGGTTGCACATAGAGGATCTCCAATGCCATGATGCCAACACAGACCAATTGCAATGTTTCCACATTTGAACTCAGTAAACTGCAAGCAACAAAAAGATCCATTAAAAAGATGAGACGAAATTAATAATTCAATGATAGTACTACACCAAGATAATGAAGAACAAACAGCTCGACATATGTTTCACATCAGTGAGAATATGAGAAATTCAACATCCAATACTGAAAGATCAGGTTACACAATTGAATATTAAAACATATTCAAATGCATTGAAGGCTCGTTCAAGAAACATGCACAGATAATTTATGTGAAATGCCGAAGAAAGAAGCCAAGATTTCATTAGAACCTGTACTACAAGAACTGGAGTAATCGTGCTGTCATCGTTGATTTCAAGTCTGCTAAGCTCAGACTCAATGGGGCCATAATGTGGGCTATCGAAAAACTCCTGCATACTTAAGGTGCAACTGGCCTCATATACACGGACACCAGAATCATTGAATTTGACCTCCCACTGACCATCCTGATTCTTATGGAGGCGGCCAGCAAACACAGGATAGACAGATAATCCCGAAAAGATGGACTCCTTTAATGAAGGGATTATGGAGGCCCTATCTTCCACCGATGATGTGTCGAAGTAGAACACTGCCTTACAGTAATGCTTTTGCATCAAATGATCAAAATATGAGAGTTTGTGTACTTTCCCACTTGGTGACGGCTTGCCAGGAACTACCGTCAATCTCGCGTTAACGATTACATCTCCTGCTCCCATCTGCATAGCACAACTACAACAGTTTTAACTCAAAGCTGATCCGTCCTCGTTCGTATAAAATAAACGATATGTGAGAGATCAGATGACTAAACAACAGTACAGGCATGAAGAGTTCATATACAGACATAAAAGATGCGACAGACAACAATCACGCAAAGACACATTTTCATGACAGCAATAACGCAAAGACCAATTATCATGACATGTCCAGATGAAAAACGAGCGTTCCGCTGTCCAGAAATCAGTTTAATGAACGACATGATTTCAGTGAGATGTAAAGAGAGAGAGAGAGAGAGAGAAGTCTTCCGCCAATCAAGAACGCCAAGCGAAGAAAGCAAGGAAACAAAGCAAAAGCGCGCAAAGGACGTGTGTGAATGTGCATGTTGAGTCAAAGTACATGAAGTAGATGATCGATACCAAAGTCTCGTTACGAGACAGCATTCACCAGTTACAGAAAAACGTTGCGTTCTAGGAGCGTTTCATCTATCCAGTAATGGAGAAATGCGCTGGTTGAAGAGAATCATATTTTGAATGTACTAATCTCAAGGGCTGTGAGAGAAAGCCCATACCTTGCAGACTCAGTTGAGCAGCTTCCCAGTCTCTGGTGCCACAGCTAGGTCTTGCAGAATTGCTGCTCGAAATGAAACAGGAACCTGACACTCCCGAAGTGTTGAGTCAGAGCGTTCGGGGACGGCAAAGCCCGTAAAAAAGCGGTGCCTCTCACGAATGAATGCGCACATTGACGGGGCAGCTTGACAGTTATCGAACGACGTTAATGAAGTTGGGAAGGTAGCTGAGATTGAGGAAGTAGATTGATGGCGCACACGCATCGATTCCAGGGGTCCATGTGACGAGTGACTCCTGACTCCTGAGACCCTGCTATTCTGACTTGTACAACTCCATGAATTCTGCAACATAATGGAAGCAATACATAGATGATAGCTCCCGATAGTCTTTGACTAGTCTTATGGATTTCAAAATATGTCCAACTTACTACTCACCTAAGACCTTCTGCTAGACATACCTATAAGGACCTTTGGCCCCTAGTTTTCTATCCAGCAAGTTGGGTGTTTGAGTGGTTTGTCATGAGGCATCCAGTTGTGCACATATGAACACAAGATTGGTCGTTAGATGATTAACGAGGTCTCTCTCATAATTGCACACAATTTGGCACTTCACCACAAACTACCCAAGCACCCAGCTTGCTGGATAGAAAACCAAAGGGGGGGGGGGGGGGGGGGGGCTGGTTGTTACATACCCAATGAAAGGGAAGCATGGCTAAATCTCTCTACTCATCATGAGAATATCATCAATGCATAGTCTTGAGAGTGTGTGAAAGAATGATCACCTCGATGAGGATGAGGTTTGAGGCAAGCCTTCAAGCAAAACAAAACCAAGGAGATCTATATGTGTGTGTGTGTGTGTTTATTAGCTTGTACTATTCAATATTGTAGTGTCATACAAGCTCAAGAGCTAGGCCTAAAACCAAAAACTTTAAATTGAATGTCCCCTTTATTATTGAAAAATCCATACTTGGCAAAGGCTTTTCAACTTGGGATCTTAAGTATTAGATTTTTATTATGTTGAGAAAGAAGTGTGGCTTGCTGGTTGTTGCACTCGAGTCTCTAATAAGGGGTCTAGAGCTCGAGTCCTACTTCAAAGACATGAGGTGTCCATGAAGGGTGAGGGATTTCAATTGTTAAAGTGTGTGTTATAAAAGGTGAAGGATTTCAAATGTTAAAGTGCGACCATTTTTTAAGACCTTTTGTTATGTTATGAATGTCATGAGTGCCTTTTTCTTTCATGGTCAAAGATTGTCAAACTATGGAAGTTTTCCCATAAACATTTTATGTTATTTTATTTAGGCATGTGAAGTGGAAATAGCCAATACACATAATACATGGGGGTAAAGGGATCCCTTGACTGCATAGAACTGTTTTTTTCAAAATTCAAGATTATATGAAGAATAGATCTAAGAATAGAGTCCATGCTTCAAATTTCAAGATTATAGGAAGAATAGATGTAAGAATAGAGTCCATGCAAGACTCAACCCATAGGCGACTCAACTCCCATTCTTGAGGTCCAATGAAATGCCATAGGACTAACAATTCTTCAACAACCATTCTAGAAGTAATTTACATGAGACCTTTCCCATCTAAAGATGTAAACACTTTGAGCTTGCCATCCATGGCATGTGTTCGTGGTATGCCCATTTATGTCTTTTGCGTGGTGGGTAGCTCTTCCACCATGTGAAGAAGACCCCTTTTCTATCAGTTTGTAACCACCTCAATGACTCATTTAGAAGGCATGTGGCAAGGAGAGTAGTAACCTTATCAGTTTGCAACCACCTCAATGACTCATTTAGAAGGCATGTGGCAAGGAGGGTAGTAGCCTCAATGACTCATTTAGAAGGCATGTGGCAAGGAGGGTAGTAAAGACTGTGAGACAATCAATAGTAATGTATGTCCCCTTCACATAAATCCCATGGAGCATACATAGTTTTAAATACAAGTTGGTTAGCATCCAAAGTAGTCAATGTCTCACGAGTTATTATACACACAAGTCCATCATTCTTGTTATGGTTTGCAAAGAACATTAAAAGAAGTGCATGGTTTGTAATGATCATCAAAGCAATAAATATTTCCTTCAAGTCTTACAACGGAAATTCCAAGATTTGTAGAGGAAAATGAAAAAAAGAATATGAGGTATTTGACATGTATGCTTACGTTTGGAGACAAGAAACTTACCAATTAGAAAGTACATATGTCATTGAATACTTTCAAAATAAGCTATGGAGTACAGAATTCAATGTAAAAATTAGGCTATGGAGTACAGAATTCAATGTGAAAATTGATTGTTTAAGGACAACCAATTCAATTCAATAAGACAACCACCAGAAATGTTGAGGATTTTTTTTTTTTTAATGAAGTTTGATATAAGGCCTAATCTTCTCGTATTAGCTTGAACCAATTGAAAGCACATGTGAAGATGGGCTTATGGGACCCTCAAATCCCACAAACTAAGGGCTAGATGCTTGACATGGGCAAGATTACAAAGTCCGAAGGTTCACTAGGGTGGAAAGGGACAAGCCTAAAGACCAGCATAGATATTGGTTTAAACAAGCCCAAAGGCCCAAAATAAAGTCCACCTGGTCCGAAGGCCAAATACATGGTGCTCGAAGGCCAAATTCCATAGGCCCTAAGGCCAACTTTTTTCATCCTACCTGGTAGGTAGGGAGATGTCCCCTACCAGGAGGCAACCCATTGTGATCTTTAAATTCCATCAAGTACAACCGTTTGATTTGAATGATGCATCTTGTCAAGATAAATACAAACAAAGACATACAAATATTGAACCACATAGACGTGCTTGCTCTCGTTTAATTTCATATCCTAGAAATACCATCAATCACTTTTATAAAAAAGAACAAAGGATACATCATGTGAAGAGAACCAAGTCTTCAAGAACAAAGGATACAACATCTTCCATCGACATAAATATGGGGTAGTGTCATTCTTATGACTCTCACTCAAAACAATCTCTAACATCAACTCATCTTTAGTTGAGAAATGAGAAATTATATGATAAATCAACTCAACTAGAGCTGTGAAGGATGCAGCTTGCATCAAATATCAATTCATGCAACTTGAGTCAAATATTAACTCACAAGAAATTGGAATTTATAAAAATTGTATCAATCCATATATGAAATTGTTATCATGGTCCACGCTCTCATGGCACTATATATATTTTGAAAATCTTGACAGAGTCTCCTCTTTCCTATTAAGAATGGTCACCATAAACGAATGATCAATAAAACAATATGTAGGGCATGGTTAGCCCATGTCGATCACACCATATCAAAAATTATTATAAGAACCTATGGAAAAACTTTTCCTTTCAAGAACATCTCCTACATAAACAATTTTCAATAGCAGCATATTAAATCTTAACTTTAACTAGCTCATTACGGGAAAACATGAATCCTCCTTGGGCCTTTTAGATTAAGGGTTGATTAGTGACGGATCAAAGAGAACAGGGTGGTGGATATAGTCTAGTCCCTTAATCACATAGGATAGGCATAGCCTTCCACTATTTTTGTTTGATCAAGAGGAGAAAACCACTCAGAACTAGTGGTTTTAGTTCTATGAATGGTTTGGAAAGGCATAGAAATTATTTAGAGCCCTTGGATTGGCTCATTGATCCAAAGGTTGAGGTTGGTTGATTAAAGTCCAGGGAACTTTGAATACGGACCCTTGGATATGTGAGAAGGCAATGATTGAGATGAAATTACTCGAATGGATGTGCCTTTTCATGTAGGCCATTGGATGAATACCTAAATCTGATGGCTACAAATCAAATCTTGGACAAGTTAGGTGCCTAAAATCTGAGGCCATTGGATTTAGTGATTATCTAATGGTTGGGATGTCTTGACAAAATGAAAAAGCACCTTTCAACCTTGACCATCGGATGCTAAGCTCATCGGATGGCTGAGAAAAGCCACGAATTTTTGCTTAGCCCCAAGTGCGCTTCAGCGTTGGATCTGCATGTATGTACCTAAGTACTGACTCAGGGACTTGTGGAGAAAGAGACTATACCTCAATCCCCCTCAAGTGCATATAGTGGGGACTCACGCTTTAATTGTCAATCTGAGGAGTATCAAGACCTAGCCGAGTGTATGAAGACATGCATTCAAATAATGGTCAATGCAAATGAGGTCTTACCAAAGGTACAAATAAGTATGAATCCATCACATTCAAGTTTTCAAGGTCAGCTATGGTGTCGCGACACTTGGAATAGTAGTCAATAGTAAATCGAGCTTTTCTCTCAGCTCCAAACTCCGAATATAGTGAATAGCGGGTTTGTTTCAAAGCTCTCAAGAAGACGCATCCAATGGCAGTGGTATTTTCACTCAATTTTGACACTACTGCTTCAAGTTATGAGCAGAATACTGAGTCGTGGGATTGATCTTCCTACACTTCGGCACTTCCTACATGTCACACACACCTTACCTACAACAAACAAGCACTTTCATGGATAGACATCACTTCCAAGAACTCTTTCCAAGCATCACACATGCATGCAAGCTCACAAGGAAGAAGTTACGGAGAGGAGAAGACACAAATTCGAAATTTTGTGCTCTTGATTCTGACAATGGCAAAAAGTACTACAAAGAGTCACAAACTGACTTATATACATGTGCCCTAAAAATGGTCCTTTCACACAAGAGACCGGCACTTTATTAACTAAAAGGCTAATTTCCTACTAATTTACAAGGGTAAGTTACAAATCTCTATGGGTATGCATCTAGAAGACTCCTCTAGTGCATTTACATCGGAAAATATATTACAACATGGCTATAATACAAAAAGAAAGTGTCCAATCGAAAAATTTTGGGGCCCATCTTTTTCGCTGCCTCTTTGCTCTTCTTAGCTCTGCAACACTCTCCCCCTCTTTGTCTCTATCGTCCCTTGACAGGCTTTGCTTTGTTTTTAGTGTTGTACCTGTAGTTGCTCTGGTTCCTTATTACTGATAGATCTTTTATAGTTGACCACTGCCAGCTCCTGTGGAAGTCGTAATGATATAGTTTCACTAGTGGTCAAGGAATAGATCATAACTTGGGACATGTTGCATTGGTCTTGGCCTCCCCCTTTTTTTTTCACCGTTCACAACCCGTGGAGATGGACTACTTAAGATTTGTAGTCTACTTCACCAATAACCTCTTTAAATCTGGGTTGATGTGTTAAGTCAAGCTGCCACGCATGCAACCAGTGGAAGGTATGAAGGTGTGGATCTTCAGCCTTCGATCTGGATCTTCCAAGGATCCAGATGTTGAAGGACCTTCTTGAGGCTCAGGATCTGCCGAATACCTTCTTGCACTTCTTCATGGATATTTGTTGGCCTTGATCCGTCCTTGCCGCTTACATCCCTTCCCCTGTTGTATGCGCCTGCGGGGCTCTGTGCAGAGATGGGTGTTGCGTGCCCCTGCGAGGCTTCCTGTAGAGATTTGTCTCCATCTATAATACCTTTAATGAAGCTTCTTTCTTGGTTTTCTTCTTCTTTTCTTTTTGCTGGACTCTCCTTCAACACTGCCCCTCCTCCTGAACTCTATCGTCCCTCGATAGGCTTTGGAATGCGGAGGGGGTATGTTGTGTAAACCTTTTGCTCTGTCTCATTAAGCAGATTAGCTTCACGTATCATAAGTTGCTTCCATTGTTTAGCTTTCACACCGTCATGTGGCGGCTGTCTGTGGTTTGTGAAGAAGCTCAATTCATATGCCACCATCCTAGCATTCAGATTCATTGACATTTTAAAGAAAATTTCGGAATCAATTTCAAAAAATCTGGAAAAAAAAAATGCTTCCTCGAAGGTTTGCATGTATTGACTTGGCAAGAACATGAGCCTTGAATAATACGCCATGATTGTTGGGCGGCTGAGCATAACAGATAGATAAAAAATAAGGATATCCGTGCCCTGGTTAATGCCAATGAAATTCAAAAATGTATATGCTACGTGTTTGAACACTCCCAAAACTGTAAGTATCATGTTGGGGATTTTATTAGTCATCTTGATAGTTAGATCAAGTACTGTTGCATATCGGCGTAGCCAAAATTCAATGGTTTTCACCATGTAATCCTCAGTCGGCAAGTAATTGTGAGGTGGTCTTGGAAGCAGAGGATAATTTAACCATTGTTTATTGAGTACTCCACTCTTTTGCATATCCAAAAATTTGCGTGCTTCACGGCGACGTGGGGTTGGACAAAAGGAAGGATTTACATGTAGTAAATATGGTGCTGCTTGCCAGTGCACCCGCAAAGTAGGATTTTTCTCCAAAAATTTCCTTCTCCATAAAGGTTGTGCAACTTCAAATTCTTCTTGAGTGTAATTGAATGTGTTTTCTTTGAAGTGCAACTGCTCATCAAGATCCTTTTGCATGATCCTCTTTATATATTGTCATTTCTGCTCTTTCAATAGCTTATACAGAATATTAAACAACTTTATGATTTTATCCAAGTCTTTTCCTTTAATTTTTGCTTCCTTCATGACTTGGATGACTTCATTTTCAAAATTTTCTCTCAATCGGGACACCAATAGTGCCCGTTCCTTCTGACCTATTTTTGCAGTATACGGCATGGGATGATCATCACATGGTTCCGCCATCTACTCTTTTATTGGAGAATGATAGATCAGGGCAGATAGAGGATGTACCTCTACCTCGTCAGTAGGATTCTTTGGTTGTGGCTCTACTGGTGTCCCGATGTTCGCTTTTTGTTTTATTTGAGCTTCCAATTGTGCAATACGTTCAGTCTTTTCTTTAACTTCATGAAGGGCGGTCTGGAGCGCATCTTTGGCCATGAGAAGCTCATTGCCGATTTTTGCTATTTGATCTGCATCTTCATTATAGATTACCAAGAGTTTTTCTTCAGTAGCTTTGAGTTGTTTCCTAAGCTCATTTGTGTCTTGGATGTACTTTTATTCCCATTCTTCTTTTAGGCCTTGCTCTTGTTTCAACAGATTTGCATATTTTGCAATCTGATCGTTCAATTCCTGGTGACTTGCGCTTGCCTCTTGTTTTTCTATTGGTTGGTCATATAGCAATGTCGTCATCAGTTCTTTATTCCTATTGCATAAATTATCGTTTTCCTCCATGTATACTTTGAGCTGCATTTCTAACATATTGCTTCTAGCCTTCATTCTCTCTTTGTCAGCTTCACTTGCTTCATGTTGTCTTTGTAGCTCCATCAGTTGTTCCTGGAGCTTGTGATTCTGCTCGATTAATGTAGTGCATTGTTCTTTGACTTCTATTATTTCTGTCTCTTTAGCCGAAACCACTTGTTGAACTTGGATCAACTGTGCAGACAACTATTCACTCATCACTTGAAATTGATTCTTTTCTCGCATGGCTTTGTCATAATCTGCGTCTGTTTCCATCATTTGTTGCTGCGTATCCATGGCCATTTGTATCATTTGTTTGACTATTGGTTTTAGTTGAGTAACATCCACATTTAACGATGTTGTCGGGATGCTAGGTTCTTCACTTGTGATTACATCTTTTCCTTGTGCCACATGCAATGTTGTGTCGTGGGGCTATCGAATATGAAGTTGTATCTTTGGCTCAGCCTCCTTAATTCCTGTCTTTCCCTGGGGCGTATCATCAAGGATTTCAATCACAATTTGTTCCTTATTTTGTTGTAAATGCATGTCTTTTTCCGCGCTTGTCTGTCTTTCTTCCTTTATTGGTGGGACCGTATCTTTATGTGTGATTGAAGTTTCCTTTATGCTGATTTGTGACTTTTCGTTCAACTGAATGAGGTGTGTTTGTTCAGTTGATGCTTCTTGGTTCTGTATACGTGATTGTTGATTGTCGGGGGTGACTTCGACCTGGTTTATCTCCGTCCATTCCTCATTGTTTGTTTCTGTTCTTATGTTAGTGTCCAAGGTGTCCTTCTCAGGACTAGATTCCTCATTAGAACTTGAATCCTCCAGTGCTAATTCTTTATATCTGGCAGCTAGTTCTGGAGTATGTTCCATGTCCTTTTGTTGTTGCCTTCGTCTTTCCTGTCTATATTGATGTCCTTGGACATTGAGGTTCACTTGACCCTGCATGTACATATGCGTTTCTTCTAGTGCCGCTGAGAGATCTCTTTTTGTGATGGGTGGCTGTGTCAGAGGGATCTTTGGTAGTGTATGTGCTTGCTTTTATTGTGGTGTTTCTTGCGTCGCTTCATCTCTAGCATGCTTAGCCCCTCTCACTGTTTTCTTGGAATTTGTTCCCACTTCTTCTATGGAGATAATTGTTTTCTTTTTCTTTGGAACAGTAGCAGACTTTACATATTTTGCCATTTCTGTGGAGTTTGGCATCAAACGTAGACATTCTTTCATCTCGAGAGCCTCATAGATTAGCAAAGTCAATGCCGAGCTTCCATTCAAAAACTTCTTCTGACTCCATTTCTTCTTGGCTTCGAATAGGCGGTCTTGAATATATGGAGTAAAATTGACTTGATTCCCAATTTGCCTCATCGCATGGGAGAGAAATTGAACTACAATTTTTTGAGGCGTATACATGTTCATGCTGGGAAAACAAAAATGTTGATGCACTAATCGAACTGATTCTTCTATATCCGTTCTATTGATTTCTAGAAAGGTTTTCTTTTTTGCATCATGACATTCATCTTTGACAGTAGTGAGACCATGCTGACTCCATCCAGAAGCTTTGTTGATGACTTCATGCGTGAAGCAAATTGTTTTCCATGCACTTGTTGTGTTGATCACTTTAGCTTCCGGGATTGACGATTTATCTGCTGCGGACTAGAGCGTGTTCATAACTTGTGTGCATCTCTAAAAATCTGGCCTGATCTTTTCTGATCCAAGCCTATCTAGTGTGAGGAATGGGATGGGTTCTAATGCGTGAAAGTTCATGACAGTCTTGCTGACTAGTCGCTCTTGTGCACAATTCCTCATAGGGGCTTTTATTGGAAATGATGCCAGTAGTGAGGTTCATTGTGTTAGGAGAGTGTGCGAGATTGAGATTCTGTGTACTCTCACATGAAGTACTTGATGGTGTGGTTTCCATAGTGGAGGTGAATTTAAATTCATCATCATGCATGCATGAGTGATCTCTCGGGCCTATACACTTGGCTTTGACAGGTCGTTCTTCTAACATGCTAAATACCTCACGGTTCTCTATCTTGGCTGATATATAACCCAAGGCTAATTGGATAGTCACTTCATATTCATATATCCAATCTTGACCCAACACAAGTTCTTCTAATAAATCTTGATCATGACACATCAAGAGTTTTTGTTGCATCGTGTTATTTCCGAGATGTAGTGACAAGGCAATCTCGCCTATGCATTTAGTAACTTTTCCCCCTATTCCAATCAGTTGTGCTTTAGATGGGCGAATTCTTCCTTGAGTTTCTGAGTCAACCAAGACTTGATACAACTCACAACTGCGCCTGTGCCAATGAGAGCATCCACCAAGTGGTATTCTCCTGTTCCAGCGCCCAAGTTCAAGTAAGGTTGCTTCGTTTGATGTCCTAGGTTTTCAGAGGCTCTAAAATTAGCCATTGGGATGAGTTCATCTCCTTGTCGATATCTTTCATCTCTCTCCCTCATCCATTCCTTCCTTATTCTTATTCGTTCTAGAGCTTCCTGTCTAACTTCTTCTCGTATTCTTTCATCCTTTTCTGGCCTATTTTTTGCTGTTAGAAGTCATGACATTATTTCCTCTGTCAATGGCTCTAAATACTTTTTTACTCGACAACCACTTATATAGTTTGGAAATACTTCTCTATCTAAGGTTGCTAAGCTGATGGCTCCGCTGGTAGATATCCGATTGATGATCAAGGGCCCATATCCTCTTTTTTGTAGTTTCTTTGCATGTTGCTTCAAAATATAAACCAGTGTTGGTGTGAGGCAATCAACAATTGAAGTTTTGATGAAGGATTGAAGTCAAGGACTGAAGAAAAGATCAAATTATGAAGCATGAAGGAAGTGCATATCCAGAAGATGAAGATGTGTACACATATGTACATTAATTTAGAGTTAGCTCACTTATATTTTTATATTTATGAGCTTGTAAATATTTGACTATATATATAAGGGAAAATATCGGGGCAAACATGAGAGAGTGTAGAATACAAAAATTTAGAAGAATTAGAAGTGATTAGATACTTGAGAAGTATGAAGATTAGCTCTCTCATCCAGATGTAAAGTTTTCTAGTAATGAAGAAAAATTGCACCCAATGTTTCTGTGCATTCTCCTTCTGTGCTTGATCATTTCTAGAATCCTTTTGTAGACATCTAATTCCATAGTTAATGAGTCTATGGTTAAAAGCATTTGCATAAACGGGTTCTAGTTTGAGAGAACCAAGTGTTAGAAGTTATAGGTGTCTGAATCGACTTCTCAGAAGAACAGTTTTAGACATAGGTGACTTGATGAGATCATTTCTCAAGATCTACTGAGTCTTTTGAAATGATTTAACTTGGAGAAGGTGTGCAAACTATAGGCAACAGCTTGTGCAAAGTTTTATAAAAAACTTTACACAATTGATAACTCAATGAGTGAGTTATGTGCAATAGACTTTCTGTGTAGTCACCTTCTTCAGAGTTTGTTCAAGAATTTGAAAATTAAGTATTGATCCTCCAAATTGGTGAAGTTTTTAAGATACTCTTGATATAGAGGTGCTCTAATTTCAAGAGTATCTTGTTCTTTTGGAGATTAACACTCTCCATCAGTGGTATCAGAGCAGGAAGTATCAAAATTGAAGGAAGAAGGACCCCGACTACTGCAGTCATAAAGAATTCAACAATTAAAGACTCAAAAGGTGAAAGCTTGAGAGAAAAGCTTGAGAAGGAGGCCATACGACATCAAGGAAGACAAAAGGAACTTCATTCAAATTAAAGGTAACCTTATCCCTCATAAAGCTTGAAGGATTTAATACACAGGTGAAGAAAGGATGGGAGATTCTCTTCAGATAGAGAAACTGGATAGAGAGAACTATCCAACATGGTCAATGAGGATGGAAGCTCATCTTATGAGCAAAGACTTGATAGGTTATATCACAAGTGAAGAAGAAAAGCCTCAATTCAGAGATCCTAGTGTTCCAACTAGGGATGAATTGTCAGAATTGAAGACTTGGATGAAGAGAGATGCTCAAGCCAGGAGGATTATCTATATGGCAGTTAATGACTACTTGCTACCTCACATTAGAGGTCTTGAAAGTGCAAGTGATATATGGAATGCTTTGGAGGAGCCTTTCCAAAACACCACAAAGTCAAGGAAGGCATCCTTGTGGGCAGAATTTACCACATTTAAGAAGAAGGCCTCTCAATCTATCTCAGATTATGTAACAAGAATGAAGGACATTGCAGATGCATTACAAGCAGTTGATGAAGACATTGAGGAGGATAAATTGGTAAGGCAAATCCTTACAGGTTTGAGAGGTGATGACAAATGGAAGCCATTCATTTTGTCTACTGAATTATCACTTGATCATTTCACTCCTCATTTAAATCAGTTGCTAGGACATATGCTAACCTTTGAGCAGGATGTCAACGATGAAAGTGATAAGAGTGCAGGTCAAGAAATGTATTCAAAGGATAAGAAGAAGAATAGCAAAGGGAAGCAACAAGCAAATGAAGATGAAGGTACAACTAGCCAAGCCAACTTCCTAAGAGGAAGAGGAGGTGGCAAAGGTAGAGGAAGAGGCAGAAGCAATAAAGATGGAGTCAAAGCTTGCTGGATTTGTGGTAAGACAAATCATTTAGCTAATGATTGTTGGCATAATACTCAGAACAATGGTGGATATAATCAGAATTTTAATTCAAGAGGAAGAGGTGGCAAAAATCAAAGAGGTAATTTTAGAGGTAGAGGTAGTAGAGGTTATTTTGGAAGAAATGCAGGTAGAGGATTCCAAAGCCAACAATACAACAATACTTACTACAATTATGCTTCAGATCAGAAGGAGGATTCAACATTGATAATGAATGCAACTTGTGAAAGGCAAAGTGAAGATCAAAGAGTCTTCTACATTGACTCAGGATGTAGCAATCACCTGAGTGGTAACATAGCTTTGATGACTGATTTGGAGAATAAGGTAACTAATCATGTAGTTCAAACAGGTGACAATACAAAGCACAATGTGAAGTCAATTGGATCAGTGAAGGCCAAAGGTGGAAGTACTCTCTTGAGTAAGGTTTTGTATGTTCCTACAATTCCTAAGAATCTGATAAGTGTAGGCCAAATTATTGAAAAAGGAGTGTTTGTGGAAGACCCTAGCAATGTGTATAAACAAATTGTTTCAGGGAAGAAAGAAGGAAGACTCTTCACATTGCAGAATCAAGGTAATGTTGGTCATGCCTTGGTCACTTATGGAGGACATAAGATCTCTGAGTTAGATCTTTGGCACAAAAGACTTGGACATTTCAATGAAAGAGGTATTAAAGAGATGGTTAACAATGGTTCAGTGCTTGGATTGCCTAATGTTGCAGGTCAACATATGACATACAGATGTGAGGCATGTCAATTAGGTAAGGCCCATAAGCAATCTTATTCCAATCATGGTTTTATGTATTCAGAGAAGCTTGAATTGGTACACACAAATGTGTGGGGACCATCAAAAGATTTCAGTATCAATGGTTCAAGGTATTATGTGATTTATGTTGATGATGCTACTAGGTGGATCACTATTTATGTGATCAAAGATAAGTCAGAGGTATTCAATACATTTAAGCATTGTCATGTGTATGCAGAAAGAATTACATGTCAAAAGTTGAAGAGACTAAGGTCAGATGGAGGGGGAGAGTATTTCTCTAATGATTTCAGTGATTACTTGTGGAATGCAGGTATAAAAAGGGAAATTACTTGTAGGTACTCTCCTCAACAAAATGGTGTAGCAGAAAGGAGGAATAGAACTCTTGTTGAGTTTGCAAGATCCATGATGAAGGAGAAAAATTGCCCTAATTATTTGTGGGCTAAGGCTGTAAATACAGCCACATATTTGGTCAATAGGTTACCATGTAAATCTTTGTAGGGTATGACACCATATGAGGCATGGTGGGTTAAGAGACCTACTCTAGATCATTGCAAAGTATTTGGATGTTTTGCATATGCATATGTGCCATCTCAATTAAGGCACAAATTGGAACCTAAAGCTGAAAAGTATGTGTTCATTGGATATGATGATAATCAGATGGGATATAGGTTGTGGAGTCCATCCACAAAACAATTCCTAGTGTCAAAGGATGTTACATTTGATGAGCAAGGTACTTGGTATGCAGGTACAATCAATATTTATGCAGGTGATGAAGAAGTTGTGAATCAAAAGAAAGGTAAATCAAAGGTTCAGATATTTGATGAAGAAGAGAACAATGAAGTACAGGTTGAAGTTGAAGAAGTGCCAGGGTTTGATCCAGAATATGATGAACTAGAAACCTCAAGAAGTGGAGAACTCAGAAGGTCATCAAGACACAAATGGCAACCTACAAGGTATAGCTATGACACTTCTTTTTTGGCTACCAAAGATTATACTTATATGATAAAGGCAGATGAAGATCCTTCCATATATGAAGAGGCAAAAGGTAAGGAAAATTGGGAGAAAGCTATGCAGGAAGAGTATGATGCATTGATGGAGAATCAGACATGGGATTTGGTTCCTAAACCAAATAGTCAAAAGATCATTGGATGCAAATGGGTCTACAAGACAAAGAGGTTTGCAGATGGAAGTGTTTCTAGGTATAAAGCTAGACTTGTTGTGAAAGGTTTTGCTTAAACATATGGTATAGATTATGATGAGACCTATAGTCCTGTGGCAAAGATGACAACCATCAGGACACTCATAGCAATTGATGCATGTAAAGGTTGGAAATTATGTCAATTAGATGTGAAGAATGCTTTTTTAAATGGTTACATTTCAGATGATGTTTTCATGGAGCAACCACAAGGATTCAGAAATGAAAGGTATCCAGATCATGTATGTAAGCTCAAGAGAGCTTTGTATGGTTTGAAGCAGGTCCCAAGGGCATGGAATTATAGACTTGTGAAGTTCTTGAAGGAACTTGGTTTTCAAGTATCTAAAGTAGATAGTAGTTTGCTTGTTCAAGCAAGTGATGATGGGTTCATTTACATGTGCATATATGTTGATGATATAATTCTTACAGGTACATATAAGTGTAGAGATTTTGTTCAACGGACATCACCATCTGATAAATTTGACAACCAAGCCAATCTTGCCTAATGCTAAAATTGAGTATATATATTTTTTGACCCCTGGCACAAACAAAGCAAATGAAAATGTGAAAGAACTACCATCAGGGGTAGTCAAAATGATCTTACAAACTCCCATGATAAGATAAGAGGAGTTGTTTGCACATATGATAGTATTCCCTATAGGGGGATGGTCAAGTGAACTGAAGAAATTGTGTTGCAAGGTAATATGTTTGGTTGCCCCACTATCAAGTTACCAAAGATTTGATTCTACTGCAGACATACACTATTCATGGGAAGATCGGTCATAGCTGCAAACAATAATAAATGACCATTCTTCATTCAGCACAAGGTTAGTAGACTCTGTTTTAGGTGTAGAGGCCTCTACAACAACCATTCCATCCTCTTTCTTCTTCTTAAACTTATGTGTTCCTCAAGTAGCTTTGATGTGAACCTTTTCCCTATACGTGGGCACTTTTTACTCTAGTCTTGGCTAGAGATTTTTTCCCATGTTACCACATACATGATTCACTCATATGTGGTGGTACTTTGTACTTAGGGATATTATTTAGCTCTTACTTTTGTTCAGTTCATCATCAATAGAGAGAGCTATTCCAGCCATCCATCTTCTTCATGTGTGTTGCTGCATTTGTGATCCTTGTGTGTGCGTCTCATGTGTCTCTCGCACTTCTACACATACCCAATAGTGGTAATAGAGTAGGTTCAACTCCTTCTCAAGTTTTGGTTTTTTGTGTCGTGACACAAACACACTTTTAACTGTGCAAATTGACTTCAGAGCATAGAACAATGAATTTTAGCAGATAAGAAACATTTCCACCAATTGCACTGGGGTTTTACCCCCATTTCAAAGCCATTCATGGACTCAGAATCACCATCAAAGTGACGGTTTGTGAGCTGAAATTTCAGCATTCATTTTAGCTTTCATCGAAGTAAATATTTTGTCACATTCTTGTTCTTTAGTGAAATGGCGTGCATCAATGATGTGTTTGGCATGCTTGAAGCTGAAAATAAGCTTGATGGACCAACTATCCAATGTGGTCTTACATGATGAAGCATGTTCATGTTGCAAAAAAACTTTGGAACATAGTGGCAAATGTAGATCAAAGACTTGCAGGTTCTTCTACTTCACTGTCTACTATCACAGATGGAGCTTCTTCTTCAAGTAAAGTGGTTTCTCCTTCTCCACCTACATAGGAACAAATTAGATGGGATGCAAAACATGCTCAAGCTCATGCATTGATTGTGGTTTCTTTGAAGCATCATATAGCTCAACATATTCGGCCATGTTCTACATCAAGACAGGCATGGGACACTCTTGCTTCTTTGTATGTCGTGTGTAATGAAGCATGTGTTGCATACTTGAGGAAGCAACTTGAGGATGTATGTATGGCTGAAAATGAGTCTGTGGATGTGTAAGTGACATGCATCAAGGACTTGAAAGAGCAATTAGCAAACATAGACTAGATTATTCCGGATGCATCACTCATTTCTACATTGTTGAAAGGATTATCAGAATCTTTTCAAAGCTTTGCTAGTACACTCCGTTTGGTTGCAAAAAGGAATCCCAATATGTATGCATTTGATGAGGTTGTGTCTCTTCTTTTGCAAGAAGAGCAATCTAGACTCAATAGGAGTGGTCTGATTGAGGGACTGCAAGCACTTGCTATCTCACAAAAAGGGAAAAGCAAGTATGGTTCAGCTTTGGGTTCATCAAAACCAAAGCCTCAACCTTCCTCTTCCACTCATTCCTCTAATGATGCTGATTTGCAAAAGAAGAAGAGATGCAAATATTACTGAAAGGCTAGTCATACTATTTATGAGTATAGAAAGCTTGCTAAGCGCAATGAAAAAAAGAAGGAATTGGGCATGCCTATTGTTAAAAATTTAGCAAATGCAAAGAATGATGAAGCTAACATGGCTCGATTTTTGGGCATGTTTTGTTACATGTCATTATGATGCATCTTCGGATTCTAAATGTATGGTTGTGAGTGAGGTTGATTTGGATTGGTTCTTTGATAGTGGTGCCTCAAAGCACATAACATCATGCAAAAGCTTTTTTGCATCTTTGAAAGATGCACCCAAAAGAGGACATGTTGTGTGCGCAAACATTGCCTGTTATCCTATCATTGGAGTAGGAGAAATTGAGCTTATGGCTATAAATGGAGGTGTGACTCTCTTGAAATATGCACTGTATGTACCCGGTATCAACAAAAACTTAATTTCAATTCCATTGACTATCAAAGTTGGACTTCATGTACACTTTGTTGATGATAAGCGTATGGGTCATGATTTCAGCAATGGTGATGTTATCGTGATGTCCCATACATTATGTAATGGTTTGTATCGCATGGATACATACAAGAGGGCTACCTCAAATACCTTGGTTGCTCATACTTCTTCCATAGCTAAAATGGAGCTTTGGCATGCTCGTTTTGGTCACTTGAACTTCAATGGTTTGCTTTACTTGCAAAAGAAGGAAGTGGTTATTGGTTGCCAACACTCGAGTCCATTGAAAAGCATGCATGTGAAGGTTGCATTCTTGGAAAGATGCATTGCTTTTTTTCCAAAAGATAGTCATACACACACTACAAGAAAATTGCAGCTTGTTCATAATGATGTATGTGGTCCCATCAAAACTCCATTTTTTGGGAAGCATATATATTTTGTTACCTTCCTTGATGGTGCTACTCGCCATATATGGGTCTATCCTATGAAAGCAAAGAATGAGGTATTTTCTTGCTTCAAAGAATTTTTAGCTATGGTGAAAATTTTTCTTCACAAAAGCTTTTGACTCTACGCACAGATCGTGGTGGTGAATACATGTCACATGAGTTTAATGATTTTCTTCGTGAAAGAGGTATTTCACACCAATGTACGGTGCCATATACACCTCGGCAAAATGGTATTGCCGAGCGTAAAAATAGAACTCTACTTGAAATGGCGTGATGTATGGTTAAAGGAAAGCAGCTTCTTGACAAGTTTTGGATGGAAGCAGTCATGTCTGCAAACTATGTGTTGAATCGCTACCCTACAAAAGCATTGAAAGTCATCACTCTATGAGGCTTGGAATGGACACAAGTGTATGGTTAGTCATACGCGTGTGTTTGGTTGTTTGGCATATGCTCTTATGTCATCACAACAACGTCACAAACTTGATGGGCAAGGCAAAGAAATGTATATTTGTTGGTTATAGTGTTGAAAGTAAAGGATATCGCTTGTACCGTCCATCAAAGAACACAATTATTGTGAGTCGAGATGTGGTATTTGCTGAAAATTCAGTGTTCCCTCTACTTGAATGCAAAAAACAGCCAATACTTAGCTCACAAGATGTGTTTGATACACTTATGCCTTTGTTCCGAAATGGTGTGCTTGACTATGGCCATGTAGATCAGTCGATTGAGGCTCAAAGGGCTGAAAAATTCTAGTCAAATAGGGCTGGAAATGTAGAGAATTTCCAGCCAATCATGGCAAAACATTTTCAGCCAAAAATTATCAAAACTGTTGGAAATTTCCAGCCACATCATTGGCTGAACATTTGCATCAAAATATGGCTAAAAATGAGCATGAAATTCAGCCCACGCATGATATACATGTTGATGATGTATTACATAATGAACGCATGTCTATCAAAAGTACACAATTAATGCCAAAGTGGCTGAAACAAACTTTGCAGGATAGCAAATTGAGTGCACCTTTACTTGGTAGAACAAGATCAAGCTCTCACCATGCATCAAGTAATTTTGTGAATTATTCTCTTATTGCAATAGCATGTAATGAAGAGCCACTTACTTTTGAAGATGTGTGTGATGATAAACAATGGACGAGTGCTATGCAATCAGAAATGGATTCCATACATAGGAATGGTACTTGGGAGTTATGTGAATTGCCAAAAGGAAAAAATGCCATTGGTACAAAGTGGGTTTACAAGATTAAGAGAAAGTTTGATGGTAGCATTGATCGCTACAAAGCTAGTTTGGTTGCCAAATGATATGCGCAACAATATGGCACTGACTATGAGGAAATTGTTGCACCTACTTCACTCATGACTACCATTTGTACCATGGTTGCATTGGCTACCCATCGAGGTTGGAAAGTACATCAGTTGGACATAAAAACATCCTTCTTGAATGGTGATTTGCAAGAAGAGGTTTATGTGAAGCAATCTCTTGGATTTGCCATGAAAGGGCAAGAGCATATGGTTTGTTGCTTGCATAAAGCCTTGTATGGTCTCAAGCAAGCTCCATGTGCATGGTATGACAAAATACATAAGGATTTGGTTGCTCTTGGCTTCACATGTAGTTCAATTGAAAGCACACTCTATGTACGCAAAGATGGGGCTGATCTTACAGTGCTTGTTCTTTACGTCGATGACAAACTCTTGACTGGGTCATGTGATGCAAAACTTGACATTCTTATGGCTGATTTGCAGTATACTTTTGATGTCACTTATCTTGGTCTTTTGAGCTATTATCTTGGTATCCAGTTTGTATCCGTTGATGAATCTTTGCATGGAGATTGATGCCACTACGCATATTCTCATGACTGATAGTTAAAGTGCTTTGGCTATTGCACAAAACCCAGTGTTTCATGCATGGACCAAACATATTGAGGTGCATTATCACTATGTGAGAGAGCACGTTCATGCGGGAGATATTGATTTGGTATATGTGCCTACACAGGATAATGTGGCAGACATATTCACTGAAGCTCTTCCATGGGAAAAGTTTGAAGCTTTTTGCAAAGATTTAGGCTTATTACCTTGTGGGGGCTGATATGTCACTCCCTATATGTGTTCACATCATTCACTCCAGGGGGGTTTGTTACACTTATGTGTTACTCAAGTAGGTTTAATGTGAACCTTTTCCCTATACATGGGCACTTTTTACTCTACTGTTGGCTAGAGGTTTTTTCCCCATGTTACCACATACATGATTCACTCATACGTGGTGATACTTTGTACTTAGGGATATTATTCAGCTCTTACTTCTATTCAATTCATCATCAATGGAGAGAGCTATTCTAGCCATTCGTATTTTTCGTGTGTCTTGCTACGTTTGTGATCTTTGTGTGTGCTTCTTGTGTGTCTCTCACACTTCTACACACACCCAACACTTCTTTGCCTCTTTTGCAGCCAATTTTTTGACAACTCTTTATGACATGATCAATAGTGTTGTATACACCTCAACATAATGGGTTGTTGAACAGAAGAACATATCACTCATAAAGATGGCGAGCTGTATGGTCAAGAGTCAGACTGTACCACATACTTTTTGGCTTGAGGCTATTATGTATGTAGCATAACTTAATAGGTGTCCCAGTAAAGCATTGCACTTTGTCACTCCATATGAGGCTTAGAATGGTCAAAAGCCATCTGTTGCTCACCTGTGTGTTTTTGGTTTGTCTGCCATATGCATTAGTGCATGAACAACAACTCAGGAATTTGGATGATAAAGCAGTGAAATGTATTTTCATTGGGTACAGTTTTGAAAGCAAAGGCTATTGTCTATATCATCCACATACTAAATGCATTTTGGTTAGTTGTGATGTTGTTTTTGTGGAAGATGCTATTCAACCATTACTTTCAAGTACCAAGGAGACATCAGTTAGCTCCAAAGACATGTATGACACCTTGGTACCTCTTTTTATAGGTGGACAATCTAGTGCTGGTCCAAATGAGGCAACTTTTTAACCTTTATAGGTTTCATGTGATGATGCAGATCATTCCATTTCTGATGCAGATTTACATGATGCACTTGTTGATGAGAGAACTGATATAGAGCACGCAAAAACTATGCCTAAATGGCCGATGTAGACTTTACGAGATAGCAAATAAGATGCACCTCTATCATATCATACTCGTTCAGGCTCTCATAGTGCTTCTTTTGCATCAAAATGCTATGTTATGGCTGCCTCTAATCTCTATGATGAGAATGAGCCTATTTTGTTTCATGAAGCACAAAATTCTAAAAATTGGATGGCTGTTGTGGGATCAAAATATGATGTTACTATGAAAAATGGTACCTAGTCTTTATGTGACTTGCCTCCTGGCAAGAAGTCCATTGATGCTAAGTGGATATACAAGATGAAGTGTAAGCCTGATGGAACAATTGACAAGTATAAGGCTAGGCTTGTTGCAAAGGATTATGCTCAAGAAAGAGGCATTGATTTTGATGGGACCTTTGATCCTACATGCCGAATGACTAATGTTCATAGCATCTGTGCACTTGCAGCTCATCATGGTTAGAATGTACATCAGTTGGACATTCCAATTGCATTTTTGAATGGTGACTTGCATGAAGAAGTGTATGTTTTTCAGCCCCATGGTTTTGTGCAGAAAGGGCATGAAAGCCAAGTGTGTAGGTTGAAAAATGCATTATACGGTTTGAAGCAAGCACCACATGCTTGGTATGAAAAGATACATGCCTACATAATTGAACATCATTTTGAGAATAGTCCAACTGAGAGCACCTTATATGTCAAGCGTGCAAATGATGTGCTTTTGATCATTGTTGTCTATGTTGATAACATGTTTCTCACTGGTCCTCATGAGAAGTATATTGCTGATTTTAAGGCTGATTTGCATGCCTCATTTGAGATGTCTAATTTGGGGCATTTGCATCATTATTTGGGGATTCAATTTATGCAAGTTGATGACGGAATAAATTTGTGTCAAACAAAATATATTGACACACTATTGCAATGTTTTGGCCTTGAAGACTGTAAACCTATTGCCACTCCTATGGAGATAGCTTTACGATTGAGTCTTCACGATGCTGGAGATGCATTTGATGTTGTTCTATATTAGTAGGCTGTTGAATGCTTGATTTACTTATGCATTACTCATCCAAATATTCAGTTTGTTATGTCATAGATGAGCAGGTTCATGCACTGCCTAGGTGTCAAACATTGGCATGCGGTTAAGTGCATCTTTCACTACTTGAGTGGTACTTGACTACTTGGATTGTTTTATCCCAAGGGGGAATCACTACTGCTAGATTTACATGCTTTTTCTAACTCTGACTAGGTTGGTTGCTATGACACTTGTGTGTCCACTAGTGGCTTTTGCTTCATGTTTGGTAGCTCATGTATATCTTGGTTGAACAAGAAGTCGCCTATTGTGGTCACTTCCAGTTGTGAGGCTGAGTATAGGGTGACTTTCATAGCAACTATTGAGTGTGTGTCGCTCAGATGCCTTATGGCTGATTTGGGTGTTTAGTCTTTTGCCACCACCATCTTCACTGACAGTTGTATTGGCAGTTGCAAGGAACCTTGTGTTCCATGCTTGCACTAAGCACATTGAGGTGCACTATAATCATGTGAGAGAGAGGTTCTCTGCTGGAGAGATCATTTTGGCATATGTGCCCACATAGGAGAACATTGTAGACCTTTTTACAAAGGCTCTAACCAGGGAGAAGTTTGAAGCTTTCCGCAAAGCTTTGGGCTTACTTCGTTTTGTGGATGATTCTGCATAGCTTGACACTTCCTCATACTTGAGTGCCAGCTCATTGTTCACCGCATCACTCCCAAGGGGGATTTGTTGATATATTTAGGTAGTGATGTGTGTGAACACTCTAAGACTATTGAGGCAAATTTTTCCCTCTTTAGGAGGTTTTTTCCCTCGTCTTTTATATACGCTTATAACACTAACATGTCACTTATGTTTGTACATTCTAGTGGTAATACATTCAATATTGTGTGTTGTGATCCAATTTCTTCTTCTTCCTTGTGTCGTTTGCATGCTTTCGCAGACCTCAAACTCCAACAAGAAGATATTGTAAAAGTGCAGATGTATTGTTTTTAGGCTCATCTAAGCGCAGGTGTAGTAGAGATAGAATGATACATTTGAATGTATATTTGATTGAATTTTAAGTTGAAATTTTGTGAAACCAAACTAGATAAGTTCATCTACGTTCGGTATAAAGAAAATGTGATTTGGAGTTTCGGGCTTCAAGAAGATGACCCTGTACATTTCTAGAGTTGGTCGTCGAATGTTCAACCCTTCCAATGAAATGGTGATAAAACTCTGAGTGAATGTTCAAATCAAGTGATTTTTGGGCCCAATGAAAGCTTGAGCAAAGCTATATAAGTTTGTAAAATTTAATAAGTTTTGCGTTAGTAAACATTAGAGATTAAGGCTGCATCAAAAACCACTGGTGGTATTCTCGAATAAAAAAATATTTTGTGGAATTTTGTTTTTGAATTTTAAGAATCTTTTTTCTTGGCCTTTGGATGCATCAATTTAATGGCTAAGATTGAAAGATTTCAAACATTATAGAGAGAATATCTGACATGCGTGGGGACTCTGCTCATCTCATGAATTTTTGTGCACACTCTTTGCACATTTTATGATCCTTGGATGATGAAAGATCTAACGGTTCTCCGGTTTTGGGGCTCATACAAATTCGAGATGCAATCCTCACCATCCAATGACATGTTGTTGTAGAGCTAAGAAGAGCAAAGAGGCAGAGAAAAAGATGGGCCCCAAAATTTTTTTGAATTGGACACTTTCTTTTTGTATTATAGCCATGTTGTAATATATTTTCCGATGTAAATGCACTAGAGGAGTCCTCTAGATGCATACCCATAGAGATTTGTATCTTACCCTTGTAAATTAGTAGGAAATTAGCCTTTCAGTTAATAAAGTGCCAGTCTCTTGTGTGAAAGGACCATTTTTAGGGCACATGTATATAAGTCAATTTGTGACTCTTTGAAGTACTTTTTGCCATTGTGAGAATCAAGAGCATAGAATTTCGAATTTGTGTCTTCTCCTCTCTGTAACTTCTTCCTTGTGAGCTTGCATGCATGTGTGATGCTTGGAAAGAGTGCTTGGAAAGAGTGCTTGGAAGTGATGTATGTCCATGAAAGTGCTTGTTTGTTGTAGGTAAGGTGTGTGTGACATGTAGGAAGTGCAAAAGTGTAGGAAGATCAATCCCACGACTCAGTATTTTGCTCATAACTTGAAGCAAGAGTGTCAAAATTGAGTGAAAAGATAGCATTGGATGCATCTTCTTGAGAGCTTCAAAATGAACCCACTATTCGCTATATTTGAAGTTCGGAGCTAAGAGAAAAGCTCGATTTACTGTTGACTAATGTTCCAAGTGTTGCGACACCATAGCTGACCTTGAAAACTTGAATGTGATGGATTCATACTTATTTGTACTTTTGGTAAGACCTCATTTGCATTGACCATTATTTGAATGCATGTCTTCATACACTCGGCTAGGTCTTGATACTCCTTGGATTGACAATTAAAGCGTGAGTCCCCACTATATGCACTGGAGGGGGATTGAGGTATAGTCTCTTTCTCCACAAGTCCCTAAGTCGGTACTTAGGTACATACGTTTTTGGCACTGTTGCCAGGGAGCGTTGAATCAAACCGAGGCATTCTTGTGATGGTGAATAGCTCTTAGCATTGAAGTGATTAGAGGAGTTGTGAAATTCTATTCTTTGGTAAGTCACTCTCATTCGCACTTACTACTTCTTGCTCTTGGAGTGTGTGTAGTGAGTTGATAGTCTAGGGAAGTGAGTAGAGAGAGGAGTAGGAGTAGGTAGGAAGAAGTAGGTGAGGAGACTAGGAAGCTAGGGTTAGTTTTCAAGTTGTCCTTTCAACCTTTTAGTTAGGTGTTTCTCATAATTATAAAAACCAAAAAAACAGCTCTTGTTTAGTTACTTGTTCTTTAGCAAGTATCGAGAGAGGAAGAGAGCCCAAACGTCAGATATCATGAAAAAACGGGGTGTGTGGAGCAAGGGAAGTGTGAGTAGAAGTGGAAAAGGGACTCGAGAATCCTAAGAGGTGAGCACATGCCATCCTTGCTAAAAAATGTTTTCAATCTCAATCAATGGAGGAAGAAATTACCTGCGGTAAGTGTTGTGAAGGATTCTACAGGGACTGAGGAGATTTCTTTTCTTGATTTACGCACTTGAGAGGGGGGAGACAAGCTCTAGGAACACCTACATTAAGTTGAAACTCAAAATTACTTGCTAAAAATTTGGAAAAAATGTCAAGTGTCGTGTTCTCCTGCGATTGAGTATTGCGACGTCTATATGTCGTGATCTCCTGTGGTTGAGTGTCGTGATATCTAACCATGTCGGATATCGTGAGAATTTTTGTGACATCTGGCAAATATTAGGTATCGTGGGATTTTCTTCGCGACACCTGAAGAGTGTCGAGTGTCGTGATTTATTCCGTGACAATTGACAAGTGTCGGATATCGTGAGAATTTTTGTGACATCTTGCGGATATCGGGTATTGTGGGATTTTCTTTGCGACACCTGACAAGTGTCGAGTGACGTGATTTATTCTGCGACACTTGATGAGTGTCGGATATCGTGGGCTTAGATTCGTGACATCCGTTGGATATCGAGTATCGTGAGATTCTTCTCGCGACATTTGTCAGATATCGAGTATCATGAACTTACTTATGTGTCAAGTATCGAGTATCATGGACTTTGCTTCGCGACATTTGAGAGATGTCGAATATTGTGGAACTCACCTGAGTGTTGAATGTCAAGTGTCGTGGAACTCTGAGTTGCAACATTTGTCAGATATTGGTGTCGGCGAGAATCCCTCTCCATTACTTTATGAGAAATAGAAAGTTTGTTGTGCTTAGGAGCCGAACTCATTTATGTTCTATGTTTATTTTGAAAAATGATAAAGTTGATAAATTTCCTTGTGAAAACACTAGGTTTTACTTGGTAACATTAAGATTTTTGAGATTGTGAATTGAGCAAGTACTACAGATTTAAGTCAATAGTTACAGTTATAACTATGGATAAAATGAGTGATTGTTGTGAATGCAACATTTGTGTGTATGTGTGTGTATAAATATCACTTCACGTGCACTTTTTTTCGTATGACCCTATGGGATTGTGTGTTTAAGTTTGAGCTTGGTATTTTGTGAGGAATATGTGTGTGTGTGTTTTTATGTGTGTAGTTCTGTATATTTATATATGTGTTTCTTATTTTTGCGCATAAGAACCTATGAATTTGTGGAAAACTTTATTGTGATCATTATGGAACCATGCACATCCACGGCAATCGGAAACTTTGATGCAGATTGAAGTTCAAGGAGCAGTTCATAATTGTTGGCAATCCTCATCAGGTTCAAGGTTTTGTGCATGATAGAACTGGAGAAAAGATTGCATCTTTATTTGGCACAAAAGAGGATGTCTTCGACAGTAAAGTCAAGTGTGGTGGCAATCATGCGAAGGAGGTCGCTGTAGTTAGAGGAGGAAGAGAGCATCAAAAATAAACTCGGATCTTTGCATAAAAAGGGGGTTTCATCCGTGAAGAAGGGGAGGCCAATTTCACACTTCATAATATTGGCAAATTTGGCGCAGCAGAAGAGATGCATCTTCGGACTTCGACAGATCTGTGCTCTGAGGAATGAGCGCTGAAAAGGATACAGATGGAAACGCTAATGCATCTGCGTGCGCTGCTTCATAATCATCGTAACGTTGCAATTTACTGATGAAAAATTATGTATGATTTATGATCTGTACATGCAATTCCAACACACATGTATTGTACATGCAATTCCAACACACATGTATTGTATGGATGATTGCATTGGAGGATGATGCTGAATGCTTAGAATCAAGACATATCATCCAGCTTCATTATGCCATTCTTGAATATTGTTTTTATGCACATCAACATAAGATTTAATTAACTTCTTCTTATATTCGATCAACCTAGATTATCTATATATGCATGATATTCAATCTATTATTTTATCACTGACTAAGCGTAATTTGTATACCAATCTTATACCATCAAATAACTAATCTGATGATATCCATATCTGGGATGGGTTAAGAGAGTCACACATTCCAGTGAGGATGACAACAAGTGAGATGAGATTCTACGGCTGCTAGAATGAGGTGATTTGTGAATTTTGCAATGAAATGTTTTTGCTCTAGCTAATAGTAATTTGCAACAGATATTGATTGTCAATTTACAACATATGTAAGGCTTTGTTTTTTTGAAAAATTCATGCTCAAAAGAATAGAAACGAAGATTTCTCAATATTCAACTCTGATCGGCTTTTTCGTGTATGTGTTGTAATGTTTCCAGGTCTATTAGTTCAGTAGACTACATGCGGTACTCGAAGAGCTTTTTTTTTCGTGAGCTTATGTCTTATTTTTTGCCACATGATTGTCATCTAATTGTTTCTCGAATTAATTTACTGTGTTAATTTGCGCTTTCCAACCTTCGACCGTAAAATTCAGTGTCGCGTTTTTATTTCAAATGTGATACGTGTGATTATAATGTTCATTTTTAATGATTTATAGTATAAGCGCACACATATATGGCACATAAAAATATGTTGTTTTGCAATATACTTTCAATCACATTGAAAACGGATCTTAGAAGATGGTGGCATGCACATGACCTTTGATGTAATATCTCAAGTGTGAAAACATTTTTGCACAATTTATCATCACCGTCAGCTTTATGCTTCTGATATAATATCTTTCACTTAATTGGAGAATCTATTAGCATTATTAAACAAATAAAAGTAATAAACATACGTAGGTAATCCTTCTTTCATCTTTACAAAGAAAACTTAAGCTTCATTGAAACAATTATTGAGATTCAAGGGGAGAGTTTTTTCTCACACGCATTTGCAATAGTTGACATTCTGAAAGATTTGTTGGTTTCTATGCTTGAGATTTTTGTACTTATGATTACTCATTCAGAAGCTTAGTGACGAGAATTCTTATGCCTTAAAGTCCATTCTTGCATTGCATACTAAGTTATGGAGCTTTGCTATGCTTGCAACCCCATGATGTGTGAATGTGCATGCTCATGAAAGTTGTCCTATAATCCATGATGTTTTTGATAATTGTATTTTCTCAATTCATCTAATCAATCCACTTGAGCTTGCACCAAGCACCAGGCATGTGTCGTTAGCGAGACGGTTGACTTGATCCACAAGCCATCACAAATCGCTCCCACATCGAGTATCGTCAGGGATCGTGAGAGTTTTCTCGCGACATTCATCAAGTATCGTGACTCTGCAAGTGTCAGATGTCGTGGACTTGCTATTGCGATATTTGGTAGATGTCGAATGTCGTGGAGTTCTGAGACCGATATTTGTCTAGTGTTGAGTGTCGTGTGTTGAGCCTGTGTCAACACACAGGCTCAACACACGGAAATGTTAGTAGTTAAAGTTGGAAATGTTAAGACTTGTGACGGAAATCAGAACTTGTTGAGTAGGGTACTATATGTACCAACCATTACAAAAAACTTGATGAGTGTTGCATAGATTGTGGATATTGCAGGTTAGATTCAACCAATTTGGAGCATTTGTGGAGGATCCCAAGCATGGGTTCAAGGGAATTGCTAAAGGAGAAAAGACAGGTAGACTTTTTACTTTTGAGCTAGAAGATACAAAGAATATTGCACTCTACAATTATAAAGATCAAACACTTTCAGAGCTTGAGATTCGGCATAAAAGATTAGGGCATGTAGGAGAAAGAACCTTGAAACAAATATGCAAGGATCAATGTGTAGTTGGAATACCTAATGTTTCCAAACAACACATGATTTATAAATGTGGTGCTTGTCAGTTTGGGAAGTCTCACAAGTTACCCTTCTCAAGGAAAGGCTACATGCATGAGGACTACCTAGAACTTGTCCATACAGATGTATGGGGACCAAGCAAAGACCCCTCAATCTCAGGATCAAGGTACTATGTATCTTTCATTGATGATTATAGAAGGTGGACTGTATTGTACTTTATGAAGCACAAAGATGAAGTGTTCAGTTGTTTTAAAAAGTATATTGCACTTGTTGAGAATCAGACAGGAAAAAATCTAAAGAGGCTAAGGTCAGATGGAGGAGGTGAGTACTTCTCAAATGAGTTTGAAGCATTCTTGTAGGACAGAGGAATCAAGAGAGACATCACCACAAGGTATACTCCTGAACAGAATGGGGTAGCTGAGAGAAGAAATAGGTTGATTGTTGAAACAACTAGGTCAATGTTGAATGAAAAAAAGTTACCTAACTATCTATGGGCAGAGAGTGTATCTACTGCCACTTACCTCATAAACATGTTACCATATAAATCCCTTGGTGGGATGACTCCTTATGAAGCATGGCATGCGAAGAGACCTTCACTTGATCATTGCAGGATATTTGGATGTGTAGCATATGTACACATTCCTTCTCAGATAAGAGGTAAGGTAGACCCTAAAGCTGAGAAATGTATCTTTATTGGATATGATCCGAATAAGAAAGGGTACAATTTCTACAACCCTTCATATAATGGATTCATGGTTAGTAGAGATGTTGTCTTTGATGAAAATGATTCTTGGTATGAGAATGAATGCAGGACGATTAAACTACCCTATGACTTGGAGGAGGAGTTTCCAAGTCTTGCTAAGGAGGAACCTACTCAAAATGAAGACACCAATTCAGATGATGAAGACATTATCAATCTTGAAGAATTCAAGGCATGGAAGTCCAAAGGCAAACTCAAGATGAAGAAACTTGAAGACATACTTGAATCCTCTAACCAAGCAATCAGAAGATCACAAAGGGAGAGCAAAAAACCTATCAGATATGGGTATGACACCTCTCTTGTTACTAAACACTCTGTTTATCTTGCTAAAGATTTATCAATTGAAGAACCAACAACATTTGAAGAAGCCAACACAAAGGCAGAGTGGAAGGAAGCTATGGATGAGGAGATTGAAGCACTCAAAGAAAGTGACACATGGGAACTAGTACCAAAGAAAGAGTCCATGAAGGTAATTGGATCCAGATGGATCTATAAACTTAAAAGAAATTCCGATGGGTCAATAAACAGGTACAAAGCCAGATTGTTGGCCAAGGGTTTTGCACAAACCCAAGGCATTGACTATGAAGAAACATTCTCACCTATGGCCAAGATGCCAACCATAAGGGTATTGGTAAGTGTGGCTACAACTAAAAATTGGAACATGTATCAATTGGATGTAAAAAATGCATTTCTTAATGGATGGATTTCAGAGGAGGTATACATGTCACAACCTCCTGGCTATGAGGATCCTAACAAGGTAACAAATGTATGCAAATTAAAAAAGGCTCTTTATGGATTGAAGCAGCACCTAGGGCATGGAATCACAGGTTGACCACATACCTTCAAGACCAAGATTTTGTCATGAGCAAGGCAGACACTTCTCTATTCATCAAGAGAAGTATTTCAGAGGTAATATACCTATGTGTATATGTTGATGATATCATACTTACAGGTAATGATGTCAATGGAATCAGACAAATCAAGAACCAGATGATGACGGAGTTCAAGATCAGTGATCTTGGTTTACTAAAGTATTTTCTTGGACTTGAGTTAGTCTATACTAACTCTGGAATTTATATTACTCAAAAAAAATACATACGAGATATGTTGAAGAAGTTTCACTTGTAGGATGCCAAAGTTGCAAGTACTCCAATGGAGGTAAAACTAAAACTAAGTTCCCATGAAGGTGATGAAATTGATGATATTATAGGTTATCAAAGCATAGTGGGAAGCTTGAACTATGCTACCTTAACAAGGATAGATATTGCATATGGAGTTAGTGTGCTAAGTCAGTTTATGCACAAGACAAGGGTACCTCACTTAGAAGCTGCCAAAAGAATTCTAAAGTATCTCAAGGGTACTCAACATCATGGTTTGTATTTCCCTTACACTTCATACTTGGACATTAAGATCTATTCAGATGTAGATTGGGCAGGATGTAAGGATGATAGGAGGAGCACCTCTGGATACATTTCATTTGCAGGTGATAAACCAATATCATGGTCTTCAAAGAAGACCTAGTGTTGCATTATCTTCTACTGAGGTAGAATATAGAGGATTGGATAATGCTACCCAAGAAGCCATATGGATCAAGTTATTGTATACAGAATTGGGTTTGTATACTACTTCACCATTGATATTTGGAGATAATACAAGCTCACTTCACCTTGCAGCTAATCCTATTTATCATGCCAGGACCAAGCATATAGAGGTCCATTACCATTATGTGAGAGATAAGCTATTAAGCAAGGACATTCAACTAAGATATGTGTCAACCAACATGCAGTGTGCAGATTTGTTAACTAAAGCATTGGATGGAGCCAAACTTTGCAGGTTCAAATCATTGATTGGATTGCAGGATATACATGAAGACTGAAGATGAAGACCAAGCCAAAATGTTTGGCTTGAGGGGGAGCTGTTGGTGCAATTCACAAGCCTACACATTTGGCTTGTAGTCCATACATATTTGAAGAAGCATAGGAACCAATGCTAGAAGATAATTACCCTCTTTACTCTTTGTAAAAGTCATATTTGACTTAGAATCTTTGTAAGCACCTACCAAGAAGAACTCGTGGAAAAGTTAGGAGTTGATTGATGGAATATCTCCTATAATGGAGGATCACTTTTTAGAAGAAGCCAAAATTTGAATTCAAATTCAAATTGAAAGTGAACTCTTATATAAATCTCTAAGAAAAAGTAGCGGGTAGAAGACTCATCATCCTGATCATTTCATTGCACTTTCTGAGTGTGTGTGAGGCCTACACTCTAGCCCACACCTTTCTACACCATAAGGCAATGATCTTCATGCCTATGGCATTGTACAACATTGTTCATTAATACATATATCTACATTGTTCAATTCTGAGTTCTCTGTCATAGTCTCTGTGATTCAGTCAACTTGTGGAGATCATATCTCACTCATTTATCCACCAAATTCAAAGGTCTATAGGTTCTTGGAACCAGCTCAAAGTCTTCTACACGCTAGAAATATTTGAAGGATTTCTATTCAGCAATTTCAGAGAAAAGTTCGTCAAAGTGACCACTGGTCGAAGTCTACAACAATCCTAAAAAATCGGGAGTAAAGGTTTACTTGCTAAATTAATTTCTCTGAGCATAGTTAATCTTTTTAAGTAATTCCACTTGGAGTAGTTAGATTTGTAAGCTAATTAGATACCCCTAAAAGGAATTTTTCCAATTCCCACTGTGATGGTCATACTGAACAAAAGATGCAGCAAGTGTATGGTAAAAAGTAGAAGGTTTTCTTGAAGACTTGAAGTTCAAAGTTGTCTGTTTTGATTCAATTTTTTCATACATCATTTCCAAAGTGCATAGGCCATTTTATGGTGTTGTTTGAAAGCTGAGAAGGTCCACTTATCAACTCTGAAGCATCAAAGAGCTGGTACAAAGCAGAATTTGGCAGTACCTACCCATCATCTTGAAGTGTCCATCCATCATTCCCAACAATAGGTAGTGTCAGAGGAAGGTAATTCCTGGCACTGGTTAAGAAAATTGCAAATTCAATTACCATTGGGTGCATTGTTGGAATTAGTCCTGACATTGAAAGAGAAGTTAATGGATCATTTACAAAAGGAACATTCTCCAAAATAGTTCCGAAAAGTAACTATGGGTATGGTCAAAGAGGTATCGAACAAAGTGGTAGACTATGGAGTTCCGAATATTGCAGTATGGTATACAAGTAAAGCTATTCCAAAAGTGCTAATTGATGGAGGATCGAGTATTAATATTGCATCTGCAACCACTTGCCGACAAATGGGTTGGACCAGCATTGAATCAACACCATTTTTTGTTTGAATGGCAGATCAGTCCAGAGTACAACCAGTGGGACTCATTAAGGATATTCCGATCAAAATTTTCCGCATAGTTTTTCAATTACTTTTGTAGTGCTAAAACTCAAAGGTAAGAATCTCGACTACAATTTATGATTGGGAAGACCGTGGTTGAGAAACGCTAAAGTGAGGTAGAATTGGGCCACCAAAACCATCACTTTTCGGAGAGGACATGCTAAATTTTTGGTCTAGTTTAGACTATCTCCCATCCTTTCTTCACCTATACTATCATATCTTTAATCCTTATAAGGAATTAATGTACCTTAGCTTTGAATGTTGCTCCTTCTGATCCTTTTGATAGCCTTTATGTGTCTTCCTTCAGTCTTTCTTCCACACTTTATCCTTTTGAACCTTCAAGGTGTGAAATTTGTATATCTGTAGCAGTCGGGGTCTTCCTTTCCTCAATTTTGATACTTCCTGCTCTGATACCACTGATGGAGAGTGTTAATCTCCAAAAGAACAAGCTATCCTTGATGTTAGACCACTTCTATATCAAGAATAACTTTAAACTCCAACCAATTTTGGAAGACAAGCACCAAACTATCCAGATTTTAGCTAACTGTGAAGAAAGTCATTTCACAGAAAAGTGTGCTGCACATTATTGACTCATTGATTAATCGTTTCTGATGAAACTTTGTAGAATGTGTTGTCTAGAGTTTACACACCTCCTCCAAGTTAAAACACTTCAAAAGCTTAAGTAGATTATGAGAAATGATCCAAACAATCTACCTATGTCTGAAATTGCCTTCTTTGTAGAGTTGACTTTGACGCCTGCAACTTTTAACACACAATTCTCCCAAACTAGAACCCGCTTAAGCGAATGCTTTTAGCCATAGATGGCTTACCTTCCAACTTAGATTTTGACTCCTCATTTGTGTAAAACTTTACACTGTGCACTGAGAACTGACAATTTCTTTGACCATCGGGATTGTGCCTGTTTCAGAAGACACTAAATACTTTCTCACATATACTACACAAAATCCTCTTAGCTTGTTTGCAATTAGACTCTTAAACTTTAACCAAAGATAGATTAACTATGGAATTAGATGTGTGCAAAATTATTTGTGATAAAATCAAACATAGAAGGAGAACTAGAAAAAAGATCGACGCGCAAATCTCTGAACATTCTTTCTATTCAACTCTTCATACATCTGATGGATGATACACTCAATACTCATCATCTATTCAACTCTTTCTCATCTATACTTTATCTCTCTCATCTAATACGATCACACACACACACACACACACACACACACACACACACACATATATATATATATATATATATATATATATATATATATATATATATATATATATATATATATATATATATATATATATATATATATATATATATATATATATATATATATATATATATATATATATATATATATATATGAGTATTGATTCGTCATTACTTCAAGTATATTGAAGTATTTACAAAACTAATGTACATATGTCTAAAGAACTTTTCTTCCTGAACCTTCACTTCACTTCATGAAGTTGAACTTCAATCTTTTCTTCATATCTTTATTTCTGGGCTTCATATAATCACGAATTGTTGATTGTCCTGGTCCAACAATGTTCGGGCCTCAAGAATGAGAATTGAGTCACCATTGGATTCATGAATCCTACAGTCATTGTTGGCCTTGAAATTCACAAATTTGTTAAAGAAAGTTCGATCATTAAGATCTACTCTTTTGCTTACGTTTGAATTACTTGAAAGTACAATGAAAGGCGAGCATAGTACCCATGGGACCTCTCATATAACACAACACAGGGGTTAGATTCCTAGAAACCACTAGAATATAGTGCTCGAAAGTTTGCTAAGGTAGAGATTGGGGAGTGCATGATCCTAAGGCCATAGGAGGTAGATGGTTTGAATAACTCTAGTTTCAACAACCTGAAGGCTTCTTTGTACTCCATGAAGGTGTACATGAACATGACAAGATCATGTGTTGAAGGGTGTCCACCATGGCCAATGGGTTGAATCACACCCCAAACTTAAGAGGTGAGGGGACAAGCCAATTGAGCTAGCATGTGTGGATAATGAGACTCAAGCTTTGTTACTCAATCATACGTGCAATCATAGTTTTTTTTTTATTTTTTTAAAAAGAAGTTCAACTACAACCAACTCTCCCAAGCTTTAATTAATAGAAAGGACAACTATACAAGTGCATAGGCCTAGCACCCATTGGACCCTCGAATTCCGCAAAGCAACGGTACCTTAAAAGAGCTTGCTAGAATTAGAGAACATTACAAATAAGGTTAATAACTCTTCCGTCCCCCTCATGCGAGACCCACTTGAATTTAATCTTGTTGTTCTTGAGGAGGAACACTCTATGATGTTTAAATGGTGAGTATTTCTTACAATTGGAAATTATTTTTCCTAAAAGGAAAATATATTTTTTGATTGACCGTTCTTTAGGAGGGTTGTCAAAGAGTGATACGGTCAAGACCCTTCCACCTCCAAACGTGCACAAGCCTAAGAGTGATCTTGTTTTTGTTGATAAATTTAGGTAGTGATGTGTGTGAACACACTAGGACCGTCGGGGTTTTCCCTCTTTAAGAGGTTTTTCCCCCCGGCTTGTATATACGCCTATTGCCCTAATGGGCTACTAATCTTTGTACATTCTAGTGGTAATACATTCAGTATTGTGTGTTGAACTCCAAGCTTCTTCTTCTTCCTTGTGCTGTTCATGTGTTTCTACAGATGTCTAACTCCAACAACTGGTATCAGAGCAGGTCATCGCCTCATCTAGGGCATCTCGACACCTCTCTGGTTGTAGTCTCACAATATACAGTCAATTTTTTGTATCAAGGTATTTTAGTCGTCGGCCATGGCTGAAAGAAGTGATGTATTTTGTATGTTGGCTGTTGAGGATAAGTTGGATGGTACCAACTACCTCTTGTGGGCTTATATGATGCGACATGTATTGGTTGCAAAAGGATTGTGGAACATTGTGCAGGGTGTTGAAAAACATCCTATCACACCTGCAACTGTTACAACTGTAGGTATTGAAGCTGATGTAGAAGGTGTTGAAGATGATGATATTTTGCATATTCCTATTTGTGCTGCAGTTTCTGATGCACCTACTGCAGAGAAAATTCATTGGGATGGCAGAAATGCATTCTTGGGTATGTTTGGGGTTGTGATGTCGGACTAACACACAAAAACTCCAAAGGAAGAGATTTGGGAATGGGGTTTATGATTACAATAGGACAATCATAAGATGTGTTTCTGTTCCATTACATTACTGCTACACACTTAATTATGTTTGAGGTTCATTAATACAATTCAGACTATAATCCATACACTACAAGATTCAAAATATTTTTGGACAATTTATGGACTTTGGTGATACTAGAGAGTTTGGAAATGAGAATCTAATTCATTATAAATCACCATACATTGCATCATAACACCACATATAGATATCTACGTTTTGTCTTCAGATTACTTCTTCAATACAAATAGTTCTGTAACACAAATAGTTCTGTAACACAAATAGTTCTGTAAGATCATCTTACTTCTCCATAATTCTAGACTCACCGTCTCTTCTGCTTCTCTCTGTTCCACACAGTTATGTTCTTTTGCTATGTCACACTATTTCGAACTCCAAGATATACAAGACATAGCACTTTTTGAGATAACTCTTTTTTTTCTTGAATATTCTCTTGGGTTTCATCAGTCTTTTGAATGGGTTCTTGTTCTTTCTCTTTCTCTTTACTTGGCTCTTGGATTTTGATTGACCCAACTGGCCTCTTTCCCTCCTTTCTTTCTTTCTTTGTTGCCTCTTCCTAAGAAGCATCAGGCTCTTTAAATTTCACTTTCTTTTCAGGTTCTTTATCCTTCTCTTTAGTCTCTTTACTTTGGTTCCTTGTCACTCTTCTCTCTGGCTCAACCTCTTCTTGATTCTCATCGCTCTTTCTCTTTTACTCTACATTGGCTATATGTAAGTAGACCGAGAACTGATCTACAAGAGACTTCTAGGTAGTCTTCTACATAATCGTGTCTGTAGCTCTCACTAAAGCCTCTATAGAGTAGTTCCTTTGAGGTTGAGGTCTAGTCTCCTCTTCATCCCCTTCCTCTAGCGGCTCTAATTGCGTTGCTGATGTGCTGGCATTATTACTTGACAGATTCTCATAAAGTTTCTTCATTCCCCCCTTTCCCCAATTCACATGTAGAGGAAGGTGGGTCCTAAAGTTATAGAGCTTCTTGTCTATATTTATCACCAACTGATGCTCTTTTTCTTGTTTTAACTCTTCACACGCATAGGAGAAATGTTCTTGTGCGTCACACCACACACATCTCTTTGCCCCTCCAAACCCACTAGCTGCTCGTCTCTCAAAAGGCTTAGTGTTTCTCTGAATTGTGGGTTGGACTGGTGGTGTAGGTGTCTACTAAGCAACAGGCTGCACTAGAGGTGTAGGCTAAGGCATTACATAACCTTGCAAGTTTGGAATAGGCATTGCATTCCTTTGTATAGGGTCTATATAACTAGTACTCATGTGAGGAGGAGTGGGGTCCTAATAGCCCATAGAATATACTTTATTATGTATGCTGGCCATTTCTTTAGACATGGATACTTGCATTGACATAAGGTTCTCTATTTGCCTGCTTAGGATTTCAAGCTGTAATTCTACTGGTGATCACAAAATGGATGCAACACTAGCAGAAGCTAATGCTACAGGCACATTTAGAATTGCTGGAAGAGTTGCCTCTCTAGGTGGTTGTGGAGCCATTACTGATGGTCTATCATATAATAGAGTTTTTTGTTGCCTCATCTAGGCAATTGCTTCCACTTCTCTCTTCACTATGCCCCAGTTTTTTGTCAAACCAAACTGCTTACCAGGCTCTTTAATGCTCCTCTCGACCTTAGTCCTATCTTCAAGACTTAAGATCTTAAGAAAGGAAATGACTAAGCTAGGCTTTAGTGAATGCAAATCAACCTGTGGAAGCTATGCATATCTTCTCATGAACTCATTCAAAAGGTGAGTAAGGGATGCAATGGGTTTTGAGGAATTTATCCATCATAGGAACCCTTCTCTATTGTGTTGGGAAAAATCTTCTAGGTAAAATAACTTATGAAGTTCCTTTCTGAATTCAGCCCAAGCCTTTGCTATGTGGACTGAAATAGATGCCAAGACAGATCTTGAAACTACCCATGTGAAGTAATGTGTAAACATATCTTCAAGTAGTCCATACATCTGTGCTTGGTCCTAAAACACATCTAGGTATTCAGACACATTAAGACCCGTGAACTTGCCTTTTTCTCTCAAAACTGCTTGGACTACATGAGCACCCTGTTTCTCCATCACTAATTCCTTGAACACTTCCCTCATCTCCCTTCTGTGGTTTGTCATGTAGCTGAGAACGATATCTAGTGTGAGAGGCTCTACTATCTCTCTTAGCTCAGAGTAGAGCTCAAAGAAGAAACTCGATGGGTCATGAGCTAAGAGGTGGAGGTCAGCCTAAACACTCTCTACCTAGGCTAGAATCTAATCTAACTCACTTGTTCTTTCTCTTTCCTGACCTAAATTTTTCCTTGATCTTGATCTTGATTTCCTCTTTGATTTATCACTTAATTCTCTCGTAATTTCCCTTTCTTACTCTCTCTTTAATTCCCAAAATTTTCAATGTGTTTTCCCCCCTTTTTATGATATTTTTCTAATATTTCTAATGTTCTATCTAAGCTACGAAAGCCACAAATTCCTAGTCTAAGCAAGAATAAAAAGAGTGCACAGGTGTATGAATTAAGCTACTGCAGAACGTGAATGCTTAGACTCAGGCAACCAAAACAATCTTTCTGTTTAAAGTGCATGGAACAATGCAAAAAATTTCAAAGAACTTGAAATGCTAGTACTTGGAATATCTTACATGACGCCAAGGTTCTTGTTTTCTCTTCTCAAGGAGTAGGTGGCATGTCGAGGATGACCGGGAAAATCCTTCGCTTCATGTCGAGTTCAGGTGTCGAGAAGGAGGTAAGGAGGGAAGAGCGGCACAAGGTTGAATTAGGCCCCGGTGTGGGTCGTTCTCCCCGTTCGGTAAGCGGCATCTGCACACTGGGCACCTTGCCCTGGAACTATGGTCGTCTTCTCGTAGCCCCATGCCTCAGAAGAGAAAGCAAAAAGCATTCGACCATGTGGAATGAAGTTGTAAGTGTGGTGGATGAAAAAAGCAAAATACAATGCTAGGAAATAGAAATAACTGGGCTCGATGCACTAGAAAAATAGACTATGCTCAATGATACAATGAAAATACAACTGGTGTTGTCCAATGAATAGCTCTCAATGATACAATGAATCCCGCTATAGTGCGAATCAGTGATACAATATAGAATTCCCGATATAGCACGAGAAGATGCCCACGAGCTTCAACTTTGGTCTTTGCAGTAGGATCTATACCTCACTTCGAGTCTTCAGTCTTTACTTTGCTTTCTCGATCTTCCAAGAGCTTTACTTCAACACTTGTCTTTACTTCAAAATCATGCAATAACCTCAAAATCCCATAGCAACCTCCAAATCCCATAGCAACCTAGAGAGAATCCATGGGGAAAACCGAATGAGCATGGGGCATCTATTTATAGGTTCCCCCTAGGCTTCTCTCTAGAATCTTCTAACCTCATCATTCAAAGACTTTCTATTTCTAGATCTTCTTGCATGCTCTTTTGCTATTTTTGGAGAGTCTCATCTTTTATTTCTATTTTTCATTTTTCTTTTTTAATTTTCCAATTTTTCTTTTTCTATTTTTGTATCTTATTCTTTTTCCTATTTTATTTTGCTTGGACTAAGGTTTGGTTTCACAACTTATGTACAAACTTAAATAAATTAAAGGATTAGATTTAGGATAAATGGCAAAACTAAGGTTCCAACCTAGGGTTTTAGTTAGGGAAAGTTAGGGTTGCCTATGCTTAAGGTCGCACACATCAACTAATGAGTTTATTCACATTTATGGGCTAAAATCCTAGGGTTTCTATGGGTCAAACCTAGGTTTTCCAAGGATCAAACCCTGGGTTTCAGGGTTTAAAAGTTAGGTTAGTGAACTATTTACAAATATACAAGTCTAATGTACAGACACGACAGAGTTTCTCATCGTATAAACAATCAAATCAATTGAATCATGCATAGTTTATAACTCTCTGAAGTCAAAACACCAATTCACACCCAAAAAATCAATGAAATAAACTTTGAAAAGAAAATCTTGAGGTACACTTCCCTGAGGGATTTCATCCCGACACTGCGTGCCAATTCTTGACACCTAGGCAATGCATAAATCTGATCATCTGTGAGATAGAAAACTAAATATCTCACCAAGTAATGCATAAGTAAATCAAGTGCCCAACAGCCTGTTGATAGAGAACAACATCAAATGCATCTCAACGATAAACCTGTCTTCGTAGGATTGGCAATGGGTTTACAGTCTTCAAGGCCAAAATGCTACAATAATTTATCAATATATTTTGTTTGACACAAAGCTATTTTGCCATCAACTTGCATAAACTGAATGCCCAAATAATGATGCAAATGCCCCAAATCTAACATCTCAAATGAGGCATGTACATCAGCCTTAAAATCAGCAATATGCTTCTCATGAGGACCAATGAGCAGCATGTCATCAACATACAGAATAATGGTCAGAAGCACATCATTTGCACGCTTAACTTATAGGGTTCTCTCGATTGGAGTGTTCTCAAAACCATGTGCAATTAGGTAAGCATGTATCTTTTCATACCAAGCACGTGGTGCTTGCTTCAAACCATATAATGCCTCTTTCAACCTACACACTTGGTTTTCATGTTGTTTCTGCACAAAGCCACATGGCTAAAAAAGCACATATTTCTTCATGCAAGTCACATTCAAAAATGTAGTTTTAATGTCCAACTACTGTACATTCCAAACATGATGAGTTGCAAGTGCACAAATGCTACAAATAGTAGTCATTCGACATGTAGGAGCAAAAGTCTCATCAAAATCAAGGCCTCTTTCTTGAGCATAACCCTTTGCAACAAGCCTAGACTTATATGTGTCATTTGTTCCATTAGGCTTGTGCTTCACCTTGTATACCCACTTAGTGCCAGTGGCCTTCTTGCCAAGGGGCAAGTCACATAAAGATCAGGTACCATTTTTTATAATAGCATCATATTTTGATTGCACAGTAGCCATCTAATTTTCAAAATTTTGTGCTTCATCAAACGAAACACCCTCATTCTCATCACAGAGACTAGAGGCAGCCATAACATAGAAATCTGATGCAAGAGAAGCACTATGAGAGCCTTAACGAGTATGATATGATAGAGGTGCATCTAATTTTCTATCTCGAAAAGTTTACACTAGCCATTTAGGCATAGTTTTTGTCTCTTCTATATCAGCTCTCTCATCAACAAGTGCATCATGTAAATCTGCATCAGAAATGGAATGATCTACATCATCACATGAAACCTATAAAGGTTGAGAAGTTGCCTCATTAGGGCCACCACTAGACTATCCACCTATAAAAAGAGGCAACAAAGTGTCATACATGTCATTTGAGCTAACTAATGTCTCCTTAGTACATGAAAGTAATGGCTGAATAGCATCTTCCACAAAAAAAACATCATGGCTAACCAAAATGCATTTAATCTGTGGATGATACAGATGATAGCCTAATACATTTCACTGCTTTATCATCCGATTTCCTGCATTGTTGTTCATGCACTAATGCATATCCCAGACAACCAAAAACATGTAGGTGACCAACAGATGGCTGGCGACCATGCCAAGCATTGTATGGAGTGATAGGCTACAATGCTTTAGTGGGATGCCTATTAAGTACATATGTTGCACACATAACAGTCTCAATCCAGAAACTATGGTAAAGCCTGACTCTTGACCATACACCTCGCCATCTCCATGAGTGACCTGTTATTCCGTTCAACAAATCCATTCTATTGAGGTGTATAGAACACTGTACACTGATCTTTTATCACACCTTCAGCCAGAAATGCATTAAAATCAGAAGACATATATTCCCCCCCTCGATGAGAATGGATGGTGCCCATTTTACATGCTGACACATTCTCAACCAAAACTAGAAACTGTTTGAACCACATAAACACTTCAGATTCTGCTTTCAATGGATATACCCATGCATGCCTGGAAAAATCATCAATGAAAGCCATAAAGTAAAGATAGTTTCCAAAAGAGGGTGTTTACATAGGACCATAGACATTAGTGTGAACAAGATGCAATTTTTGAGTAGCTCGAACTGAACCGTCTTTTGGAAATGAGGAATGATGCATTTTGCCCAACATGTTCACCAGGTGCCTCAAGTTTGGACAAAGAGGACACCATTTCACATTTTTATAGGCATAGCAAACTAGCGAAATTCAGATGACCAAAGCATGCATGCCAAAGCTTTGCATCTAGCAATGCCTAAGAATCATGCGATGCACATGCTGAATCATTCACAGATTTTTCATAGTATATGAGCTTATATAGCCCATGACATAAAATGCCAGAAGAAATAATGACATCACCATTTGATAGATCATGAACTACACATCTATCATGAACAAATTTCACAACCAAGACAATCTTGGGTAGAGCTGAAATTTGATAACAAATTCTTCTTGATTCCTCACACAAATAAAGCATCCAATAATGTAAAAGAACTACCATCAGTAGTAGTCAAAATGATCTTATCAACTCCCATGATAGGATAAGAGGATTTTTTGGTGTAGAGAGTACACACGCAGAAGCAAAATGAAAAGTAAAGTACTCTCACAAAACAAAGAATGTGTGAGACACAAAATGAGTAGACCATGAAATGAGTAAACTCATGTGGATTAGAAATGAGCTTGCCAAGAGCATGGATTAGGCTCCTCAAGCTTCTAACCAAGTAAAAATGAGGGGAGAGGCCCTCCTTATATAGATTTGGGAGGGGCTCTCAAAAGTACATCATATGTGGGATAAGTCTCCTGAAAGGAGAATGAATACAACTGGTAGAAGCACATGGAAAGCTACCCAAATACAAAGTAAATACAATATAAAATGGAAATAGACTAGAAATGGAGTGCCTCCTAGATACAAAATGGAGATGCACTCATGCGGATACAAATGTAGATGAAGTAGGAGCAATGATGTCGTCAACACCCCCTCTGCAACTCCATTTTGGAGCGACTGAATGCTGTAGAGGTCCACCAAGCGTTGAAGCGGAACCGGAGGTAGAGCCTTCGTGAACATGTCTACCAGGTTCTCCTGAGGGGTACACTGCTCCAGAGTAATCTCTTGAGATATGAGCTTCTTGTGGATGAAGTGGTACTGGATCTTGATGTGCTTCGTTCGAGCATGGAACACTGGATTCTTGGCGATGGCGAAGGATGACTGGCTGTCCATGTGAATACATGTCGGAGTATCCTACAAAACACCAATGTCAGATAATAAACATCGAAGCCAGATGGCCTACATGCTGCAAAGCTCGATGCTCGGTACTCGTCCTCTATGGATGATAGAGCAACTATAGGCTGCTTCTTACTTGCCCAAGAGATAGGTCCTGAGCCAAGCAAGAATATATACCTAGAAGTAGACTGTCGAGAATCAGGATCACCAGCCCAATCAGAATATGAATATCCAACGAGTTCGATGCCGCCTCTATACCAAAGACCATGATGTCGGGTGAGGGCAAGGTATCGAAGTACTCTCTGAGCAGCATCCCAATGAGTCTGATGAGGCTGATGTGCAAACTGACTGAGTATACCAACTGCATAAGCAATATCTGGTCTAGTGTTGGCAAGATAGAGTAATGAGCCAACAAGCTGTCGATAGGTATGCACATCCACAAGTGATGATGAGTCCTCCAGTGTAAGCTTGATGTTTGGATCAAGTGGTGTAGAAACTGAGCGACACTGGTCCATGCTATATCTAGAAAGTAGATCATATCAGTACTTCTTCTATGATAGGAATATACCTTCTTTTGTTTGCCAAACTTCCATACCCAAGAAGTAGTGTAGTAATCCAAGATCTATCATAGAGTACTCAAGATGAAGCTATGTGATGATAAACTGGATGTGTTCTTCGTCTGAGCCGGTCAAGATCAAGTCATCTACATAGAGAATGATGATGGCGACTAAATACTCCTTATGTATTCAAAAAGACTTGAATTGGTACATACAGATGTGTGGAGCCTTCCTTCTTTATTTCCTGTAACAATTTGTTTATACCCTTGACTAGGGTCTTCAACATAAACTCCATCATTAGTGAACCTTACCTCATATCCTTTTTCCACAATTCGTCCTACACTAATCAAGTTCTTTGGAATTGTAGGAACATGCAAAACCTTACTCAAGAGAGTACTTCTATCCTTGGCTTTAATTGAACCAATTGACTTTACTTTGTGCTTTGTATTATCACCTGTTTGAACTGTGTGATTGATTGCATTATGATCTAGATCACTCATCAAAGCAATGTTTCCACTGAGAGGATTGCTACATCCTGAGTCAATATAAAATACTCTCATGTCTTCATGTGAGGCTTCACATGTTGCATTCATAATAAGAGTTGAATCTTCTTTCTAATCTGATGCATAATTGTAGTAGGTGTTATTATAGGATTGATTTTGGAAGTTTCTTCCTCCACTTCTTCCAAAAGAATTCCTACCACCTCTACCTCTGAAGTTTCCTCTCAGATATCTACCACCTCTTCCTCTTTGATTAAAATTCTGATTAAAATTACCATTGCTTTGATTATTATGCCAACAATCATGAGATAGATGATTGGTCTTACCACATATCCAACAAGCTCTGACATTAGCTTTGTTATTTCTACCTCTTCCTCTACTTCTGCCACTTCCTCTTCCTCTTAGGAAGTTTGCTTGACTTGGAGTACCTTCATCTTCAACTGATTGTTGCTTTCCTTTGCTAGCTTTCTTCTTGTCTTTAGAATACATTGCATGACCTACACTCTTATCAACAGCTCCTTTGATATCATTCTCAAAAGTTAGCATATGTCCTAACAATTGATTCAAATCAGGAGTGAAATGATCTAATGAAAGTTCTGTAGACAAAATAAAAGGCTTCCACTTCTCATCTCCTCTTAGCCCTGTAAGAATTTGTCTTACCAACTTATCTTCTTCAATATCTTCATCAACTGCACCTAAAGATTTAGCAATGTCTTTCATCTTTGTCACATAATCAGATATTGATTGTGAAGCCTTCTTCTTAAATGTAGTAAACTCTGCCCATAATGAATCTTTCCTTGATTTGGTTGTATTCTGAAAATGCTCTTCCAAAGTATTCCATATGTCACTTGCACTTTCAAGTCCTCCGATATGAGGAAGCAAATAATCATTCACTGCCACGTAGATTATGCTCCTTGCTTGAGCATCCTTCTTCATCCAAATCTTTATATCTGCAAGCTCCTCCCTAGTTGGAACACTAGGATCTTTGAACTCTGGCTTTTCTTCCTCTCCTGTGATGTATCCCATTTTGTCTTTGCTCATAAGATGAACTTCCATTCTCATAGACCAATCTGGATAGTTCTCTATCCAACTTGTCAATTTTTCACAGCTACTGTTTAGTGTGTGTGGCTTAGACGCTATATGGCTGATTTGGGTGTTGGTCAGTCTTCTGCCACCACCATCTTCATTGACAGTCAGAGCGCATTGGCAGTTGCGAGGAACCCCGTGTTCCATTCTCGCACTAAGCACTTGAGGTGCATTATCATTATGTCAGGAAGAGGTTCTCTGCTGGGGAGATCAGCTTGGCATATGTGCCCACGTAGGAGAACATTGCAGACCTTTTCACGAAGGATCTGCCTAGGGAGAATTTTGAAGCTTTTCACTCCTTGTTCACCGCATCACTCCCAAGGGGGATTTGTTGATATATTTAGGTAGTGATGTGTGTGAACACACTAGGACCACCGGGGTTTTTTTCCCCTCTTTAGGAGGTTTTTTTTCCCCCGGCTTGTATAAATGCCTATTGCCCTGATGGGCTACTTATCTTTGTACATTCTCTAGTAATACATTCAGTATTGTGTGTTGTGCTCCAAGCTTCTTCTCCTTCCTTGTACTGTTCGCGTGCTTCCACAGACGTCTATCTCCAACAGAACTATCAGAAGCTTCTTTGCTTACCCATGGGATTTTAGAGATCTTTCCCCAACTCAAGTCCGAGAATGTACTAATGCTTTTTAGATTCTAAAGATAAGAATCTTTGATACACCTCGAGGTGATATCAACCATTGGAATTTAAGCACCACTTCTAGTGGTTTGAGACTTCTTGGGAACTACTTGCTATCTAATGATCTTGAAGAATTTCATTCTCACTACTTGGGAGAATGTTATTCTTCAAGGACTTGAGACTCATTCTGTGGAATCAAATAATGGAATAGAACAACTACCTTGTGAACTTTAAAAGTTGAATTAGTTTAAGTTCCATTTTATTTTATTTGATTGCTATCATGTCTTAGGATAGAATCAAAATAAAAACATTCCAAATCATCCTACTTGGATGCATGACTTTTCTACATCCAAGCTTGTTTTTAGGATTCTCTAAGTTTCTTCCTAGATTTAGAGTCATTAAGGAAATTTGCAAGTAGCCCTATTTTCTTGTCATTCAAATGAGCAAGAAAATTGAACGCTTGACTTCCAGGGAGTCTACTTTTCCTAAGCAAGATGCCTAATATGTGATACCTCAGTATCAGTTTCAGGAAAAAGTGAACTATCTTCTTGAGTTGCATAGCAGCTAAGAGATTTCCAACTAACTAGTTTGCCATTTTCTCTAATTGTCTATCTCAAGCTAGAAAAAATAGGTAACCCATTAGGAAAGTACATTTGTTCAAATACTTAGCAAAAAATTAGCAAAAAACCATGCTTCTTCATATGCCAATGCATGTTCTTGCATGCAAATGCATGCAGCTATATTCATGTGTTTGCATATTTTTTCCTTTTCATGCACCAAACTTAAGTTAAGCAGTTCTTGAGCTTACTATGCATGCATCCAAGCATCCATGCACAAAAAATCTACTTGCTACCTTTCAAAAAGCATACAAGTGCACAAACTAGAGTGCATCTTATACCTTTTTCAAGGAAGAAATAAAATGTATGTTGTGCATGAAAACACTCTTTTGAAAGAAAAAATGCACCAACAATCATTCTTTTTTGGGCATGAACTTTTAGATGCATGCAAGTGCTTGATGCATTTCCCAATACTAAAACATCAACTTAGAAAATACTTATCTACCAATTAAGCTACATCCTTCCATTGATCCTCGAGAAGATCCATTCTCCATCCTTTGGTCTATGAGAAAAACTACATACTCCTCCTTGAAGACCATTGCTTACTCTTGTCCTCATTTTTAAGATCCAACACCGAAAAAACCCAAAAGAAGTTTTGTCATTCTTAGGCTAGGTACGATGGCATGGGCATCATTTACAAGGCATGGCCCATATTGCAATCCCTCTTAACAAATTGGCACATGTACAACTCTTCGAATTCCAATGGACAGCTAATGCCCAAATTGCTTTTGAACAACTACAGAAAATGCTTGCCACAACACTAGTGTTGGACGCTCCAGACTAGGGTGGAGCCTTTCCATGTACGTGGATGCTTTAGATAAAGCAATAGGAAGTGTGCTTATGCAAAAAGGACAAAATTGGTTTCGGCTTGTAGTAGAAGATTGACCTCTACAAAACAAAACTACTCTACTATGGAACGTGAATGTTTGGGCCTCAGCTATTCTATTAAGAAATTTTGGCACGATTTATTGGAGAAATCATTCAGTTTTCATGTTGATCATAGTGCACTACTATATCTGGTGGAATAGTAGAATTTGGTAGGTCGACTTGCGAGATGGGTCCTATTACTACAAGAGTTTGAGTATGATAGTGTTCATAGGCCAAGAGCTAGTCATGCAATCGCCGATTTCTTGTCACACATCCATCTTTTGAACCACCAGTAGGAATCGATGTCAATCTTCTGGATGTGGATGTCTTTGTGGTTGTGGAAATTGAAGAGTCTCCATAGATGTTCCCCACTTAGTATGAGGAAACATTGAGTTTTTTGGAAAATGATTTTTTTGGAAAATGAGTTTTTTGGAAAATGGAGCCACCAATTTACAATTCTAGTGGGGTAGTTATATCATAAGGATCCTACCGGTGTATGGATGTGTTGTGTGCCTCCACACAAAATCACTACAATAATTCAAGAGGCACATGCTGGGGAAGTTGGAGGATGTTTTAATCATTCAACTATGGTTCATAAGATTCAGTAGGTTGGACTTTGGTGGCCTACAATGTATGCGGAGGTGCTCATTGCAGTATGGAACTGTGATCCTTCTCAACGTATTGGAGAACCATGAGACAATCATCATTTTCCATCGCAACCAATCCTCCCATTGGAGCCATTTCAAAAGTGGGGCCTCCATTTTATTGGCCCAATTAAACACCCTAAAACCTGGACTGGAACACTATACATTTTGACTTGTATTGATACTGTACACGATGGGTAGAAGCATGTGCTACACAGAATGCTATGACATGAACAATAGCTAAGAACCTCCATTATGAAATTTTCCCACGGTTTGGTTTGCCATTAGAACTAGTGTCCAATCGTGGCATTCATTTTTTGAACCAACTCATTTTGAGAATTGACTACAGAACTTCAAATGAAACACAAATTTAGTTCACCATATTATCCAAGAGCCAACGGTCTAGCAGAAAGTACGAATAAGGTTCTTCTGCATATGTTGCAAAAAATGCTTTTGGACTCTACAAATCAATGGGAACACACTTCCTATGGTACTATGGGCATTCCGCACCTCCTATAAAGTCTAGATAGAAAGTACACCTTTTAAACTCTTGTATAGACAAGAAGCGATTCTCCCATTTGAATTTGTGGTACCCAATCTCCATATTCCAGTGCAGAAAAGATTACTTCCGGAATGCTCTTTTTCCTAGAAGTGGACAAGTTTTGGCAGCTAGAAGGAAATAGATATGCTAGATTCTTGTTACTTCACGAAGTGCAAAATCAACAGATAAATGGCATGATCAAAATTTAGGGATGTAACATTTTCAGGCTAGTGATCTAGTACTATATTTCCACTCAAAGATGAAAAGAAAAATGGGCAAGCTGAAGTTACAATGGACATGGCCATTCCAAATTCATGAATTATGTGGACCAGGTTCTTTCTGGATCGCTACATTGTCCAGATAACTTTTACCTATAGTCATTAATGGGTCAAAGTTGCAACCCTACCTGTTCTTTGACCAATAAATAAAACAAATAAAAAATAAAAACATAAAAATAAAACATAAATAACTAAATATGTCTATCCTTCGATGTGCAAAATTGGAAAAGTAATTACCCGACATGCAAAATTGTACAAGTAATCAAAGATGGTGGGTGGTTGGCCCATTCATATTTGATTCCATTATTATGATGGTCTTCTTCTTGATGTGCATGATAAGCGTAGAGATGACGGAGTAAAGACAATATATGTGGCAATCATGATGTGTATCCAACACTCACAACTCAGAAAGGTAGGTAATAAAAGGCTATGAACTTTCCTTAATCTAGGTTATTTGGCAAACAAGCAAACAGATTTTGAAAATCCTCATTCTCTTGCACATTGTAATAGAAGTAGCAGATCAGTGATGGCAGTTGACTTCTCTAATGCATATCTGCTGAACATTCCCGATTGCCTATCCCAATAGCAAGTGGATTGGTTCAAGTGCCATGGCTTACTACAGAGCGCACTCATCGATTGGCATAGCATTCGGCCACATCCTCTCTCGAAGGAGATAGCGTAGGAGATAGGTCGATAGACAGGCAGTAGTGATCTCAATACACCATAGGTCTACCTACAAATTGGACAGGGAGAATCCTTCCAAGTACCACCAGTAGTGATTGCAAAACGGTGTGGAGGTGATCGCAATCCGGGTGGATCGGGTCCGGTCGTGGCACACACAGGGTGTATGAAGCTAATGAATGTTGGAAGGTTTAAGGACATGAAAGTGAAATTAATGTTGAGTATGGAGAAGAGAGAGATGTTGAAATGATTATGGGAATAGGAATGTAGGAGTGCAAGTTAGATTTATGAACATGAATGATAAGAATGAAAGAGAACCATACATACGAATGAAATTTGGAAGGAAGAATGGTCCATTGAAGGAGCTTCTTAAACACTTCCTAATTCCAATCCATATGCATAGTCTTCTTTGGATGATATGTATGCATGACGAGAATAGATGGAACCCTTACACATAAACCAGTTTCGAAAGGAAGAATGGTCCAATATTGGAGCTTCTTATACACTTTCAAAAACTAATCAATATGTATGGGTATGTATAGATTATATGCATGCAAGTGAATTATGATGATGGATTTTACTCACAAGCTCAAAGAAACATCCTCACTGGTTCAACGCAATACTGCAGAGCCTTCTCACACATAGAAGAAATAGAAGACATGTAAAAATACTTAAGAGACTGAGAGAGGTGACAAGAGACAAGTGACAAGTGACATGAATTAAAAGAATTTGAATTAAGTTACATGTAAAAGATCGTCATGTACGTCATGCTAAGCAGTCTACTGATCAAAGGTGGTTCCGACCCTCAAACCATGACAGTTCAACCGAATGTCACACGTAAGAAGGTGAGTTCCACTCCAGTGACCCTATGTCTGTCTAGGCTCGTAACGTCTAACTAAAGAAGTCTAAGACTCATTAAAATCAGCTCTAACTCACTCACACGCTCCACCGAGGGTGAGTCAAGATAGAGATGCTGGTTTCAAGAGCCTATCCTAAATTGGAGTTCTAACTTAAATTTGAAACTAGGTTCTATACTCATACTAGCTCACCTTGGATCCTCACTCGCTCAACCGAGGGTGATCGTCTCAAGGAAACCGTAAGCTAGCATGAGCCCTATGGATGCCTAACAATGATGCTCTAGGAGTTTGGAGGGGGGTTTATATAGTTTTTTGAATGAATTTGGGCCCTTGGATCTAGAGAAATCAACTCTCAACTCTAGGATCACTACTTTTGATTACAACCATTTGATTAATCAAATCAATGGCTTGGAATTGTTTTTTCTATCAAATCTAGTGTAAAGGAGTGAATTTTAGGCGCCCTCATTCTCCACCATTGGATCTGGGGATGATCTGGACCGTCGGATCAATGCTGACATCAGTTCGGATAAGATAAGCCACTATTTTTGGAGAAACTTTGCATTATTGATCTTTAACTGTCAACAAAGTCTTCTTTTATGGAAAAAATTCGTGGATCCTCCTTCCTTTATGCTTTAGTGCATCTCCACCCTTGAATAGGAGCTCATCTTGACCATACACCATGGTTCAATCATATTTTGACATGTGGCAGCCCTTCAAGCCTTCAATTTTCTTATTCTAGAAAACTGCGGTGACCTTGAAAACTGGACTTTGTGCTCTTTGACCTTCCAAAAAGACTTTGATGAAGATGAAACTTTGTAGGACTATGTTTCCAAAGATCTCCTTCAGGAATATGCAAGAAAAACTCCCATCTGAATCTCCCTTGTACAAGTTTGACTACATTTGGAAGCTTGCAAGGTGGCATTAAGGTGTCTAGGAAGCTCTGATAGCCTTGAAAATTTGTACAAATATGTAGCCACATATGATCTTTATACATGCCAAACCATATGGCTAACATAATTTTCTATACAAGAATTTGTAGGGTCAAACTAGAAAAATTACATTTTTACAAAATGAACATAGCATATCAATGTGCTACAAAATCCATTTTCTGCTGAAATTTGGGCTATAGACTGCCTTTGACAATCTTTACAAGTATATGGATTTTCATCTAATTTGGTGACAATGAAATTTTTGCCCTAATTTCCCAACTTTGACCAGCTTTAACCAGCTTTGACCGCTACCATGGACTTTCTTGATTTCTTTGAAACTTTGTATGTGACCTTCCTTTGACATCCTTGATGCATCCTGGACTTCTCGGGGAATTCTGGCTACCTTTGCCAAATATGTTTTTTGTAGGCCTTCACAAGTGAGAGAGGAGAGCAAATCTCGACGACATTCGCCCCCACTAAACCTGCGATTCCTCCGGAAGCGCCACTCTAGCATCTGTGAAAAACAAAATGTTCCAGGCATCAAATTCTTTTATAGGCAACATAAGAAAGATGGAAGGAAAATTGATTATATGCATGAATAAGTAGGTAACGTGACATGAAGCAAAATTTGCATGAAAGAAATAATTGAAATAGGCAACATGAATATGCATGAACAAATAGGCAACATATATGCAAATGAACAAGCAACATTGGCAACAAGAAAGAAAAAAAAACAAGCATCAATATGAAGTGGAAGTGGATGTATTGAGTCGTTTTAAGCATCAGTTCCTCTCATCTTGAAGAAAATTTTGTACCTTTTTCATAAAGCAATCTACCTTAAATATGATTATAAACAAAGATTTAGGATTTTCAAGAGACATCTTTCATCTTTAGCTTATTTTAGATCAACTCCTTTCCTACATAAATATGAATATGCTCTTTCTCTAATAACATGCAAGGAAATCTAACTAAACTCCACTAATGCATAAATCTGCCTATATAGCCCGTGATTTATTCTACTATGCCTCTTTATCCTCCTTTGGCTTGCCTCTTCTTTTTTTTTTTTTTTTTTTTTTTGATGATGATGATGATTCGGCAACTTTATGGTTACGATCACTTTTTTGGGGTGGAAGAAAGTGTAAACTTCTTGGTAACATGTAGTTTTTTTTTTTTTTTTTTTTTTTTTTGACGAGGAAAAATTAAACCCCGATACAAGGTACAACCATTTTTGATGACGGAGAACAGTCGTTTAAACTCCGATACAAGTGCTGTGAGGTGGACTAAAGATGTAGAAACATGCAATAGCAGGAGCTAGGATTTCAACAATTATGCTTTCGATATAGGATACATATGCATGTTTATATATGAAAGTCATGTCACCAAAATAAACCTCCAAATCTACATGCCCTATCTTTCCACAATCCTAGATTATAATCAATTCCTTAGTAGATAAGTTACTACTTAAGATACAATTTTACACAAGTAGAGAAATCATCATTTGCCTTTTTTGACTCAAGTGATGTGGATATGCAATGTGATGCAAAGATTGAAAAAAACATGCATGAAACAAGCATGGAAAAAAAAAATAGAATGAACTTGATAAAAAACAAAGCAACATGAACTTGAAAAATTAATGATGTTTTCCTTTTTTTTTTTTTTTTTTTTTTTTTATAACATGGATACTCGTGTTTATGAATCGGCCTCATTGTTGTCATCTTCTCCAATGTCCTCATCCAAAATGTACTCGTCATTATCACGCTTCTTGAATAACTTTATCCTTTTACCTGCAATCAAAGTTTTTAGTGCAACACCATTTAATTCACAAAGAGCATACGTACCATTGTTGTTGACTTTTGATACAATGTATGGCTCAAACCACCGTTGAGTGAGCTTTTTGCGTGCATCATATTGAGAGTCAAATGTACTATCATAAATGAGCACCCAATCTCCTACTTCAATTGGCTTAGGACGCAATCGATGAGTTTTATCAAAATAATGCTTGTTCTTCATTCTAGATTCTCTTAATTTTTCAACAGTATCATCAAGTCTTAATTTACCTTGTTCTAACTGTTTAATACGCAAACTCAAAAAATCATCAGTAGACATGTTTTCAGACCAAGGCAAATTTGACCATGCACAAATATGAGACTGAATTGGAAACAATGGTTTTTGACAATACATGAGTTCAGCAGGCATATATCCAATAGTACGTGTGCATGTCATTCTATCTACCCAAAGTGCAAAAGGTAAGAATTTAGGCCATTGTTTGATGTCACCATTACATGCTTTAGATATGGCAATAGGTGGATGCCCTCTCTCTATTTTACCATTGGCCTCTGGGTTATATGCAGTAGTGAGAGACAAACGAATACCGTGACGCTCAAAGAACTCTTTAGCTTCTCTCGCATTTAACTCTCCACGATCGGCAACTACTTTCTCTATGTACCCAAAGCGACTTATGACATCTTCAAGCAAGAATTTGCAAACATTGTAAGTGGTCTTAGATCGTAGTGCACGTCCCTCTACATGATTAGTTAAGTCTTCTCTTGCAAGTACAATGTAACGCATTTTGTCAATACCTTTAGGCATAGTTACAAGATCTACTACCCACTTGTAGTGAATACAAGGTGGATAAGTAGGATGCAACGGATCTCTATGTTTGACTGATGAATGAAGTTGACAAGTAGAACATGTAGAAACATAGCTACTAATGTCAACATACATCCTAGGCCAATAATAGGTACTTCTAATTTTTTCATATGTTCCAAAAAATCCTTTATGACCGGCCCATAATGTCTCATGCATTTCCTTCATTACTTGCAATTGAAGACCTCGTTTTCCCAGGACTCGTTGTGGATTCTTAACCTTACCCTTAGCATGTCTCCAAAGATAACCATTACATAGGAAAAAGTTATAAGCTCATTTCCTAATGTTACGGAATCTATTTGTAGTCCAGCTAGGTAATGGTTGTAGTGTACTGAGATACTTTCCTATGTCTCTCCATTCATCTTCGTACTCAGACTCATGAAATTTCTCATACTCATATATATGTGGAACATAGTCAACTAAATTCACATTCTTTATTAGATCACTTTCAAGATCATCATCAAATCTAGCTCTCGATAACATATCAGCAACTGAGTTTGACTTACCTGAAATATGAACTAACTCAGGATTTATGAACTTAATATATGAGATCCATCTAAGCATTGCTATATCAGGAGATGAACAATTGGCTATCATTCCAATGAGAGGCAAACAATCAGTCTCAACTTTGACATTTGCACCAATGAAATATTCTTTGTCTATTTTCAAAGCTGTTACCATACCCCATAGTTCTCGTTTGATCTGTGGATATTTTCGTTGTGTTTCATGTAGAATTTTGGCACCAAACCTAATTGCATATCTATTCCCTTCACTATCATCTTGACTTATGACCCAACCTATACCAATAGGACTAGTATCAACAGTCAATATAATAGGTTTGTTAGCAGAATAGTCTACACGCTTAAGGATGGGAGCTTTAAGCAATAATTTCTTCAATTTACGCATAGCTTGAGTGTGTTTGTCAGTCCAAATAAATTTTCGTTTCTTCCTCAACAAGTCATAAAGACAATCAGCAACATGAGCAAAGTGAGGGATCCAAATAACATAAAAGATGCAAGCACCAAGAAATCTACGTATCTCACTCACGTTGTTACATGTTTCAGAAATCTTGCTAATGGCATCAACTTTTTGTGGGTATGGCTTTCGACCATAATGGCCACATAAATGTCCAACAATAAGTACCTCGTTGACACCAAAAACAGATTTCTCTATGGAAAATGTGAGACCTACCTCTTCAAATCGTTGAAATATTCTTTCACAATCAGAGATATGGTCAAGAACAAATTTACGACATCCCGATGAATCTAAAGTAATGTCCTTTACACGTTCCTCACTCCCTTTAATTGGAATATCATCAATGAATGGCATAGTTATATGAGGGATAAAGTCACATAAGACCATATTCATAGCACTCATCATATGAGCCACAGAATTAGTCGCTCCTTGAGGTAAAGTACACATTCGCACTAAGCCTAAAGGAGTTTTCATTGTGGTTATGTCACGACTGTCAATTGCTAACTGGAATTGGTCATATCCAGAATATAAATCACCCATTGAATAGATAGAATGTCCTGAAAATGATTCAGCAAACTCATCTACAATGGGTCCTGTTCCTACATTCCTTATGGTGACTTTATTGACGGGTTGGAGATCTTGAATAAAACGTAGTTTCCCATTCTTTTTAGGCACAGTGAACCATCTATTTGAGTAAGGTGCAAAAGATGGCTCTAAAATTCTCATGTTTATCTTCTCCTTAAGTAGTTTCATTAGCTCAGGTAAGTGAGCCTTTGGAACAGGTATAGGACGAGATTCCATGGAATATGTGGAATAGTAAAGATTATCATGGGTGCAACTAGCTTAGGATCTACACAACCAATCTCATGAGGATACATAGTAAAGGCTTTTCCATGGCTACGTATGACTCTCTCAAATTTATCTCTCTCTGCTGGCAAAAGAAAGTCATCATCTCTACCAATTTTCACTTGTTTGATTGTCTCATCCGTGAATGTATGTCCTATGTTTTTCTTATCCCGAAGAATTGGATCATTTTTCACATCAATAATTTTTTCATTACTTCCTTGAGGTAACGGTTGAGCTATGGGTTTGATTTTTTTGTCTACAGTTTTGTATTTTGTTTCAACTAAGGCATCATGTGTTTGGTTAAATTTTGAGCACTTGTCAACATTGAGAGCATACTCTTGGATTAGAGCATACTCATCAAGGGAAGAAAGAAGAATAATATGGGAATTAGAATTTTGTTGAAGACATAACTCTAACTCTTCAAGAGTAGAGAAACAATGAGATGTTTCAATCACATGCTCAATGTTCTCATCATGTTCCATGATTTTGTTGTTTTTATAATTTTTTTGGGTTTTTTGGATAAAAGACTTGGACAATTGACTCTTATGAAGAAAATCTAATCTAGAATGTGGAAAACAAAGTGACAAACTATTGTACATGTTGGTTGGATGCGAGATGTCAAACCAATATCCACTGTTGTCCCGCTCAACAATGGATTCTATCCGAAATTTTGATCATATGTAGCTCCAAACATGAATCGAGGTGCACAATCACTACAAGCATGCTCATGACCCTGAGTAACAATAGGTTTCTTTCTAATTGACAATCGATTCCTAGGATGATTCACTCCTACTGTCATGACTTGAAGTGATTGCATTCCATCCTTAGACTTAAATCTAGCATAGGTAGACCCATCATCCATGGCTTTAGTTTCCATACGACTCTCACAAATAAAGGGTTGACCTAAGAGAACTTCACAGGAGCAATTATCTTGAATAAAAAAGTGAAACTCTTCTGTGATTCCTCCTATGGATATGGGCACACTAGCACAAGCTCCATACAGGGTACCTACACCATTATCTGCAGTTCTCATACGCCATCCACAATCTTTATCTATGGGCCATCGAAACTTATCATAGACTTCTCTTGAAATCACATTGATTTCAGAGCCGGAATCTACTAATGCATTTACAGTGATAGTGTTTGTAATAAAGTAAGTCTATGATCCAAGGGTCTGGCCGGTTCAGACAGATCTGAAATCGGATACCGTTTGGTCATCCGTGTGTATGACCAAAGATCTCGAGTTTAGACTTACTAGGAGGTCATTTACTCTTGTAACCAAGTAATCCACTTAGCCTAGTGGTTAAGACTCAAGGGTGTGAAGGACGAGGTCTTGGGTTCAATCCCCATGGGATACATGGGAAGAGTATTTTGCCCAAAGAGCTCTAGAACCTTCTAGAAGCATCCATTGGACACTTGGCGCACATGCAGTTACATGGCTGACACTTGGCTGGTTAGTATCCACCTGCCCAAGAAGGCAGTCCCCTGGAGAGAGCTATATATAGAGGCATTTGGTTGGGAGGAGAGTCATCTCTCTAGTATGTGGTGGTCGTAATCCTTGTTCTGTTTTGGAGAGAATAGCTCTTCCAAAGGATCAATGGAAGGACGTAGCTTATTGGAAGATAAGTATTTTCCAAGTTATGTTTTCATTTCAATATTTGTTTTTTCCATGCTTTCATGTAAGATGCAAATTAATGAAAGCTAAAAAAGAGAAAATAAACATATTGAAATGCAAAAGCACAAACATATTGAAATGTTTGGTATGCAACTACAAAAGAAATGATTGTTGTTGCATTTATCCTTTCAAAAGAATGTTTTCAGGCACCTTACACATTTGTTTTCTTGCTTCCAAAAGGAATAAGCATGCACTCAAGTATGTGCACATGTATATAACCTTTTGTAAGGTAGAGGAAAGATTGTTTGTGCATGGATGATTGGACGCACACATATATGTATCAAGCTCAAGAAATTGCTTGATTTATGCTTAGTATATGAAAGGAGAATGCCAACACTTGCATGTACTCACATGCATTTGCATCCAAGAATGGGCATTTGCATACATGAACATGCATTTGCATGCAAGTAGATGCATGAGCATACGCATGTTGTTTTCATGAGTAGTTGGACACGTATACTTTCATTCCTTTCTTTTTCTTGACTTAGCTAGGTGGAAAATATAGAAAATTACCTAGTTGCAAGGATCTTAACCATCATGCAACTAAGTATCTAGTCTATTTTTTCCTAGAAAGTGATACATAGGTACCACTTAGTAGAAGTCTTTTTGAGGAAAAGAAAGCATGTTGAAAGTAAGTATTCATAGAGCTACTTCTCAACATGCATGCTCAGTCTAAGTTTGGGAAGAAACCCAGATATTCTTAGCAACTATCGAGGATTTAGTTGTTTTTGGATGTTCATGTTCATGCATCCAAGTAAGGAAGTTTCTGTTTGAAACTTGTAAAGTTCCAAAATATTTTTAGGAGATTTAATACTTTAATATTCATCAAACATTGATGAATAAGTAGAAGTATTGAACTTCTAGAATCCCAGGAACTCTAGTGGTCATAGATGAGAGTTTCCAGAAATGCATCTCAAGGCATGATGCAAGGTCTTCAATCGACGCGGAAACTTTTCAAGGAAACTTGCTTGATTCTATTTAAGCTAATTCAAGGCTTAAAAAAGAAACCAAGATAAATATTAATTGATCTTTAGGAATCAAGTAATTTCCTAAAGTCATGACAATTAATGAAATGATTTAGATTATTTTCATTTCTGAAACAGATATCTTAGGAAATCCCGATATTTCCTAAAGACAATTTAGGAAACAAGTTCTTTCCTAAAAGATAAGCTTCAAGTGGTAAAGCCTTGAATCTTATAAAAATCAAGAACATCTTTTATAAGATTAAGTAAAACAATTCCAAGCATTGTTTGCTTGTATAAAGTTTTCAAATATGGAGACTTTGTTAAAGCACTTTTCTAAAGACAAGAAAAGTATGCTTGGTGATCTTTAAGATAAGAAAAGCTTAAACAAGAGACCCAAGCAAAGTAATCTTTGGAAATTAAGCTATTTCCTAAAGATAAACTAATGAAAGAGCGTGATTACCTATTTCATTAGTTAAATGAGAATGTCTTTTGGACAAGCAAAGCCTTAAGTCTTGGTCTTATCCAAAAGTCTAGAATTCCTTTTGAAGATCTTTCCAGTAAAAGAAACGATTCCAAGATGAATCATTAGACTGGAAAGCAAAAGATTCCAAGATGAATCATCTGCTTCAAGTTATAGCTTAGTATTACTTGATTCCTTGGTAGGAATCAAAAAGTTCTTGAAAGAAAAATCTCCCCAGTTGTGAGACTAGCATCTTTCAAGAGAAGTTTTATAGCAAGTAGTTCCCAGCAAATCCCTAACCACCAGTTTTGGTATGTAAGTCCAATAAGTGATATAACATAATGATATATCATTGATTCTTAGCTTTGGAATCTGAAAAGCATTAGAAAATGCTTGGACTTAAGTTGAGGGAAAGATCTCAAAAAATCCTGCAGGTAAGCAAAGAAGCTTTAAGATAGTTTTAAGAGATCTTAAAGATAAAGACTAAGTCTTTATTTTTGTCGCAAGGATCAATCAGACTTGATCAATCTTGGCCATGATTGTCCAAGTAATATGCGATTGGAACTACCCTGTAGATTGCCCAAGTATTGGCAATAAAATTCCTTTTGGGAATTATTCACTCAAGTTCCATTTATTCGATGGAAAATTGTGAAAAAGTAAGCTGTTCTAAGTCTGAACAGAGTGAAGTAATTCCAAGTATGTAGTCTGCAACCGTGAAGACGGTACTTAAGTCTGTGGAAGGTAAAACATAAGTATTTGCCTATCCTTAAAGGGATTTTGGTACAAATCCAAAAAGCATGAGCGGATGCTTAGACTTAAGCAGTAGAGAGATTCTTGTAAAAAGGCCCCGGCCGGGATAGGTACCTAAAAGCACCAGTATAGAAAGGAATCTAAAGACAAGAAGTCATAAACTCTTGTCGCTACAAAATTGATCAAGAATAACCAATTGAACTTGAATTTGAGAAATTCAAGAACTTGGAATTCTGATTGGTTTTCATTTGAAAATCCCAGTAAAGAAGAATTGATATTTTGTCAAGAGGTTTTCAAGTTTCCAAGGCAAAGCACATGATTATGAGGTGATCATGCGAAGGAATCAAAACCTAGGAAAATCTAGTTAGAGGTAATGCCTGAAACTTCCAATTCTTGTAAAAGAATTGAAGAAATAAGGTACTCTATCAAGAGATGTTTAGACTTTAGGATAAGAATCACCCACACATTAATGTGAATATAAAATAGGGTGATATGGGACACCAGATTTTATACTCAGATTGATGTAGGAAAGATGGTATGGGACATCGGACCGTGGGATGATGATTATCTTTTTGTCCTAGTTTGGATTTTGAAGTTAGGTTTCATCCTCAAGGGAATTAAGACTTCAAGGAAAGTTTAATTCGTAAAGGATGAAAGTAGTATCTTACGATACTTCAAGGTAACTTCAAGATTAAGGAAACTGAAGATATGAAGTAAGTAACTTCCAAGATCTTCATAGAACACTTCAAGTTTAAGTGTTATTGATCAGAAATAGTTGATAAATTTCTGAAAGAAGTTGGACTTTGATTTTGAGTTGATCTTTTCAACTAAAGATTTAATTGACTAAGTCAAGCATCCAGTTCCTAGTGTAACTTGAAAAAATTCACTCTTTTGACTCAAAGAAATGCACAAGAATTGCATTCCCAATAAGGAGTCAAAAAGACTGAATGTGACCTGAACTTAGTCTCAAGTGAAGCATTATTTGAATACAAAACTCATCAGCGTAACCTCAGTGGGTCGACACACTGATGTTGGTTACCACACTAGTATCTTGTGGTTGGATGATGTTTTTTATTTGCTTTGAATCTTTTTGAGAAGCTAGCTTATTTCTCTTAAAGATAAAGTCAATGCTTCAATATCTTATTGAAATAGATCATTGAGAAGTTAAAGTCCTGAGTCAACTAGACTTTGACTCATAGCAAGTTTATGTATGTGCGAAGTTTGAATTGGTTGTACAAAGTTTTAGTTATCTCTTTCCGCTTTCCAAATCTTTTGGAATTGACTCAGATATGGTATCTGATTCCTTTTGCAAAAGACCAGGGATAGCCGGTTAGAATTAGATAACTAACTTGAACATCCTAGATAGATGTTATGTACAAGAACCTTTTCAATCTTCAAACGATGATAAGTCTAAGTAGACTTATTCATTTGATTTTGCTTCAAGTTATAGCATAAATAATTTCCTAGAGTCCAGTATACTCTAGAATAAAGAAGTTAGGAATTGCTCATTAGATTGACAATTCCCAAGAACTTTCAGTTAAAAGTCTTTGAGAAAAGTGTCCTAAGTTGGACAATTTTCATTTTGAATTTGAATTGGTGAAGTTAGTATGGTTGATTCCACTGGAATGGTAAACTTTCTCCTATAGTTTACATAGGATTTTTTCAACTCATTGGGACAGAGTAGTCCTCTAGTCGGGTGAAAAATCAAGTAACTGTTGGATCGAAGTAAACCATTGAATAAACATCTAAAGTTAGATGTATGGGACAATCAAACTTCAAGTTCTCCAAAACAAATTCAAGTGAATCAAGAATTCTTAAAGTCTTGCAAGGGATAAGAATCTCACCTTCATTACTAAGTCCATGCACCAGACATGCCCAGAAATGGACTAGTAATTTGAATCCACCTAATTCACATGTTTGTGCCTAGATCGCACATCCAGAAATTGTGAATTAGCCAGGGATATGTGTTTAGATCCACCTTTATTATTCATTCACTATTTTGTACTTTGACTAGTTTATCAAAGTGCAAAGCGAGATAGTGTTTAGAATCATTTGGGCAAGGATGCCACCACAGAGATGAGACATGTTCTTCCAGTTCTAGAACATGACCATGTTCTTCCAGTTTTAGAACATGAGGCTCGGGGGTTGCCTACAGTATGTATATAGCTCTATTTTCGAGGACGAAAATCTTTTCCAAGGGGGAAAGAATGTAATAAAGTAAGTCTATGATCCAAGGGTCTGGCCGGTTCAGACAGATCTGAAATCGGATACCGTTTGGTCATCTGTGTGTATGACCAAAGATCTCGAGTTTAGACTTACTAGGAGGTCATTTACTCTTGTAACCAAGTAATCCACTTAGCCTAGTGGTTAAGACTCAAGGGTGTGAAGGACGAGGTCTTGGGTTCAATCCCCATGGGATACATGGGAAGAGTATTTTGCCCAAAGAGCTCTAGAACCTTCTAGAAGCATCCATTGGACACTTGGCGCACATGCAGTTACATGGCTGACACTTGGCTGGTTAGTATCCACCTGCCCAAGAAGGCAGTCCCCTGGAGAGAGCTATATATAGAGGCATTTGGTTGGGAGGAGAGTCATCTCTCTAGTATGTGGTGGTCGTAATCCTTGTTCTGTTGCAATAACCAGCCAAGTGTCAGCCATGTAACTGCATGTGCGCCAAGTGTCCAATGGATGCTTCTAGAAGGTTCTAGAGCTCTTTGGGCAAAATACTCTTCCCATGTATCCCATGGGGATTGAACCCAAGACCTCGTCCTTCACACCCTTGAGTCTTAACCACTAGGCTAAGTGGATTACTTGGTTACAAGAGTAAATGACCTCCTAGTAAGTCTAAACTCGGGATCTTTGGTCATACACACGGATGACCAAACGGTATCCGATTTCAGATCTGTCTGAACCGGCCAGACCCTTGGATCATAGACTTACTTTATTACATTCTTTCCCCCTTGGAAAAGATTTTCGTCCTCGAAAATAGAGCTATATACATACTGTAGGCAACCCCCGAGCCTCATGTTCTAAAACTGGAAGAACATGGTCATGTTCTAGAACTGGAAGAACATGTCTCATCTCTGTGGTGGCATCCTTGCCCAAATGATTCTAAACACTATCTCGCTTTGCACTTTGATAAACTAGTCAAAGTACAAAATAGTGAATGAATAATAAAGGTGGATCTAAACACATATCCCTGGCTAATTCACAGTTTCTGGATGTGCGATCTAGGCACAAACATGTGAATTAGGTGGATTCAAATTACTAGTCCATTTCTGGGCATGTCTGGTGCATGGACTTAGTAATGAAGGTGAGATTCTTATCCCTTGCAAGACTTTAAGAATTCTTGATTCACTTGAATTTGTTTTGGAGAACTTGAAGTTTGATTGTCCCATACATCTAACTTTAGATGTTTATTCAATGGTTTACTTCGATCCAACAGTTACTTGATTTTTCACCCGACTAGAGGACTACTCTGTCCCAATGAGTTGAAAAAATCCTATGTAAACTATAGGAGAAAGTTTACCATTCCGGTGGAATCAACCATACTAACTTCACCAATTCAAATTCAAAATGAAAATTGTCCAACTTAGGACACTTTTCTCAAAGACTTTTAACTGAAAGTTCTTGGGAATTGTCAATCTAATGAGCAATTCCTAACTTCTTTATTCTAGAGTATACTGGACTCTAGGAAATTATTTATGCTATAACTTGAAGCAAAATCAAATGAATAAGTCTACTTAGACTTATCATCGTTTGAAGATTGAAAAGGTTCTTGTACATAACATCTATCTAGGATGTTCAAGTTAGTTATCTAATTCTAACCGGCTATCCCTGGTCTTTTGCAAAAGGAATCAGATACCATATATGAGTCAATTCCAAAAGATTTGGAAAGCGGAAAGAGATAACTAAAACTTTGTACAACCAATTCAAACTTCGCACATACATAAACTTGCTATGAGTCAAAGTCTAGTTGACTCAGGACTTTAACTTCTCAATGATCTATTTCAATAAGATATTGAAGCATTGACTTTATCTTTAAGAGAAATAAGCTAGCTTCTCAAAAAGATTCAAAGCAAATAAAAAACATCATCCAACCACAAGATACTAGTGTGGTAACCAACATCAGTGTGTCGACCCACTGAGGTTACGCTGATGAGTTTTGTATTCAAATAATGCTTCACTTGAGACTAAGTTCAGGTCACATTCAATCTTTTTGGCTCCGTGAATGCAATTCTTGTGCATTTCTTTGAGTCTAAAAGAGTGAATTTTATCAAGTTACACTAGGAACTTGATGCTTGACTTAGTCAATTAAATCTTTAATTGAAAAAATCAACTCAAAATCAAAGTTCAACTTCTTTCAGAAATTTATCAAATATTTCTGATCAATAACACTTAAACTTGAAGTGTTCTATGAAGATCTTGGAAGTTACTTACTTCATATCTTCAGTTTCCTTAATCTTGAAGTTACCTTGAAGTATCGTAAGATACTACTTTCACATCCTTTATGAATTAAACTTTCCTTGAAGTCTTAATTCTCTTGAGGATGAAACCTAACTTCAAAATCCAAACTAGGACTAAAAGATAATCATCATCCCATGGTCCGATGTCCCATTCCATCTTTCCTACATCAATCTGAGTATAAAATCTGGTGTCCCATACCACCCTATTTTATATTCACATTAATGTGTGGGTGATTCTTATCCTAAAGTCTAAACATCTCTTGATAGAGTACCTTATTTCTTCAATTCTTTTACAAGAATTGGAAGTTTCAGGCATTACCTCTAACTAGATTTTCCTAGGTTTTGATTCCTTCGCATGATCACCTCAGAATCATGTGCTTTGCCTTGGAAACTTGAAAACCTCTTGACAGAATATCAATTCTTCTTTACTGGGGTTTTCAAATGAAAAACAATCAGAATTCCAAGTTCTTGAATTTCTCAAATTCAAGTTCAATTGGTTATTCTTGACCAATTTTGTAGCGACAAGAGTTTATGACTTCTTGTCTTTAGATTCCTTTCTATACTGGTGCTTTTAGGTACCTATCCCGGCCGGGGCCTTTTTACAAGAATCTCTCTACTGCTTAAGTCTAAGCATCCGCTCATGCTTTTTGGATTTGTACCAAAATCCCTTTAAGGATAGGCAAATACTTATGTTTTACCTTCCACAGACTTAAGTACCGTCTTCACGGTTGCAGACTACATACTTGGAATTACTTCACTCTGTTCAGACTTAGAACAGCTTACTTTTTCACAATTTTCCATCGAATAAATGGAACTTGAGTGAATAATTCCCAAAAGGAATTTTATTGCCAATACTTGGGCAATCTACAGGGTAGTTCCAATCGCATATTACTTGGACAATCATGGCCAAGATTGATCAAGTCTGATTGATCCTTGCGACAAAAATAAAGACTTAGTCTTTATCTTTAAGATCTCTTAAAACTATCTTAAAGCTTCTTTGCTTACCTGCAGGATTTTAGAGATCTTTCCCTCAACTTAAGTCCAAGCATTTTCTAATGCTTTTCAGATTCCAAAGCTAAGAATCTTTGATATACCGTTAGGTTATATCACTTATTTGGACTTAAATACCAAAACTGGTGGTTAGGGATTTACTGGGAACTACTTACTATATAACTTTTCTTGAAAGATGCTAGTCTCACGTCTGGGGAGATTTTTCTTTCAAGAATTTTTTGATTCCTATCAAGTAATACTAGGCTATAATTTGAAGCAAATGATTCATCTTGGAATTTTTTGCTTTCCAGTCTAATGATTCATCTTGGAATCGTTTGTAAAAAGAACATTTGAAAGAACTTCTTTCAAATAATATCCAAAAAATTTACTGATTCAATTGTATTCATTTCCTGAGTATCAAACTAGAGACGAAATATCACATTTGCTAGTTTGAAAGTTTAAGTTAAACTTTCATTTATGTGATATCGACTTCTATTCTTGAGTTTGATACAAAACTCATTATTATTGGTCAATCTTCAGATGTTACTAGAGTCCTTTAAACATATCTCACCAATCAAAATTATGTTTAAAGTCCAAGCATCTATTGATGATTGATCCAATAGTAATGTTACTGTGAACACAACTTTGAACTTTATAACTTGTTTAGGAGAAGTTCATGGATTCAAGATCCATTTCTTGGAACTTTCTACTCCTAAATAAAAAGTTCACACTTGCTTCAAGTCTTTAGGAACTTATATTATTTCTTAAAGACTGCTTAGCTAGTTGCATCATTTACCAGAGATGCAACTATAGAACCTAACATCCTTTTATTGATATCAAGGATCAATTGATGTTGAGGTTTAACCTTTGATTTCCATCACCCCTTAGGATGAAATCAAATGAAAATTTATAAAAGATTGGTACCTTTATATCTTGGCAAAACATTTATATCCTAAAGAGGTTTCGCCTGCATCATTCCTTGGACCTATCATATAATATGAATTTATGTGTATTTTTGGGAAGAGTTCATGAATCATTTAAGATCCTCTACTTGGAACATCTTCCTTCCCAAAACTAAATTCATCTTGAACATAGTAGGAGAATGATCTCACATGAAATAGAAGGCTTGACTATTTCATATCTCTATTCCAAAAAGTTACTTACCGAGGTTTCATCATGAGATATAAATCTTGAAACCACAAGAAACTTCTTTAAAACTTTCGAAATCTTCTAAATAGAAGAGTGCTCATGGAACTTTGGAAATATAGTTGATGCTCTCATCCAACCTTGGGATGCTTGAGAAGTTATAAAATATATAACTAATCAACTAAAGCGTTATCCGCATGACTTTCTAAGTACATCCAGGACTTAGAGTCATCATACATCACAAAAGAGTTTGCAAGTAATTAAATTTTCTTGGTCATCAAGGAAATTTATTACTTAACTTTCTCTTAGTGCTTACTCATACCTAGCAAGACATCTATCATACTTAATTATCATTAAGTATTTGTCTTTGATAGAGGAGTATCGACTTGGGAAGAAATCGACTAATTACTTCAGTTGCAAACTAGAACTAGTATGTCTTTGCAACTAACTAGTCCTTGGTCTTCCCTAATGTCAAACTGCGAGCTTTACAAAGTAAGCTAAATACTAAGAGAGTACATTTTCATATCTACTTGCAAACAGCATTCCATTCTTCCATGCAAATGCATGTATCTACATGCAAAAGCATATGCTCACATGCGTATGCATGCATGTTCTTTGCATGCTCAAAAAATAATACAATAATCATGCATAAACTTGATGCACGATTTTTTTCTTGTACTAAGAATGTATATCATGCAATCCTGATGCATGAATATCCTTTCCTTTGTCCTAATGCACTATGATATAAAAACATACCCTTGAAGTGCAATAGAAAACTTACTCAATGGAAAGGAAATATGTATTTAAACTACCAAAATACATTCTTTGATGCACAAGGATCTTTTTGAAATCAAGTCTTTCCTTAATGCAAACTAATGCTTGAAATAAGAAATGGATTAATTCATTATTCTAATCTAGACTTAATCAATTGAAATCTTGGCTATTTCAATGTGCATCTATGATTAAGTGTAGAATAATGAAAACAAGATAAATCAAGCATTAAGGCCAAGCAGAAACTGGAAAATACTTAGCTTTGATCAAAGCTTCGTCCATCCCTTGATCCTTTGGAAGAGTGATTCATCCTCTTGATCCTTGCGAGGAGCTATTCACCATTCTTGAAGCTTCCTCATCAAGAAATAATCTTGGATGACTTGGTCCGTCGTGGTCGACTAACTTGGGCCTCCGGATCTTCACTCCACAGTTCCAATTCCTTCAAGCTTTGCTCAATCTTTGATTCTTCTTGGATGGATGAGAGGACTTGGCTCGTTGAAAAGATGAGAGTTGGGCTTGCACTTCAGCTCTGTTTACTGCTTCAGTAGAGTTTGTTCTGTATTAGAGAACAAGCAAATCGGGCTGGGCGCGTGGCTACGTCTTCTGGCTCCCATTCAACCCGTCTGGGTTCAAGTCCCGTCTACAGCAGAGAGGATCAACCTCTTTTGATCTCTTATTTGAGATCTTCTTCAGCGCGTGTATTGCCATTAGAAGGTTCTGAAGAAGCTGAACTTTTGGACAGCGTCTGGTTCAGCACAATCTCAGGATTCTGTTAACACTCCCACGAACGTTTGTGGCTGTCTGGATAGACGAATGCGCTCTAAACCAGAAGATCTGGGTTCGATCAGCCGCGGGCGCATACCAGATATGATTCGATGTGTTTTGCTCCTTCTTCAGCGTAAACTTCCTACAAATTGTCTTGTGCGCGAATGGATGCCGCCAAGACCCGCGGTCTTGATGGATAGGCTAACGCTTCCCAATCGAGGGGGCGGGGGTTCGAATCCTTCCTCCCTCACAGCCAGAGATGTTCTTGATGTTTTGCTATGCTTCTCTCGGCGCCAGACTTCAGCAAAACATCAATTTCTGCAGGATACCAAGCGTGATCCGCCCGTGGTCTTGTTGGGTTACGCCCTTGTTAGGGGGGCGAGGGATCGATTCCCCTGAGCTACACACAGAGTTAATCTTTTATTTTACTATGCTTCTTCTCAAGCTAAGGCTGTCGCCACCAAGATGAATTCGGCACGCAATACAAGACAGCCGCGAACGAGAATTTGCCAAGAAATGCACGCATAAAGTAATGAGCAAGAAGTTATGGAGATAAAGATGATGAACCCACTCCAAGGTCACCATGAGAGCTTGGCTCTGATACCAATGCAACAGAACAAGGATTACGACCACCACATACTAGAGAGATGACTCTCCTCCCAACCAAATGCCTCTATATATAGCTCTCTCCAGGGGACTGCCTTCTTGGGCAGGTGGATACTAACCAGCCAAGTGTCAGCCATGTAACTGCATGTGCGCCAAGTGTCCAATGGATGCTTCTAGAAGGTTCTAGAGCTCTTTGGGCAAAATACTCTTCCCATGTATCCCATGGGGATTGAACCCAAGACCTCGTCCTTCACACCCTTGAGTCTTAACCACTAGGCTAAGTGGATTACTTGGTTACAAGAGTAAATGACCTCCTAGTAAGTCTAAACTCGAGATCTTTGGTCATACACACGGATGACCAAACGGTATCCGATTTCAGATCTGTCTGAACCGGCCAGACCCTTGGATCATAGACTTACTTTATTACATTTTAATGCAACAGAACAAGGATTACGACCACCACATACTAGAGAGATGACTCTCCTCCCAACCAAATGCCTCTATATATAGCTCTCTCCAGGGGACTGTCTTCTTGGGCAGGTGGATACTAACCAGCCAAGTGTCAGCCATGTAACTGCATGTGCGCCAAGTGTCCAATGGATGCTTCTAGAAGGTTCTAGAGCTCTTTGGGCAAAATACTCTTCCCATGTATCCCATGGGGATTGAACCCAAGACCTCGTCCTTCACACCCTTGAGTCTTAACCACTAGGCTAAGTGGATTACTTGGTTACAAGAGTAAATGACCTCCTAGTAAGTCTAAACTCGAGATCTTTGGTCATACACACGGATGACCAAACGGTATCCGATTTCAGATCTGTCTGAACCGGCCAAACCCTTGGATCATAGACTTACTTTATTACATTCTTTCCCCCTTGGAAAAGATTTTCGTCCTCGAAAATAGAGCTATATACATACTGTAGGCAACCCCCGAGCCTCATGTTCTAAAACTGGAAGAACATGGTCATGTTCTAGAACTGGAAGAACATGTCTCATCTCTGTGGTGGCATCCTTGCCCAAATGATTCTAAACACTATCTCGCTTTGCACTTTGATAAACTAGTCAAAGTACAAAATAGTGAATGAATAATAAAGGTGGATCTAAACACATATCCCTGGCTAATTCACAGTTTCTGGATGTGCGATCTAGGCACAAACATGTGAATTAGGTGGATTCAAATTACTAGTCCATTTCTGGGCATGTCTGGTGCATGGACTTAGTAATGAAGGTGAGATTCTTATCCCTTGCAAGACTTTAAGAATTCTTGATTCACTTGAATTTGTTTTGGAGAACTTGAAGTTTGATTGTCCCATACATCTAACTTTAGATGTTTATTCAATGGTTTACTTTGATCCAACAGTTACTTGATTTTTCACCCGACTAGAGGACTACTCTGTCCCAATGAGTTGAAAAAATCCTATGTAAACTATAGGAGAAATTTTACCATTCCGGTGGAATCAACCATACTAACTTCACCAATTCAAATTCAAAATGAAAATTGTCCAACTTAGGACACTTTTCTCAAAGACTTTTAACTGAAAGTTCTTGGGAATTGTCAATCTAATGAGCAATTCCTAACTTCTTTATTCTAGAGTATACTGGACTCTAGGAAATTATTTATGCTATAACTTGAAGCAAAATCAAATGAATAAGTCTACTTAGACTTATCATCGTTTGAAGATTGAAAAGGTTCTTGTACATAACATCTATCTAGGATGTTCAAGTTAGTTATCTAATTCTAACCGGCTATCCCTGGTCTTTTGCAAAAGGAATCAGATACCATATCTGAGTCAATTCCAAAAGATTTGGAAAGCGGAAAGAGATAACTAAAACTTTGTACAACCAATTCAAACTTCGCACATATATAAACTTGCTATGAGTCAAAGTCTAGTTGACTCAGGACTTTAACTTTTCACTCGTCAATTTCAACAAGATATTGAAGCATTGACTTTATCTTTAAGAGAAATAAGCTGGTTTCTCCAAAAGATTCAAAGCAAATAAAAAACATCATCCAACCACAAGATACTAGTGTGGTAACCAACATCAGTGTGTCGACCCACTGAGGTTACGCTGATGAGTTTTGTATTCAAATAATGCTTCACTTGAGACTAAGTTCAGGTCACATTCAATCTTTTTGGCTCCGTGAATGCAATTCTTGTGCATTTCTTTGAGTCAAAAGAGTGAATTTTTTCAAGTTACACTAGGAACTGGATGCTTGACTTAGTCAATTAAATCTTTAGTTTAAAAGATCAACTCAAAATCAAAGTCCAACTTCTTTCAGAAATTTATCAACTATTTCTCATCAATAACACTTCAACTTGAAGTGTTCTATGAAGATCTTGGAAGTTACTTACTTCATATCTTCAGTTTCCTTAATCTTGAAGTTACCTTGAAGTATCGTAAGATACTACTTTCATCCTTTACGAATTAAACTTTCCTTGAAGTGTTAATTCCCTTGAGGATGAAACCTAACTTCAAAATCCAAACTAGGACAAAAAGATAATCATCATCCCACGGTCCGATGTCCCATTCCATCTTTCCTACATCAATCTGAGTATAAAATCTGGTGTCCCATACCACCCTATTTTATATTCACATTAATGTGTGGGTGATTCTTATCCTAAAGTCTAAACATCTCTTGATAGAGTACCTTATTTCTTCAATTCTTTTACAAGAATTGGAAGTTTCAGGCATTACCTCTAACTAGATTTTCCTAGGTTTTGATTCCTTCGCATGATCACCTCATAATCATGTGCTTTGCCTTGGAAACTTGAAAACCTCTTGACAAAATATCAATTCTTCTTTACTGGGATTTTCAAATGAAAACCAATCAGAATTCCAAGTTCTTGAATTTCTCAAATTCAAGTTCAATTGGTTATTCTTGACCAATTTTGTAGCGACAAGAGTTTATGACTTCTTGTCTTTAGATTCCTTTCTATAGTGGTGCTTTTAGGTACCTATCCCGGCCGGGGCCTTTTTACAAGAATCTCTCTACTGCTTAAGTCTAAGCATCCGCTCATGCTTTTTGGATTTGTACCAAAATCCCTTTAAGGATAGGCAAACACTTATGTTTTACCTTCCACAGACTTAAGTACCGTTTTCACGGTTGCAGACTACATACTTGGAATTACTTCACACTGTTCAGACTGGGAACAGCTTACTTTTTCACAATTTTCCATTTAATAAATGGAACTTGAGTGAATAATTCCTTACGGAATTTTTTTACTGCCAATACTTGGGCAATCTACAGGGTAGTTCCAATCGCATATTACTTGGACAATCATGGCCAAGATTGATCAAGTCTGATTGATCCTTGCGACAAAAAAAAAGACTTAGTCTTTATCTTTAAGATCTCTTAAAACTATCTTAAAGCTTCTTTGCTTACCTGCAGGATTTTAGAGATCTTTCCCTCAACTTAAGTCCAAGCATTTTCTAATGCTTTTCAGATTCCAAAGCTAAGAATCTTTGATATACCGTTAGGTTATATCACTTATTTGGACTTAAATACCAAAACTGGTGGTTAGGGATTTACTGGGAACTACTTACTATATAACTTTTCTTGAAAGATGCTAGTCTCACGTCTGGGGAGATTTTTCTTTCAAGAATTTTTTGCTTCCTATCAAGCATTAGTTTGCATTAAGGAAAGACTTGATTTCAAAAAGATCCTTGTGCATCAAAGAATGTATTTTGGTAGTTTAAATACATATTTCCTTTCCATTGAGTAAGTTTTCTATTGCACTTCAAGGGTATGTTTTTATATCATAGTGCATTAGGACAAAGGAAAGGATATTCATGCATCAGGATTGCATGATATACATTCTTAGTACAAGAAAAAAATCGTGCATCAAGTTTATGCATGATTATTGTATTATTTTTTGAGCATGCAAAGAACATGCATGCATACGCATGTGAGCATATGCTTTTGCATGTAGATACATGCATTTGCATGGAAGAATGGAATGCTGTTTGCAAGTAGATATGAAAATGTACTCTCTTAGTATTTAGCTTACTTTGTAAAGCTCGCAGTTTGACATTAGGGAAGACCAAGGACTAGTTAGTTGCAAAGACATACTAGTTCTAGTTTGCAACTGAAGTAATTAGTCGATTTCTTCCCAAGTCGATACTCCTCTATCAAAGACAAATACTTAATGATAATTAAGTATGATAGATGTCTTGCTAGGTATGAGTAAGCACTAAGAGAAAGTTAAGTAATAAATTTCCTTGATGACCAAGAAAATTTAATTACTTGCAAACTCTTTTGTGATGTATGATGACTCTAAGTCTTGGATGTACTTAGAAAGTCATGCGGATAACGCTTTAGTTGATTAGTTATATATTTTATAACTTCTCAAGCATCCCAAGGTTGGATGAGAGCATCAACTATATTTCCAAAGTTCCATGAGCACTCTTCTATTTAGAAGATTTCGAAAGTTTTAAAGAAGTTTCTTGTGGTTTCAAGATTTATATCTCATGATGAAACCTCGGTAAGTAACTTTTTGGAATAGAGATATGAAATAGTCAAGCCTTCTATTTCATGTGAGATCATTCTCCTACTATGTTCAAGATGAATTTAGTTTTGGGAAGGAAGATGTTCCAAGTAGAGGATCTTAAATGATTCATGAACTCTTCCCAAAAATACACATAAATTCATATTATATGATAGGTCCAAGGAATGATGCAGGCGAAACCTCTTTAGGATATAAATGTTTTGCCAAGATATAAAGGTACCAATCTTTTATAAATTTTCATTTGATTTGATCCTAAGGGGTGATGGAAATCAAAGGTTAAACCTCAACATCAATTGATCCTTGATATCAATAAAAGGATGTTAGGTTCTATAGTTGCATCTCTGGTAAATGATGCAACTAGCTAAGCAGTCTTTAAGAAATAATATAAGTTCCTAAAGACTTGAAGCAAGTGTGAACTTTTTATTTAGGAGTAGAAAGTTCCAAGAAATGGATCTTGAATCCATGAACTTCTCCTAAACAAGTTATAAAGTTCAAAGTTGTGTTCACAGTAACATTACTATTGGATCAATCATCAATAGATGCTTGGACTTTAAACATAATTTTGATTGGTGAGATATGTTTAAAGGACTCTAGTAACATCTGAAGATTGACCAATAATAATGAGTTTTGTATCAAACTCAAGAATAGAAGTCGATATCACATAAATGAAAGTTTAACTTAAACTTTCAAACTGGCAAATGTGATATTTCGTCTCTAGTTTGATACTCAGGAAATGAATACAATTGAATCAGTAAATTTTTTGGATATTATTTGAAAGAAGTTCTTTCAAATGTTCTTTTTACAAACGATTCCAAGATGAATCATTAGACTGGAAAGCAAAAAATTCCAAGATGAATCATTTGCTTCAAATTATAGCCTAGTATTACTTGATAGGAATCAAAAAATTCTTGAAAGAAAAATCTCCCCAGACGTGAGACTAGCATCTTTCAAGAAAAGTTATATAGTAAGTAGTTCCCAGTAAATCCCTAACCACCAGTTTTGGTATTTAAGTCCAAATAAGTGATATAACCTAACGGTATATCAAAGATTCTTAGCTTTGGAATCTGAAAAGCATTAGAAAATGCTTGGACTTAAGTTGAGGGAAAGATCTCTAAAATCTTGCAGGTAAGCAAAGAAGCTTTAAGATAGTTTTAAGAGATCTTAAAGATAAAGACTAAGTCTTTATTTTTGTCGCAAGGATCAATCAGACTTGATCAATCTTGGCCATGATTGTCCAAGTAATATGCGATTGGAACTACCCTGTAGATTGCCCAAGTATTGGCAATAAAATTCCTTTTGGGAATTATTCACTCAAGTTCCATTTATTCGATGGAAAATTGTGAAAAAGTAAGCTGTTCTAAGTCTGAACAGAGTGAAGTAATTCCAAGTATGTAGTCTACAACCGTGAAGACGGTACTTAAGTCTGTGGAAGGTAAAACATAAGTATTTGCCTATCCTTAAAGGGATTTTGGTACAAATCCAAAAAGCATGAGCGGATGCTTAGACTTAAGCAGTATAGAGATTCTTGTAAAAAGGCCCCGGCCGGGATAGGTACCTAAAAGCACCAGTATAGAAAGGAATCTAAAGACAAGAAGTCATAAACTCTTGTCGCTACAAAATTGGTCAAGAATAACCAATTGAACTTGAATTTGAGAAATTCAAGAACTTGGAATTCTGATTGGTTTTCATTTGAAAACCCCAGTAAAGAAGAATTGATATTCTGTCAAGAGGTTTTCAAGTTTCCAAGGCAAAGCACATGATTCTGAGGTGATCATGCGAAGGAATCAAAACCTAGGAAAATCTAGTTAGAGGTAATGCCTGAAACTTCCAATTCTTGTAAAAGAATTGAAGAAATAAGGTACTCTATCAAGAGATGTTTAGACTTTAGGATAAGAATCACCCACACATTAATGTGAATATAAAATAGGGTGGTATGGGACACCAGATTTTATACTCAGATTGATGTAGGAAAGATGGAATGGGACATCGGACCGTGGGATGATGATTATCTTTTAGTCCTAGTTTGGATTTTGAAGTTAGGTTTCATCCTCAAGAGAATTAAGACTTCAAGGAAAGTTTAATTCATAAAGGATGTGAAAGTAGTATCTTACGATACTTCAAGGTAACTTCAAGATTAAGGAAACTGAAGATATGAAGTAAGTAACTTCCAAGATCTTCATAGAACACTTCAAGTTTAAGTGTTATTGATCAGAAATATTTGATAAATTTCTGAAAGAAGTTGAACTTTGATTTTGAGTTGATCTTTTCGATTAAAGATTTAATTGACTAAGTCAAGCATCAAGTTCCTAGTGTAACTTGATAAAATTCACTCTTTTAGACTCAAAGAAATGCACAAGAATTGCATTCACGGAGCCAAAAAGATTGAATGTGACCTGAACTTAGTCTCAAGTGAAGCATTATTTGAATACAAAACTCATCAGCGTAACCTCAGTGGGTCGACACACTGATGTTGGTTACCACACTAGTATCTTGTGGTTGGATGATGTTTTTTATTTGCTTTGAATCTTTTTGAGAAGCTAGCTTATTTCTCTTAAAGATAAAGTCAATGCTTCAATATCTTATTGAAATAGATCATTGAGAAGTTAAAGTCCTGAGTCAACTAGACTTTGACTCATAGCAAGTTTATGTATGTGCGAAGTTTGAATTGGTTGTACAAAGTTTTAGTTATCTCTTTCCGCTTTCCAAATCTTTTGGAATTGACTCAGATATGGTATCTGATTCCTTTTGCAAAAGACCAGGGATAGCCGGTTAGAATTAGATAACTAACTTGAACATCCTAGATAGATGTTATGTACAAGAACCTTTTCAATCTTCAAACGATGATAAGTCTAAGTAGACTTATTCATTTGATTTTGCTTCAAGTTATAGCATAAATAATTTCCTAGAGTCCAGTATACTCTAGAATAAAGAAGTTAGGAATTGCTCATTAGATTGACAATTCCCAAGAACTTTCAGTTAAAAGTCTTTGAGAAAAGTGTCCTAAGTTGGACAATTTTCATTTTGAATTTGAATTGGTGAAGTTAGTATGGTTGATTCCACCGGAATGGTAAACTTTCTCCTATAGTTTACATAGGATTTTTTCAACTCATTGGGACAGAGTAGTCCTCTAGTCGGGTGAAAAATCAAGTAACTGTTGGATTAGTTTACGTTGAAGAAGGAGCAAAACACATCGAATCATATCTGGTATGCGCCCGCGGCTGATCGAACCCAGATCTTCTGGTTTAGAGCGCATTCGTCTGTCCAGACAGCCACAAACGTTCGTGGGAGTGTTAACAGAATCCTGAGATCGTGCTGAACCAGACGCTGTCCAAAAGTTCAGCTTCTTCAGAACCTTCTAATGGCAATACACGCGCTGAAGAAGATCTCAAACAAGAGATCAAAAGAGGTTGATCCTCTCTGCTGTAGACGGGACTTGAACCCAGACGGGTTGAATGGGAGCCAGAAGACGTAGCCACGCGCCCAGCCCGATTTGCTTGTTCTCTAATACAGAACAAACTCTACTGAAGCAGTAAACAGAGCTGAAGTGCAAGCCCAACTCTCATCTTTTCAACGAGCCAAGTCCTCTCATCCATCCAAGAAGAATCAAAGATTGAGCAAAGCTTGAAGGAATTGGAACTGTGGAGTGAAGATCTGGAGGCCCAAGTTAGTCGACCACGACGGACCAAGTCATCCAAGATTATTTCTTGATGAGGAAGCTTCAAGAATGGTGAATAGCTCCTCGCAAGGATCAAGAGGATGAATCACTCTTCCAAAGGATCAAGGGATGGACGAAGCTTTGATCAAAGCTAAGTATTTTCCAGTTTCTGCTTGGCCTTAATGCTTGATTTATCTTGTTTTCATTATTCTACACTTAATCATAGATGCACATTGAAATAGCCAAGATTTCAATTGATTAAGTCTAGATTAGAATAATGAATTAATCCATTTCTTATTTCAAGCATTAGTTTGCATTAAGGAAAGACTTGATTTCAAAAAGATCCTTGTGCATCAAAGAATGTATTTTGGTAGTTTAAATACATATTTCCTTTCCATTGAGTAAGTTTTCTATTGCACTTCAAGGGTATGTTTTTATATCATAGTGCATTAGGACAAAGGAAAGGATATTCATGCATCAGGATTGCATGATATACATTCTTAGTACAAGAAAAAAATCGTGCATCAAGTTTATGCATGATTATTGTATTATTTTTTGAGCATGCAAAGAACATGCATGCATACGCATGTGAGCATATGCTTTTGCATGTAGATACATGCATTTGCATGGAAGAATGGAATGCTGTTTGCAAGTAGATATGAAAATGTACTCTCTTAGTATTTAGCTTACTTTGTAAAGCTCGCAGTTTGACATTAGGGAAGACCAAGGACTAGTTAGTTGCAAAGACATACTAGTTCTAGTTTGCAACTGAAGTAATTAGTCGATTTCTTCCCAAGTCGATACTCCTCTATCAAAGACAAATACTTAATGATAATTAAGTATGATAGATGTCTTGCTAGGTATGAGTAAGCACTAAGAGAAAGTTAAGTAATAAATTTCCTTGATGACCAAGAAAATTTAATTACTTGCAAACTCTTTTGTGATGTATGATGACTCTAAGTCCTGGATGTACTTAGAAAGTCATGCGGATAACGCTTTAGTTGATTAGTTATATATTTTATAACTTCTCAAGCATCCCAAGGTTGGATGAGAGCATCAACTATATTTCCAAAGTTCCATGAGCACTCTTCTATTTAGAAGATTTCGAAAGTTTTAACAAAGTTTCTTGTGGTTTCAAGATTTATATCTCATGATGAAACCTCGGTAAGTAACTTTTTGGAATAGAGATATGAAATAGTCAAGCCTTCTATTTCATGTGAGATCATTCTCCTACTATGTTCAAGATGAATTTAGTTTTGGGAAGGAAGATGTTCCAAGTAGAGGATCTTAAATGATTCATGAACTCTTCCCAAAAATACACATAAATTCATATTATATGATAGGTCCAAGGAATGATGCAGGCGAAACCTCTTTAGGATATAAATGTTTTGCCAAGATATAAAGGTACCAATCTTTTATAAATTTTCATTTGATTTCATCCTAAGGGGTGATGGAAATCAAAGGTTAAACCTCAACATCAATTGATCCTTGATATCAATAAAAGGATGTTAGGTTCTATAGTTGCATCTCTGGTAAATGATGCAACTAGCTAAGCAGTCTTTAAGAAATAATATAAGTTCCTAAAGACTTGAAGCAAGTGTGAACTTTTTATTTAGGAGTAGAAAGTTCCAAGAAATGGATCTTGAATCCATGAACTTCTCCTAAACAAGTTATAAAGTTCAAAGTTGTGTTCACAGTAACATTACTATTGGATCAATCATCAATAGATGCTTGGACTTTAAACATAATTTTGATTGGTGAGATATGTTTAAAGGACTCTAGTAACATCTGAAGATTGACCAATAATAATGAGTTTTGTATCAAACTCAAGAATAGAAGTCGATATCACATAAATGAAAGTTTAACTTAAACTTTCAAACTGGCAAATGTGATATTTCGTCTCTAGTTTGATACTCAGGAAATGAATACAATTGAATCAGTAAATTTTTTGGATATTATTTGAAAGAAGTTCTTTCAAATGTTCTTTTTACAAACGATTCCAAGATGAATCATTAGACTGGAAAGCAAAAAATTCCAAGATGAATCATTTGCTTCAAATTATAGCCTAGTATTACTTGATAGGAATCAAAAAATTCTTGAAAGAAAAATCTCCCCAGACGTGAGACTAGCATCTTTCAAGAAAAGTTATATAGTAAGTAGTTCCCAGTAAATCCCTAACCACCAGTTTTGGTATTTAAGTCCAAATAAGTGATATAACCTAACGGTATATCAAAGATTCTTAGCTTTGGAATCTGAAAAGCATTAGAAAATGCTTGGACTTAAGTTGAGGGAAAGATCTCTAAAATCCTGCAGGTAAGCAAAGAAGCTTTAAGATAGTTTTAAGAGATCTTAAAGATAAAGACTAAGTCTTTATTTTTGTCGCAAGGATCAATCAGACTTGATCAATCTTGGCCATGATTGTCCAAGTAATATGCGATTGGAACTACCCTGTAGATTGCCCAAGTATTGGCAATAAAATTCCTTTTGGGAATTATTCACTCAAGTTCCATTTATTCGATGGAAAATTGTGAAAAAGTAAGCTGTTCTAAGTCTGAACAGAGTGAAGTAATTCCAAGTATGTAGTCTGCAACCGTGAAGACGGTACTTAAGTCTGTGGAAGGTAAAACATAAGTATTTGCCTATCCTTAAAGGGATTTTGGTACAAATCCAAAAAGCATGAGCGGATGCTTAGACTTAAGCAGTAGAGAGATTCTTGTAAAAAGGCCCCGGCCGGGATAGGTACCTAAAAGCACCAGTATAGAAAGGAATCTAAAGACAAGAAGTCATAAACTCTTGTCGCTACAAAATTGGTCAAGAATAACCAATTGAACTTGAATTTGAGAAATTCAAGAACTTGGAATTCTGATTGGTTTTCATTTGAAAACCCCAGTAAAGAAGAATTGATATTCTGTCAAGAGGTTTTCAAGTTTCCAAGGCAAAGCACATGATTCTGAGGTGATCATGCGAAGGAATCAAAACCTAGGAAAATCTAGTTAGAGGTAATGCCTGAAACTTCCAATTCTTGTAAAAGAATTGAAGAAATAAGGTACTCTATCAAGAGATGTTTAGACTTTAGGATAAGAATCACCCACACATTAATGTGAATATAAAATAGGGTGGTATGGGACACCAGATTTTATACTCAGATTGATGTAGGAAAGATGGAATGGGACATCGGACCGTGGGATGATGATTATCTTTTAGTCCTAGTTTGGATTTTGAAGTTAGGTTTCATCCTCAAGAGAATTAAGACTTCAAGGAAAGTTTAATTCATAAAGGATGTGAAAGTAGTATCTTACGATACTTCAAGGTAACTTCAAGATTAAGGAAACTGAAGATATGAAGTAAGTAACTTCCAAGATCTTCATAGAACACTTCAAGTTTAAGTGTTATTGATCAGAAATATTTGATAAATTTCTGAAAGAAGTTGAACTTTGATTTTGAGTTGATCTTTTCAATTAAAGATTTAATTGACTAAGTCAAGCATCAAGTTCCTAGTGTAACTTGATAAAATTCACTCTTTTAGACTCAAAGAAATGCACAAGAATTGCATTCACGGAGCCAAAAAGATTGAATGTGACCTGAACTTAGTCTCAAGTGAAGCATTATTTGAATACAAAACTCATCAGCGTAACCTCAGTGGGTCGACACACTGATGTTGGTTACCACACTAGTATCTTGTGGTTGGATGATGTTTTTTATTTGCTTTGAATCTTTTTGAGAAGCTAGCTTATTTCTCTTAAAGATAAAGTCAATGCTTCAATATCTTATTGAAATAGATCATTGAGAAGTTAAAGTCCTGAGTCAACTAGACTTTGACTCATAGCAAGTTTATGTATGTGCGAAGTTTGAATTGGTTGTACAAAGTTTTAGTTATCTCTTTCCGCTTTCCAAATCTTTTGGAATTGACTCAGATATGGTATCTGATTCCTTTTGCAAAAGACCAGGGATAGCCGGTTAGAATTAGATAACTAACTTGAACATCCTAGATAGATGTTATGTACAAGAACCTTTTCAATCTTCAAACGATGATAAGTCTAAGTAGACTTATTCATTTGATTTTGCTTCAAGTTATAGCATAAATAATTTCCTAGAGTCCAGTATACTCTAGAATAAAGAAGTTAGGAATTGCTCATTAGATTGACAATTCCCAAGAACTTTCAGTTAAAAGTCTTTGAGAAAAGTGTCCTAAGTTGGACAATTTTCATTTTGAATTTGAATTGGTGAAGTTAGTATGGTTGATTCCACCGGAATGGTAAACTTTCTCCTATAGTTTACATAGGATTTTTTCAACTCATTGGGACAGAGTAGTCCTCTAGTCGGGTGAAAAATCAAGTAACTGTTGGATCGAAGTAAACCATTGAATAAACATCTAAAGTTAGATGTATGGGACAATCAAACTTCAAGTTCTCCAAAACAAATTCAAGTGAATCAAGAATTCTTAAAGTCTTGCAAGGGATAAGAATCTCACCTTCATTACTAAGTCCATGCACCAGACATGCCCAGAAATGGACTAGTAATTTGAATCCACCTAATTCACATGTTTGTGCCTAGATCGCACATCCAGAAACTGTGAATTAGCCAGGGATATGTGTTTAGATCCACCTTTATTATTCATTCACTATTTTGTACTTTGACTAGTTTATCAAAGTGCAAAGCGAGATAGTGTTTAGAATCATTTGGGCAAGGATGCCACCACAGAGATGAGACATGTTCTTCCAGTTCTAGAACATGACCATGTTCTTCCAGTTTTAGAACATGAGGCTCGGGGGTTGCCTACAGTATGTATATAGCTCTATTTTCGAGGACGAAAATCTTTTCCAAGGGGGAAAGAATGTAATAAAGTAAGTCTATGATCCAAGGGTCTGGCCGGTTCAGACAGATCTGAAATCGGATACCGTTTGGTCATCCGTGTGTATGACCAAAGATCTCGAGTTTAGACTTACTAGGAGGTCATTTACTCTTGTAACCAAGTAATCCACTTAGCCTAGTGGTTAAGACTCAAGGGTGTGAAGGACGAGGTCTTGGGTTCAATCCCCATGGGATACATGGGAAGAGTATTTTGCCCAAAGAGCTCTAGAACCTTCTAGAAGCATCCATTGGACACTTGGCGCACATGCAATTACATGGCTGACACTTGGCTGGTTAGTATCCACCTGCCCAAGAAGGCAGTCCCCTGGAGAGAGCTATATATAGAGGCATTTGGTTGGGAGGAGAGTCATCTCTCTAGTATGTGGTGGTCGTAATCCTTGTTCTGTTGCATTGGTATCAGAGCCAAGCTCTCATGGTGACCTTGGAGTGGGTTCATCATCTTTATCTCCATAACTTCTTGCTCATTACTTTATGCGTGCATTTCTTGGCAAATTCTCGTTCGCGGCTGTCTTGTATTGCGTGCCGAATTCATCTTGGTGGCGACAGCCTTAGCTTGAGAAGAAGCATAGTAAAATAAAAGATTAACTCTGTGTGTAGCTCAGGGGAATCGATCCCTCGCCCCCCTAACAAGGGCGTAACCGTCTACCCAACAAGACCACGGGCGGATCACGCTTGGTATCCTGCAGAAATTGATGTTTTGCTGAAGTCTGGCGCCGAGAGAAGCATAGCAAAACATCAAGAACATCTCTGGCTGTGAGGGAGGAAGGATTCGAACCCCCGCCCCCTCGATTGGGAAGCGTTAGCCTATCCATCAAGACCGCGGGTCTTGGCGGCATCCATTCGCGCACAAGACAATTTGTAGGAAGTTTACGCTGAAGAAGGAGCAAAACACATCGAATCATATCTGGTATGCGCCCGCGGCTGATCGAACCCAGATCTTCTGGTTTAGAGTGCATTCGTCTATCCAGACAGCCACAAACGTTCGTGGGAGTGTTAACAGAATCCTGAGATCGTGCTGAACCAGACGCTGTCCAAAAGTTCAGCTTCTTGAGAACCTTCTAATGGCAATACACGCGCTGAAGAAGATCTCAAATAAGAGATCAAAAGAGGTTGATCCTCTCTGCTGTAGACGGGACTTGAACCCAGACGGGTTGAATGGGAGCCAAAAGACGTAGCCACGCGCCCAGCCCGATTTGCTTGTTCTCTAATACAGAACAAACTCTACTGAAGCAGTAAACAGAGCTGAAGTGCAAGCCCAACTCTCATCTTTTCAACGAGCCAAGTCCTCTCATCCATCCAAGAAGAATCAAAGATTGAGCAAAGCTTGAAGGAATTGGAACTGTGGAGTGAAGATCCGGAGGCCCAAGTTAGTCGACCACGACGGACCAAGTCATCCAAGATTATTTCTTGATGAGGAAGCTTCAAGAATGGTGAATAGCTCCTCGCAAGGATCAAGAGGATGAATCACTCTTCCAAAGGATCAAGGGATGGACGAAGCTTTGATCAAAGCTAAGTATTTTCCAGTTTCTGCTTGGCCTTAATGCTTGATTTATCTTGTTTTCATTATTCTACACTTAATCATAGATGCACATTGAAATAGCCAAGATTTCAATTGATTAAGTCTAGATTAGAATAATGAATTAATCCATTTCTTATTTCAAGCATTAGTTTGCATTAAGGAAAGACTTGATTTCAAAAAGATCCTTGTGCATCAAAGAATGTATTTTGGTAGTTTAAATACATATTTCCTTTCCATTGAGTAAGTTTTCTATTGCACTTCAAGGGTATGTTTTTATATCATAGTGCATTAGGACAAAGGAAAGGATATTCATGCATCAGGATTGCATGATATACATTCTTAGTACAAGAAAAAAATCGTGCATCAAGTTTATGCATGATTATTGTATTATTTTTTGAGCATTCAAAGAACATGCATGCATACGCATGTGAGCATATGCTTTTGCATGTAGATACATGCATTTGCATGGAAGAATGGAATGCTGTTTGCAAGTAGATATGAAAATGTACTCTCTTAGTATTTAGCTTACTTTGTAAAGCTTGCAGTTTGACATTAGGGAAGACCAAGGACTAGTTAGTTGCAAAGACATACTAGTTCTAGTTTGCAACTGAAGTAATTAGTCGATTTCTTCCCAAGTCGATACTCCTCTATCAAAGACAAATACTTAATGATAATTAAGTATGATAGATGTCTTGCTAGGTATGAGTAAGCACTAAGAGAAAGTTAAGTAATAAATTTCCTTGATGACCAAGAAAATTTAATTACTTGCAAACTCTTTTGTGATGTATGATGACTCTAAGTCCTGGATGTACTTAGAAAGTCATGCGGATAACGCTTTAGTTGATTAGTTATATATTTTATAACTTCTCAAGCATCCCAAGGTTGGATGAGAGCATCAACTATATTTCCAAAGTTCCATGAGCACTCTTCTATTTAGAAGATTTCGAAAGTTTTAAAGAAGTTTCTTGTGGTTTCAAGATTTATATCTCATGATGAAACCTCGGTAAGTAACTTTTTGGAATAGAGATATGAAATAGTCAAGCCTTCTATTTCATGTGAGATCATTCTCCTACTATGTTCAAGATGAATTTAGTTTTGGGAAGGAAGATGTTCCAAGTAGAGGATCTTAAATGATTCATGAACTCTTCCCAAAAATACACATAAATTCATATTATATGATAGGTCCAAGGAATGATGCAGGCGAAACCTCTTTAGGATATAAACGTTTTGCCAAGATATAAAGGTACCAATCTTTTATAAATTTTCATTTGATTTCATCCTAAGGGGTGATGGAAATCAAAGGTTAAACCTCAACATCAATTGATCCTTGATATCAATAAAAGGATGTTAGGTTCTATAGTTGCATCTCTGGTAAATGATGCAACTAGCTAAGCAGTCTTTAAGAAATAATATAAGTTCCTAAAGACTTGAAGCAAGTGTGAACTTTTTATTTAGGAGTAGAAAGTTCCAAGAAATGGATCTTGAATCCATGAACTTCTCCTAAACAAGTTATAAAGTTCAAAGTTGTGTTCACAGTAACATTACTATTGGATCAATCATCAATAGATGCTTGGACTTTAAACATAATTTTGATTGGTGAGATATGTTTAAAGGACTCTAGTAACATCTGAAGATTGACCAATAATAATGAGTTTTGTATCAAACTCAAGAATAGAAGTCGATATCACATAAATGAAAGTTTAACTTAAACTTTCAAACTGGCAAATGTGATATTTCGTCTCTAGTTTGATACTCAGGAAATGAATACAATTGAATCAGTAAATTTTTTGGATATTATTTGAAAGAAGTTCTTTCAAATGTTCTTTTTACAAACGATTCCAAGATGAATCATTAGACTGGAAAGCAAAAAATTCCAAGATGAATCATTTGCTTCAAATTATAGCCTAGTATTACTTGATAGGAATCAAAAAATTCTTGAAAGAAAAATCTCCCCAGACGTGAGACTAGCATCTTTCAAGAAAAGTTATATAGTAAGTAGTTCCCAGTAAATCCCTAACCACCAGTTTTGGTATTTAAGTCCAAATAAGTGATATAACCTAACGGTATATCAAAGATTCTTAGCTTTGGAATCTGAAAAGCATTAGAAAATGCTTGGACTTAAGTTGAGGGAAAGATCTCTAAAATCCTGCAGGTAAGCAAAGAAGCTTTAAGATAGTTTTAAGAGATCTTAAAGATAAAGACTAAGTCTTTATTTTTGTCGCAAGGATCAATCAGACTTGATCAATCTTGGCCATGATTGTCCAAGTAATATGCGATTGGAACTACCCTGTAGATTGCCCAAGTATTGGCAATAAAATTCCTTTTGGGAATTATTCACTCAAGTTCCATTTATTCGATGGAAAATTGTGAAAAAGTAAGCTGTTCTAAGTCTGAACAGAGTGAAGTAATTCCAAGTATGTAGTCTGCAACCGTGAAGACGGTACTTAAGTCTGTGGAAGGTAAAACATAAGTATTTGCCTATCCTTAAAGGGATTTTGGTACAAATCCAAAAAGCATGAGCGGATGCTTAGACTTAAGCAGTAGAGAGATTCTTGTAAAAAGGCCCCGGCCGGGATAGGTACCTAAAAGCACCAGTATAGAAAGGAATCTAAAGACAAGAAGTCATAAACTCTTGTCGCTACAAAATTGGTCAAGAATAACCAATTGAACTTGAATTTGAGAAATTCAAGAACTTGGAATTCTGATTGGTTTTCATTTGAAAACCCCAGTAAAGAAGAATTGATATTCTGTCAAGAGGTTTTCAAGTTTCCAAGGCAAAGCACATGATTCTGAGGTGATCATGCGAAGGAATCAAAACCTAGGAAAATCTAGTTAGAGGTAATGCCTGAAACTTCCAATTCTTGTAAAAGAATTGAAGAAATAAGGTACTCTATCAAGAGATGTTTAGACTTTAGGATAAGAATCACCCACACATTAATGTGAATATAAAATAGGGTGGTATGGGACACCAGATTTTATACTCAGATTGATGTAGGAAAGATGGAATGGGACATCGGACCGTGGGATGATGATTATCTTTTAGTCCTAGTTTGGATTTTGAAGTTAGGTTTCATCCTCAAGAGAATTAAGACTTCAAGGAAAGTTTAATTCATAAAGGATGTGAAAGTAGTATCTTACGATACTTCAAGGTAACTTCAAGATTAAGGAAACTGAAGATATGAAGTAAGTAACTTCCAAGATCTTCATAGAACACTTCAAGTTTAAGTGTTATTGATCAGAAATATTTGATAAATTTCTGAAAGAAGTTGAACTTTGATTTTGAGTTGATCTTTTCGATTAAAGATTTAATTGACTAAGTCAAGCATCAAGTTCCTAGTGTAACTTGATAAAATTCACTCTTTTAGACTCAAAGAAATGCACAAGAATTGCATTCACGGAGCCAAAAAGATTGAATGTGACCTGAACTTAGTCTCAAGTGAAGCATTATTTGAATACAAAACTCATCAGCGTAACCTCAGTGGGTCGACACACTGATGTTGGTTACCACACTAGTATCTTGTGGTTGGATGATGTTTTTTATTTGCTTTGAATCTTTTTGAGAAGCTAGCTTATTTCTCTTAAAGATAAAGTCAATGCTTCAATATCTTATTGAAATAGATCATTGAGAAGTTAAAGTCCTGAGTCAACTAGACTTTGACTCATAGCAAGTTTATGTATGTGCGAAGTTTGAATTGGTTGTACAAAGTTTTAGTTATCTCTTTCCGCTTTCCAAATCTTTTGGAATTGACTCAGATATGGTATCTGATTCCTTTTGCAAAAGACCAGGGATAGCCGGTTAGAATTAGATAACTAACTTGAACATCCTAGATAGATGTTATGTACAAGAACCTTTTCAATCTTCAAACGATGATAAGTCTAAGTAGACTTATTCATTTGATTTTGCTTCAAGTTATAGCATAAATAATTTCCTAGAGTCCAGTATACTCTAGAATAAAGAAGTTAGGAATTGCTCATTAGATTGACAATTCCCAAGAACTTTCAGTTAAAAGTCTTTGAGAAAAGTGTCCTAAGTTGGACAATTTTCATTTTGAATTTGAATTGGTGAAGTTAGTATGGTTGATTCCACCGGAATGGTAAACTTTCTCCTATAGTTTACATAGGATTTTTTCAACTCATTGGGACAGAGTAGTCCTCTAGTCGGGTGAAAAATCAAGTAACTGTTGGATCGAAGTAAACCATTGAATAAACATCTAAAGTTAGATGTATGGGACAATCAAACTTCAAGTTCTCCAAAACAAATTCAAGTGAATCAAGAATTCTTAAAGTCTTGCAAGGGATAAGAATCTCACCTTCATTACTAAGTCCATGCACCAGACATGCCCAGAAATGGACTAGTAATTTGAATCCACCTAATTCACATGTTTGTGCCTAGATCGCACATCCAGAAACTGTGAATTAGCCAGGGATATGTGTTTAGATCCACCTTTATTATTCATTCACTATTTTGTACTTTGACTAGTTTATCAAAGTGCAAAGCGAGATAGTGTTTAGAATCATTTGGGCAAGGATGCCACCACAGAGATGAGACATGTTCTTCCAGTTCTAGAACATGACCATGTTCTTCCAGTTTTAGAACATGAGGCTCGGGGGTTGCCTACAGTATGTATATAGCTCTATTTTTGAGGACGAAAATCTTTTCCAAGGGGGAAAGAATGTAATAAAGTAAGTCTATGATCCAAGGGTCTGGCCGGTTCAGACAGATCTGAAATCGGATACCGTTTGGTCATCCGTGTGTATGACCAAAGATCTCGAGTTTAGACTTACTAGGAGGTCATTTACTCTTGTAACCAAGTAATCCACTTAGCCTAGTGGTTAAGACTCAAGGGTGTGAAGGACGAGGTCTTGGGTTCAATCCCCATGGGATACATGGGAAGAGTATTTTGCCCAAAGAGCTCTAGAACCTTCTAGAAGCATCCATTGGACACTTGGCGCACATGCAGTTACATGGCTGACACTTGGCTGGTTAGTATCCACCTGCCCAAGAAGGCAGTCCCCTGGAGAGAGCTATATATAGAGGCATTTGGTTGGGAGGAGAGTCATCTCTCTAGTATGTGGTGGTCGTAATCCTTGTTCTGTTGCATTGGTATCAGAGCCAAGCTCTCATGGTGACCTTGGAGTGGGTTCATCATCTTTATCTCCATAACTTCTTGCTCATTACTTTATGCGTGCATTTCTTGGCAAATTCTCGTTCGCAGCTGTCTTGTATTGCGTGCCGAATTCATCTTGGTGGCGACAGCCTTAGCTTGAGAAGAAGCATAGTAAAATAAAAGATTAACTCTGTGTGTAGCTCAGTGGAATCGATCCCTCGCCCCCCTAACAAGGGCGTAACCGTCTACCCAACAAGACCACGGGCGGATCACGCTTGGTATCCTGCAGAAATTGATGTTTTGCTGAAGTCTGGCGCCGAGAGAAGCATAGCAAAACATCAAGAACATCTCTGGCTGTGAGGGAGGAAGGATTCGAACCCCCGCCCCCTCGATTGGGAAGCGTTAGCCTATCCATCAAGACCGCGGGTGTTGGCGGCATCCATTCGCGCACAAGACAATTTGTAGGAAGTTTACGCTGAAGAAGGAGCAAAACACATCGAATCATATCTGGTATGCGCCCGCGGCTGATCGAACCCAGATCTTCTGGTTTAGAGCGCATTCGTCTATCCAGACAGCCACAAACGTTCGTGGGAGTGTTAACAGAATCCTGAGATCGTGCTGAACCAGACGCTGTCCAAAAGTTCAGCTTCTTCAGAACCTTCTAATGGCAATACACGCGCTGAAGAAGATCTCAAATAAGAGATCAAAAGAGGTTGATCCTCTCTGCTGTAGACGGGACTTGAACCCAGACGGGTTGAATGGGAGCCAGAAGACGTAGCCACGCGCCCAGCCCGATTTGCTTGTTCTCTAATACAGAACAAACTCTACTGAAGCAGTAAACAGAGCTGAAGTGCAAGCCCAACTCTCATCTTTTCAACGAGCCAAGTCCTCTCATCCATCCAAGAAGAATCAAAGATTGAGCAAAGCTTGAAGGAATTGGAACTGTGGAGTGAAGATCCGGAGGCCCAAGTTAGTCGACCACGACGGACCAAGTCATCCAAGATTATTTCTTGATGAGGAAGCTTCAAGAATGGTGAATAGCTCCTCGCAAGGATCAAGAGGATGAATCACTCTTCCAAAGGATCAAGGGATGGACGAAGCTTTGATCAAAGCTAAGTATTTTCCAGTTTCTGCTTGGCCTTAATGCTTGATTTATCTTGTTTTCATTATTCTACACTTAATCATAGATGCACATTGAAATAGCCAAGATTTCAATTGATTAAGTCTAGATTAGAATAATGAATTAATCCATTTCTTATTTCAAGCATTAGTTTGCATTAAGGAAAGACTTGATTTCAAAAAGATCCTTGTGCATCAAAGAATGTATTTTGGTAGTTTAAATACATATTTCCTTTCCATTGAGTAAGTTTTCTATTGCACTTCAAGGGTATGTTTTTATATCATAGTGCATTAGGACAAAGGAAAGGATATTCATGCATCAGGATTGCATGATATACATTCTTAGTACAAGAAAAAAATCGTGCATCAAGTTTATGCATGATTATTGTATTATTTTTTGAGCATTCAAAGAACATGCATGCATACGCATGTGAGCATATGCTTTTGCATGTAGATACATGCATTTGCATGGAAGAATGGAATGCTGTTTGCAAGTAGATATGAAAATGTACTCTCTTAGTATTTAGCTTACTTTGTAAAGCTCGCAGTTTGACATTAGGGAAGACCAAGGACTAGTTAGTTGCAAAGACATACTAGTTCTAGTTTGCAACTGAAGTAATTAGTCGATTTCTTCCCAAGTCGATACTCCTCTATCAAAGACAAATACTTAATGATAATTAAGTATGATAGATGTCTTGCTAGGTATGAGTAAGCACTAAGAGAAAGTTAAGTAATAAATTTCCTTGATGACCAAGAAAATTTAATTACTTGCAAACTCTTTTGTGATGTATGATGACTCTAAGTCCTGGATGTACTTAGAAAGTCATGCGGATAACGCTTTAGTTGATTAGTTATATATTTTATAACTTCTCAAGCATCCCAAGGTTGGATGAGAGCATCAACTATATTTCCAAAGTTCCATGAGCACTCTTCTATTTAGAAGATTTCGAAAGTTTTAAAGAAGTTTCTTGTGGTTTCAAGATTTATATCTCATGATGAAACCTCGGTAAGTAACTTTTTGGAATAGAGATATGAAATAGTCAAGCCTTCTATTTCATGTGAGATCATTCTCCTACTATGTTCAAGATGAATTTAGTTTTGGGAAGGAAGATGTTCCAAGTAGAGGATCTTAAATGATTCATGAACTCTTCCCAAAAATACACATAAATTCATATTATATGATAGGTCCAAGGAATGATGCAGGCGAAACCTCTTTAGGATATAAATGTTTTGCCAAGATATAAAGGTACCAATCTTTTATAAATTTTCATTTGATTTCATCCTAAGGGGTGATGGAAATCAAAGGTTAAACCTCAACATCAATTGATCCTTGATATCAATAAAAGGATGTTAGGTTCTATAGTTGCATCTCTGGTAAATGATGCAACTAGCTAAGCAGTCTTTAAGAAATAATATAAGTTCCTAAAGACTTGAAGCAAGTGTGAACTTTTTATTTAGGAGTAGAAAGTTCCAAGAAATGGATCTTGAATCCATGAACTTCTCCTAAACAAGTTATAAAGTTCAAAGTTGTGTTCACAGTAACATTACTATTGGATCAATCATCAATAGATGCTTGGACTTTAAACATAATTTTGATTGGTGAGATATGTTTAAAGGACTCTAGTAACATCTGAAGATTGACCAATAATAATGAGTTTTGTATCAAACTCAAGAATAGAAGTCGATATCACATAAATGAAAGTTTAACTTAAACTTTCAAACTGGCAAATGTGATATTTCGTCTCTAGTTTGATACTCAGGAAATGAATACAATTGAATCAGTAAATTTTTTGGATATTATTTGAAAGAAGTTCTTTCAAATGTTCTTTTTACAAACGATTCCAAGATGAATCATTAGACTGGAAAGCAAAAAATTCCAAGATGAATCATTTGCTTCAAATTATAGCCTAGTATTACTTGATAGGAATCAAAAAATTCTTGAAAGAAAAATCTCCCCAGACGTGAGACTAGCATCTTTCAAGAAAAGTTATATAGTAAGTAGTTCCCAGTAAATCCCTAACCACCAGTTTTGGTATTTAAGTCCAAATAAGTGATATAACCTAACGGTATATCAAAGATTCTTAGCTTTGGAATCTGAAAAGCATTAGAAAATGCTTGGACTTAAGTTGAGGGAAAGATCTCTAAAATCCTGCAGGTAAGCAAAGAAGCTTTAAGATAGTTTTAAGAGATCTTAAAGATAAAGACTAAGTCTTTATTTTTGTCGCAAGGATCAATCAGACTTGATCAATCTTGGCCATGATTGTCCAAGTAATATGCGATTGGAACTACCCTGTAGATTGCCCAAGTATTGGCAATAAAATTCCTTTTGGGAATTATTCACTCAAGTTCCATTTATTCGATGGAAAATTGTGAAAAAGTAAGTTGTTCTAAGTCTGAACAGAGTGAAGTAATTCCAAGTATGTAGTCTACAACCGTGAAGACGGTACTTAAGTCTGTGGAAGGTAAAACATAAGTATTTGCCTATCCTTAAAGGGATTTTGGTACAAATCCAAAAAGCATGAGCGGATGCTTAGACTTAAGCAGTAGAGAGATTCTTGTAAAAAGGCCCCGGCCGGGATAGGTACCTAAAAGCACCAGTATAGAAAGGAATCTAAAGACAAGAAGTCATAAACTCTTGTCGCTACAAAATTGGTCAAGAATAACCAATTGAACTTGAATTTGAGAAATTCAAGAACTTGGAATTCTGATTGGTTTTCATTTGAAAACCCCAGTAAAGAAGAATTGATATTCTGTCAAGAGGTTTTCAAGTTTCCAAGGCAAAGCACATGATTCTGAGGTGATCATGCGAAGGAATCAAAACCTAGGAAAATCTAGTTAGAGGTAATGCCTGAAACTTCCAATTCTTGTAAAAGAATTGAAGAAATAAGGTACTCTATCAAGAGATGTTTAGACTTTAGAATAAGAATCACCCACACATTAATGTGAATATAAAATAGGGTGGTATGGGACACCAGATTTTATACTCAGATTGATGTAGGAAAGATGGAATGGGACATCGGACCGTGGGATGATGATTATCTTTTAGTCCTAGTTTGGATTTTGAAGTTAGGTTTCATCCTCAAGAGAATTAAGACTTCAAGGAAAGTTTAATTCATAAAGGATGTGAAAGTAGTATCTTACGATACTTCAAGGTAACTTCAAGATTAAGGAAACTGAAGATATGAAGTAAGTAACTTCCAAGATCTTCATAGAACACTTCAAGTTTAAGTGTTATTGATCAGAAATATTTGATAAATTTCTGAAAGAAGTTGAACTTTGATTTTGAGTTGATCTTTTCAATTAAAGATTTAATTGACTAAGTCAAGCATCAAGCTCCTAGTGTAACTTGATAAAATTCACTCTTTTAGACTCAAAGAAATGCACAAGAATTGCATTCACGGAGCCAAAAAGATTGAATGTGACCTGAACTTAGTCTCAAGTGAAGCATTATTTGAATACAAAACTCATCAGCGTAACCTCAGTGGGTCGACACACTGATGTTGGTTACCACACTAGTATCTTGTGGTTGGATGATGTTTTTTATTTGCTTTGAATCTTTTTGAGAAGCTAGCTTATTTCTCTTAAAGATAAAGTCAATGCTTCAATATCTTATTGAAATAGATCATTGAGAAGTTAAAGTCCTGAGTCAACTAGACTTTGACTCATAGCAAGTTTATGTATGTGCGAAGTTTGAATTGGTTGTACAAAGTTTTAGTTATCTCTTTCCGCTTTCCAAATCTTTTGGAATTGACTCAGATATGGTATCTGATTCCTTTTGCAAAAGACCAGGGATAGCCGGTTAGAATTAGATAACTAACTTGAACATCCTAGATAAATGTTATGTACAAGAACCTTTTCAATCTTCAAACGATGATAAGTCTAAGTAGACTTATTCATTTGATTTTGCTTCAAGTTATAGCATAAATAATTTCCTAGAGTCCAGTATACTCTAGAATAAAGAAGTTAGGAATTGCTCATTAGATTGACAATTCCCAAGAACTTTCAGTTAAAAGTCTTTGAGAAAAGTGTCCTAAGTTGGACAATTTTCATTTTGAATTTGAATTGGTGAAGTTAGTATGGTTGATTCCACCGGAATGGTAAACTTTCTCCTATAGTTTACATAGGATTTTTTCAACTCATTGGGACAGAGTAGTCCTCTAGTCGGGTGAAAAATCAAGTAACTGTTGGATCGAAGTAAACCATTGAATAAACATCTAAAGTTAGATGTATGGGACAATCAAACTTCAAGTTCTCCAAAACAAATTCAAGTGAATCAAGAATTCTTAAAGTCTTGCAAGGGATAAGAATCTCACCTTCATTACTAAGTCCATGCACCAGACATGCCCAGAAATGGACTAGTAATTTGAATCCACCTAATTCACATGTTTGTGCCTAGATCGCACATCCAGAAACTGTGAATTAGCCAGGGATATGTGTTTAGATCCACCTTTATTATTCATTCACTATTTTGTACTTTGACTAGTTTATCAAAGTGCAAAGCGAGATAGTGTTTAGAATCATTTGGGCAAGGATGCCACCACAGAGATGAGACATGTTCTTCCAGTTCTAGAACATGACCATGTTCTTCCAGTTTTAGAACATGAGGCTCGGGGGTTGCCTACAGTATGTATATAGCTCTATTTTCGAGGACGAAAATCTTTTCCAAGGGGGAAAGAATGTAATAAAGTAAGTCTATGATCCAAGGGTCTGGCCGGTTCAGACAGATCTGAAATCGGATACCGTTTGGTCATCCGTGTGTATGACCAAAGATCTCGAGTTTAGACTTACTAGGAGGTCATTTACTCTTGTAACCAAGTAATCCACTTAGCCTAGTGGTTAAGACTCAAGGGTGTGAAGGACGAGGTCTTGGGTTCAATCCCCATGGGATACATGGGAAGAGTATTTTGCCCAAAGAGCTCTAGAACCTTCTAGAAGCATCCATTGGACACTTGGCGCACATGCAATTACATGGCTGACACTTGGCTGGTTAGTATCCACCTGCCCAAGAAGGCAGTCCCCTGGAGAGAGCTATATATAGAGGCATTTGGTTGGGAGGAGAGTCATCTCTCTAGTATGTGGTGGTCGTAATCCTTGTTCTGTTGCAGTGTTCTTATCATTTCCTATTTTAACATGCATCTCTGATGTACCTCTAGACCAAAATGTTCTTTTAAAGTGGCTTTCAGGATTGTTTTCATGATTTTCATGGTCAGGTTGAATAGGTCCTAGGAAATTTTTATCAACATTTACTTCATCATCATCAAAGTCCTCTTCATCAGATTCATCAAAGTTTAAGGCTTCATTCATAGCTTGATCTTGATCTAGAGAATCTTGCATCTCAGTATCTAGATTAAGTGGAAACCTCTTCCTTTTAATTAGGCCGATAAAGTTATCTTTAAAAACAGGCTTTGCAATAGAGAAAACTTGTTCTAAAGACATAGTCACTTGACTCTTAAGCAAAATGTCATCTAAAATCTCCATAGGATCTATTTTTCTCTCAATTTCTGAAATCAAGATGGCTTTAGGTTTTCTCTTTGGTTTCTTTTGTTTTTGCTCAGGGTCTTGTTTTTGTTCATGTTCTCGTGTTTGGTCTTCAATTTGTTTTGATTGATCTTGTTTATCCAAAGGCTTTGGTTCTGTTTTTCTTTGCTTTGTCTTCTTCCCTTTTTGTTTCTCCTCTTGTTTTTGTTCATTGGGTTGTGCTTCTTGTTTTTTATCTTTGGATTGTGATGTTTCTCCCTGCTCTATGATTGTTTCTATTCCCTCTGAGGTTTGTTTTCGTGTTACTCTTCTTTCACTAGGCTCAGCTTCATCTCTTTTTTGTTTTTCTTCTACATTGGATATGTGAGAAATAAGAGATTGATCTTCTATTGGTGACTCCCAAGCCGTTATTCTCCTAATCTCATCCCGTGCTCTTACTAAAGCCTCTATGGAAAAATCACCTTCCTTTGTGGGTTTACTTGATTCTACTTGTTGTTCATCAAGAGCTTCTAGTTTCACTCCTCTAGTTCCTACGTCCATTATGGTTATATTTTCATAATGTTTTTTCATTCCTCCCTTACCATAATTTCCTTGCAAAGGTAGCCTAGATCGATAGTCACAGATTTTCTTGTCTATGTCTATTACTAGTCGTTGCTCCTTAGCAGCCTTCAATAATTCACAATCTCTCAAAAAGTGCTCTAACGAATCACACCAAGGACACCTACGAGGGCCACGCACAAAACCATTTTGATTTTGAGGATTTTGATTAACTTGTGGTGGGAAATTTTGAAATTGAGGATTTTGTTGATAAGGTATTGCTTGAAAAGGATAATTAGGATTTTGAAAATGCAATTGATGTATTTGAGGAGCTTGGGGAGCAACATGTGGTACTTGAGGTGCAAGAGGAGCTTCCATATTATACGGTTGATGATTTTGAAAATTTTGATTTTGAGGATTTTGAAAAGCTATTTGAGAAGCTTGAGGATACATGTTTTGATACATTTGAGGATTTTGCACATGAGGATGAGGATTTTGCATTGAAGGATTATGCATTGGAGGATTATGCATTGGAGGAACTTGATATGATTGAGTAGGAGCTACTTGTGGATTTTGATTGGTAGCTATAACATGTTGATTAGGCTCTTGAAAAGTCATTGGGTTCATTTGATTTTGGAAAGTTTTGGTGTAATTAGATTGTAAAGCATCTATAGTCTTGGCCAAATTGGATTGTGTAGCAATAAGACTTTCCATTTGCTTAGTGAGAATATCCACTTGAGATTGTTCAACTACACTTTTATTTGGCTCTACTTTAAAACCTTGAGTAGGCTCCATCATTTGAGGAATAGGAGTAGAGTCAAAAAGCATAGCATGGGATTGTTCTCTAAATTGCTCCTTAATTTGTGGAAGGCTAGCTTGAGGAAGACTAGTTTGCTCATAAAGCATGGATTGTCTTTGATGTCTATGGGCTACAGTCTCTACTACTTTACGCACTTTTTGCCAATTGTCAGTAAGACCATAGCGCTTATCTGGTTCTTCTAATCGCCGTTCAACTTCCCTACGAGTTTCAGGATGAAGAAGCTTAAGAAAATTGATCACAAGATCAGGTTCCAAAGTTATCTTATCCTCATCAGGAAGTTGTTCATAGCGTCTAATATAATCATTTTGTAAGTGAGTAATAGAGCTACTAGGCTTTGGAGAATTGACCCATCGTAAGAATCCATCTCGATTATGTTGGCTATAATCTTCAAGATAGAATTCTTTGAGCATCTCCTTTCTAAAATCACTCCAAGGAAGACTATCATATTGAGTGACACGGTTTATGATAGAGCTATCAACAATTCGTTCAAAGAATGATATCAAAAGATCTTCAGGAAGACCAAAAATCATAGCTTGCTCTTCAAACAAATCTAAGTAGCTTGTGATGTTGATGCCATTGAATTTTCCCTTCTCTCTCAACATAGAAGAGACTATTCTTTGGCCTTGTTTCTCAACAATAAGGGATTTGAATCCTTCCTCCATCTTATGTGAATAAGCAAGTGATGCACGATGTTCTAGATCTCTCACAAATGTGTTTACTTCGCGACGAAGATGTGCACGATACTGTGAGAAATCCAGTGCAACACTCAAGAATGATGATGATGATATGATGAGGATGAAAAATATGAAACAAAGGATATGGATCACAACCTCCCAACAAGATCAGAAGCAAATGCCACGAAGCGTTTCACGTCGGGTTCAAATGTGGAGGTGATCGCAATCCGGGTGGATCGGGTCCGGTCGTGGCACACACAGGGTGTATGAAGCTAATGAATGTTGGAAGGTTTAAGGACATGAAAGTGAAATTAATGTTGAGTATGGAGAAGAGAGAGATGTTGAAATGATTATGGGAATAGGAATGTAGGAGTGCAAGTTAGATTTATGAACATGAATGATAAGAATGAAAGAGAACCATACATACGAATGAAATTTGGAAGGAAGAATGGTCCATTGAAGGAGCTTCTTAAACACTTCCTAATTCCAATCCATATGCATAGTCTTCTTTGGATGATATGTATGCATGACGAGAATAGATGGAACCCTTACACATAAACCAGTTTCGAAAGGAAGAATGGTCCAATATTGGAGCTTCTTATACACTTTCAAAAACTAATCAATATGTATGGGTATGTATAGATTATATGCATGCAAGTGAATTATGATGATGGATTTTACTCACAAGCTCAAAGAAACATCCTCACTGGTTCAACGCAATACTGCGGAGCCTTCTCACACATAGAAGAAATAGAAGACATGTAAAAATACTTAAGAGACTGAGAGAGGTGACAAGAGACAAGTGACAAGTGACATGAATTAAAAGAATTTGAATTAAGTTACATGTAAAAGATCGTCGTGTACGTCATGCTAAGCAGTCTACTGATCAAAGGTGGTTCCGACCCTCAAACCATGACAGTTCAACCGAATGTCACACGTAAGAAGGTGAGTTCCACTCCAGTGACCCTATGTCTGTCTAGGCTCGTAACGTCTAACTAAAGAAGTCTAAGACTCATTAAAATCAGCTCTAACTCACTCACACGCTCCACCGAGGGTGAGTCAAGATAGAGATGCTGGTTTCAAGAGCCTATCCTAAATTGGAGTTCTAACTTAAATTTGAAACTAGGTTCTATACTCATACTAGCTCACCTTGGATCCTCACTCGCTCAACCGAGGGTGATCGTCTCAAGGAAACCGTAAGCTAGCATGAGCCCTATGGATGCCTAACAATGATGCTCTAGGAGTTTGGAGGGGGGTTTATATAGTTTTTTGAATGAATTTGGGCCCTTGGATCTAGAGAAATCAACTCTCAACTCTAGGATCACTACTTTTGATTACAACCATTTGATTAATCAAATCAATGGCTTGGAATTGTTCTTTCTATCAAATCTAGTGTAAAGGAGTGAATTTTAGGCGCCCTCATTCTCCACCATTGGATCTGGGGATGATCTGGACCGTCGGATCAATGCTGACATCAGTTCGGATAAGATAAGCCACTATTTTTGGAGAAACTTTGCATTATTGATCTTTAACTGTCAACAAAGTCTTCTTTTATGGAAAAAATTCGTGGATCCTCCTTCCTTTATGCTTTAGTGCATCTCCACCCTTGAATAGGAGCTCATCTTGACCATACACCATGGTTCAATCATATTTTGACATGTGGCAGCCCTTCAAGCCTTCAATTTTCTTATTCTAGAAAACTGCGGTGACCTTGAAAACTGGACTTTGTGCTCTTTGACCCTCCAAAAAGACTTTGATGAAGATGAAACTTTGTAGGACTATGTTTCCAAAGATCTCCTTCAGGAATATGCAAGAAAAACTCCCATCTGAATCTCCCTTGTACAAGTTTGACTACATTTGGAAGCTTGCAAGGTGGCATTAAGGTGTCTAGGAAGCTCTGATAGCCTTGAAAATTTGTACAAATATGTAGCCACATATGATCTTTATACATGCCAAACCATATGGCTAACATAATTTTCTATACAAGAATTTGTAGGGTCAAACTAGAAAAATTACATTTTTACAAAATGAACATAGCATATCAATGTGCTACAAAATCCATTTTCTGCTGAAATTTGGGCTATAGACTGCCTTTGACAATCTTTACAAGTATATGGATTTTCATCTAATTTGGTGACAATGAAATTTTTGCCCTAATTTCCCAACTTTGACCAGCTTTAACCAGCTTTGACCGCTACCATGGACTTTCTTGATTTCTTTGAAACTTTGTATGTGACCTTCCTTTGACATCCTTGATGCATCCTGGACTTCTCGGGGAATTCTGGCTACCTTCGCCAAATATGTTTTTTGTAGGCCTTCACAAGTGAGAGAGGAGAGCAAATCTCGACGACAACGGTTGCATGTAGCAAACAAGGGAATAACAGTAGTTACAAAAATGGTCGATGCAATGGAATATTTAGGTAGTGATGTGTGTGAACACACTAGGATGGTCAGGGCACTTTTTCCCCTCATTAGGAGGTTTCTTTCCCCCAACTTGTATGTATGCCAATTACCCTAATGGGCTACTAATCTTTGTACATTCTCTTCGTAATACATTCAGTATTGTATGTTGTGCTCAAAGCTTCTTCTTCTTTTTCTTCTTCTTTTTCTTATTCTTCTTCTTCTTCTTCTTCTTCTTCTTCTTCTTCTTCTTCCTCTTCCTTGTGTTGTTCGTGTGCTTCCACAGACCTCAAACTCCAACAATTGGTATCAAAGCAAGTCATCGCTTCATCTAGGGCATCATCGACACCCCTCCAATCATAGTGCTAGAATGGCATGCAAATTGGTGAGCGTACTTAGATACTAGGAGATAAAAAAACCTCTCCATGTGGTGTTGAAATCATGATTTGAGCTCGTTTCGACCTCCGAAGCACTATCATAGCGCTTGTATAGGCAATTTTGTCTTTTTGTGCCAAAGATATATACAAGTTTTAGTTTGTGAGTATAAGCATCTCAAAATCTGCTCCAGGTTTAGTAGAACTCGATAGGGTATTTCTGCTCAACTTTTTGAGATACGATCATTTTTTTGCATTAGGGTATTTTAATTAGTGGCCATGGCTGAAACCAGTGATGTATTCCTTATGTTGGTTGTTGAGGATAAGTTGGACAGTAGCAATTACCCATTATGGGCTTATATGATGCATCATGTATTGGTTGCAAAAGGACTATGGAATATTGTGCAGGGTGTTGAAAAATATCTTCATTGTTTTCCCTCCCTCCCACCCTTGCATTTGGTAGCATTGTGTGCTTGTTTTTTGATTCTTTATTGTAACCTTCGTGTGTAGCCCCTATTCTATATGCCAGACATCTGTATACCAATTTGTCCTATGATATGCCAATTTGACGATACTTTCATAATCAACACTGCTGGATGTCATCACAATAGTATCATCGCGTGTAGCTCGTAATGCTATTAGTGAAATATTGGTTGTGTGCATTCGGTGGACTAATGCAGACCATGTTTCTGTGTGTCCATGCACCATATGAGAAGACACATTATAACTTTTGCATTGCTTATGCTAACTCCAAGGGTCTCCAAGTCAGAACTCGTGTTGTACTCTAGTTAAGTCCAGAAAGTATAAGCGAGCCAAAAGTTTGCTTATCTAAAGGTTTCTCACTCCATTCAATATAATTTGTTTGGGTATTCTATCCAAGCCAACCACGACATCAGAGGTTGTGGCATTTGGGATTATTGGCGCACACTATTATTATAGTGTTGGTAACAGACATCAATCAACTGATCGAGAGAGAAGACAACCGCTAACCACATATCCTGAAAGAAAATGATTGGAGTTGGGTGTCAGCTCCTATGTGTGTGCGAATCTCTGCTCAATAGCTCCTAGATAGTAAGCACGAGGAAAAAAACAAGCTTTCTCTGAAACTCTTCAGCCCTATGATAGCTAATGCTTGCACCGAACAGCACAGTAGAGCTAGGATGGTTGACGGTATGTGAAAGATGTAGTAGATCGAAGCAACCCTGTGCCACTGAGAAAGACAGAGAGAGAGGAGCGAGAGAGAGATTCAATCATCTGTGCCTTATTCTATATTCCTTCTTTGTGTGTTCTTCACCCGACTGTGAGAGCAAGCGAGGAACACTGCCAATTTGTCACAGCAACTAAAGCGGATCTCCACGAGTGAGAAGGAGCGCTCCAGTCCTTGAGTGAGTAGAACAGAGGCATTCCACCATCTGGGGGTATCAAGCGATGGCGTGATGGTTCTTTCTTGGCCTTTTTTTGGCACAACCACAATTGGAGCACTGGCAGACCGAGGAAACTTCCATTTTATATTTGCAGTTCATGTGGATTTGGCACGCTTGCAGAGGGACAGCTTAGCTAAGCCATTCACATGGATTTGGCATGCTTATAGAGCGAGATGAGCCATTTTGCAGATTTGCACGGCTTCTGGACGCTCAATTTTGGGTGCCGCCTCATGATAACGCACAGTCACGTAATTTGCCTGGAAGGTTACTTGAATCAGGCCTTGCCATTCTGCAATCTGATAATGGTTCCTGATTTTTAGCTTTGCCACCTTGCACATTCACAGTTGCTGAGACTTGCACATGGTGACATGGACTTATCAGACAAAGACTATTAAGATGCTTCGTACCAAGAACCCTCTAATATTACGAGCATTTTCACACACATTTGCATAACATAACTTTTGGCTTTGCACTCTAAGTCCTAATAGTGTTGTTCATTATTATCCTTTAAGGGTACATTTAAGTTTGCATATATCCAAAGGTTTTGGCACATCATTTAGCATCCAACTTGACCCTCATCGAAGGGTATGCCTACACTTTTCCCAAGGGTTTAACCCTTCCTATTGCCACCACTCAACACCCTCATTAAAAGTTTTTTGTAATTCAGAGGAGCCTTAAACCTATCTCCCAAGAACATCATTTACCATACACTTTGGCACTAAGTGCCCCATCTTTGTACATCAAGAATATAAGAAGAAGAATCTTGTGTGTGTGCACGTGTGGTTTGGAGGCTAGTCTAAGCCCACCCACACAGTTTCTTGCATACCCAAGCCTACTCTAAGGCTTAGTTGATGTGCAACGGGCTACTCTAAGCCCTCCTCTTGCATCGACTTATCTTGGTGTTATACAAGTGAAGGGCTACTCTAAGCCCCCCCCCTCCCAAAGAATTTTAAGTGTGGTGTCCAATTGTTCATTTCAAGCTTTGCAATTATTTTGAAGTGGTATTTTTGGCAAGTGTCTTTGATAGTGTTTCTAAACACTTTATCATCAAAGCTTTGTAATGACCAAAAGTGAAGGTAGCTCATTATCCATGGCTAACTTCTTACCCTCTTTCACCCCTATTTTTATGACTATGGATGAATGCCTCAACGGACAAAATTACAATCTATGGAAAGATGTCATGCGCGCATATCTCTACACGAATCTCCTTCATGAGGTAGTAGACGGATCAGACCCCGAACCCAATAGGGATACCAACTTAGACAATTGGCATGTGTGGAATGTCAAGGACAAACGAGCTTTAGTTACTTGCCTGTGATGAACTGACGAAAGGACATATCACGGCCTGTAAGACGTCCAAGGATGCTTGGGATACGTTAGCTGCTTTGTATGAAGACAAAACCCCTTTGAAAATATATACATTAGAGGCCGAGTTTCATAATTTGACCATTCGGCCACATGACATAATTACCAAGGTCATAGCCCAATTTGAGGACTACTAGCATAAATTAGCACTATGTGGTAGGCAGATCTCTAGTGAAGACATGGCCATTAGGCTTCTTAACAAGTTACCTAAGTCGTACGAGACATTTTTCACAACTTTGTATAATCACGGCCAAGTCTTAACTTGGGAAGAGGTTCGTCGACTATTGCTCCTTCACGACTCGCGAGCCAAATCGACTTCCCCCCAAGAGTCCTCCATGAAGGCCAAAGGCCCATTCAATAAGAGCAAAACCACAAGTCATCATGCTAGCAATGGATCTAAGCAAGGATCACATAATGCATCGAAGAAGTTCACCTGTAATTTTTGTGGAAAATCAAGACACTTAGAAAAGTTTTGCTATAAAAAGAAACAATTATTGAAGGCTTCTACGTCTAGGCAAGCATCCAAAGGATCCCAACATAGATCCCACTGCTCTAGTGAGGAACTCTTCATCTCCACAGAAGCCAATGCTCTAGTTACTTTTAGCTCCACTCATCTTTGATAGCGGAGCTACCTCCCATATGTGCAAAGACAAGGACTCCTTTCAAGAACTCGAAGAGCACACGGGAGCAGTCTATCTTGGCAAAAACAAAAGTTTACCCATCGAAGGAAAAGGGAAAGTTCAAATTACCAACAATCAGGGGGAATGCAAGTCTTTATCCAATGTTCTTTTTGTTCCAAATTTATGTATGAATCTACTTTCCGTCAAGGCCATTACAGATCAAGACAAACAAGTATGGTTTGATAACACCTTAGTTAATGTAGTTGATCCCCATACAAAGGATGTCATTGCTCAAGGTATTGAAGAAAAGGGCCTCTACAAACTATCTTGCTTTGTATCCAAAGAATCAACCTCAAGTTTGTGGCACCAAAGATTTGGCCACACTTCTTACTTATCAAAAATCCCTTCATCCCAACTTGTGAAGGGATTGCCAAAGATAGGGCAACTTACTGATGTCTGCCAAGCTTGCACCCAAGGCAAGCAACATAGGACCCTAGTTCCCAAGGAATCTTCAATACGAGCGAGGAACCCTCTAGCCCTTATCCACATGGACTTATGTGGACCCATGAACACCCCATCCCTGAGTGGATCCCTGTACTTTTATCTTCTAGTAGATGACCACTCTCGCTATATTTTGGTGTACTTTTTGAAGTCAAAGGCAAACACATTCTCTAAGTTTCAAACTTGGGTCAAGGAAGTTGAGAATGAAGCTTCAACTAAAGTTAAAACCATCAGATCAGATGGAGGTGGTGAGTTTATCAATCATGACTTTGATAACTTTCTCAACCAAAAAGGAATCAAAAGACAAGTCACTCAGCCTCATACTCAATTCCAGAATGGAGTAGCTGAAAGAAAGATACGCAGTGTGATGGAAATGGCAAGAACTATGCTTCATCACAAGGATCTACCCTACAAGTTCTGGGCAGAAGTCGTGCATACTGCCGTTCACATTCTTAATCGAGGATTTACAAGTGCATTACACAACAAAACACCCTTTGAGGCATACTATGGAAGAAAACCAAATGTGAATTACTTTCGAATCTTTGGCAGTGAAGCTTTTGTCCATGTACCAAAAGAAGATAGAAACAAGTTACAATCAAAGTCTAAGAAACACATATTCATACGGTACAGTGACCAATCAAAGGCATACCGTCTATATGATATGGAAAACTACTCGATCACCATTTCGAAGGATGTGATCTTCAATGAAGCTTCCACATACTCAAGAAAAGATTCAAGTACAAGTCTTAGTCCACCTATCTACACTTCAGAGCGGGACTCAGTATTTCCAAACTCCAACTCAGAAGCCAGTACTTCACAACAACCATGCCGATCTCAAAGACTTCTTGATAAGAGACAACACGAACAAAGTCATTATGTTAATTATGCTCTAATGCACAAATTCAGCAAATTCTAGAGCCATCCAACTATAAAGAAGATCAAGGACAACTAAAGTGGGAAGCATCTATGAAAGAGGAACTGGATGCAATAGCAAAGAACAAGACTTGGACATTAGTTCTCAAACCAACCAACCATCAAGTCATAGGAGTCAAGTGGATATACAAAGTCAAATACAAGTCTGATGGCACTCTAGATAAATATAAGGCAAGATTAGTCGCTAAGGGATACAAGCAACAACATGGCATTGACTATGAAGAAACCTTTGCTCCTACTACAAGATTCACAACTATAAGAATCATCTTAGCACTAAGTGCTCACTTTAAGTGGCCCATTTACCAGCTGGATGTCAAAAGTGCATTCCTCAATGGAGATCTTCAAGAAGAAGTATATGTTGAACAACCTGAAGGCTTCAAGATCAAAGGCAAAGAAGATCAAGTCTACAAGCTTCACAAGGCACTTTACGGACTTAAGCAAGCTCCCAGGGCCTGGTATGAAAAGATTCACAAGTTCTTTGAAGACAAGGGATTTCACAGAAGCAATGCTGATGCTAATCTCTATATAAGCATGGTTTTATGTATTCAAAAAGACTTGAATTGGTACATACAGATGTGTGGGGTCCTTCAAAGGACTCCAATATAAATGGTTCAACATATTATGTCATATATGTTGATGATGCTACTAGATGGGTCACAATCTATGTGATCAAAGACAAGTCAGAAGTGTTTAGTACATTTAAACACTATCATGCATATGCAGAAAGAATTATAGGTCAAAAATTGAAGAGGTTAAGGTCAGATGGAGGGGGAGAGTATTTCTCTAATGAGTTCACTGATTATTTGTGGAATGCAGGTATAAAGAGAGAGGTTACTTGCAGGTACTCTCCTCAACAAAATGGGGTAGAAGAGAGAAGAAATAGAACTCTTGTTGAGTTTGCAAGATCAATGGAGAGAAAAATTGTCCTAATTATTTGTGGGTTGAGGCTGTAAACACAGCCACATATTTGTTCAATAGGTTACCATGTAAAGCTTTGCAGGGTATGACACCATATGAAGCTTGGTGGGGTAAGAGACCTACCTTGGATCATTGTAAAATATTTGGATGCTTGGCATATGCATATGTGCCATCTCAATTGAGGCATAAATTGGAACCTAAAGCAGAGAAGTATGTATTCATTGGTTATGATGACAAGCAGATGGGTTATAGGTTGTGGAGTCCATCCACAAAGCAATTCCTTGTGTCTAAGGATGTTACATTTGATGATCAAAGTACTTGGTATGCAGGTACACTTAATGTTCATGTAGATGTTGAAGAAGTTGTGAATCAAAAGAAAGGTAAATCAAAGGTTCAGATATTTGATGAAGAGGAGAACAATGAATTACAATTTGAAGTTGAAGAAGTGCCAAGGTTTGATCCAGAATGTGATGAACCAGAAACTTCAAGAAATGGAGAACTCAGAAGGTCATCTAGGCACAAATGGCAACCTACAAGGTATAGCTATGATACTTCATTCTTGACTACTAAAGATTATGCTTACATGTTAAAACCAGATGAAGATCCATCCACATATGATGAAGCCAAAGGGAAGAAGAATTGGGAAAAAGCTATTCAGGAAGAATATGATGCATTGCTGGAAAATGAGACTTGGGATTTGGTTCTTAAACCAAATAGTCAAAAGAACATTGGATGTAAATGGGTTTACAAAACAAAAAGGTTTGCAGATGGAAGTGTATCTAGGTACAAAGCCAGGCTTGTTGTAAAGGGATATGCACAGACATATGGTGTGGACTATGATGAAACTTATAGTCCTGTTGCAAAGATGACAACCATAAGGATTCTCATAGCAATTGTTGCTTGCAAAGGTTGGAAATTGTCTCAATTAGATGTGAAGAATGCATTTTTGAATGGTTATACTTCATATGAAGTCTACATGGAACAACCAGATGGTTTCAAAGATCAAGTGTATCCAAATTATGTGTGTAAGCTCAAGAGGGCTTTGTATGGGTTGAAGCAAGCCCCAAGGGCATGGAATTATAGGCTTGTAAAGTTCTTAAAGGAACTTGGATTTCAAGCATCAAAGGCAGATAGTAGCTTGCTAGTCAAAGCAAGTGAGGATGGATTTATTTATGTTGATGACATAATACTTATAGGAACAGATGACAAAGGTATACACATGATTAAGAAGCAGATGGAGAAAGAATTCAAAATCAGTGATTTGGGAAAGTTGTCATTCTTTTTGGGAATGGAGATTTCATATACTCAACATGGAGTATATGTAACTCAAGAAAGGTATCTGAAAATTTTTCTAACCAAATTTAAAATGGAAGATTGCAAGATAGCACCAACTCCAATGGAAGTGAATCATAGATTGAGTAGATATGGAGGAGAAGAATTCAAAGATATGAAGCTTTATCAGAGTTTGGTGGGTAGCCTGATTTATGCTACATTAACAAGACCTGACTTATCATATGCAGTTGGAATTCTATCTCAATTCATGCATTGTCCTAGAAAGGAACATTGGATTGCAGGACAAAGAGTACTTAGGTACATCAAGGGCACACTTAAAGAAGGTTTGTATTATGGATTTACTTCATATACAAGAGTCAAAATATACAGTGATGCAGATTGGGCAGGTAATTCTAATGATAGAAGATCAACACATGGATATTTGTGTTATGTGTGAGATAAGATAATCTCATGGTGCTCTAAGAAGCAACATACAGTTGCTTTATCATCTACAGAAGCAGAATACAAAGGCATGGTTGAAGCTGCAAAGGAAGTAATCTGGTTAAAGACTCTTATGAAGAGTTTTGATATTATTCAGAGTACTCCTATTATTTGTGGAGACAATATGAGTTCTTTATATTTGGCAGCAAATCCTGTATTCCATGCTAGAACTAAACATATTGAGTTTCAATATCATTTTTGTGAGAGAAGGTTGTTGATAAAGAAATAGAAGTTATGCATACTCCTACAAAAGATCAACTTTCAGATATGATGACAAAGAGCTTGGATGGATCAAAGTTGTTGAGGTTTAAAGATATGGAAGGAATAAAGAAGATGCAGGTAGTCACAATTGATGATTGAGGGGGAGCTATTGGAGCAGGACAATCAACAATTGGTGATTATATGAAGCCTAGAAATAAAGATATGAAGAAAAGATTGAAGTTCAACTTCATGAAGTGAAGTGAAGGTTCAGGAAGAAAAGTTCTTTAGACATATGTACATTAGTTTTGTAAATACCTCAATATACTTGAAGTAATGATGAATCAATACTCATATGTATATATATGTATATGTGTGTGTGTATATATATATATATATATACCTGTATATGATCGTATTAGATGAGAGAGATAAAGTATAGATGAGAAAGAGTTGAATAGATGATGAGTATTGAGTGTATCATCCATCACATGTATGAAGAGTTGAATAGAAAGAATGTTCAAAGATTTGCGCGTCGATCTTTTCTCTAGTTCTCCTTTTGTGTTTGATTTTATCAGAAACCCTTTCGTACACATCTAATTCCATAGTTAATCTATCTTTGGTTAAAGTTTAAGAGTGTAATTGCAAACAGGCTGAGGGAATTTTGTGTAGGAACATCTATATGTGAGAAAGTATTGAGTGTCTTTTTAAACAGGCACAACCCCGATGGTCAAAGAAATGGTCAGTTCTCAGTGCACAGTGTAAAGTTTTAACAAATGAGGAGTCGAAACCGAAGTTGGAAGGTAAGCCATCTATGGCTAAAAGCATTCGATTAAACGGGTTCTAGTTTGGGAGAACTGTGTATTAGAAGTTGCAGGTGTCAAAGTCGACTCTACAAGAAGGCAGTTTCAGACATAGGTAGATTGTTTGGAACATTTCTCATAATCTACTTAAGTTTTCGAAGTGTTTTAACTTGGAGGAGGTGCACAAAACTCTAGACAACACATGCTACAAAGTTTCATTAGAAACTTTACACAAATGATTAATCAATGAGTCAATAAAGTGCAGCAGACTTTTCTGTGAAATGACTTTCTTCACAGTTAGCTAAAATCTGGATAGTTTGGTGCTTGTCTTCCAAAATTGGTTGGAGTTTAAAGCTATTCTTGATATAGAAGTGGTCTAACATCAAACATAGTTTGTTCTTTTGGAGATTAACACTCTCCATCAAACATCACAACAACTATTCTACAAGAAATTTACATAAGATCTTTCCAATGTTTGTTATGCATAGCACGTGATAGTGATGCCTATATATGCATAGCACGTGGTAGCTTCCCGAGCATGTGAAGATGGTCCCTTTTCTACTAATTTTTGTCCATCCGGCCACCAACCTCAACGACTCATTTAGAAGCCATGTGGCAAGAAGAAGGGTAGTAAAGAATCTGAGACAATGGGTATGTCCCCTCTACATAAATCTGATAGGCTATAGATAGCTCGATCTTTGACTATGTCAACTCTTGCCTTTCTCTTTCTCTCTACATGAGCGGCCAACGAGGTGGAGACAATGGGCAAGAAAGGTAGTAAAGAGTGTGAGACAATGGGTCGATGTGTATGTCCCTTTTACATAAATCTGATAGGCCATAGATAGCTCGATCTTTTACTATGTCAACTCTTGCCTTTTGTCTCTCTAGATGAGGGGCAAACGAGGTGGAGCTTTTGTAAAACAAATTGGAATAGTGATGAAATATGTTTTTCTCGACTTTTTCGTCTTTATGAGAGGGGTTAGTTATTTTTTGTTAATAACACGATACATATAATTTAATAAATTCAATAAAGTTGACTTCACACATAGCAACATAAGTACGAATGAACGAAGCAATTTATCAATGATGAACAAGAAGGATGAGAGTAGATGGTCATCATAGGAAGAGAAACATGACTACATTGTCAAGCACTTCAAAGTGCTTCTTAAGGTCGATATTTGATATTTTCAATGTCAATGGAGTCTGCAAGCACTTTTATCGTGAAACATTGACAATATTCAAATATCGTTTCCATACAAGGCACCTCATAAAAAAATTATTATTTAGTAAGGGCTATCTTAAGAGTGGATAGTAAGTACCTATGATTATTTAGTAAATTATTACTTAGTAAGGGCTATATTAAGAGTGGATAGTAAGTACCTATGATTGCTTTAATAAACCATTTGGCCATCGATTTGTTGGCCATTCCTTCAATGTCAAGAATGCCCAAACCACCTTTGTCTTTTTTGTCTTATGCAAGTAGCCTATTTATTTTTGGGCACACCCCTCTTGTTAAAATCTCCCATCCAGAGAAAGTTTTTGCAAATTCTTTCCCATTTGGCAATCTCTTGGTCCTTTAGTCTCTAGCAGGGAAGCCTCTTGGGCCAAATTGATTTTAAGAACCAAGAGCTCTCTTAGGTTGATGGGCCTTCCGGAGTGGAAGGGTCTTGATCTTATCACTCTTTTAATTCTCCCCCTATCCGGTGACTCCTAGAGGCTTGATCTTAGTTAGCTTTCTATGGAAGAATTGGAACAAGATCAAATAGTATGTCAAGATCAATGAAGATTGGAAATGGGTGGCCGATATTAGACAAAATGATTTGATCTGGCTATCTATCAAAGGCATAAGAGGGGTTGAGTCATGGAGCCTCCAAAAAGCTAGGAAGCTTTGGAACAAAGGGTTCCATTTGTGGAAGCACCTCTGGAATCAATACACAAGCCCATGGATTGGATTTGAGGACATTGAATCTGCTAGAAGAGTCGAGTATGAAGATTGGTACTTGTTGCGGAGCATATTCAATGCTTGGGATTGCTCGAAGACTCGCCTCCTTATTGGGAACGACCCCCCATGCCTAAAGGGTCTAAGATGGAACACTAACAATAGTATTGATAGTATTCCGATATTCAAGAAGAATATGAAATTTGATTTCATGCTCAATAGGAGATGGTGTATGAATTGGTTGGTTTCAAAGTGGGATTTTAAGTTCCAATCCCTTTGGTGTCCCCTCATTGAGATTAAGAAAAGCGGTTCTTATGTGGCAAATCCTTCATCGGAGAATTTGGACCAATCTAAAAGCTAACAAAATTTGTGGTGCTCCTCTATGGTGTAAACATAGCCTACATGGCAATGAAGACTTTGGAAACCTCTTCTTTTCATGCTCCAATTCAGTGTCGATCTAGTGGGCCCTTGGAAGAATCATTTTGCTATAGGGACAAATCAACTGGAAGCAAGAGGTACTAGGTGAAGCAGTTCTTTAGCATTGTGGAGTGATATAAGAGGGGAGGATTTCTGGAAGATCTAGAAAGAGTGGTGTGTTGCCAACTTTGACAACCATCCTAAAGAACGGTTCATAAAAAAATCTCATTTCCTTTTAGGCAAAATAATTTCCAATTGTAAGAAATCCCCACCATTTAGACATCATAGAGTGTTCCTCCTCAAGAACAACAAGATTAAATTCAAGTGGCCCCCCATCAAGGGGATGAAAGAGTTATTAATCTTATTTATAATGTTCTCTAATTCTAGCAAGCTATTTTAAGCTACCCCTGCTTTGTGGGATTCGGGTGTCCCATAGGTGCTAGGTTTGTTAACTTGTACAATTGTTCTTTCTATTAATTAAATCTTGGGAGAGTAGGATATATCCGAACTTCCTTCCTGAACAAAAATAAAAAAATTACCTATGATTGCACCTATGATAAAGTAATGAATCACAAGTCTTATTATCCATGCATGCTAGCTCGATTGGCTTGTCCCCTCACCTCTTAGGTTGGGGGTGGGATTCAACCCATAGGCCACGGTGGATGCCCTTCAACACCTAATCTTAGCATGTTCATGTACACCTTCAGGCAGTACAAAGAAGCCTTCATGTTGTTGAAACTAGTTGCTCACCTCTAAGCTATTCAAATCAGTTGTCTCATCTGGCCTTAGCACCATGCATTCCCCAACTTCTACCTTAGCAAACCTTCGGGCTCTATATTCTAGTGCTTGCTAGGCATTTAACCCCTATGTTGTGGGATATGAGAGATCCCATGGGTGCTATGCTCGCCTTTCATTATACTTTCAATTAATTCAAAGATAACTAAAAGAGTAGATCTTAATGATGGAACTTCTTTTAACAAAATCGTGAATCTAAAGGCCACTCAATTCTCATTATTGAGGCCCGAACATGGCAACAAGATCTTTCCAACTTTGAATTTTTTATGCATAGCACGTGTTAGTGTTGCCCCGTTTCTACGAATTTGTGTCCATCCCGCCGCCCACCTCAACGACTCATTTAGAAGCCATGTGGCAAGAAGAAGGGTAGTAAAGGATGTGAGACAATGGTATGTCCCCTCTACATAAATCTGATAGGCCATAGATAGCTCGATATTTGACTATGTCAACTCTTGCCTTTCTCTCTCTCTCTCTCTACATGAGCGGCCAACGAGGTGGAGGTTTTGTAATTGGAATATGAAATATGTTTTGCTCGACTTTTTCGATTTTTTGTTAATAACACGATACATATAATTCAATAAATTAAATAAGGTTGGGTTCACACATAACAATATAAGTACGAATAAAAACACTAGTTATATTTATAAAATATTTGAATTATATGATATTGATTAATGATTAAAGCGTGATTAGATAGTTGCTATGTCTCATGGAAAATGGAACAGTGCTTAGGGACACCTTACATTTCTTTTGTTGCAAACATTGCTCTCTCAAACAACTACCCTATAATTGCTTTTTCTTAAGGTAAAAAAAAAACAAATTGAGGTTTGAAAAAGAATTGAATTGTCGTGTAAAGACAATAGGACATCCAAGGTGAGGTGTAAAGTCTTGAAAAGGAAATAGATCAAGAAGTTTGTAGGGATGATGATGATCATAATAGACGATCCTTATAGAAAGAGAGCATGATTATGTTGTTAAAACACTTCAAAATCTTCTAAGTCCCCCCTCTATTTACTAACCACATAAGAGGGCCCGTGGTTGCTATCTCTAGGATTAGCTGATTTTTTCATTATCTTCAAAGATGTCCTAGTGGGGCCTCTTGCCAAGGTTTGCTAAGATTTTCTATGTTTTGGTGCTCCCCTTGTCTCTTGTAGAACAATGGCGAGTACCAATGTCGATGAAGATTCACCTCAAAATTATCAAGCTACAGAGAAACAAGAGGATGATATGACGATTGCGAGCAAGTATTGTACATAAGTGTGAAGATGAGAAGCACACAAGCACACACACACATGCATACAATGAAGATGAGGTAAAGTGGAAGTTTGCTTTTATCAACCAAAAGAAGAGCCTTCACACTCTCCTACAAGCGAACCGTTTTTATAATTTTTTTAGCTAGTTTTGGTCGGTTTCACATCTAATTTTCAACATAGTTAAAAATTAATTTCTCCGATTAATTTCTTGTGACCCAAATGAGGTCCAAAAAATGTGAAACTTGATATTATATTCTATCTAAGATGTTCAACCTTGAGGAAACCTCACCTTGCACAAAATGGAACGAGTATTTACAAATTGAAGCCAATATTCACAAAATGGGACTTCTTATAATATTTTTGTGAAAAGAATCACCCTTTTGAATAAGCTTTACTTGATTTTTGAGTTATATGGTTTCATCTTTACATACTTCCACACCTTAGATGTCTATTAGATCCATGAACTCCACTTGTGCTGCTTCATGATATGGTTTTTTGTTGTTCTTGTTGGTGTCAAACACTCCCCTCCCAATCGTGTCTATGATATGTGAAACAATCCTATTCTTGGGAGTGATCGATGTAGCTTTTGTTGAGATATCCATGCTTTGATACCATGTTGAAACAAGAAACAACTACTCCTAATCTACTTAACAACATGAAGTTGCCATGCTATGGAGGAAGAAATGAAAGATAACAAAACATGGTGAATTAAGTAAAATGGAAATGACCTGCATAAGATGCTATATGAGTATGGAGACTCCATAAGGAGTGGAGCACACTCTTGACAATGGGTTAGAGTTTATAAGCTTGTAGGGAGTGAAGTGAGTCCCTCCTCATATGGAGTAGAGTGTGAATCTCCTTGCATGTGGGATAAAGGGAGCTTGTATGATAATGATTGAGGCTTGTACAAAAGGGTGGAGCATGGAATTGTGCTTCTGCATAGAGCTTCTTGAGCTTGTCAACATCCTCTTCTAATCTCTCCCAATGTCCTCTACCATTGACTTCAAGGAGGTCTTCACAAATTTCTTGAAAGAGATGTTTTTCATAGTAGTTTTGGAACATGTAATGCTTCAATAGTTCTATAATTAAGCATCAGCTAAGATTGATCTCAGACATATAAATGAAGCACACATCCTTAAAAAGGACAAATTTTGAACTCAAGTATAGGGTGATGGGGAGGTGGCAAAAATATCTCCACCATATGGATGTGCAACATAATTGGCATATGAGGAGGACATTGAACCACATATAGAATAGAATATATTTCCATCATGAATTAAAGAGGTGTTGCTCAAGAACACTTTTATTTATCATGTTGAAGGTGCTTATAAGCACTTACATAAAAAAGATGGGAAAGATAAAAGAGCAAGGTCTAATGAATGCAACCTTGAAAATCTAATAGAATGAAGAAGATCAATGGGATGGCATATGTGCCACTTGGATGACATATGTCCATATTCCATTACATTCTCATAGTTGTATTATACAAATCCACAAAAAAAGAGCACACTTTTGATTGCTTTCTCTTCAAGCTCCTAAAAAGGAAGCAAAAACAAACAGAAAGGTAGTCATTTACCAGATAACTCAATGGAAAAAGAAAGGGCATCATGGAACAAAGCAAAGCAATTCAAATGATTGAAGGTTCCAGGACATAAAGGACTCTACAATGCTTTTCCTCAAAGCCCCAACACTTGCAAAGGATTTGTTGAGGACGACAAGGCCACAAGGGGGGAGTGTTAGAAGCACAACACAAATCGACTCTTTTTAAACATCAATTGTAAATGTCGTTACCTTTTTCCACTTAAGATTAGCTTAGACTGACCTTTTCCTACTCATAAGCACTCATGTATATTGGTCTAAGAGTGCCACACCTTTTGCTTTTTATTAGAATCAATATCCGTTCTGCACAATAATCCCACATAGAGGGGAAAAGTGGCCAAAGTGTATATAAAGAGTTCACGGGTATCATGGATTTGCTTCTTCTCCCTTATTCATTTAAGCGTGTGATCTTCTTCAAGTGTGGCTTGCATGCCTACACGTGTGGTTGATATTGAGTGTTTGCTTGTTGAGTGTTAGCTTGTTGAGTGTTTTGCTTCAATCTTGCATGTGGATTCGTGTCATGCTTAACGTTGAAGCTCCATTACATATGCAAATGGTTTTCCCACATTTGGGTCTTATGAGATAGCTCCCCGAGTTCATAATGTAAGTATGTGTGTGTGTGTAGCAATGTCTACACATGCTTAGAGAACTCATCGATAAAACACAAAGTACAGGTAGTTCCCAAATGAAGGTGTCTACATAGGAGCACAAGCATCACTATGAACAACATTCAATTTATGAACAGCTCGAGCTGAACCATCTTTTGGGAAGGAGGAATGTTGCATTTTTTCCAAAATATGGCCTTCACAAACATGTTTACAAGGGTTCTCAATTTTTGGCAAAGAAGAAACCATTTCAGGTTCCTATAGACAGAGCAAGCTACAAAAATTCAGATCACCAAAGCATGCATGCCAAAGCTTTGCATCTAATATAGCCTAAGAATTTTGAACTACACATGCTAAATCATTCACAAATTTTGCATGGTCTATGAGCTTATATAGACCACGACATAAAATACCAAAAGAAACAATAGCATCACCATTCCAGAGATCATGAATTGTACATCTATCATCAACAAACTTTACAATGAAGCCACTCTTGGAAAATATTTAAATTGACAACATATTTTTCTTGATCCCTAGCACGTATAGAGCATCTAAGAACGTGAAAGAATTGCCATCAGCATTAGTTAGAATGATCTACCAACTCCCATTACAGGATAAGAGGATTTGTTAGCACATGTGATAGTATTCCTTGTAGGGGTAGGCTCAATTGAGGTTAAAAAATTGCATTGTCAAGTAATATGTTTGGTTTCCCTACTATCAAACTATCAAACATCTAAGTATATTGCAGACATACAATGTTCATGAGAAGATGGTTTATAGCTACCAACAATAGTAAATGCCCGTTCTTCATTATGAACAAGATTAGCTGAATCTATTTTAGGTCTAGATGAATCTCGAAAAACCATTTTAGCCTCTTTCTTCTTTTCCTATGTTGTAGATAGTTTAGAAAAAAATCTTTATGACATGATCATTTGCCTTACAATACTTGCAAAACTATTTTTGTTTTTTTGTTTTCTTGCCATCTTTGTCTTCCTTCTTTAATTGTGGAGGATAAGTAGATTTATGCTTATTGGTAGATGAGCTCCATTTACCTTTGGCCTTCTGACTAGCTAAGAAAGCTTGATCTGCAACATGCACAATTGACTATTCTTCCTAAGGTGATCTTCCTGGAATGAAACAGAGACTAGCTCCTCAAATGTTAACACTAGTGTTGTACTTCGACACTTTAGTGTCCTGAAAAAGAGACAGTATTTGATGAATCTTTTAGATCATTGGAAGGCACCATTTATAAATGTAACTATGAAACATGTTAGCATAAGGGTTGAATATTTCTATAAAAATATATTTTTCATTAAAGGATAGAAACAGTAAGATTTATTCATTAAATTTATGATTTTAATTTTAACATTGATGCAAAAATTATAGTGATGTCAATTAGTGTTGCTTTTTTGTCAAAATCATGATATCATAATTTTCATTGTTGTAAATGTCATAAAAAATCTCTTATTTGTATATGTAAACACTTTTCTATCCAACAAAGAGATTTGTAATGATTTGAACTAGGTTTATAGCATAAAATTAATTGCATATGTGTCATGATAGTGAATTACTTTGCAAAGTGATGGTATGAATATGAACCATTTTTTATTATCAAAATACTATTTGATAATCTTAAAACTAGAAATAGGTTTTTGAAAACCTTAGGAGTCAAATTTCTATGTTCTTTTTTCAAGTTAAGCAATACTACTATTTTTCTATGCTAAGAAGATATCATTTGATGATAATGTTGGAAATGAGGTAGGTCCATAGCCCATATCACAGATCCATGGTTCCATAGGTCCAGCATATACAACATCGAATTTAGCAATCTTCCATATTGACAAAACATGAACATACCACAACTTAATCATACAAATAATGAGACAAGATAGAGAATGAATAGACGACATGTGTAAGGTGTTACGTAAGCCATCGCTTACTCATAGTATCATATATACCAATGTTCAATGTACAATGTGGGAGCAAAACTCTCAACCACTCTATGTGATGAGAAATAGATGAATGAGTGAATGTACAAATGTAACAAACATATTCAGATGTATGGGCAGAAATCTGAATATACATCAGATGTTTGACCTTATAGGTTATAGAAGAGTGAATATGAGTGACTGAAAGAGGAAGGATCAGTGTGAAACTGATAATCAACAAACCCTCATCTAACCTTAGGCTATGGAAGACCCTAAGTTAGATACGTGTGTGAAAAGATCACATACTTAAAAAGTAGCAAAGAATGCTAACAAGTTTGCTGCCGGAAATCCTCAAACTCATGTGAACACACCTTCTCAAACACCTCATCCAAATATGCATAAAGCATATACATACTGATTCTCTTGTACCTATGCAGAATAGGACTCTTCTTGATATGGATGCTACTACCTCCATAAACTTGAAGTAGTACTTGTGTGCATAAATATGTACCTGAATACTTAACATAAGATGTAAATCTTATGTTAAACACCATCCAATGTCTTTGAAGTAGCCCGAAATCTTCATGTAGAAGACAATCTTCAAATACACCATGTAGATGGCCGATCCTCACCATCAAGCTGCTAATGACCAAGTCTTCTTTCCATGAACAAGAGATAACCTCCTCTCCATGAGCTAGAGTGTGACTACACCCTTCATCTTCTCCAAGAAGAATCTCCAAGAAGAACTTCATAGCCGCTCCTCAACATGCTTCAAGTTAGCACCATGGCTTCCCCATGTTCTAGACGAAACACTACCTCTATTGAGGTCCAAACTCAAGGCTTGTCTTGAAAACTAGGTGAAAGATACTAAACAATAAGCCAAGCATGTGTTTATATAGTAATTGATTGTCCTCCAAAAGCTTCTCCAAAAGCTCCACAATCGTAGCGATCTCGAAAAAGCTTCTACGATAAAAAAACACATCGCGAAAAACCTTATCGTCGTTCGTGTTCGTTCTTGCTTTCAAGAATTTAAGAATTTAGATTGCTAAAAATCTGTTATATGCACGTGACGCCGTCAACAGGTTTTGAACTCAAACCATGGGTTTAAAAGGCCATTGATCTATCAACGTTGCCGATCACGTTTACTTGTAGGAAGGCATAAGATTATACTTTTTCTGTAACATTGGACCAATTTCCAACCAATGAGACATTGTTTTCCAACAAAAATATTGTATGTGCTACATGATTAAAGTTAATATGCTAGTTTTTCCTATATAAACGATAGAGTAGATATGGCTATTCAATGAAATATTGATATGTTTAATGGTATGTGAGATAGCTACAAAAATTGTTGGTTCAAAGACATGTAGCACGTTTGTGTGATACTATATGATGGTTTTTGAAATAAAAAACCAGCCTTTTTAGTGTTTTTATCCATCAATATCATGTAAAAGCCTCCTATAGTGTATAACTATATAATGAGCACCCTATATTGTAGTAAATTTCTTATTATAAAAATGATTTTTCTAATTCACAAGACTTGTTTTAGATGATTATATGAATTTAACTAGCATTAGAAAAATTATTCCAACACGATAATTTTTTTTCTATGGTTATATTTTGTTCTTCTCATATGTAAGTCTACAAAAAATAATTTTTAAAACCATATTCAATCATTTCTATATTTTGAGTTACCAAAAAGAGTAGTTTTTAAAATATATATTTTTTATAGAACATCCAGGTATAAGTCTTTATGGGGCTTGAAGGTTTTTCCAAACTTTTATTCGATATTATGTGTGATTCTTTCTAATTTGTTATAAAAAATGACATTGTAGTGTTCTGTTTTGGTACAACACTAGTGTTAAGGCGTTTGGATTACCTTTCATCATCAAGAAAAGAGTAGAAGCAAAACTCTAATATGCAAGATTTTTAGGAGGATTCTGTACAAGTGAACTATCTAGCAAGACTTCATCAGCACAAATCAACTACTCCTTCAAATCTTTGATCTTTGTAAAAAATTATCCATATAATCTCCTTCATTCATATGCTCACTCTCTAATTGTTTTTGGAGGTAAGCAACAAGAGCCTTTTTTCTTGCATGGTATAAAGTTGTAAGTGTATCCCAAGCATCCTTTGCTATCTTACTCAGCCTCACAACTGGAAGTGGCCACAGTAGGCTGCTTCTTGCTCAACCAAGATATACATGAGCTACCAAGCATGAAGCAAAAGCCACTAGTGGACACACGAGTGTCATAGCAACCAACCCAGTCACAGTAAAAAAAGCATGCAAATCTGGCGTTAGTGATCCCCCCTTGGGATAAAACAGCCCAAGTAGTCGAGTACCACTCAAGTAGCGAAAGATGCACTTAACCGCCTGCCAATGCTTGACTCCTGGGCAATGCATAAATCTGCTCATCTATGAGCCAACAAACTGAATATCTGGCCAAGTAATGCATAAGTAAATCAAGCATCCAACAGCCTGCTGATAGAGAACAACATCAAATGCATCTCCAACATCATGAAGAATCAATCATAAACCTTTCTCCATAGGAGTGGCAATAGGCTTACAGTCTTCAAGGCCAAAATGCTGCAATAATGTGTCAAGATATTCCATTTGACACAAAGCCATTCCACCATCAACTTGCATAAACTGAATGCCCAAATAGTGATGCAAATACCCCAAATCAGACATCTCAAATGAGGCATGCAAATCAGCCTTAAAATCAGCAATATGCCTCTCATGAGGATCAGTGAGCAGCATGTCATCAACATAAACCACAATGATCAGAAGTATATCATTAGCACGCTTAACATATAAGGTGCTTTTAGTTGGACTGTTCTCAAAACCATGTGCAATCAGATAGGCATGTATCTTTTCATACCAAGCACGTGGTGCTTGCTTTAAACCATATAATGCCTTCTTTAGCCTGCACACCTGGTTTTCATGCCCTTTTTGGACAAAGCCATGAGGCTGAAAAACATACACTTCTTCGTGCAAGTCACCATTCAGAAATGATGTTTTAATGTCCAACTGATGTACATTCCAACCATGGTGAGCTGCAAGTGCACAGATGCTACGAACAATAGTCATTCGGCAAGTAGGAGCAAAAGTTTCATCAAAATCAATGCCTCTTTCCTGCGCATAACCCTTTGCAACAAGCCTAGCCTTATACCTGTCAACTATACCATTGGGTTTACACTTCAGCTTGTATACCCATTTAGTGCCAATGGCCTTCTTGCCAGGAGGCAAGTCACATAAAGACCAAGTACCATTCTTCATCTTTGCATCATATTCAGATTGCATAGTAGCCATCCACTTTTCTGAATTTTGTGCTTCATCAACCAAAACAGGCTGAGTCTCATCACAGAGACTAGATGCAGCCATAACATAACAATCTGATGCAAAAGAGGCACTATGAGAGCCTGATTGAGTACGATATGACAGAGGTGCATCTAATTTGCTATCACACAAGGTTTGCACTAGCCATTTTGGCATAGTTCTTGCCTGCTCAATATCAGCTCTCTCATCAATAAGTGCATCTTGTAAATCTGCATCAGAAATGGAATGATTTGCATCATCACATGAAAGCTGCAAAGGTTTAGAATTTGCCTCATTAGGACCAGCACTAGACTGTCCACCTATAAAAAGAGGCAACAAAGTATCATACATGTCTTTGGAGCTAACAGATGTCTCCTTAGTACATGAAAGCAATGGTTGAATAATATCTTCCACAAAAACAACATCACGGCTAACCAGAATGTGTTTAGTCTGTTGATGATACAGACGATCGCCTTTACTTTGAGAACTGCACCCAACAAAAATACAGTTTACTACTTTATCAGCCAATTTTTTGCGATGTTGTTCGGGCATTAATGCAAATGCCAAACAACCAAAAACACTCAGATGAGCAACAGATGGCTTGCGGTCATGCCAAGCCTCATATGGAGTAATAGACTGCAGTGCTTTAGTGGGACACCTGTTAAGTACATATGTTGCACACATGACAGCCTTGATTGGCCATATTTGGAGTTCGGAGCTGGGAGAAATCCTCGATTTAGTGAAAACTGCTATAAGTGGTATCTCGACAGACGTTTTCAGTAGTTAAAGTGAGTTTGAGAGATAGAAGAGTCTTTTCTCATGCATGCAAGCTAAACCACTTCTCTTACCATCATGTGTGCACACGTCCTCATACGCTTGGTTAGGTTGGTTTTGTCAGATTGACAAATAAGTGTGTGTCGATTCCCCACTATATGCACTTGTGTGGCAAATGAGATTTAGTCTCTTTGGCACAAGTCCCTAAGACTTCTTGACTTAGATACACATGTTTTTGGCACCGTTGCCGGGGAATACACTCAACCAAGGTGTCTTCGTGATGGTTATAGCTCGGGAGTGATGAAATCATACTTGTAGAAGTGAATTCGTTCAGTGGCAAGTAGTCAAACACTTCAACACTTCACATCCCAGAGGTGTGTGTAATGAGTTTTTAGGTTTAGGGTTAGAAGAGAGGGAGAGAAGAAAGAGTTAGGGTTAGGTTAGGAAGATATTTGGAGGAGAAGTAAGTGGAAAAGTACCAAGAAAATCCCAAAAAATTGTCAAGATAGTGTAGAATAAGCCTTACTTCTCAGAAAGTATAAAAACCCAAAAAAAAATTTAGCTCATTTCTCATTTGCTCACAAAGTGGTATCATCTCCAGGCAGCGATCGGTATCCTCCGCGTAGTATCGTGTGCTCCAGGCCTTCAAAGCTAGCTAGTGAACTCAAGGCACAAGCAGGACATCACAGAGGTAAGCTACCCTAAGATTTCAATAGCAAAAACACAATAGAAGTGCACTAACACGTGATTGAAAGCGCATTTGGTATGGCGGGGTAGGACAGAGCGTTTCTAGAAGTCCTTTGAGTGAGACAGTAGGCTAGGAGTGAAGAGGGTGAGAGAAGAGCAAGGGGGTGAAAACTTTTTTTGAATTTGGATGTGATTTGGCTTGAGTATCGCGGTCGGTTGAGTTTTTGGTATCGCGATACCAAAAATTCCCTTGTATCGCGATACTCGCCGAAGTATCGTATCGTTGTTTACTAGCCTTGGTATCGCGATACCACTTTTGGTATTGTATCACCTGGTTGGTATCGCGATCGCAGTTTACCAAGTGGTATCGTATCGCGGTCCACTTTGGTATCGTATCGCCTCACTTCCCTGTATCATATCGTGACCCTTTTTGGTATCGTATCGTCCAAAAGGTGGTATCGTATCGTGAGCCTACCTGGTATCATATCGTCCAGTTTCTAGTATCGTCCCAATCTTAGTATCGTATCGTGCACGAAGTGGTATCATATCGTGAATTAGTCTGTGTTGAAGCTCAAGGTCAAGGACAAAGCATGGAAGCGCATCAAGGAAGTGGACACACAAGAAGAAGGAGCTAGTAGGGAGCTCCAAGAAGCACCTGTCAAATTTTCAGATGAAATCCCTATAAAAATAGGATTATTATCACTAAAAACCATTGTAAATACCATTTTTCATTTTGTAACTCCATTTTGTTCAAGCCGAGGAGTCCTCGAGCTTGAGGATTATTAGAACTACCATCCTACCAATTTTCATAATTTTTAGACTCCGTTTGAGCCCCCAAATAAGCCCTGGAACCTATTTTTTAACTAGGCCGGACACTAGGTCTGGATAGGGCCAAAACCACTCAAAAACTATAAAAAGGGCTGGAGAGCTCATTTTTGAGGTTAGCTTGTTGTAGATTTCAGTTTTGTAAAAGAGCTCTTGTATAATCAAAGATCTTCCATTGTTCCACTCCTTGCTCTTACTTTGTGCACGTGTGTGTGTATGTGTGTGCATGCTTGTGTACTTTCACTCATGCACTTGTGCCATCACTTGCTCACGGTCTTCATACCGGTCCTCACGTCTCCACGGATTGACATTTATGAGGTGTATCTCATCACGTTGGTACTCACTATTGTGCTAGAGTGACACCAAATTTGGCGCCGTTGCCGGGGAGAGAGCTTGGAGGACGAGCGTGTGACGGTAAGATGTAGAGTAGCGACGTTGGAAGGTAAAAAAATCATCAATTTCAGTTCAGTTTTTGAGTTTTCCTTCTTCTTCATCTTCACCATCATCACCATCTCCACCCACCTTCATCTTCTCAGTTTTTTTCCATTATCTAGAGTACATTCACCTTGATTTTTACTTGTGGTCGTGACAAAGAACTGTAGAGAGGGTGCAGAACAGAGGCGCCGAAGAAGTAGTACCAAAATAGCTGAAAATCTGAGTGAACAGCCCCGGACATGACGAAACATGCGCCAAGTATCGTGAGTGCAATATCATGGGTCTAAAGGAAGATTTTGCATCTACAGACACATAGGAGTGACAAGGAGGACACAAGGTACTCATATTTGCAAAAATTTTTGAATTTGGACTCCAAAAAATCCAAGTATCGTTTACTCCCGCGGTCGAGTATCACGATACCTGACAAGTATCGTGAATCTCCTGTGGTTGAGTATCGCGATATTTCCCAGATAGCGTGTATCGCGTTCCAAAGATCGCGATACTTTGCAAAGATCGTGTATCGTTCTGTCACCGATCGCGATACCTACCGTGTATCGTGTATCGTGATATATCAATCGCGATACTTGAGAAGTATCATGTATCGTTTTGACCAGAGATCGTGTATCGTCAGAGATCGCGTATCGTTTTTGCCCAGGTATCGTGTATCGTTTCATACCGAGGTCGTGTATCGTGTCCCGAGGTCGTGTATCGTGTCTGGTGTATCGTGTGATCCCGGTCGCGATACCTACCAAGTATCAAGTATCGTGTTCTCCGAGTATCGAGTATCGTTTTCCTTGGAATATCGTGTATCGTCTAGTTCAAAGATCGAGTATCGTGGACATCAAGTATCGCGATATTTCTCAACTATCGTGTATCGTGACAAGGTAAGTATCGTGTATCGTTTCGTACCGATCTCGATACTTGTTACTAATCGTGTATCGTCTTGAGCTAAGTATCGTGTTGCCCGAGTATCGTGATAGTCAAGTATCGTGTATCGTTATACAGCGATCGCGATATCTATCAAAGATCGTGTATCGTGGAGTTGCTCGCGATACTTGTTGAAGATCGAGTATCGCCTACTTCAAGTATCGCAATACATACCAAGTATCGTGTATCGAGTTCCTCAAGTATCAAGTATCGTGTCCTACAATATCGTGTATCGCCTATTTAGTAGCATTTCCTGAGAGACCCTGTTTCCCTGTTTTAAACCCTAGAACCCTAAACTGGCATAACTTTCTCATACGAAATCCGTTTGCTGTGATTTTGGTTTTGTTGGAAAGCTCGTGGGGAGTACAACCAAAACATTGACTGGCTAGGGTAAAAATAATACTAGGATTATTAGATAGGGTATTTTGAAGTTGACCCTCAGGAAAACTGGAAAACCAAGGTGTTCCAAAGGATTTTGAGCAATAGAAGAGAACTTTGGGACTAGAAGCCAAGGCTTATGAACCTGAGATCTGGCAGACACTTAGGCAAGGATAGACAAAGCATTAGGTCATCTGAGGCTAGTGTCAACCATACAGCCAAGTCTTGGGCTCAACAGCTTAGTGGTTGTCCTTACACGCTAAGTTCAGAAACCAGTGACTCAGAAATGTCTTTTAGCATGGAGAGACCCACACGTGGCTGAGGCACTGCTTATTTACAGACACCAGAAGGTCCTTATAAGACCCAATTGGAGTATATCAGGACCAACCAATTAGGTGCTCGCATCTATGAGGATGGTCTAAGACGATCAGTGGTTCAACTCAAGAATCCTGACCAACCCTTTGGACTTGAACACCCAGTGGTCAAGTTTGAAGAGGGTGCTTACATTGATAAGGAAGGAACCATGTATGTGGTTACCAACTGTTGGAACCATGAAGTTATGAAGGACCTATGAAGCTATAAGGCTATGGAATACTTGGAGGCCTCCCTCAGAGCTAAGGATACTTGAAGGCTCAGGGCCTTATGTGGTAATCTTCCAAAATTCCCATTTTCCCCTCTTGTATACAAGCTCTTTCATAGGAACTACTTCTTACCTATTTTTGTGAGAAAACCCATAAAAACTCAACCTTAGCCTTCTTTTTTGTAAAAGGCTCCTTTTTTAATTCTTTCCTTATTTTAGAAAAGAGAGCTCACTTTTGGATACGTGCAAATGCTCTCTCTCTCTAGGAAGATTCTCTTTTTGATTTTCCCAACTACCTACCTTTTTTAGAACATCTTTAGTTAATGAAGCCTTTAGCCACTTGTATTCAACGGATCCCTCTCCTCTCTTATATAAGGAGAAGCTCATTTTGTAAAAAGGAGGTCCCTTGGCTATGGCCTTGGCCTCCATTTTGGTAATGGAAGAAGGTGTCATGTGACTTCCACATTTCTCCTTGTGTGCTAGGCGATGATCCATGTGTGTGGGTTTGGCATTTGGGGTTGGCTTGTGTGTGAGCATTGCCCTCCCTTGTTCCTTTTGACGTTGGCCATGGTGCCATTGTTCATGGACGTGGGTGTGTGTGCGTTGCTTGCACTTCTTGCAACTCCTCTTGGAAGAGCCCCTCACTTCCATGTGAGGCGGTTTGGGTTGGTTACTCCCCATACTTCAACAACAAATTTGGCGCCGTTGCCGGGGAAGATCGACCTTCAACCGTTGGGTTTTTCCAAGTTTGCCGTACCTACACTTGGTGGATGCACCTCATGCTTGGATTGAGTTGTGGATCCGTGTGGCCTTCGGTTGGCCTTGGGTACCTCTGTTCTTTTAATTTTTGAGTAGTTAGTTCTTTATTTTTGTTTGTTGCACAGAAACATCCCCTAACCCCCTTGTCTCTCTTCCTCTCTCACATACACACACCCTCTCACACACTCACTCAGTGGCATCACTTTCCACCACTACCATGTCTTGATAAGTGGTTGCCTAGGAATGTGGGAGAGGGGCACATTCTCTCTCTGACCCTTTTCCCCTCTTCTTTTTTTTTGAAAATCACAAGTATGAGTTTTAGGTTGGAAGTAAATTCAAAACTCGCACACATTATCACTTGACTCCAATTACCGTTGTCCTCACATGATTGTCCATCCGTAGACGTGAAGTTGAGGGGTGAGGGGCATTAACTACCCTTCTCTCTCACTAATCTTGCAAAATTTGTTCAGGGCAGTAGAGCATTTTGGGAGGATCGAGGTTTCACTTTGGCCATCTTCCACTCTTAAATGGCTTTCTTTTCTCATACGGGTCAAAGAGAAAAGTAAGTGAACTCTTTACTTTTCCGTCTGAGGAAGTGATTCACGAATCTTGCTGGTGGGTGGAGACATTAACTCTCCATTGGGCTTTGGGAAGAATCGTGCCTAGACTGCCGAGGGGAGTCATTACTTTCCCTCCATCCATCCATCTTTCTTCTTCCCTTTGCATTTCGTCGGCCCTTTCTTCTTCGCCAAGAGTTTGCTTGGGGTGGAGCTCCGCTTCTCTGCATGTCCTGCTTCGCAGTAAGAGCTTAATGATTCTCAAGCCCACAACGACTATACTGTTGATGTCGAGCAGGGTTTTCCCTGCATCTCCTGCATTTGGCCTTATTGTTGTGTTATCTCAATGGGCCTTGTCAATCTGGCGGCATGGGATAGTCACATCCCGTATTCTCTATTCAGGCAGGTGTTCTTTCTTGGTGGCGCATGTGGCTGCTCCTTCATCGCTCCTTCTGCTTGGGAGTTGAGCAAAGCTCCCCCTCTGTCGCTAAGGTGCTTGTGCACTTCAAGCTTCAAGGATGCCCACCACGAGGCTCTTATTTTGATGAAGGTGTTAACTGTATCATACAACCAGCTACTAATGCTCGTGGTGGCGCCGGATACTCTTTGGTGCGGGTCTCCACAAGCTACCGCTGTATGTGTCATCCCTATAAAATAATGAGGCTTGTGAAGAAGTCATGGAGCCTCTTGGTCACTCGTCCGTCATCCTCTGTATTCTCACAATTTCGGTGTCTCCGCAGAGTTTCCCCAACCTTTCTCACTGTGTTGCTTGTACAGGAGCCCTCATTGGCTCCCCTTTCTGTCCAAATGTGTATTTTGGGACCACGATAATCTCCCCAATATGACCTCGATGGGAACCTAACTCTGTTTTGCTGCGCATCGAGCTTCAGTTTCTATTTCAGAGAACGTTTTCCTTTCAGTTCTTGTTGTTGACGGATGCCCCAAGCTATGGCAGGGCGGGCCGCCTACCCCCGGTCTGCTTGAGTTATTGCACTTCTGGAACCCTCTGTTACCTATCATCTATCTTATCAGTACAGAAACTATGTGTTCTCTATGCTAATAGAGCTCCATATGTACTTCTCAAGTGCTGCTCATTTCAGAACATGTTATGCTTTCATTTGTAGTACTTAAAATACTATCATGCTCGCTCTTTATTTCTGTCTTTGCAGTGGTGGTCTTAAGTTCATGATCCGTCAAATGTCTGTTAATGACACCTAAGGGATGCACCCATGCGGATGACTCTGAAATTTATTAAACAACCAATATGTTGGAATTCGTGCAGTCTTGTTTTTTTTCTCTAAACTCATAGGGGTCATATGTGGACGTTTCAGAGTTGTTGTGCAAGTTGTGGTTATTTCTGGATCCATCCAAGAATGGAAAGTTGAAACCATGCGGGATGATTCTAAGTAAAGAAAGTCGCTGGTGTGTGGGTACCCGAATACCACACTTGAGAATTCGGATAGCCTCTGCACTCCTTTAGGAAGATTCTTGACCTTTTAATAGTTGAATCCCTCCATTGAAAGGGAAGTATCTGGCTTGGTTTTGGCTTTCCTATTGTGATTTTTGCTGGTACTCATGTGAATCGTTGTCTTGTGCAGCCACGGTGTTCTAGTAGTAGGACAAACCTGAAAAAAAAAAAAAATGGGCAGGAGGAACTTGTGTTATTGGCTGACTACCCCTTTGTTAGGTCGCCGCCAGCACAGAATCACGAAAGCACTTTGTGCACAAACGTTGCAGAGAGTAGGGGCAGATTTTGAGGGACGATATCTTATGTAAAGAAGCTTCTAAGGTAGATAGCTAAACACATCAAAGAGCTTTGTCTACACCTCAGCCGACTCATGGCTGAATCTATCTTCCCAACTCACCACATGATCATGAAGGCACATCTTGTCTTTTCTTTGCTTCCACCCAATTGGACATAGTGATGGAACTAGCATCATATTATCTCTTGACATGTGTGGGTTCGCGCTTCATGGAATGGTGGCTTTAAGCTCTAGAATGGGAGGCTGTATTTTTTCTTGATCTTCAAGCTCTGTTATGGCTGCCACTTCAAAACGTCTATGGAAAGGTTTGAGGGTGCTCTCCTAAGTGATCCCCATGTGATTGACAGATTATGGTGCAGAGTGCTTCCTTAGGTTGGGGGAGCTCACAACACCTATTTGTAAGGACACATTGGAAGTCTGGGAGTGCTAAAATGGGAAATTATTTTGGCTAGAACAGGCATTCCTTTTAATTGTTGCATGTCACCTATAGGAGGCATTGAAAAAAATTGAATATATTTGGTGCTCATGGATACGTTGGGCTCGTCTTCGATTTCCTCGTGCTTGAGATGAATGTCTTCATTCTAATCTAGGGATCTTATGTAGAGAGCTATTACTATCTTTCATGGTTGCTCGGGGTTGTTGGTTGATCTTATGCAGAGAGCTGCTACTCTTGGAAGTTCATAACTCACTAAGCTTTCTTCATATGTTCTATTATGTCCATTTGTGTCCACTGATGTTTCATTTGGATGACGTATGTGTTGGTTCGGGTTCGTGTTTGAGTTCAGGACCTAATATCTTTTTGTGCAGATATTGGACTTCTCTAGGTTTCACCTTGCAACAGGTTTCACATCAAAATCTGGTGCTAGCTCTTTGAGCTACCAACAGGGACAATGTACTGCAGGGAAGGTGCCCACTTGTTGTCTTTTGCAGGTCATGGACTCTTGACTTTCATATATGAGCAAAGTATGATCTTCGCTTTGGTATTGTGCAAAGGGGAAAACCTGTTGCATGTGTTAATGAAAAACTTGGGTACTTCTTGCCGTACTTGATATTTGGTTTCAAGTGCGACACATGCTTTCTGCTAAATTCTTGAAGTTGCAGGGAGTGATACACATGTTGACTCCTTTAAAGCACCTCATATCTATGCATTCATCATATACATGATCTTCTTGCTTGATGGAAAACTTGCAATTTCGAAAGAAAGAGGTTGGTGCTTCTTGGGTTTATAAAATTTCTATTGCATGCTGGTCATACTCATTGGAAATAAATAAAATTGCTCATATGTTTGTGTGGTACAAAGGTCACTTGATGTTTGGTATTCCTTAACCCACTTACTGAAAATTGGATCCAAGATTGCATCTTGCTACATGCTCATGCATCTCCCTTGATTCTACTCTTTATTACGATTGTTTCTAGTAAAATTCCTGAGTAGGATGCATAATGCTTATACCACAAAAAGATCTTCATGATGTGAGCATGTAAAGGATATTTGCAGGAAAGCATGCAATAGGCGGTTGAATTTTTTCAGATCTAAACTAAATTAAGTACGAAGTCATGAATGAGTGATTGTTTTTTGCTAGGGAAGTAATTCCCTAGTTTCACAATGCTTATGTCAAGCATTATTCTGCAATTGCAGGCCATCACACTCAGAACTTTAGCACTGATCCTTCTTAGCTCCTATAGATAACTTGCTATTGTGCTTTGCAGGCATAACTCTGGTTAGGCTGTTTTGAAAATCATGAATGATTGTAGAATGATAGGATCCATGTTGTTGCACTATTGTCTAATCATTTTGTGGAAACATAATACCATGCTAATCTTGCTGATATGAGCATAGTATAAGTGATGGCAGGACCATAAGATAACCATGCACCCAACATTCTTGCTATACACAATGTCTCACACTCACTTGGGGATAGCATATTTAAGAATGAAGATATAAGGGATATATAGGTTCTTGAGATGATCTTTGCTCTTTCGCTGTACTCCTTGGATTGCAGGAACAATCATGTTTTCAGGACTTCCCTCTAGAAGAAAGGTCTTGCAGAAGAGGAGGATGCCCCTGAAGTGGAAACTAAAATTTGAAGTGAATGTTTATCTCATTATTAGAAGCAGCCTACTTGCTTTTTGGCATATTATTTCAGGTTTGGGAGCCGTTGGAAAAGGCATTTCCAGCCTTACAAAGGACTGCACAGGGGGATGCATGCTAGGCTGACTGCCTCCCAAGGGGATTGTGTCGCCTAGCTCTGACGACTGAAGATTTGCAGCTTGAAGTAAAGACTTGCAGCTTGAAGCCTTGCAGACTGAAGAATTGCAGATTTTGAAGACTTGAAGATTTTCAAACTTGAAAGACTCTACCTTGGGTCGGAAGGGGATTGTGTCACTCAGCAGCGAAGACTTGAAGATTTGAAGACTTGAAGACCCAAAGACTTGCAAACTTGAAGACCTTGAAGACTCAACATGACCTTGATCAGCTCTGTATGGTCCTTTTTTCTCAGCTTTGTCGAGGACGACAAAGACTAGGTGGGGGAGGGTGTTGGAACCATGAAGTTATGAAGGACCTATGAAGCTATAAGGCTATGGAATACTTGGAGGCCTCCCTCAGAGCTAAGGATACTTGAAGGCTCAGGGCCTTATGTGGTAATCTTCCAAAATTCCCATTTTCCCCTCTTGTATACAAGCTCTTTCATAGGAACTACTTCTTACCTATTTTTGTGAGAAAACCCATAAAAACTCAACCTTAGCCTTCTTTTTTGTAAAAGGCTCCTTTTTTAATTCTTTCCTTATTTTAGAAAAGAGAGCTCACTTTTGGATACGTGCAAATGCTCTCTCTCTCTAGGAAGATTCTCTTTTTGATTTTCCCAACTACCTACCTTTTTTAGAACATCTTTAGTTAATGAAGCCTTTAGCCACTTGTATTCAACGGATCCCTCTCCTCTCTTATATAAGGAGAAGCTCATTTTGTAAAAAGGAGGTCCCTTGGCTATGGCCTTGGCCTCCATTTTGGTAATGGAAGAAGGTGTCATGTGACTTCCACATTTCTCCTTGTGTGCTAGGCGATGATCCATGTGTGTGGGTTTGGCATTTGGGGTTGGCTTGTGTGTGAGCATTGCCCTCCCTTGTTCCTTTTGACGTTGGCCATGGTGCCATTGTTCATGGACGTGGGTGTGTGTGCGTTGCTTGCACTTCTTGCAACTCCTCTTGGAAGAGCCCCTCACTTCCATGTGAGGCGGTTTGGGTTGGTTACTCCCCATACTTCAACAACACCAACTTACCAGATAGGACAGATGAGTTTGGAAATATCATTCCTGAGAATGAGATAGGAGACCTAGAGCAAGGAGACCTAGGAGGAGAACCCAAGACCCCTAGAGGTAAGTCAGTCTTAACCAGAGTGCTCACTCCAGAATGGATTCCTCAAGATAATAAAAGCATAGAACTATTCGTGAATAGAGAAACGGAGGAAGCTTTTTGGAGATTTAGGCCAGATCAACCCAGCCCAGTAGTCACCATCTATGAATTCAAGGATCCAGAGACACCAGGGAAAGTTGTCTATCTAGATCACACATCTCAAAAATTATTCTTGGTATCAGATCATGACAGACATGCTTACACCTGGCAAGGTGAATCAATTTTCCCTCCACCAAGATCTAATGTTTCCCAGGGCCTCCAGGGAGCCGGATCATCCAAGGCTCATGAAACCCAGAGGGAAAGAACTAGAGAGAGACTGGAGGTAAGCTTTGCAGACACTGTAGGCAGAGACAGATCAGGATATGGAACGGAAAGACCTGAAAGGGAGAGACATAGAGTTTATAGGCATCAAAGAGATGATCATGATTTCCCATTGCCTAGACCACGAGAGCACTCAAGAACCCTTAGACCCTCTCAAGTGGTTAAGACAATGAAGAACTACTTTGATGGATTTGGAGATCCTTATGATCATGTGGCGGAGTTCAAACAAGTGCTAAGAGCTGAACAGGTTGAAGACTTATTCACCCAGTTCGAGGCATTTGGTTTGACTCTTAAGGGTACTTCCTTAGCTTGGTTTCAACCTCTAAACAGTTGCAACTATAGAGAGATAGGTCAACTGCTAGAAGAATTCATTGTGGAATTTTCCAAAAGCGGTATCAGGCATAACACATCATCCTTGATCCACAGCTTCAAGCAGACACCCCAAGAAACAGTGCGACTCGCAGGAAGAAGGTTTAGACAGTACTTGGAAAGATGCCCTGTACCAGAATTACCCACATCAGCCAAACAGGTGGCACTATTTTTAGATGGCCTATTGAGCACAAAATTAAGGTCATACGTATACTTGAAAGAGCTTAGATCCATAGAAGAGTGTGTACGGATATGCATTGACATAGAAGACAACTTGGGTGAGGAGTTAGGACTATCCAAACTCTATAAGGACTCTGATAGTTCTACAAGTCATACCTCTAGAACCTCCACTGAGATAGATGAGATAGCTGAGCAAGTGGCCAAAAAGCTAGGAGTTCAAAATAGACAAATGCCAAGGGTCACCTCAGTGAAGCGATGTTATACATGTGGAGGAGATCACATGGCTAATGTTTGTCCGTTGACGACGCAACCCCAAGGAAACCCTAATGCTCTATATTGCACCATTGAGAGGAAATATACAAATCATACGACCCAAGATTGTCCCTATAACAGGCAGGCTATTAGACAAAATTATCAGCAACCTTACCAGCAGGGTAGGTATCAGAATCAGTACCAACAGCCATATTATAGGCCACAACAATATCAACCTCAATACCAGCAGCAATATCAGGCACCATATAGGCCACAACCAGTCCTAGGAAACCAACCGCCAGCTCCTGCCAATGTGATCCCAGTTAAATATACAATGGCGGAGGAGAACCCTAATAGAGCATTGATGCCACTAACCCCATTGGTCTCAGGAAATGATTCTCACGCTCATGGTTCAGACTACTTCCATGAAGATAGTCCACATGCTTATTATATAGAGTCACCTGAGCAAAGTGAGACTTCTCAGTGTCAATATGAGACGCCACCTATGGAACAAAATTGGGAGCCAGAATACTCCAATGTCATGTATACGAATCCAAATCCTAGGCCCCAATTGAGACAAGTAAGACCACAAGCCCCTAGAGGACCATGCTTTAGATGTCAGGGCGACCATTTCATTCGTGAATGCCCCCACCAACCAGCTCTGGGACAAGGGCAAAACATTACAATACAAGGCTTTTGTCCTGAGTGTGGCAAGGAACATCTTCCTAGAGAGTGTCCGAGAAACCCCTCTAGTGCACCCAAGGTGACACCCATCAATGTGGTAGGCTTAGTGGCAGATTCAAGTTCAAGTAGTAGTAATGTGGCTCCTGTATAGGTAGTTACTAGGGCATAGGCTGCACAACAAGCAAAACCATCCGAGCAATCGGAGTCAAGTGAGTCAGGAGAGCCTAGTAAGAGGAAACCAAGAACATGGAAGGATACCAAAGAGAAGGCTAATCGCAAGTGGAACAAAAAGCTATTCGAGCTAGAAGAAAGCCTAAGGGATACCAAAACAAAAATAGAAGACATTGCATCTCAAAGCCCCTCAAATACCGAAGCTCCATCCACTCCACCTCATTCCACCCCACCACCCATTGTAAATAACCCACAACCAGGGTCTGTTGTTGCAAATCCAACCCCAGAAAGCTTGGACATGATGTTCAAAGTCTACCAGGCTCGACTTCAAGAAGGGCCAACAACTGCAAACCTAGACAAGAGTTACCCTAGTGTGGATTTAGAGATTGAACGGATGAAAATGTGCATGAAAATGGTAGAACAAGCTCAAGCTATACTTGAGACTAGTCAAAAGTTCAATCAGACAAACTCTTTCAAACCGGATTTGCATTTCCAGGGCTTACTAGAAAGATTAGAGCAGTTGGTAAACAAACCACAAGTTTCTTTACCTCCACAGGCTCAACCAGTTATTGAAAGAGGAAGCTCACCACCAATGGGAGCTTATGTTCCTAATTCCACGGATGCTGGAATACCTCCTTCAATTCAACAGTACTCCCAAGAGTTCTTGCGGGAAATACAAGAAGAGAAATGGGCCAAGGAGAAGGGTAATTCCCCTCCTATGTCTAAGATTGATGATCTTCATGATCAATTTCCCCAAGACATCCCGTCTATCTATGGAGATCAAATAGAGCAACAAGAGGATGAGAGATTAGATTTTGAATCTAATTCTTTACAAGAGTTGCCTCATTTCACAAGCCCATGGGAATCTGAATCTCTCCAGATCAGAGCTCCCACAATATTGGTAAGAAATGAAGACTCAGTGATTCCAAGAAACACTGATGTTGTGAAGAACACTAAGGTTCAATGTCATCTCACTGTGGAAGAGCTGCTCAAAGCAAAACCTGAGCTCTGGAATCATGTGAAGGATCAGGTTCCAGAACTTGAATCCAATATGCCAAAAGTAGGCTCTAAGCAAAAAGTTCCAGAGATACCTCTCGACAAGATAGGAGACATGAGCGAAGGTGAAGAAGGTAACACTTATCTTCCGATCACCTATCAAGGTTACACAACCAAAGCAATTGTAGATTCGGGTGCTGGTGTTGCTATTGGGACCACCTCCTTGTGGAAGCGATGGGGCAAACCCACATTAAGACCAACAAGAATGAAGCTTCAAATGGAAGATGGTCATTTTGAAAGACCTCTAGGATTGCTCGAAGGGATAACTCTAACCACTTGTGGTGTAGAGTTTGAACATACATTTGCTATATGTGACTTTGAAAAAAATAATGTCTACGAGATGATCCTAGGAAGACCCTTCCTACGACAATTGCCAATAGTGCAGGATTGGGGAACCAACTCCTTGTACTTACAGCACTTAGGGGTCACCACCAAGGTCAATCTGAAGGATTACACCTTCAGAGATGTACCACCCCTACAGTGGAATCCTATCCACAAAGCAAAAGAAGATTCAATCTCTGTGCATTCTGGAAGTTCACCTGATCCATCCTGGCTGCATGAAGATACTCACTTGTGGATGTGCAAGGTCGCGGAGGAAGAGGAAAAGCGTCTAAAAGCAAGAGAAGAAGGAACTTCCCCAGGAGATAGACCAATAAAAGACCCAGCCTATACACCAATGATATTTCCAGATGAGGAATTTGAGCCTCATGGTTGGGCAGAAATCTTAGCTACCATGGACATAGCAGTCAATGAAGAACAATGGACACCTCACTGTGATGAGGAGGGTTATGATATTTCAGTGTTCATGTGTCAGCCCCTATTGGAAGAGTGTGATCCTAGTGAGTTCATAGAAGAAGAAGAGAATGACGATGATCTAGAATCCATTGTGATGGATACTTACTTTGACTCAGAGGAGCACTATTTAGAAGACATAGGAGTGTTAACCCCAAAAAGAAGAAGAACCCCTCACAAGTATTAAAACGATAAATTCAAAGGAAGGACGTGAATGTAGTAAAAAGAAAATGAAAAGAAAAGCAGTGAAACAAGAAGAGGAAGAATCATTGTTTGAAGTACCAGAAAATTTCAAGAAATATGAAGTGGAAGACCGAAAAATTTTGGTACGGATGCCTAAGAGAGAGGCCATTATAGGAGAAGCATATGACAATAAAGAAAAGACCAAAAAAATTGTAGTGACCATTGAAGGAAATGAAGAACGATGTACGTACATAGGAGATGACCTAAGTGCAAAAGAAGAAGCAGAGCTTGTAGCTCTATTAAGGGAATATAGGGATGTGTTCGCATGGCACTATAGAGACTTGAAAGGAGTAGATCCAAAGATTTGCTCTCATACGATTCCGATGACTGCTGATGCCAAGCCCACCAAACAAAAGCCCTACACATATAATGACAATTATGCAGCCAAAATAAAGGAGGAAATTGACAGGCTGATTGAAGCTGGATTCATCTATGAGATTGAGCACACTGAATGGGTGTCCCCCATTGTGGTGGTGCCCAAGAAGAATGGGAAATTGCGAGTGTGCATTAACCTTAAAAAAGTTAATGCCGCTACGATCAGAGATAGTTATCCACTTCCAATCACCGAACATCTATTGGAGCGTGTTGCAGGCAAGGAAGTTTATAGCTTCCTTGATGGATTTTCAGGTTACAACCAAGTAGCCATTGCCCCCAAAGATCAACACAAAACGGCCTTTGCCACAGAATGGGGAATTTTTGCATTTCGTGTGATGCCATTTGGGCTCACCAATGCACCTGCAACATTCCAAAGGCTCATGTGTCATGTCTTCAAAGAGTTCTTGCGAAAGAGCTTAGAAGTATATGTGGATGATTTATGCGCTCATTCCCAAGAAAGAAGTTACCACATCCCTGAGCTCAGACAGATCTTCAACAAGTGTAGAGATTATCGAGTGTGTCTGAACCCAGAGAAGTGTGTGTTCATGGTACGACAAGGTAAGATCTTAGGTCACATTGTTTCTAAGAATGGAATTTCAACAGATGAAGACAAGGTAAGAGCGATAGCAGAGTTGCCAAGACCAAGGAATGTTAAAGAGGTACAAGCCTTTATGGGCCATTGTGGATATTACCGTAGGTTTATCCACATGTATGCCATCATAGCTAAACCTCTTTATGGGTTGTTAACAAATTTTGAGTGGAACGAGGAATGCGAGAATTCCTTCAATGAGCTCAAAAGACGTTTGTGCACAACACCAATATTGACCACTCCGGATTGGAGCAAACCCTTTCATGTCCATGTAGATGCCTCCAATCATGCAATAGGATGTGTGCTAGCACAATCAACAGGTGAAGGAAACCTAGATTTGTTGATAGCATATGCTAGTAGGCAATTAAATGCAGCTGAACGAAATTATACCACAACGGAGAGAGAAGGCTTAGGCATGGTATACGCTGTGAAAAAGTTTAGACACTATTTATTGGCCAATAAGTTCAAGTTTTTCACTGATCATCAAGCTTTACTATATTTGGTCAATAAACCTTGCAATACAGGCCGCTTGGTGAGATGGTTCCTCTTACTAATGGAATACGACTTTGAAGTTGTTGTCAGGAAAGGTAGAACCCATCTTAGGGCAGACCATCTTTCTCGTATCACTTCAGGAGAGCCACCGCAAGGAGTGTCTGATGAATTGCCCGATGCTTATCTGTTGAATTTAGAAGTTGTTCCTAAATGGGCAAATAAGTTGGTACCAGTCCTAACCTTTGGGCCTGCAAATAAAAATGTGAAGACAAGCAAAGACGAAATTGTAAAATCACAAAAGTATCATATTGGCCGGAAGTATGTACAAGCAAGATACCGAGGGCGTATTAGCTTGTTGTGTTGAGGACGATGAACATACTAGTTGGTTGCAACAAGCCCATGAGGGACTGCTAGGAAATCACTACCCTAAACAACGAACATTGCAGAATCTAAAACGTTTAGGAGTGTATTGGCCTAGCATGGACAAAGAAATACAGGAGTGGATCCAGAATTGTCCAGTGTGCCAGAAGAGACCCCCAGTGGAGCATGCCACTCTTTATCATGTGTCATTAATCCCAGATTGGAGTGCTCCATTGGTTGAGTTCATGAGATCGGGAACATTACCCAATAAGGCTAGTCTTGCAAGAAAACGGAGCATGGAGCAAGAGGCTCAAGACTATGCCTTAGTAGGAGACAACCTATATCGAAGAGGCAAGGATGGTTACCTAAGACTGTGTGTTCATGAATCAGACTATTTGAAAGTCTTAGAAACTGCACACAGCGGTGCTGCAGGTGGACACTTTGGGCCTGACAGAGTAATTAAGACCATTCTATTCTCAGGACTTTGGTGGCCCACTCTTCATATGGATGCACATACTTATGTGAAGAAATGTGACACATGCCAACGTGCCCAATATCCGATAAGAAAAGATGAGATGCCTTTAAGGCCAATGATGGGAGGACGTGCATTTTCAAAGTGGGGTATAGACTTTGTAGGTCCCATCAACCCCCCAGCTAGAAACTCCCATGTAGAATACATTATTGTAGCCACAGATTACCTTACAAAGTGGGTGGAAGTAAAAGCCACGACAAAGAATGATGCTCAAACGACGGCTAAGTTCCTATTCGAAAATGTGTTCACTAGATATGGGTTACCAATAGAGTTGGTTAGTGATAGAGGTACGCACTTCTTGAATGAGGTCATTGAAAATCTCCTTCAAGAATTCATGGTGATACATAAGAAGTCTGCCCCCTATCACCCACAAGCTAATGGACAAGCCGAGAGCACGAATAAGATCCTATGTAACGTATTGACGAAACTTGTAAATAATAAACACTCTGATTGGGACAAACAACTTCATCATGCTGTTTGGGCATACCGAGTTGCCTACAAAACGGTACTCAATGCTACCCCATTTCAGATGGTCTTTGGACAGAATGCCGTGCTACCATTGGACTTCCTAATCCCAGCCTTGAAAGTAGCACAAGAGCATGAGTGGAATGGACATGAGTTGTCTTCCAGGATCTTTGATCTAGAACGCTTAGGTGAGACGAGGCTACGGGCAGCAGCAGGCATTTATGCTGCAAAGAAAAGGCAAAAGGCATACTTTGATGCCCATGTAAAGGATAAAGGATTGAAGGAAGGAGATCTAGTGCTAGTTTATACGCTAAAGCAACATGCCCGCAAATTGGAGAAACGAGGATATGGACCCATGATCATTAATAGACTCTCCACTAGCGGTGCAGTTCAATTGGCCACTTTAGAAGGTGATATCCTACCAAACTATATTAGTGGATGCCGAGTCAAGTTATATCAAGAACCTCTTACAGAGGAAATGCTCATGAGACTCAACACTGCTAAGAAGCGAAAAGAAGAGGAGTTAAGGGTTAGAGAAGAAGCACAAGCAGAGGCGAGAGAGCGCATCAGAAGAAATAAGCTACGGCGGCTAGGCCTAGATGTCAACACAAAAGCTCCATAATATCACATGGACATGTGCCAAAAATCAGGCATAACTACTTCTCAAATAATTGATCGACGGCCCTTTGTGACTATAGAGGTAGGATGCGGAAAGAGTGTAAAGACTGTGAGAGCATTAGTTGATTCAGGTGCAGCAACTAGTGCCGTTCGACTTTGATACTGCCAAGACTTGCAATTGGACATCAAGCCCATAGAAGCCTATCTCATAGGGTTGGGAGGTGTGGAAACTTCTTGTTTGGGAGAGGTGGAACTTCCCATCTACCTTCAAGATGTTCCAATAAAAGTCAAAATGCTAGTGTGTCATGATGAGGACCTCACAGAGCCACTTGTCTTGGGTCAAGATTGGATTTACGACCATGCTGTCAACTTGAACCTAAGAAGTCAACTTCTTCATGTTTGGGCACATGAACAATGCATTACATTAGAATTGGAGAATTGCATGGCCACTGACCAAGACACCACACGCTCTCTTCTTTCCTCTAAGGCTAATCTTCTCGAACAAGATGTTGTAAATGTCACAGGACCTATGATCCAGACGGGCACAATCATGGAAGGACAGTCGCAAAGGCAAGAAGAACCTTCTTCTTTTTAAAAGAGTAAAGCATCCACATTCGTCCAACCTCAGAAGCAAACAAAACAGTGCAAGATAGCCAGTCTATCAAATAGACAAAGAGCCTTCAAGAAGAAAGAAGTTATGGGCATGAAGCAGATCTGGGTAAAGAAAGGAGTGCAACCATCGATGTTGCCTCAAAGATTCCCACCCAACCAGATCGACCATGAAAAAAGAAGGACCAAGCACCTACGACAGGCTCAAGCACGAAGAATCCAACAAATTTGGGTACCGAAGCTATCAATGAAGGCCGACCACAATCAGGTACAAATTTGGGTGCCTAAAAAAATTAGCTACAGTTCAACAAGGGCGATTACAGATGTGGGTATCCAAGAAGCTCTTACACGTACAAAGGCCTATGCTCCCCACCATGCAAAAGGCCTCAACAAGGAAGCCAAGGAAAGCAAAGGGTAAGAACAGAGCACAAAGACCAAAAGAAGATAAACTCAACCCTTCTACAAAAATAAGCAGGCACTCACCCAGGATATGGGTTTGGAGGCCAAAAGCACAAGCAACATCCACAGAACCAAGGGGCCAACCACACTGGATACCAAAGTTTGGACAACATCCAAAGAAGAACTGGCCTGAGGTGATCTCTACAGGGCCAAATACTATTCGGAAATGGGTTCCCATTAGGAGGATTACATCATTTCGAGATCCAATCGACACCTCCAAACAAAGAATGCATCAACTATGCGAGTAACATCAAAAGCCTCGACGTGCAGCAACCATGTGCCTTTGGCATAACCTTGTCTTTTGCACCATTGAGGTCATGCACTTCCAAAGTATGCATCAACATAGGGCCACCTTACATGGCCGTGCATAGACACAATTGAGAAATCCCAGGCACATGAGACACAATTTTCACATGCAAAATATGTTATTGATACTAACCTCTTTCTTCTTGTTTGATGCCATCGTGTGCAAAAAAAAAAAAAAAAAGGGGGCAAAGAAGAGGACTGTGCTTGAAAATACTCATCAGCAAACTTTCAGCAAGAACATCCATCAACAAAAAGGACAAGCCGATGGTCAAACACCATGATGAACTACAACACGAAGAGATGAAGATCAACGGACCCTTCACCATGGTAAGACGTGTATGCTTCAACAACACTATAACCATGATCGATTAGGAAACCTCTTTGTCAGCATACCCTTGAGCACTTAGCTCAAGACCCAATATCTTGCACCATACTTCTTGCCATGCATTTTCCAAGTACGCATACGTAGGGCCACATTACAAGGCCATGCACAAGGCACATATTTTGTCCAACCCCCGCACTAAAGCACTTATCCATCATCCATTATGGATTACAAGTACTTGGCTGGAAAACTATGAAAGCCATCTTTGGAAGAATCAGCGGACATCACGGTGACCACTACAAGAACAAGCGAGCCATCCACCACTCAGAGTTTCTCATAATCAACATTGAACACCTCCTTTGAGCAACTAGCAGTTTTGGAAAACTCACAAATGCACCATCCAGATGGAATACAAGGCAGCAGTACGTACAAAGGGACTACAAACTGCAAGAGATAACAGTGGCAAAGTGAAGAACCAGACAAACGACCAGGATACATTGGGAAGAGGGATCGCCCCTGTTGGATGCAAAGGACGCTACCTCCCAACGTACTACATGGAACGACCACTACAATAAGGGTCTGTCAGGGACGACAGACTCAAGAGGGGGGGGAGTGTTGAAGCTCAAGGTCAAGGACAAAGCATGGAAGCGCATCAAGGAAGTGGACACACAAGAAGAAGGAGCTAGTAGGGAGCTCCAAGAAGCACCTATCAAATTTTCAGATGAAATCCCTATAAAAATAGTGATTATTATCACTAAAAACCATTGTAAATACCATTTTTCATTTTTGTAACTCCATTTTGTTCAAGCCGAGGAGTCCTCGAGCTTGAGGAGTATTAGAATTACCATCCTACCAATTTTCATAATTTTTAGACTCCGTTTGAGCCCCCAAATAAGCCCTGGAACCTATTTTTTAACTAGGTCGGATACTAGGTCTGGATAGGGCCAAAACCACTCAAAAACTATAAAAAGGGCTGGAGAGCTCATTTTTGAGGTTAGCTTGTTGTAGATTTCAGTTTTGTAAAAGAGCTCTTGTATAATCGAAGATCTTCCATTGTTCCACTCCTTGCTCTTACTTTGTGCGCGTGTGTGTGTATGTGTGTGCATGCTTGTGTACTTTCACTCACGCACTTGTGCCATCACTTGCTCACAGTCTTCATACCGGTTGAAGCTCAAGGTCAAGGACAAAGCATGGAAGCGCATCAAGGAAGTGGACACACAAGAAGAAGGAGCTAGTAGGGAGCTCCAAGAAGCACCTATCAAATTTTCAGATGAAATCCCTATAAAAATAGTGATTATTATCACTAAAAACCATTGTAAATACCATTTTTCATTTTTGTAACTCCATTTTGTTCAAGCCGAGGAGTCCTAGAGCTTGAGGAGTATTAGAACTACCATCCTACCAATTTTCATAATTTTTAGACTCCGTTTGAGCCCCCAAATAAGCCCTGGAACCTATTTTTTAACTAGGCCGGACACTAGGTCTGGACAGGGCCAAAACCACTCAAAAACTATAAAAAGGGCTGGAGAGCTCATTTTTGAGATTAGCTTGTTGTAGATTTCAGTTTTGTAAAAGAGCTCTTGTATAATCGAAGATCTTCCATTGTTCCACTCCTTGCTCTTACTTTGTGCGCGTGTGTGTGTATGTGTGTGCATGCTTGTGTACTTTCACTCACGCACTTGTGCCATCACTTGCTCACGGTCTTCATACCGGTCCTCACGTCTCCACGGATTGACATTTATGAGGTGTATCTCCTCACGTTGGTACTCACCATTGTGCTAGAGTGACAGTCTGGTATCATATCGCCAGAGTTTCAAGTATCGTATTATGCTCAATAGTGGTATCGTATCGTCTGGCCGAGTGGTATCGTATCATCTAGCCGGGTGGTATCATATCACGTGTTGCCATTGTATCTTATTGCTTAGAGAGGTGGTATCTTATCGTCTAGTCCTCTGGTATCGTATCGTGGATTTTCCAAGTATCGTATTGTGCATAAAGTCGTATCGTATCGTCTGACGAGCAGTATCGCCTAGTGCAGTATTGCCAAAAGTGGTATCACCTAGAACATTTGGAGCATTTTCAAGGGTAAATTTGAGGCATTTGAGGAGCCACTTAGGGAGAGTTTTAGAGATCTAGAGAGTCCCAGGAGGGTGAATGAACTTGAGATCAAGACGAGTTCTGAGTAGCCGGAGAAGTGTCATATCATCCATAGGAAGTACCGCTCAAGTTAGTCACTGTTGGAGCAAGTCTATGACAAGCCTAAGTATTGGCTTGAGTCCCACAAAGTCATAGAACAGGCCTTAAAATGAAGACTATGTAAAGTTCACTTGTGAACTACCTCTTGTAACTTTTGAAGAGTTTACTTAATGTAAAAGTGATATAATCTTAAGTGGTTGAGTCCACTTGATCAAAAAGGGAAAGAGGAGCCACGAATCTGTGATTTGTGGTAGGTAGAGAATCAAATCAATCACTCATTGATTGGAGAGTGATTGAGGGAAGTTAGCCTCCCAAACTCAACTATAAATAGATGGTAGTTTTAATCGTGGTTAGAGAGACCTATGTGAAGACCTCCAAGAGCTGAGTTTTATGCCATATCAAGGTGTGATTACAAGGCACACATATGTATCAGTAAGTCATTGTATTGTACAACCAATATACTTTCATTTTCATGATTATTTGAGTTCATATGTCCATGTTCTTGTGAAGTGTACTACTCCATTACTCTCAGTTTTCTCAGTCAGATTGCAGAGATGGTTTCTCTAAGCTTGGTGCATCATTTTCAGTGATTTAACTTGGTAAAGTTAGCTCTATAAGTCTACTATATGCTCAAAAAGTTTCATGTCATTTGGATGCTGCAATCTTCAGTTATGTTCAGTTGAAGTCAACAGTGTCTGTTCATTTTCACTTCTCTCTCAGGTACCCGACTTTTTCACTCGCCTTGTCAGAGCCATTTCTCAGTGGTCACTTATCCAAATTCAATGATGTAAAGCTTGCTGGATTTCACATACTGTCTAGTATAACCATACAAATTTTCATAATCATTGGATTCCTAAATTTTGAGTTATGTTTATTTTTCTGCTCACTGGTCTCAAACTATAGCAGCCCGTGAAAATCGGGATGATGTCATCACTTGTTAAAACTTATTGTCAGTGTGTGGTTTATTATTTTTGATGAGATTACTCTTGAAAGTTAGGTCTTTAAGTTAACTAGGCTTCCCCAAGAGGAATTAAGCTAATTGCTGCTGTGCTCAGAGAATTATGCAAAACAGTGGACAGGTGTATGAACCAAAATAGCAAGTTTTTCACCTCTGAGCTAACTCCAACTTATCCATTTTGATCTATCTTTTTGAGAGTGATCTTCCAATGTACATAGGGTGTCTAATACATCCATTGGCAAGCTAAAAGGGCCCACCATATTCTCTTGGAGTTCATTTGGCTGGTGTAGATCAAGGATTTTGCAACACCTCTTCATCTTCAAGCACATACCTATCCATCTCTTCACAGTGGTATCAGAGCAAGGTTGGACAACATGGCAGATGGATTTCCTTCATCAATTGACAAATTGGACAGAGGTAACTACTCAGCTTGGTCATTAAGAATGGAATCTTATCTCCAAGGTAGAAGTTTATATGGTTATGTGGCTAGAGATGAAGTTATGCCAAGGTTCAAGAACAAAAGTCAACCAACACAAGAAGAGCAAGAGAGATTGAGCACATGGTGCTCCAAGGATGCACTTGCAAGGTCTTATCTCCTCAACTCTATCTCAGATTTTTTGTTGCCTCACATTAGAAGTTGTAAGACATCTCAGGAAGTGTGGGATGCATTTGATGCCTTTTTCTCTTCAAGCACCAAAGCTAGGAAGCATCAACTATGGCTGGATTTCACAACTCTCAAGAAGGCTCCCAAACAAAATGTGACTGATTTTGTCACAAAGCTCAAGGACATAGCAGATCAGTTGGGAAGCATTGGAGAGGTAATAGATGAAGAGCAAATTGTAAGGCAGGTCATCAATGGCTTGAAGGCAGATGACAAGTGGGAAGCATTCACCACAGCTATGGATTTGTACATGGACATGCATGTACCTGATTTCAATACACTCATTGGACAACTACTTACTCAAGAGGCAAAGCTTATCAAAAATGGAGAAAGCTCTAAAGGTAATCAATCTTCAGCTTTATACACTGATAAAAGCAAGTCCAAAGATAACAAAGGAAAGGCAAAGAAAGTGGATGATGAAGCAGGTACATATCAAGCTAACTATGCAGGTAAAGGAAGACATGGCAGAGGTAGAGGAAGAGGAGGTAGACAAGGGAGGGGGAGATTCCAAGACTCCAACTCATGTTCTATTTGTGGACTAACTAATCATACAACTGAAAATTGCTTTAGGAATTCCAGGAATCAAAGAGGCAGAGGATACAATAGAGGAAGTTATGGCTACTCAAGAGGAAGGTTCAACAACTATCATGGCAACTACAACAACTACAATCATTCAAACTATCAAGGAGGCTACAAAGGAAGGAGAGACTACAATAACTATACAGAAGACTCAAACAAAGAGGATTCATTATTGATCATGAACATGGCTATGCCACAAGGTAAATCTGATGAGCATGTTTTCTACATAGATTCAGGTTGTTCAAATCATGTGGCAGGAAATGTGGCACTCCTATCAGATTTAGAAGATCCAAGGAATAAGCATGAGGTACAAACAGGAGATGATACAAAACATCCTGTGGAGAAAATAGGCAATGTCAAAGCACCTGATGGAAACATCGACCTACTCAGTAAGTTACTCTATGTCCCTACCATTACAAAGAATTTGATAAGTGTTGGGTAGATAGTAGAGAAAGGGTTGCAAGTCAGGTTCACAAAAGCAGGAGCATTTGTTGAAGATCCAAGTCAAGGATTCATAAGAATTGCAAAAGGTGAAAAGACGGGTAGATTGTTCACATTTGAATTACAAGACACTAGAAACATTGCTCCCTTTAATTATGGTAGTCAGACACTCACAGAATTGGAAGTATGGCACAAAAGGTTAGCACATATTGGTGAAAGGTCAATAAAGCAAATTTGCAGGGACCAAAGGGTACTTGGACTCCCTAATTTGTCAAAACAACATATGATTTATAAGTGTAGTGCATGTCAATTTGGAAAGTCTCACAGGTTACCATTATCGAAGAAAGGTTATATGCATGGAGATCTCTTGGAGTTGGTTCATACAGATGTATGGGGACCTAGCAAGGAAGCTTCAATATCTGGATCAAGGTATTATGTCTCCTTTATTGATGATTGCAGCAGGTGGACTATCCTATTCTTTATGAAACACAAAGATGAAGTTTTTTCATGTTTCAAAAGATATTTGGCTCTTGTGGAGAATCAAACAGGTAAAGCACTAAAAAGGCTGAGGTTAGATGGAGGGGGAGAATACTTCTCCCATGAGTTTGATTCTTTTCTTCAAGAAGAGGAATCAAAAGAGAGGTAACTACAAGGTACACTCTTGAGCAAAATGGAGTGGCAGAAAGGAGGAATAGGACAATTGTTGAAGCTACAAGGTCCATGTTAAATGAAAATCATTTACCTAATTATCTATGGGCTGATTCTGTATCTACAGCCACTTACTTGATTAACAGGTTGCCTTCAAAATCCCTTGATGGGATGACTCCATTAAATGAGGCTTGGAATGGAAGACCAAGCTTAGATCATTGTAGAATTTTCGGATGTATTGCTTTTGCTCATGTTCCTTCACAGGTTAGAGGCAAGATGGATCCAAAGGCAGAAAGGTGTGTATTTATTGGATATGACAACAATCAAAAGGGCTACAGGTTATACAACCCTACCAACAAAGGATTCTTGGTAAGCAGAGATGTAGTTTTTGATGAAAACAATTCATGGTATGAAGATTCATGCAGGAAGGTCAATTTACCATATAATCTTGAAGAAGATTTTCCAAAGCTTGGTAGAGAACAACCAAAGATTGAAGAACAAGACACCTCGGAGGATGATGAAGAATCTCAGATGGAAAAGATCAAAGCATGGAAGTCTAAAGGTAAAGCAAAATTGCAAGAACTAAGACATGAGGCAGAATCATCACATCATGGCCTAAGAAGATCTATGAGGGAAAAGAAAAAACCAGAAAGGTATGGGTTTGACACCTCATTAGTAACTAAACATTCTATCTACACAGCACAGGACATAAACCAAGAGGAGCCATCATCCTTTGAAGAGGCCAAAGCAAAATCAGAATGGAAGCATGCAATGAAGGAAGAGATTGAAGCACTTGAGGAAAACAACACTTGGGATTTGGTGCCCAAGACTTCATCCATGAAGGTAATAGGCTCAAGATGGGTCTATTAACTCAAGAAGAATTCTGATGGTTCCATTAACAGGTATAAGGCAAGGCTTGTGGCAAAAGGCTTTGCACAAACTCAGAGAATTGATTATGAGGAGACCTTCTCTCCTGTGGCAAAGATGCCTACTATTAGGGTTTTGCTTAGTATTGCCTCTTCCAAGAATTGGAAGATACTTCAACTAGATGTAAAGAATGCATTCTTGAATGGTTGGATAACAGAAGAGGTATATATGGCACAACCACCTGGTTTTGAGAATCAAGTTTATCCTGATTATGTGTGTAAACTTAACAAAGCATTGTATGGTCTCAAGCAAGCTCCAAGAGCTTGGAATTTCAGGCTTGTTTCATTCTTGCAGGACAAAGGCTTTCAACCAAGCAAGGCAGATCCTTCACTCTTTATTAAAAAGAGTAATTTTGAGGTCATCTACTTATGTGTATATGTAGATGATATTATATTGACAGGAAATGATGCAGATGGTATGAAGAAGATCAAAGATCAGATGAGAGAAGAGTTCAAGATAAGTGATTTGGGTTCACTTACCTACTTCCTAGGTTTGGAAGTTGTCTACAAAGATCATGGTTTGTTTCTCACTCAAAGAAAGTACATTAAGGACATGTTGGCAAAATTCAAGATGCAAGATTGTAAGATTGCAGGTACTCCAATGGAGGTCAATCACAAATTGAGCTCACATAAAGGTGAACTCATAGAGGACATCACATCATATCAAAGTGTAGTGGGTAGTCTCAACTATGCCACATTGACAAGAGTAGATATATGTTACAGTGTGAGTGTGCTAAGCCAATTTCTGCACACACCAAGGAAACCACATACGGATGTTGCCAAAAGGATTCTCAAGTATCTCAAAGGAACCATAAATGAAGGACTTTATTATCCTTATGTATCTGATTTAGATTTGAATCTATTTTCTGATGCAGATTGGGCTGGCTCCAAAGAAGATAGAAGGAGCACTTCAAGTTATCTTACCTTTGCAGGTTCAAAGCTTATTTCATGGTCATCCAAGAAGCAACCCACAGTTGCTCTCTCTTCTACTGAAGCTGAATATAGAGGTCTTGCCATAGCTACTCAGGAAGCTATGTGGATGAAAACATTATTCAAAGATCTTGGATTGGAGTTTGGAACTCCAACTATTTTTGGTGACAATATGAGTTCTATTCATTTGGCTGCTAATCCTATTTTTCATGCAAGGACTAAACATATTGAAGTTCATTATCACTATGTAAGAGAGAAGGTTCTAAGAAAAGGGATTCAAATATCATATGTGTCCACTCATCAACAATGTGCAGATATTCTAACCAAAGCATTGGATGGTACAAAGCTTTGCAAATTCAAGGCTATGATTGGTTTGCAGGTAATCTTGGAAGATTGAAGACCTCAAGCATACTTGGCTTGAGGGAGAGCTGTTGGAGCAAGTCTATGACAAGCCTAAGTATTGGCTTGAGTCCCACAAAGTCATAGAAGAGGCCTTAAAATGAAGACTATGTAAAGTTCACTTGTGTACTACCTCTTGTAACTTTTGAAGAGTTTACTTAATGTAAAAGTGAAAGAATCTTAAGTGGTTGAGTCCACTTGATCAAAAAGGGAAAGCCACGAATTCGTGATTTGTGGTAGGTAGAGAATCAAATCAATCACTAATTGATTGGAGAGTGATTGAGGGAAGTTAGCCTCCCAAACTCAACTATAAATAGATGGTAGTTTTAGTCGTGGTTAGAGAGACCTATGTGAAGACCTCCAAGAGCTGAGTTTTATGCCATATCAAGGTGTGATTACAAGGCACACATATGTATCAGTAAGTCATTGTATTGTACAACCAATATACTTTCATTTTCATGATTATTTGAGTTCATATGTCCATGTTCTTGTGAAGTGTACTACTTATTGCCGTTACTCTCAGTTTTCTCAGTCAGATTGCAGAGATGGTTTCTCTGAGCTTGGAGCATTATTTTCAGTGATTTAACTTGGTGAAGTTAGCTCTATAAGTCTACTATATGCTCAAAAATTTTCATGTCATTTGGATGTTGCAAATTTCAGTTATGTTCAGTTGAAGTCAACAGTGTCTGTTCATTTTCACTTCTCTGTCAAGTACCCGACTTTTTCACTCACCTTGTCAGAGCCATTTCTCAGTGGTTACTTATCCAAATTCAATGATCTAAAGCTTGTTGGATTTAGCTTAATGTCTAGTATAACCCTAAAAATTTTCATAATCATTGGATTCCTACATTTTGAGTTATGTTCATTTTTCTGCTCACTAGTCTCAAACTATAGCAGCCCGTGAAAATTGGGATGATGTCATCACTTGTTAAAACTCATTCTCAGTGTGTGGTTTATTATTTTTGATGAGATTACTCTTGAAAGTTAGCTCTTTAAGTTAGCTAGACTTCCCCAAGAAGAATTAAGCTAATTGCTACTGTGCTCAGAGAATTATGCAAAATAGTGGACAAGTGTATGAACCAAAATAGCAAGTTTTTCACCTCTGAGCTAACTCCAACTTATCTGTTTTGATCTATCTTTTTGAGAGTGATCTTCCAAGGTACATAGGGTGTCTAATACATCCATTGGCAAGCTAAAAGGGCCCACCATATACTCCTGGAGTTCATTTGGCTGGTGTAGATCAAGGATTTTGCAACACCTCTTCATCTTCAAGCACATAACTATCCATCTCTTCATAGTCCCCGCTCTGTCTATTCAGATACCTCTAGTGACTTAGAGGAGGAGATACCCATGGCGTCAGAAGATATGTAGATCCTGCTCCCAGGAGAAACTTCATGACTGCAATACGCTCAACCAGAGGAAAACCTAGAAAGAGCCATTGTACCAGCATCACCTATGACCAGCGTGGAGTCAATAAACCCAAGTTACGAGCCATCTCAGGGAGAGTACTATCCCTATGACACTAACATGTCAGAGTATGAACAAACTTATGATCCACACTACTACGGGTACGAAGGATATGAATATGCCTATGGGCCAGAAGTGGCAACATTAATGTACACCGCACCTAAAGCACAGCCACCCCTAAGACCACCCCTCAGACCACCTATGTCAAGAGGACCATGCTATAGATGCGGAGGAGACCACTTCATCAGAGAATGCCCTTGGCCTTACAACCCACCACCTCCTAGGACGTGGGAAGGATATTGTAGTGATTGTGGAAAGGAACATCTCTTCCGTGATTGCCCAAAAAACCCCAACAAGGCTCAAGACACTGCACCTATTAATGTAATCGAGGTGATAGAAGCACCAGGAAGTGATAAGGAATACACCGTACCATTAAAGGCCATTACATGAGCACAAACAAAGGAACGAGAAGGAAAACAACCGGATCTAGATCAAGAAAACAATAGAACCTTAAACCCTAAAATTCAAATAGTGGAAGATTCAGAGGACCCAGGTGAGAATACCCAAAACATGAAAGCACAAAAATGGAAGGAAAGAAGAGAGAAGCTCAAAGAAAAATGGATGAAAAACAAAAGTCAAGAAAATAAGAAACGCAGAAGAAGCACTAAGAAGCATAAAGAACCAGATTCGGGAAGAAGTCCCATTCCACCGCCTATCCGAGAATCGGAGAAACCAAGATCAATTCTAGCTGACCCAAAACCGGATGATTTGGACATGTGGTTGAAAGCATACCAAGCTAGAATTAAGACTGGACCAAATGTGGAACAACATGAAAAGCTTTACCCACAAGGAGAGTTAGAAAAAGAGAGGCTTGCTATATGCAAAAAACTCATAGAGGTAGCACAAGCAACCCTAGAAAAGACCATCCAAGCCCTCCCCGACACAAGGATAGTAGAAGATCAATACAAGGATTGTATTAAAGCCAAGGACAAAGAACCTAAAAAGAAGGATGATAAATGTGAGCTAGTGAAAACCCAGGACGAACCAATGTCAACAATACCTGATTTAGAGGCTGAATGGCCAAAAGAATTATGGAATAGAATCCGAGAAGAACAATGGAAGAGGAATGGAGTGACTAGCCCTCCCTTTGAGGAATTAGATGTGGAAGTTTATCAGCCAAGTCCCAACACGGAAGAAGTATATGAGGAAGTATCGATACTGGACCGAAATAGAGAAGAAGCTCAGAGCATTTCGACCCTACCCAATTACATGGGAGAGTACGAAAAGGAATCCATGATATTCCAAGCACCCAGAGTACGAGGAAAAGGAAAGGGAAACTCTAATAAGAATTCACACAATCTAAAAGGACTTGAAAAGATAAAAGTACAATGCCAACTGACTGTGGAAGAACTACTTCGTGTTAAACCGCAAATATGGAAACAATTAGCAGGACAACTGGAACTAGGGCAAGAGAAGGACGAAAAGAAGGGAAAAGAAAACCCATCTAAGGTATAAATCCCAGTGGATAGCCTGCCTTACGCCCCACTTGCATGAAGCTTCCATTAGTAGATGGCCATGTTGAGAAACCATTAGGAATATTAGAAAAGATCAAATTGACCACTTGTGGAGTTGAATTTGAACATACTTTAGCCATCTGTCAATTCGGAAAAGCCAATAATTATGAGATGATTTTAGGACGACCCTTTATGAGACAACTTAGGTTAGTGCAAGATTGGGGGCGAGACTCTTTATACCTTCAACATCAAGGAAACACCACCAAAATAAACTTGCATACGTTTGCATATCGAGATGTACCTCCACTACAATGGAATCCTATACACAAGGAAGAAGATGATCTATCTATTCATAGCGCTGGATCAAGCGATCAATCATGGATGCATGAGGATGCCCAATTATGGATGTGTAAAGAAGCCAAGAAAGAGGATAATAAAAGGCAACTGTGGCTAATAGGACATCCTAACTACCGACCGATAGAGGACCCAATGTATATACCTCAAATCTTTCCGGATGAAACATTTGAACCACATGGATGGATGGAAATCTTAGCAACCTTGGATGTATGTGTGAATGAGGAAGTTCTGACGATGAATGAATGTGTAGACGAAGAAGTCTATGATGTAAATTTGTACATGGTTGTCCTTCAAGAGGTAGAAGCAGGGGAACTCTTAGAAAAGGAGTGGAAAGAGGAATATGAGAGTATAGAAATGGAACCAGAATCTGATTCAGAAGAAAGCTACCTAGAAACCATTCGAACCAAAGATAAGCAGGAAATGACCAAGGTCTTAGTGATAGAAGTAGCCCCCACAGTACCAAAGCAGGAGGAAAGAGTGAGTAAGATCGAACCAAATCCTGACCTTTTTGAGGTTCTGGAGCATTTTAAAAGGTACAAAGTAGAAGAGAGAAAAATAGGCATTAAAATGCCCAAGAGAGAGGCTAGAGAAGGAGAAGCGTATGACAACAAAGAACAAACAAAAAATATCATAGTAACAGTGGAAGATGGAGAAGAAATATGTACATCCATAGGTAAAGATGTGTCAACTGAGGAGGAAGAAGAATTAATACAATTGATCCGAGAATATCGAGATGTATTTGCGTGGACATATAAGGATCTCAAGGGTGTGGAACCCTCCATTTGCTCTCATAGAATACCAATGACGGCAGAGGCAAAACCATATAAACAATGCCCTTATACATACAATGAGGTCTATGCTGCTAAAATTAAAGAAGAAATAGACAAGCTATTAGCGGCTGGATTCATCTATGAGATAGACCATACTAAATGGGTATCACCACTAGTGGTTGCACCTAAGAAGAATGGAAAACTTAGAGTATGCATTAACCTGAAGAAAGTGAATGCAGCCACGATACGTGACAGCTACCCATTACCCATCACTGACCATCTATTGGAAAGAGTTGCAGTAAAGGAAGTCTATAGCTTCTTAGATGGATTCTCGGGATACAACCAAGTAGCCATTGCTATTGAGGATCAACATAAGACCGCATTTGCGACAAAATGGGGAGTCTATGCTTTCCAAGTGATGCCTTTTGGACTCACTAACACACCTTCCACTTTCCAAAGGTTGATGTGTCATGTTTTCAAAGAATTCCTGAAGAAGAGTATGGAAGTGTATGTAGATGACCTATGTACATATTCAAACCAAAGGCAAGACCATATTCCTGAATTGCGGAAGATATTTAATAAGTGCCGACAATATAGAGTCTGCTTGAACCCCAAAAAATGTGTCTTAATGGTAAGACAAGGGAAGATCTTAGGACACATAGTCTCTAGGAACAGAATATCTATAGATGAAGACAAGATTAAGGTCATCTTGGAGCTTCCTAGACCGAAGAATGGAAAAGAGGTGCAAGCATTTATGGGACACTGTGGATACTACCGTCGATTTATCCACATGTATGCCATAATTTCCAAACCCTTGTATGGACTGCTGACTCAATTCACTTGGACTGATGAATGTGAAAAGGCATTTACTGAGTTAAAAAGGCGACTTAGCACGGCCCCAATTCTGAAAACACCAAATTGGAATAAGCCTTTTCATATTCATGTGGACGCTTCTAATTACGCAATAGGATGTATCTTAGCCCAGCCGGCAGACGAAGGAAACTTAGATCACCCAATTTCCTATGCGAGTAGACAACAAGTAGACAACTGAATCAAGCTGAAAGGAACTATACAACTATAGAGCGAGAAGGATTGGGAATGGTCTATGCAGTGAAAAAATTTCGACACTATCTCTTAGCCAACAAGTTCAAGTTCTTCATAGATCATCAAGCCTTATTATACCTAGTCAATAAGCCTTGTAACACGGGAAGACTTGTGAGATGGTTTCAACTATTGATGGAGTTCGACTTTGAAGTAATAGTGAAAAAGGAAAATACCCATGTAAGAGCAGATCGCCTCTCTAGGTTAACACATGGAGAACCACCAAGTGGAGTGCCCGACAAATTTCCAGACACTTACCTATTTAATCTAGAAGTGTGTCCAAAGTGGGCAAAAAAACTAATTCCGATACTCACTGACGGCCCTCAACACTCAATCAATAAAGAGAGTAAAAAGGAAATTCTGCAGTCAAGGAATTTGCACATTATCGCAGGAAGTGTGTACTATAAAGAACCGAGTGGTGTACTGCTGAGATGTGTTGAGGAAGATGAACAAGTGAAGTTGATTGAGCAAGCTCATGTAAACAAATGGAGGACACACAAAGGAATTCAGGGAGCTCTAAGAGAATTGAAACGATTAGGAGTATACTGGCCTGATATGTCTAAAGTTGTCCATGATTATGTTAGTAACTGTGCAGAATGTGAGGAAACCATTCTTGAGGATCATACATCCTTACCTTTCTCTACAATAGCACCTAAATGGAGTGAAGCACTAGTGAAATTCCTAAAGACAAGAGAACATGAGCAGGGAATTAGCTTGGCAAGGAAGCGATCCCTAGAGGAAATGAGCAAGGTTATGTAATCATGGGAAGACAATTGTTTAAGAGAGGGAAAGACAATCACTTCCAGCTATGTGTGCATGAAGGAGAATATTAACCCATATTAGAGATGGCACATGCAGGTGCGGCAGGAGGTCATTTTTCAGCTGAGAGAACTGTAAAAATGATCCTTTTTGCAAGCTTATGGTGGCCAACTCTACATATGGATGCGGAAACCTATGTACGAAGTTGTGAGACATGCCAAAGGGCTAAATACCCGATTCAGAGAGATGACATGCCATTGAGACCTATGATCTGCGCTAGAGCATTTTCCAAATGGGGTATAGATTTCATAGGACCCATTAATCCACCAGCCAAAGGGTCACATGCCGAATACATCATAGTAGCCACATATTATTTGACTAAATGGGTAGAGGAAAAGGCTACTAGAAGGAACGATGCTCAAACCACTGCTAAGTTTCTTTTTGAGCATATATTCACTCGTTTCGGATTACCAATTGAGATTGTGAGTGACCGAGGAACACATTTCATTAATGAAGTAATAGAGTCGTTAATGAATGAGTTCTTGGTGATCCATAAAAAATTAGCCCCATACCACCCTCAAGCCAATGGTCAAGCGGAAAGTTCCAATAAAGTGTTATGCACAGTATTGACTAAAATAGTCAATAATGGGAGGTTTGACTAGGACAAGCAATTGCATCATGCAATTTGGGCCTTCCGAGTCGCTTACAAGACTGCCATTGGAACTACCCCATTAAATCTAGTATACGGACATAACAATATCCTGCCAATCGACTTTTTAGTACCCACTTTGAGAGTAGCCCAGCAGTATGAATGGACAAGACATGAATTATCCAAGCAACTAGGCCAAATTGAGAAACTGCATGAGACTAGAATAGAAGTGGTTGTAGGGATTTACGCGGCCAAGAGAAGGCAAAAGGCATATTATGATGCACACATAAAAGACAAGGGACTAAAAGAAGGAGACTTGGTCCTGATCTACACATTGAAGCAACATGCCAAGAAATTACAAAAACATGGATATGGACCTCTAATCATCAATAGGATTTCCACGAGTGGAGCAGTTAATCTAGCTACTCTAGATGGAGATGTCCTTCCTAACTACATAAGTGGATGCCGAGTCAAACGATATATGGATCCATTGACGGATGAAATGCTAGCACGCCTCATAGGTGCACAAAATAGGAAGAAAGAGGAAGAACGGATTAGAGAGGAGGCACGATGAGAAGCCTTGGAGCGTATTAAGAAACGGAAAGAGTGGGTAAGACAAAGAGATGAACCGTATCTACAAGGAGAAGAGCCTATTCCCATGGCTAATTACCAGGTTCATAAGTCTGACACGACTAATGTCAACATGTCCCAGCCTTACTTAAACCTAGGAATTGGAATAACGGAGTACCAGCTGATAGATGCCTTGATAGACTCAGGAGCAGCACTCAATTGCATACGAAATATGGTCACCCGAGATCTTCAAACGATTATGACACCCACAAAAGCACATATGATAGGAGTTGGAGGTCAAGCTATAACATGCATTGGAGAAACCATAGTATCCCTCCACCTAGGAAATTCAACTATGGAACAACGAGTTCTAGTGTGCAGAGATGAAGACTTAATAGAAAACTTGATACTAGGACAAGACTGGATCATTGAGAATGAGGTGAGCATCCACCTAGCACATGGATACATTTCAGCCAAGATAGGGCACAAGGAAATCTTTAGTCTATTAGGGAAGAAACCCTCACAGAGACCGGAAGTCATCGAAAGTGTGGAACAACTCATAGAAGCGCACGTAGAAAATGATTCCAGCACCAATCACTCAGAAGCAGGTCTGAAAGGAGAAGAAATTTCAAACCCTAATGTATCCAAGGGAGAAGTGTATTCATCCTACTCGATTGATGAACAGAAAGAAACCAAGGAGATCAATACTCCTCGAGTTTCTCACACAAAAGAACGATCACTAACTTGGAAAACCACCATCAACTACTCACATTTAGGAAACGTCAACTTCAAATGGGTGCGCAAGGATCAAGTGAAGAAATCAGAGATTGCAACACCAGCTCATAAGGAGGAAAAGGTGGGCAAGAATTCTTCTTGAGCAAAATCCAAACCAAAACGACTCTTGTAAGTATGGCTCCCTAGGCCTTTGATTGAAGCTCAAAAAGCACGGCAACAAATGTGGATTCCCAAGAAGGTCAGACAAGCGGCCATTAAAGAGATAGAAAAGCACAAGGAAACATTGTATTAAAACAGTACCATATGGACTAACGAGCTTCGTCACAAATACCTCAAGAGAAGAAACCCCACACATCCGATAACCAAAAGGAGAAGAGATACACATGTAGCATGGCACAATGAGACCAAAACAAGGTTCAATACCTCTACTATGAAATGGATCTGGAAACCTAAGCAACAGAAAGGAATGGAACACCAGAATCACGAAGATTTCTGTTGCACTCATGAAGCTTCCAATGAACCTAAAGTATGCACGATAGGGCCACAATACAGGGCATTCGGCACATGATGTACTTAAGAGAATTAGTGGTGCACATTCTCCAATGGGGAACAGGTCATAGCTTCAACTTCCTAGGAATGGACCTACTATGTAAATAAATAAATGCTTCGGCTATGCTAATTTTTGTTTCTTTCAGGGTAAAATGAATATATATATATATATATATATATATATATATATATATATATATATATATATATATATATATATATATATATATATATATATATATATATATATATATATATATATATATATATATATATATATATATATATATATATATATATATATATGCGGTAAGGGATCTATCTCATACACTAAAAGGGGATGGAGCGACGTAAAGAACGAAAGCTACTACAACACATAGCACTAATGCCACATCTTGTATAGCAGCTAATGCTATGTTCATTACAAGTGCAGATGGCCTTCGAAGATTCTGAAGTAACCATTCAAGAGGAAGTGATGGAATTCCCTCTACAAAGTGTGACTGAAGCAAAGGGACACTGGTTTAGAGAGGATCAACTGGCTGGGGTTTATCTATTCCTAGTGACCATCAAGATCATGGACACGGATCATCAGTTCTCGGTGATATTCCAAGATTTTAAAGTGGTACATGAGCTCCCATCGACCATTGACATCATGAAGAAAGCGGGCATTCACAAATACTTTGAATTGCCAATCTATAAACCCGACTTTCAAAGGTGCACGCAAGTTATGAATACGTTACAGCCAGCGCTACATGATCCATTGGTGCCAAAGGCAAGAGTCATGGATGCAGTAGGTGAATGGATCATAATCCAATTTACACATGATTTAATCAAAGAGCTTTTGGATGGGAGAAGAATGGCAATACGGTATTAAAAGAAGAAAGTGGAGGGGCAGAGACCAGGACATTTACTGACATTAATCGCATTGATATTGAAGAAGAAGTAAGACTCATTGATCAACACTTTTGTTTCCCTAACATGCATAGATACACTGCTCCTCAGAAAATCATAGTACAGATGTTGTCTCATGCTATTAAACAAATTGGGAATCAAATCAATATGACTCCGTATATTCAAGAGAGGCTATTTGAGGTGAAGGAACAGTGGAATCACAAGAAATTCCTGAACGGCAGTGTGGCCTTGACCATATTGATAAATCATGCTTTGGGCATTAGAGAGCATTTGCAAGAAATGCCATCATCGGAAGCCATGGCCAAATATGCAAAGGTCGCTACAATTCTGTGAAAGAAAAAGGTGTCAAGATTATGGAGGAGGTAGAAACTAGCTCTCAACCTAAAATGAGAGGTACAAAATGACTAAGGGAAATAATGCAAGTAGAAGCAGAAGTCCCAGCCACAAAAAGGGCACATGTGCTCCCCAAAACAAGAATTGAAGAGCACCGACCAATTACCGAAGAGGATTTGACAAGGGCCCTGGAAGACACACATCAACACACTGAAGGTCAAGTCAATCTACCAGTGCAAGGGCACCACTACCAGCAACCCCACCAAGATGTGGAAGTAAAAAAGAGGCTCACCAAGGTGCATCGGTACAGAGAATTAGGGTTAGTAAATTCAAGCTCATCTTCAGAGGAACAAGAGGAACCAGACACCTCCTTACTAAATACGGACATTCGAAGTGAGTCGAAAGTTGTTGGACAATGGGAGGAATTAAATGAAGTGAACTACAATGCAGAAGAAGAGGGCATGAAGGTAAAAGACACCTCCATCAACCCCAATCAAGACACCGCAGGCAAAGAGGTATCCCAAGAAGGGGTACATGTCATCAAAATAAATGACACATCTAACATTCAAATCCATGAGACTTAGCTTGCAGTAGAGGGTTCATTCAAGAATCCCAAGGAAGAACCAAAAGAAACTACGGAGGAAGAATCCGAACCCTTCACACCAATAAGGGTTGTGGAAGAACCCTACCCTATGGATGTTACATTTCAGGGGAGTGCCACGAAGATTATTAACCTAGAAAAAGAAAGCAAAGAACCGGAAGTGCAGCTTCAAATCAGACAACCACATAATGAAACTATACATGTGGAGCATGGAAAGGATGTCCTAACAGGAGAAGCTCCTACAATTCCAAAAACATGGTTGAATGTCAATGTCGCTCAGCTCAAGCCAGTGGTTCAACATATGATCAAGACTGCTATGGATACGCAACAATTAATGCTTGAAGCTGATGCTGACTACGACAAAGTGATGCAGGAAAAACATAAACTTCATGAAATGGGTAGGAACCTTTCAGCCCAATTGATTCTAGCACACGAGCACATAACAAATAAAGAGAATGAAGTTCAAGAGGCCAAGCAGCTATGTAAAACACTAGAGACAGAAAAGGATAAATTGAAAGAACAGTTACAGGAATACAAATAAAATATGATACTATCGAGGCCGAGAAGACAAGGATGAACGCAAGAAGTAAGATATTGGAATCACAAATAAAAATATACATGGATGAGGCGGAGAACTTAAGGAACAGAAAGAAGGAGCTGATGATAGCTCTCCTATGCAATCAACCTATCGAGGCTCAGGAAGTTCCAGAAAAAGACATAAAGGCAATGGAGGAAAAAATAGCTAGGTATGAAGATTAGCTCAAGCAGGAGCAGGCCATCATTGTAGACTAGGAGAAGAGGTATATGGAGGATACCGCTGCTCTAAGGACAAAATGGAAAAAAGCTGAAAAATAGATATATGGCACACTGTAAAGAAGACAATGAACAACTCGAAGTCATAGGTCAAGAGCTCCTCAAAAACAAAGAAACAATTTTGAAGGCCAATGAGGAGATTAAGCAAAAAGATGAGATGATAAAGCAACTACAAGATCAGCTCGCGCAAAAGACAATAGAGGGGACACGTGTAGTTCCACACTCCACAGCGGCTACTGAGGAGATTGAGGTACGTCCTCTCTCTCCCCCCTTACATCATTCACCGATAAGGGAGGAAACGGAGATCCACTCTGAACGTAATCATCGGGATATTGCAGAACCAAGTCGAAATGAGAGGGCACTACTGGTGTCCCAACTTACAGAAGAATTTGAAGATCAAATAATAAAGGCCATGAAGGAAGCTCAGATTGAAAGAGCAAACACAACAATACATAAAGACCACGACAAATAAGGAGCCCGACAATAACCTCCAGTTCAGCGATAATACATTCAACTATACTCAAGAGGACTTTGAAAAAGCTGACCCTGTATGGAGGAGGAAACTTCTAGAAAAAAACCCTACACTACGGGTACAATGGGAGTCATCGCCATATGCACTTCAAGTAAATCCATCTTTTTGTCCAGTACCCCGTAGACACTCCTGGATGCATTTTTGGGAAGGACAGCGCCAGGGTAGCATAAATAACCAGTGGCTCAACTATCCACTATTACCAAGCCCACCGCATAACTATCTACCAACAGAAGAATACATGGTTAAAACCATGGAATTTTGGATTGGTCGATACGCCACTGTACCTGATTTGGCGGTAAAAATGACTAATAAGATTCTAAGCATGCTATTTACGATTATTAAAGTTTTCCAGCATGCCAAATACACTTTTTTGAACTTTATCGGCATTACTTAGGGATCCGAAGCACTTGTTTTTTATCTCTCAACTATCCCAAGCCGATTAACACTTATGGCTATATACTCACGGCTAATGTTCTTGCCAAGCACTATATGGGTCTTTTGAAGAAGCATTTTTCACCGGCTTCTTTGAAATTGATTCAGAAATTTTTGTAAAAATGACTTCCAATCTTAATGCAAGACTGGTGGCCTATGAAACAAGCTTCTTTGCAGATCATAGATAGGCACCAGAAGATGGGGTGAAATCAAGCCAATGGAAAGGGTTCATGATATGTCACGCCAATCTGCTTAATCAACAAGAGCAGGCAGCAATACAAACGTACTCACGTCGCCACAAAAAGCCTGTCGAGGACGACAGAGTTCAGGAGGAGGGACGTGTGGAAGGGGAATCAAGCAAAAAGAGAAGAAGAAGAAAATCAAAGAATAAAGCCGCTCAATAGAGAATACAGATTATCAAGAAAACGAACAACTCTCTGCCCAAAGCCCCATAGGGGCACGCATCAAGCAACAATGCCAAAGGCCCAGGTCCTAGGGAATGGAATTAAAGAAAGATAACAACCAGGACATTTCATGGGAGGTTGCACACAACTTCCTCATCCACTTGGAGCTTGCGGTGAAGCAAAACAAGTCGAGGAGAGAGACAGAACACATAGGACGCTTCATCGGATAAGATAACCAATTGTCTGAAGGTCCTAGGTGTCTACTCGTCCATTGGATGCGTGCGGTGAGAAGAAATGGAACAGATCCTAAAGGATGACAAAGCAGATTCAAAAATAGGGCCTTTGAAACGTAATGCTCTCTTAAAAGAGAGTAGAGGTCAGCAAACTAAGGCGTGCGGTGGCAGAAGGTAGACAGGCTCAGCGCAATACAATAGGGGAAGGTATGAGAGTAACATAGGCGAATCAAGGCCAAGGAGTATCCATGAAGAAATGCAAGAAGATAATTGGCAGGTAATAATCCTTCCACTGATGGCATGCGTGACAACCCGACTTAATACAACAACCCAGATTTGTGATGTACGGAATACTAAGGGGAAAACAGAAGCAAAGGACATACCTCAGATAAAGTAACAAATTCTCTAACATTCCTTATCGCTTCTTCGACCACTAGGTGCGTGTATTCCGAAGTCTTAGACGAGCTATAAACGAGAAGCAAAAGCCTGTCAAGAGATGACAAAGACAAAGAGGGGGAGAGTGTTGCAGAGTAAAGAAGCACAAAAGAGGAGCCCCAAAATTTTCAAGTTAATGAGCATATTTTGCTTCTTCAAAGTCTTAGGAAAGTCCCTCAAAGCTATGTAAATGCACTAGAGGAGTCCTCTAGATGCATAATCCCAAATCATTGTAATATATTTCTTGTAAAATAGTAGGAAAATAGAGGTTAGCCAATAAAGTGCCGGTCACTTGTGTGAAAGGACCATTTTTAGGGCACATGTATATAAGTCACTTGGTGACTCTTTGTAAAGATTTTTTGCCATTGTGAAGAAAGAGAGCTCCTGATTTTTGAATTTGCTTCTTTCTTGCAGATTTCCATCTTCTCTTGGATCTTATATGTGTGTGTAATGCTTGGAATGTGTGTGTAAGACTACTTTCTACCCTTCCCCACTGTTTTTGAGCTACTATAGTGTGTGTGTGAGCTAGTATGAGTTGTGTAGTGAGTGTGTGTGTTTCCCACCATTCACTGTTTTGGTCATAACTTGAAGCACAGTTGTCAAAATTGACTGAATCTACAACCAATAGATGCATCTCGTTGAGAGCTTCAAAATGAACTTACTACTGGCTATATTTGGAGCTCGAAGCTAAGAGAAATCCTCGATTTAGTGAAAGCTATTGTAAGTGGTATCGTGGCAGACATTTTCAGTAGTTAAAGTGAGTTTGAGAGATAGAAGAGTCTTTTCTCATGCATGCAAGCTGAACCACTTCTCTTACCATCATGTGTGCACACGCCCTCATACGCTTGGTTAGGTCGGTTCGTCGGATTGACAAATAAGCATGTGTCAATTCCCCACTATATGCACTTGTGTGGCAAATGAGATTTAGTCTCTTTGGCCCAAGTCCCTAAGACTTCTTGACTTAGGTACACAGTAAGTCTTCCACCTACATCATCAAAGAGACCCCAAGATTTAGGTGTCTCCCAATTAAGAAAACTTCACCATGACCCTCTTTATCAATGTCAAAGGCTTTATGCAAATACATAATTGCTATATCAATGACCACATGTATCCACAAAAGTGCACAATGTGTATATGCTCAATATATGTAGTAAAATGGCACTCAAAAGGCTAAATTGATAGCCCAAACACTATCCAAAAACACTTGCAAGTGTCTTCCAAATCAATTCTTTAGGTTCAAAACCTACATAAAATTGTGATGGCTACTGCAACCACAACTAAAAATCTTTTAAAAAACCTGTAGATTTACTAGTGTGGATGAAAACACAACCAAAGGTGAATATTTGTTGTCGGAGAAGTACAAAGAGCACTCTTCTTGATGTTTTCGAAGCTATCTAAAGAGAACTATGCATGAAAGTACTCTAAAATGGATCTAAGAATCACCCCAAAAATGCTTCAAAATAGGCTTTGAAAGCAAAGAATGAAGCTTTGAGGGCCCAAACAATATTCAAGGTAATGTGAACCTTATCGTTCCCCTTCTTTGAACACCACAAGAGTGTAACTTAGTGGCAAGAGGTTAAGCGAGCTACAAGGGGAATAGTACTAGGGCGGGTGACCTCCCGAGAAATATTGGGAACCTCCATCTTCCTTGATCTTTAAGGTCCTGCCTCACACACAACCAATAGTGCCAATGGTGAATTGTGTGACTCCAATGACAATTTATGCCAAGGTCTATGCCTTGCTCATTGCCTTATTCATAAGCCTTCGGTAGGTGAGAAAGTGCTCTCTTCACTCGCACAAAAGCAACAAATCTTTTGTGTTAAAATGCTATAGTACCAGTGAAGTATTTCGATGGTGATGCATCATAGTGGACTCTCCTTCTCAAGAGCTCCATGAAAATGATCTGGTAGCATAAAATTGATCTCCAGATGCCATTCACACTACTCTGCACATAACTGTAGAATACGTTAAAAACACAATACACAAAGAGCACAAAAACAAATTCCTTAAGTGTTACAAATGTAGTCGAACTTAAGGTTTGTGAATGACTGGACCACTACATATTTTATTAAAGAACATATACAAAAATGTTCGATGGCCATTTGGGCTTTCACATGGACACTAATGGTAAAGCCAGATTCATATCAAATTTTTGCTTCTACTTTTTGATTGATGATGAAAGGAAATCCAAATGCCTTAATGTTTGAGGAGTTAGTCTGTGTTTTGTCACCGGACATTCAATCTAGATTGAACAAGTCAATTATGTGTGTTGTAGATCAAGCTTTCTTAGCTATTTAGAATGGCAAAGGTAAATGGAGCTCATCTACTAGTAAGCAAAAATATGCTAATGTTACAAAGCCAAAAAAGGAATACAAAGATGGAAAGAAAACAAAAAAAGCAGATTTAGTTTGGGAAGTATTGTAAGATAAATGATCATGTCATAAAGATTTTTCCTGAACTTATTGCAAAGAAAGCAAAGAAGCAAGAGGTAAAAATGGTTGTTGCAAAGCCCTCTACACCTAAAACATATTCTGTTAATCTTGTTCAAATGAAGAATGGACATTTAATATTGTTTATAGGTATGATCCATCTTCTCATGAGCAATGTATGTCTATGATAGACTTGGATGTTTATTACTTTGGTAGTGGTGCAAGCAAACATATTACCTCAGAGTGTAGTTTGTTCACTTCACTTGAGCCTGCCCCTACAGGGAATACTATCACATGTCGTAAGAAATCCTCTTATCCTTAATGGGAGTTGGAAATTTCATTCTGACTACTACTGATGGCAGTTCTTTCACATTCTCAGATGCCTTATATGTGCTAGGGATCAAGAAAAGAACTATTGCTAGTTTTAGCATAAGCCAAGATTGGCTTGGTTGTCAAATTTGTTGATGAAAAATATACAGTTCATGATATCTCAAATTCTTATGCTATTATTTCTTTTGGCATTTTATGTCTTGGGTTGTATAATCTCTTAGAATATTTGAAATATATGAATAATTCAACATGTGAAATTCATGATCTTCAGAATATCTCAGATGCAAAGCTTTGGCATACATGCTTCAGTCATCTAAATTTTTGTTAGTTTGCTTTGCCTGCTGAAATTGGTAATGGTTTCTGCTCTCAAAAAACTTGAAACACCTTCTAAACATGTCTGTGGAGGCTGTATTTTTTTTTATAAAAATGCAATGTTCCTCCTTCCCAAAAGATCATTTAATTAGATCTGCACATAAATTGCAGCTTGTTCATAGGGATGTTGGGAAACTACAAAGGAAGAAGATATTTCAATAATTACATAGAGGACTCAAATCAAGAAGACTCATTATTAATCATGAACATGGCAATGCCCCAAGATAAATATGATGAGCATGTTTTCTACATAGATTGAGGTTGTTCCAATCATGTGATAGGAAATGTGGCCCTCCTATGAGATTTAGAAGATGCAAGGAACAAGCATGAGGTACAAACAAGAGATGATACAAGACACCTTGTGGAGAAAATAGGAAATGTCAAAGCACCTGATGGAAACATCAACCTACTCAGTAAGGTACTCTATGTCCTACCATTACAAAGAATTTGATAAGTGTTGGGTAGATAGTAGAGAAAGGGTTGCAAGTCAAGTTCGCAAGAGGAGGAGCATATGTTGAGAATCCAAGCCAAGGATTCAAAAGAATTGCAAAAGGAGAAAAAATAGGTAGAATATTCACATTTGAGTTGCAAAACACAAGGAACATAGCTCTTTTCAATTATGGTAATCAAACACTCACAGAATTGGAGGTATGGCACAAGAGGTTAGCACATATTGAGAAAAGATCACTAAAGCAAATATGTACAGACCAAAGTGTACTTGGACTTCCTAACTTGTCAAAGCAACATATGATTTATAAATGCAGTGCATGTCAATTTGAAAGTCTCATAGATTACCCTTCATGAAGAAAGGCTATATGCATGGAGACCTCTTGGAATTGGTCCACATAGATGTATGGGGACTGTTGAAGTATGGGGAGTAACCAACCCAAACCGCCTCACATGGAAGTGAGGGGCTCTTCCAAGAGGAGTTGCAAGAAGTGCAAACAACGCCCACACACCCACGTCCATGAACAATGGCACCATGGCCAACGTCAAAAGGAACAAGGGAGGGCAATGCTCACACACAAGCCAACCCCAAATGCCAAACCCACACACATGGATCATCGCCTAGCACACAAGGAGAAATGTGAAGCCAAATGACATCTTCTTCCATTACCAAAATGGAGGCCAAGGCCATGGCCAAGGGACCTCTCCTTTTACAAATGAGGCTCTTCTTTATATAGAGAAGAGAGGCATATGTGAATAAAAACATGTGGTCAAAAGACCACATGTGCTAAATCAAAAAGAGGATCTTTATGTGATTTGAGAATTTCAAAAGATAACCACCTAGAGAGAGAGTGGGCGCGTGGAGAATTCCTACGTGGGATTTTTGGTTTGTTCAAAAAGGAGTTTGTTCAAAAAGGAAAGGCTTCAATACCATAGACTTAGGGATTTATCAAAAAGTGGTTTTAGGAGAGTGTTCATATGGACCTCTCCTAATTTACAAAAAGATGGTATTTTCATGAGGGCTCAAGGATGCCATAGCATGAGGAAAAATTATGGGCAACCCTTAGAGCAACACTTCCCCCCCTCCTAGACTTTGTCGTCCTCGACAAAGCTAAGAGAGAAGCAGATAATGCCGAACTGGTCCAAGTTTGGAGTCTTCAATTCTTCAAGTATGCAGCAGTTCCAATCTGAATTTTGCAAGGCTGCAAATCTTCTGAAGCAGCAAGTCGCCAATCTTCAAGTCTGCAACTCCACTTTGCTGAGCGACACAATCCCCTTGGGGGGCAGTCAGCCCTGCATTCCTCTAGTGTGTCATCTCTTCAAAGCTCCAATACCTGAAATTTAAACATACACAACAAGTAGACTGAATTTGAAAAGAAGCAGCCATAAAATATTAATTCTAATTTTTAGTTTCCATTTCAGAGAGCATCCATTGCCACAAGACTTGCTCTATTAGAGAGAAGTCTGCATACAAAACCGTCTTGCTCCTGCAAAGAAAAGAAAAACCATAGTCCCAAAACAAGGAGCCCTTATCAAGACCATGAGTGTCTGTCCCTTATATCTCAATGATTCCATACTCTGTTATTTTCAAGTGAAAGTGGGACATTTGCAATGTAAAGCATGATATGAATGTAGCCTATGATCCCGTCATCATTTAAACTAAGCTTCTAGTCAATTAAGCTTGCAATTTAACGTGGGTGTTCTGTGCTCATAAAATCAATAGACAATGGTGCAACTTTATGAGTCCTTTCATTTTACCAGCATTCATGAAATTCAAACAACTTATCCAACTCTCTTCCTGCAAGGCATAGTAGCAAATCATATATAGGATGTAAGAAGAATACGCCGAAGGTCTAACTGTGTTGATTTGTAATGAATCTAAGCCTTAAACTTAGAGAGTCACTTCCCTAGCAAAAAACAAACCCTCATTCAGAATTTTCACATTAGTTCAGTTATGGAAACTTTCAATCCCCTATGTGCATGTTCTCCTGAAAATATCTCCTTTTTTTAAATAATGCATGCTTACACTTAAGTATTTAAGTTGTATGGCTCATGAAAAAAGAATAGTAAAGCTCTAGAATCATTGATGAGACACAATTACACATAGCCAAGTTTCCTAGGAGTTAGCAACCTCAGAAATCCAAGAGAAGAGGGTATCTTCAGGCTAGTTGAGTTCTGAACAACAGAGTAGTAAAAAAATTCTCTCTCCTGGGTGGGGCATCAAAAACCTGCAACTTCATATATCATTGAAAACATGTATGGCACTTGAAACTAATCAGCAAGTAAATCATTGAGACACCAACATCCCAATCTTGATAGAGGACAAGGTCTTTGTTCATAAAAAGTATTCCTTGGTGCTCAAGTGTGGCTCCAAACTTAAGTCATCCAAGAAAATTTCCATAAGATGATTAGTGGACACAGTCCCCTACCAGAACTCAAAATATGAGTGTATCATATCCTGTCCAACCTGTGACATATATCAAGTATCTCAAAGTGAGCAGCCCCTGCACACTTAAACTGTTAGATTGTCTTGTAGCAGACCTTGTGAGTTAGAGGGCCATCTACACCCTTTGTTTGACCCTGTAACACTTAGGAAAGAATTAGGGACATCACTTAAAATGAAAACATACATACAATGTGAGAGAATATCAAAGATAAGCCCTCAAATTTGAACTTCAGCCATCTCCAACAAAGATTGCACACCCTATATGCATCGATAAATTTTCTTTGAAGAATAGAACATCTTGAAGCCAAAGCATTATGCACCCAATCTCACATTCATATAAATTGTTGTCATGATATATAGAGGGCCATCCTAATGTAACTAGAGGCTAGGATGAGAATCACCCTTTCATTCCATGAACATTTAAACGAGGCGCCCCAGATATATGCCAATAGTAGAAACATCTAGACCGGTTTTTAGCATGGTTGTCACATGAGGTTTGAGAGTCTAAGCTTGCTTCATCATCCCTGGATAGAAGACACATCTTTTTCTTACCATTTTTGCGAGAGGAGGCACACGTAGTAACCATCAGTACATCTTGAATGAAAACACAAAACAATGAAAGCACACCCAATCCACATTCTGACACCATAAATCATCAAGCAAAAGTAGGGAATCCACATCATTTTTCACCCCCCAGCTGCATACACCTTTCTCATGCATATGAATAACTTAAGGTAATGCACAAATGGAAATCGAGCAAGTAGTACTGCCATCCTGTCAGATGGGACTTCCATACATAATGTGAGATAATCAAAGGCATCAACATAATATACATCCCTCCGGATCATCAAGGCTCACACAATCATATAGAACTTTGCATCAATCATTCTGGTGGAGTGGTCTCACAAGAAGTGCGTGGATTTAGGTGTTTGTAGGGGACAAGTGTCCACCAGTGAGTTCCCATCTAGGAAGCTAGGGTCGTAACGAAGCATACGTGCAGTCCTAGTCCCAAAATAAGGATTGCACACACCACAAACCCAAATGAAGTTAACAAGTCATAGCCTTTATTGAATTAATCGTTCAAGACCAGGAGCCAATATACTCTTTACATCACTATCCATTGTTCTTCTAGGTCCTTCATCATAGGGAAGTGCACAAGCAAGCCTAACATGCAAATATTCTAGACAGTCATCTTGAAAAGGACAAAATGAGCTTTAAGTACTTTAGTTGCTGCCCAAAGAAATAGACATTCTACCATTCAACCATACCTGATCGAGTCGAGCAAGCATAAAAAAGACGTGTTAACAAATACACTTCGAGGGTTAGTCCTTTCACCTAGCACCATAATCACTGAGAGCACCACATCTGCAAAACTTCATCCATAACTAGTCAAACCAACAACAATTGTGATGTTCATGAGTGGTTAGAGGTGTTGTGGACCTGATTAAGTGGAAATCACAGACAATTACTCCGGAAAATAAACACTCGTGATCAATGCCCACCACCCCAAGTGTTGACCATTGTGCATGAAATACGCATGATTCAGACACTTGAAACATAAGTCACAAAAAAGATTTGCACAAAGAACATAGAGTCATGGATGATATTAATAATGTTTGCACACATACTAACGAAAGTATTGTGTGATGCTTATATTGACTACGAGCAACTTTACATGGTGATAAAGAAACCGAGTGCCATCGCTGATACACGAAAGGGAGTGACCTTACACATGAAAAAGGAACATCATAGTTGTGTGCCAACCAACGGGGGATTAGGAGGAGGAGGGTAGAATTAGGATAATACCTACACAGTCGACCATCTGCACCATAACAAGATCTTCAAGCAACAGAAGGAAAAATTCGTGGTGTCAATTTTAAGTATGTTCGCAGGAGACAGAGGGGGACGGAATTCTTCTGGGAGGTAAGGCAAAGCTTAGCACTGTAAGTGATGATAGACCTTGATGAGGAAAGTCGTGCATCAAGGCTTGTCCCACCATTGTGTGTTCTCTATACCATAGGTAGTCGTGAAGGACAAAGTTCGTCCCAACATAACTTCCCAACACACCTTAGAGAAGAGAATGTTTGCAAAACTTTGGCATGCAAAGGTAGGACCAGGTGCAACTTGTGCAGATGCCAAGATTGTTGATGTGTGATAGAGAAGGTTCGACATAGCTTGATACCAAGATAGGGGATTGATAGTGGCAACCAAAGCTGGGTATGGTCGCACACCGCGGGGGCCAATGGCTCAGATTTGTATACCGAAAGAAGTAGGGGGGCAGATGACCTAGGCCATCATGCCAAGCGAAGACCAGGGAGCCGAGTTCACCCTTGGACATGGAGGAGCACGAGACTCACCCCCCAAGCCTTCATGAAGCAACTATACATATGTCAAAAACCGGACCTGCACATCGCAAGAGAGACATTAGATATGTGGTATATATGGAGGGACAAGAGCTGACTTCAACCCAGAGGGGGGGAAGCTTCCAAGCTCTTAACTGCATAACGAAGCACTGAGGTATCACAGCTCGGCCCTTTACAGGAGCAAGCACCAATAAGGGGAGCCGCTCCACCCATAGGGCAATTGTCACACAGAGAGTAAATAAAGTCAAAAACCACAGACAGTACAGAGGGGAAGCTTCACAAAAGTGCGCATCCATGAAAACAAGTGATGGAGAGATTAAAACTTGACAAGTAAGCCTCATACTGCAGGCATCGCCATCTTCGAAGAGGACATGTGGGGAAGCCAAGTTCAACCCGGGCAGCTCGTGATGATGCGGAGTTCGACAAGCACGACTTCGACAGCAAAAGTAGATGGGGAGGTCGAAGGAACTCAACCCAACCAAGCTCGACTCCACAGAGCACCTGAAAGAAGGAGAACGCTAAGGCGTAAGGGGAAGCGGATGATGCTCAACCCCAACTTATGTTGCCCGCAGAGAGATTCAAGGCTCAGCCTTCCCTCAACCACAATGGCAAGTGTGATTCAAGGGCACAAGGTCTCAACCTGATGAAGTAGGCATGAAAGGGGGGCAGGTCTCAACCTGATGAAGTAGGCACGAAAGGGGAGCAGACAACACCATAGCCTGCGCAGGACTGTCGTTTCTGCCCGCGTCTTCGAAAAGACAAAAGGGATCGAGAGCATTCTCTCCCCCCACCTTACAATGACAACCGCCTCAACAAGAGAAAGAATCGAGTGCATTGCATCCCTTAACCTCTCTTTAATGTGGTAGGTGGCCAGGACAATCAAAAGAAATGCGTAGTCAGCACATAACGCCTCCCACGTACACACTTATGCACTAAACGTCCATTCCTATAGAGAACAAAAAGGTTTACGCATATATTCATGGAAAATTCGAACCTTGCCTTTTCTTTGGTATGTTTTTTTTTTTTTTTTTTTTTTCCGAAAATGATGAAGAGAGGGAGGGAATAGAGAGATAGATCCCACCCCCTTTTCAGGACAGACACTCAAAACAAGAAATGATAGAGATGTAGAGTGCTGCCTCTCAGTGAGTGTGTGTGTTAGAGAGAGGAAGGGAGAAGGGGTAAGGGGGTGTTTTTGTGAAACAATCAGAAATAAAGATCTAAATTACTCCAAAAATTAAAAGGGAAGAGGTACCCAAGGCCAACCGAAGGCCACACGGATCCACAACTCAATCCAAGCATGAGGTGCATCCACCAAGTGTAGGCACGGCAAGCTTGAAAAAACCCAACGGTTGAAGGTCGATCATCCCCAGCAACGGCGCCAAAATTGTTGTTGAAGTATGGGGAGTAACCAACCCAAACCGCCTCACATGGAAGTGAGGGGCTCTTCCAAGAGGAGTTGCAAGAAGTGCAAACAACGCCCACACACCCACGTCCATGAACAATGGCACCATGGCCAACGTCAAAAGGAACAAGGGAGGGCAATGCTCACACACAAGCCAACCCCAAATGCCAAACCCACACACATGGATCATCGCCTAGCACACAAGGAGAAATGTGAAGCCAAATGACATCTTCTTCCATTACCAAAATGGAGGCCAAGGCCATGGCCAAGGGACCTCTCCTTTTACAAATGAGGCTCTTCTTTATATAGAGAAGAGAGGCATATGTGAATAAAAACATGTGGTCAAAAGACCACATGTGCTAAATCAAAAAGAGGATCTTTATGTGATTTGAGAATTTCAAAAAATAACCACCTAGAGAGAGAGTGGGCGCGTGGAGAATTCCTACGTGGGATTTTTGGTTTGTTCAAAAAGGAGTTTGTTCAAAAAGGAAAGGCTTCAATACCATAGACTTAGGGATTTATCAAAAAGTGGTTTTAGGAGAGTGTTCATATGGACCTCTCCTAATTTACAAAAAGATGGTATTTTCATGAGGGCTCAAGGATGCCATAGCATGAGGAAAAATTATGGGCAACCCTTAGAGCAACAGGGACCTAGCAGAGATGCTTCACTCTCGAGACCAACATATTGTGTATCATTTATTGATGATTTTTGCAGTAGGTGGACTCTCCTATTCTTTATGAAACACAAAGATGAAGTTTTTTCATGCTTCAAGAGATATTTAGCTCTTGTGGAGAATCAAAGAGGTAAATCTTTTAAGAGGCTAAGGTCAGATGGAGGGGGAGAATCAGGAAAAAAAATAAGAGCCCCTTCTTAGTATAGAAGTATATAAATGTGGGTGAATATTCATGATACCTTTCATTTGAAATATAGAAATATTTGGCGAATATTCTTGATATCTTTCTATGAAACCATAGCAATTTAGAATCTTTAGAAATGAGCTCCCTTCAACCTCAAAACGATCGAGGAATCCAAACTCTAAAAAATATGAGAATATGGAGCCATCTTTGGCTCTTACTTAATCCCATAATTAAGGGATTAGAAGATCTCATTGACAGCCTGTCTCTCATTCATCGTCCCATATCACAAAAAGCTATAGAGAACTCCACTCGAGGAGGCGAGAAATCTGCTCTTTTTATTCCGCTTCATGCTTGCGCATGAGAGAGAGAGGGAGATGGCGCTCTTCATTGAGAGAGCACCCACGCTTAATGCGAACCAAAGCAGAGCGGCCCTTTTGTAGGTGTGCTAAAAAATCCCTCATATGTGGGATTCATCACTTTCAGATTCTGTAGGGTCTCTTTGTGCATGCGCACGAGGGAGAGGAGCTCATGATTGAGAGAGCTCCCCAAGAGTGGAAGAAATAAGATGAGAGTTCTCATTTTATGGGTCATTTTGGGAATGCATCAAATGTGGGATTAGTCCCGACGGAGGAGAATCACCACCCAATAGATATGCCCCTATTTGGCGAAACTATACCATACATATGAGAAGTATCTTATACTAGTGGCGAACATATCCACATTGAAGGCATCTAATGTATAATTTTTTGGGCTAATATAAGATCCTACAAAATAATTAGATTAGCCATTTTTTCAAAATTCCAAAAAAATCGCCATTGGGCTATAAATCATCCTTAATGTTTTCCCTTGGGAGAATACTTCTCCCATGAATTTGATTCTTTTCTTGAAGAAAGAGGAATCAAAGAGAGGTAACTACAAGGTACACTCCTGAGCAAAATGGAGTGATCGAGAGGAGGAATAGGACAATTGTTGAAGCTACAAGGTCTATGTTAAATGAAAAGCATCTACCTAACTATCTATGGGTTGAGGCTGTATCTACAGCCACTTATTTGATTAATAGGTTGCGTTCAAAATCCCTTGATGGGATGACACCATATGAAGCTTGGAATGGAAGAGTACCAAGCCTAGATCATTGCAAAATTTTTGGTTGTATTGCTTATGTTCATATTCCTTCACAGGTTAGAGGAAAGATGGATCCAAAAGTAGAAGGGTGTATTCATTGGATATGACAATAATCAAAAGGGTTAAAGACTATACAACCCTACCAACAAAGGATTCTTAGTTAGTGGAGATGTAGTATTTGATGAGAACAATTCATGGTATGAGGATTCATGCAGGAAGGTCAATTTCTCATATGTTCTTGAAGAAGATTTTCCAAGACTTGTTAAAGAAAATCAACCTAAGATTGAAATGACACCTCAGAAGATGATGAAGAATCTCAGATGGAAAAAATCAAGGCATGGAAATTTAAAGGTAAAGCAAAATTGAAGGAACTTGGACAAGAGGCAGAATCATCACGTCATGGACTAAGAAGGTCTATGAGGGAAAAGAAGAAGCCAGAAAGGTATGTTTTTGACACCACTCTAGTTATTGAGCACTCTATCTACATAGCACAGGATATAAATCAAGAGGAGCCCTCATGATTTGAAGAAGCCAAGATAAAACCAGAATGGAGGCATGCAATGAAGGAGGAAATTGAAGCACTTGAGGAAAACGAAACTTGGGATTTAGTTCCCAAGACTTCATCCATGAAACTAATAGGTTCAAGGTGGATCTACAAACTCAAGAAGAATTTTGATGGTTCTATAAACAGATATAAGGCAAGGCTTGTATCAAAAGGCTTTGCACAAACTCAAGGAGTTGATTATGAAGAAATATTTTCCCCTGTAGCAAAGATGCCTACAATCAAAGTTTTGCTTAGTATTGCTTCTTCCAAGAATTGGAAGATACTCCAATTAGATGTAAAAAATGCATTTCTTAATGGTTGGATAACAAAAGAAGTATATATGGCACAACCACCTAGTTTTGAGAATCAAGTGTATCCTGATTATGTATGTAAACTAAAGAAAGCATTGTATGGTCTCAAGCAAGCACCAAGAGCTTGGAACTACATACTTCTTTCATTCTCGCAGGACAAAGGCTTTCAACCAAGCAGGGTAGATCCATCACTCTTTATTAAAAAGAGTTATTACATATAGGAAATGGTACAGATGGCATGAAGAGAATCAAAGAACAAATGAGAGAAGAGTTCAAGATACGTGATTTGGGATCACTTACTTACTTGCTAGGATTGGAAGTTGTCTACAAAGATCATGGTTTGTTTCTCACTCAAAGAAAATACATTAAGGACATGTTGGCAAAGTTCAAGATGCAAGATTGTAAGATTTTAGGTACTCTAATGGAGGTGAATCACAAACTGAGCTCACATGAAGGTGAACTCATAGAGGATGTCACAACATATCAAAGTCTAGTGGGTAGTTTAAACTATGCCACATTGACAAGGGTTGATATATGCTATAGTATGAGTGTGCTAAGTCAATTTATGCACACACCCATGAAACCACACATGGAAGCTTCCAAAAGGATACTCAAGTATCTCAAAGGGACCATAAATGAATGACTTTGTTACCCTTATGTATCTGATTTAGGTCTAAAGCTATTCTCTGATGCAGATTGGGCTAGATCCAAGGAAGATAGAAGGAGCACTTCAGGGTATCTCACTTTTGCACGTTCAAAGCTTATCTCATGGCCATCCAAGAAGCAACCTAGAATTGCTCTCTCTTCCACAGAGGCTGAATACAGAGGTCCTGCCATATCTACTCAAGAAGCTATGTAGATGGACACTATTCAAAGATCTTGGATTGGAATTTGGGACTCCAACTATTTTTGGTGATAATATGAGTTCTATTCACTTGGATGCTAATCCAATTTTTCATGCAAGGACTAAACATATTGAGATTCATTATCACTATGTAAGAGAGAAAGTTATGAGCAAGGAAATTCAAATATCATATGTGTCCACTCATCAACAATGTACAAATATTCTAACCAAAGCATTGGATGGTACAAAGCTTTGGAAATTCAAGGCTATGATTGGGTTGCACGTAATTCTTGAAGATTGAAGGCCTCAACATACTTGGCTTGAGGGGGAGCTATTGGAGAAATTATATGACAAGCCTAAGTATTGGCTTGAGTCTCACAAAGTCATAGAAGAAGTTTTAAGTGAAGACAATGTATGAAGATTAAAGAGTTCGCTTGTGAACTATCTCTTGTAACTCTTTGAACATTTACTTGATGTAAAAGTGAAGAATCAAAAGTGGTTGAATCCATTTGATGATTAGGCAAAGAGAACTCCACAAACTTGTAATTGAGGTAGTTAGAATCTATCACTAGAAATAAGGAAAAGTGATTTAGGTGAGCTCCAATTCAAATTCAAAAGTTGGCTCCAACTCTCACTATATATACATGTACTTTTTTAGTCACAGTTAGAGAGCCTCAATCTTCATAGCTTATTGCAAGATCAGTGTGTGATCTCAAGGCACACTTATGTAACAGTAAGTCATTGTACTTTCCACTCAATATAGAATTGATTTCATGATCACTTATTGCCATATTCTCAAGTCTATTTGTATGAACTCTTCTCTATCACAATCTCTCAGTTTTCAGTCATCTTGCAGAGCAGATTTCTCTAAGCATGGTTCATATTTTTCAAAGATTTAACTTGGTATTGGTAGCTCTCTAAGTATATTATCATATTCCATAGTTTCATTTTAGTTGGATATATCTGTTGTGAGCAATGACCATTTACGCTTGATTTTATATAGATGTCTACTGCTTCCTAAAAAGTCGGGTTGATATAGGTGAATTGCTAAACTCATTTCTCATCATATGGTTCATCATTTTCAGTGAAATAACTTGTAACAGGTTTTTTTGCTTCCTAGTTAGATTCCTCTAAAAGATCTCTAGCCAATTTTGACTAGAAAAGGAGTACTGAGTAAAACACTGAGTGTCATAGTTCAAAAATAGAAGGTTTGAGCTAGTTGACTTTTAGTCAAACTTGTCTATCTTGATTCAACTTTTTGCAAGTGATCTTCCAAGGTACATAAGGTCTCAAATATACTCATTGGAAAGCTAAAAGGGTCCACAACACTTCTTTGGAGTTTCTTTGGCGGGTGTAGTGCAAGGATTTTGCAGCACCACTTCATCTTCAGGAACATATCAATCCATCTCTTCACAGCATATGCATTAGTGCGTGATCAACATCATAAGAAATTGGGTGATAAAGCAATAAAATGTATTTTTGTTGGGTACAGTTCTGAAAACAAAGGCTATCGTCTGTATCATCCATAGACTAAATGCATTTTGGTTAGCCATGATGTTGTTTTTGTGGAAGATGCTATTCAACCTTTACTTTCATGTACGAAGGAGACATCTGTTAGCTCCAAAGACATGTATGATAGTTTGCTGCCTCTTTTTACAGGTGGAGAGTCTAGTGTTGGTCCTAATGAGGCAACTTCTCAGCCAATGTAGGTTTCATGTGATGATGCAGATCATTCCATTTCTGATGCAGATTTGCATGATGCACTTGTTGATGAGAGAGCTGATATTGAGGAGGCAAAAAGTATGCCAAAATGGTTAGTGCAGACTTTGCGTGACAATGAATTAGATGCACCTCTATCATACCATCCTCATTCAAGCTCTCATAGTGTCTCTTTTGCATCAGATTGCTATGCTATGGCTGCCTCTAGTATCTATCATGAGACTAAGCCTATTTCCTTTGATGAAGCACAAAATTCTGAACATGGGATGGCTTCAATGCAATCTGAATATGATGCTATTATGAAAAATGGTACCTGGTCTTTATGTGACTTGCCTCCTGGAAAGAAGGCCATTGGCATTAAGTGTGTATACAAGCTGAAGCGTAAACCTGATGGAACAGTGGAGAGGTATAAGGGTACGCTTGTTGCAAAGGGTTATGTGCAGGAAAGAGGCATTGATTTTGATGAAACCTTTGCACCTACTTGCCAAATGACTACTGTTTGTAGCATCTGTGCACTTGCAGCTCATCATGGTTGAACGTACATTAGTTTGACATTAAAACAACATCTCTAGATGGTGACTTGAATGAAGAAGTGTATGTTTTTCAGCCCTATGGCTTTGTGCAGAAAGGGCATGAAAACTAGGTGTGCAGGTTAAAGAAGGCATTATATGGTTTAAAGCAAGCACCACGTGCTTAGTATGAAAAGATACATGCCTATCTAATTGCACATGGTTTTGAGAATAGTCCAACTGAAAGCACCTTATATGTTAAGCGTGCTAATGATGTGCTTCTAATCATTGTTGTGTATGTTGATGACATGCTGCTCACTGGTCCTCATGAGAAGCATATTACTCATTTTAAGGCTGATTTGCATGCCTCATTTGAGATGTCTAATTTGGGGCATTTACATCATTATTTGGGCATTCACTTTATGCAAGTTGATTGTGAAATAGCTTATGAAGACTGTAAACCTATTGTCACTCCTATGGAGATAGGTTTACGATTCAGTCTTCATGATGCTAGGGATGCATTTGATGTCGTTCTCTATCAGGAGGCTATTGGATGCTTGATGTACTTATGCATTACTTGGCCAGATATTTAGTTTTTTGTCTCAGAGATGAGCAAGTTTATGCATTGCCCAGGTGTCAAGCATTGGTAGGCGGTTAAGCGCATCTTTCACTACTTGAGTGGTACCCGATGACTTGGGTTATTTTATCCCAAGAGGGATCACTACTGCCAGATTTGCATGCTTTTTTTGACTCTAACTGGGCTGGTTGCTATGACACTCGTGTGTCCACTAGTGGTTTTTGCTTCATGCTTGGTAGATCATGCATATCTTGGATGAGCAAGAAGCAACCTACTATGGTCATTTCGAGTTGTGAGGCTGAGTATAGGGCAGCTTTTAGAGCGATTGTTGAGTGTGTGTGGCGCAGATGCCTTATGGCTGATTTGGGTGTTGGCCAGTCTTTTTCCACCACCATCTTCACTGAGAGTCATATTGCATTGGCAGTTGCGAGGAACCCTATGTTCCATGCTCACACTAAGCACATTGAGGTGCATTATCATTATGTCAGGGAGAGGTTCTCTGCTCGAGAGATCAGCTTGGCATATGTGCCCACACAGCAGAACATTGTAGACCTTTTCACGAAGGCTTTGCCTAGGGAGAAGTTTGAAGCTTTCTGCAAAGCTTTGGGCTTACTTCCTTTTGTGGATTGATTCCACATAGGTTGGCACTTCCTTATACATGAGTGCTAGCTCCTTGTTCATCACATCACTCCCAGGGGGGATTTGTTGATATATTTAGGTAGTGATGTGTGTGAACACACTAGGATTGCTGAGGCACTTTTTTAACTCTTTAGGAGGTTTTTTCCCCTGGCTTGTATATATGCCCATTGCCCTAGTGGGTTACTAATCTTTGTACATTCTAGTGGTAATACATTCAGTATTGTGTGTTGTGCTCCAAGCTTCTTCTTCTTCCTTGTGCTATTTGTGTGTTTTCGTAGACATCTAACTCCAACACCATGCATGTGTCTTTACATGGAACATGTTTATTATTGTTCAGTGATGGGATATATGACTGGCCATCCATTTCTATTTTATTCTTATCAACTAAGGCTAGTTGCTCATCAACTCGAAGGCATGTTATATTTATGGAGTAATGGAATGTTAAATGGATTTTAATGTCTTGAGGGTTTTAATGTGTTTTGTGTTTTGATTTACCAGGTGAAGATTCATGAGGGTTTGAATGTGCATGGACTTATTCAAATATTTTTGGAGATATTTAGAAGCATATTTAGAAGATAGTTCTTTTTAGAAAATAGCATTTTTAGTTATTTTTGTAAAAATAATTGATCGCTTTAGAAAGCGATGTTTTGAAAAAATAGAAAATTATGATTTTGTAAATAAAGCAAAAGCATGCTTTTCGAAGCGCCACTCTCATGTATCTTCTATTCAGGACATAATAAAAAATACCTATAAATATACATGCTCGGATAGACTCGTCCATAAGAGTACGTGGGGGGAGATTATACCCAATCTAGTGCCGTCTCTTGTCTATTTCTATTCTCTGAGTAATTTTGTGTGATTTTGTTTGTGTACGATCGTGCGTTTGTGGGATCCAAAGGGAAACAAACTTGAAGGGTGTCGATGATGCCCTAGATGAAGTGGTGAACTATGCAGATACCAATTGTTGGAGTTTGAGGTCTATAGAAGCACGTGAATAGCACAAGGAAGAAGAAGAAGCTTGGAGCACAATACACAATAATGAATGTATTACCAAGTGAATGTACAAAGATTAGTGACACATTAACGTGATAGGCATACATACAAGCCAAGGAAAAAACCTTCTAAAGAGGGAAAAAGGTGCCCTAAAAACCTAAGTGTGTTCACACACATCATTACCTAAATATATCAATAGCCATGTTTAATCCTCTTCCACATCTTCAAAATGCTTTCCATTTTTTCACTTTATGTTCATCTTTCTAAAGCTATTTTTGAACCATAAAACAACATCTTCAAAATGCTTTCCATTTTTTCACTTTATGTCCATCTTTCTAAAGCTATTTTTGAACCATAAAACAATATGAAGATTTTGTAAACAATCCGAAGTTCCATGATGAATTCTTCTTTGTATTTTATTAGTTTTATTCCTTGAATTATACCTCGTTGTATTTTAAATTCTACCAATTATTCAAGATCATCATTGGAAAACAACATCGAGCCAAGAACAAAAACCTATTTGAAGAAAGATTATGGACTAGTTTATGAGGGGCAAATTTCACACGACAGATCTTCATTTGTATGGTGGGTTAGTTACAGAATTTTGGACGGTAAGTGAAATTCTTACCTTTTCAAACCATGTAGTAGCCCATGTCAAGAGTAATGAAAGTGAGGCTGATCTGATTTCAAGCTTGACTACACAACTCAATAGGATTGGTTTTTTGTAAGTTTATTATATGTGAAGTCACTTTATCATTTCAACATTTTAAATCAATGAACCATGTGTATATGTCTCTTTATGGGCAGTAGCCCATTATGTGTATGATGGCTCCCCATGAAAAGCTGCCCATGCTCAATGGCCTCCATAAGACCACATCTCTGCATGGCATTTATGGAGACAACTTTTACTATAGCCCAGACATCGAGTTGACTCAACATTTATGGAGATAACTTCTTCTCTAGCCTAGACATTTATAGAGACAGCTTCTACTCTAGATCACCATTGAAGCACTAGTTTGAGACTGCATGAGTGGACCTCCATCATTCTTCTACTTTTGGTTATAAATACTTTTTCCAATTTCGGCTATATCAGGTCTCTTGTATTCTATTCTATTCATATCTCTTTTGTGTTTTTTTTCTTACTCTAATAGTTGAGAAAGGATACATACATGGCATAATTATACCAAGGATACATACATACGAGGATTGATTTTCACCAAGATATGTTTTCTTCCTTGTACCTTGATTCTTGGTTCCCTTTTTATGTTTTTTCACCTAGGAAGGTCATGTCCCTTTCAATGTTCAATATATTCCAACATTCTTCAGTGAAATCCATGGTTCACTCAACATCCAAACCATATAGCCATCAAATTTAGTGTATGATATATGGTAATCATCCTAACTTTCAATGACAGAGTATGACATGATTCCAACATAGGAGTAAGGAAGTTTACCAATTCCTTCAATGTACTGAAAGATTCACTTGCGTTATTTTTGCAAATGATGGAAATGTTTGATGTTCAAAAAATTGTAAAGGGTATGGAGGTATGGAGATCATGTCAAAATACTCAACACATGTATTTTTTTTGAAGTTTTATGATGAATAATCCATATATTGTTCCACAAAAAGGTCATGTAATTGGTAGATTATATTTTTCTGCAATACAAAATACCTTTGTACTCAACTACATGTATGCTGCTAATTCATACTCTAATCTTTCTCTTTGCTCTTAAATATTATTTATCACATCATTAGTAAGTTCATATTCTCAAATAATGAGATGAGTTCAATAAGTGTATAATTATCATAGATATGATTTTGAATGCTACCAATTTTAGAAACTTAGCCTTCAAATGTATAATGTCTATTAATAGGCGATTTCTTTTCTTTCTTTTTCTTTTATAAATTATAGGTGGTTGGTAACATAGATTCATAATGTTTCCATTTTCCTTTTCATTACTTTGGCATGCAATAATCCATAATGAAGTCCATATTTTTATGATCTTCATATGCGATTTGTTTATGTTGTAATCATTGATATTGAGTTTCAAAGATGTATGATGAAAAGATGAGTTTTCTATGATCTAATTTTTTATAACGAAGGTTTTTATGTTTATTTGGGCAATAATATTTTCTCACGTTATGATAAAAGTGAAAACATTCAAAGGTGACTATGATGAAAAGAGAGTTGAACTTGGTCATTGAAATTAATCTTTCTATGACCTATTATTGATAATTCTTTGTATGCCTCTTTTATATGTTTCTTTTTTTTTTAAGAGGAAGTTCTATCAAGGCCTAGCCTCACTTGCTTTGCACACCCCGCAAGGTTGAGTTGCATGCCCTTCTAGTAAGAAAGTCTATTATCAAAATTGGTGATAACCTAGTTTCACCATTGACCCATGGAAACATCAAAACCCATCAAAATTCTGAGCAAACAAAAGATTTGTCCACTTTGGAGCCCTTGACATCCCTAGTTAACCAAAAAATTTGGAGGGGGCCCAAACATAGCCTTGAAAGATGTTTTTTAGTGATTTATTCTAGAATCAAAAGCAATGGAGAAAGTGTTAAGACATTGCCAAAGACAATGATACTATTAGTATCATTATGCATAGAAACATTCATGTTGTATGTGAAGAGCCTCATTATCATCGGGTTCTAGTTATGGGGAAGCATCATACCATGGATCTTCCCTAGATGGGCATGATTGGCCATTGGTGGCAATAACAAAGAGAAGTTGAGTTATGGGGTAGTTGTGTCTAATAGAGCACTTTAATTTGACCATATAAAAGAATTGACCATTGATATTAATGTAGGCTGAGGTGTTTCCCATAATTGTTGTGATCATCTTGATGAATTTAGATCCACAATCAAGATCTTTAGGGGTTGGAGAATGATGCCCTACTCAAGGCAATCATAAGCTTTGTCAAAGTTGATCTTGATGACATTTTGATAAGACTCCTTCGCAAATTCAAGGCCTTCCCACACATCAATTATGACCTCCAGATGATCTACCCTCATGAAACAATTCTTCTTTTTCTTACCAATTTTTTTATCAAGCTTCTTGTTTTCTAGTCCTTTAAAACCTTGAGATCTTCTTTTTGATAAGGAAGTTCGGCCTTGGCCTACTCTCCCAGACTTTAATTAAAGAAGGTCAAGTTACAAGTGAATGGGACTAGCGCCCTTGGGACCCCCCAAATCCCACAAAGCAAGAGCAAAACTTGGGGATCTAGAGAGTTTTAAAAAGGAGGTTAACAACCCTCTCATCCCCCTCATGCAGGGCCCACTTGGGTTTAAGCTTGTTGTTCTCGATGAGAAACACTTTGTGATGCCTAAATGGTGGGGATCTCTTACATTTGGAGATTCTTTTGCCAAGCAGGAACATAGACTTATCGATCGATCACTCTTTAGGAGGGTGTCCGATGTTGTAGGCACACAATTCCCTCCAAATTTTCTAGAGGGTTTCCCCTCTTATAGTGTTCCACAATGCCACTGAGCATCTGATCGCTTCATCCAAAAGCGCTTGCTTCCAGGTGATTTGTTTGTGCAATCTCAAAATCTTCCCAAGCATCCACTAGAGCAGGAGAGACTTGGGGCATTCAAAGAAGATGTGACCCAGATCCTCAATGCTATAGCGGCACCGCACCACGAATGAGCCCCACAAACTTTGTTAGCCTTTAAACTTGTCCAGATACCACAGTGGAGAATTTTCCACATGAGAACTGACTTTTTGATCTCGATGAGGGGATGCTAGATAGACATGAACTTCAAATCCCAACATAACCTTGTCCAAGTCAGGCACTAGTTCTTGTTAAGCGTGATATGAAAGCCCATGTTCAAATTGATTCTAGGAATTTTCGACAAGCAATTCCCATTGTACCAAGCGATGCATCTGCTCTGAAGGAGAGTCCATTCTTCATAGTTCACTCTTATTTTCGGGTCTAAGTCCTCAAAGTTGATCCAATGGCCAGTTTCTTGTTTCTAGAGGTGTTTCAATTTTTTGAAACCCTTGTTCCAGAGCCTCCTAGCATTATGGAGGTTCCAAGAAGCCACACCCTTGATGCCCATGATCGAAAACCAGATTGAGTCATTTTGTTTGATATCAGCCGCCCATTTCCAATCTTCTCTGATTCTGACAAATTGTTTGAACTTGTTCGAACTCTTCCACAAGGAGCACACAAGATTCTAGCCTTTAGGGGAAAGAAAAATTAGGGAGAATAAAAGGGTACGGAGGCCCCCAAGTCCTTCCATCCAGGGAGGCCCACGAGTGTAATACGTTCTTGTTCTTGAAAATGAGCTTGGCCCAAGAGGTTTCATAGTTGCACCAAGCCCTGATGATCCATTTTGTCACCATCTTGTCAGCCATGCCTTCCATATCCATAATGCCCAGATTCCTTTTGGCTGATGCACGTAGTTCATTTGATTTTGGGATCCCTCTTCTATTGTGGTCCCCCGTCCAAAGAAAGTTTCAACAAATTCTTTCCAATTTCTTAAGGTCTTGATCCTACAGTCTCCATCAAGAGAGAAAATAAATGTTCAAGGAGATAAGGAAGGTATTAATTACCATGGCATGCCCCACGAGGTTGATTTGCATACCCTTACAATATGCTAGCTTATTGTCTAGTTTGGAAAGGACCCAATTCCATCGCTGCTCCATCAAAACACCAAAGCCAATCGGAATACCAAGTAGGTGGAAGACATGATCCCTAAGGATAATTTGGCAACCATGGTCAACTAGCAGTTGGGGTGGTGGTCCAATGATGGCTCTAAAAGTGGTTTTTGAGTGGTTTATTTTGGAACCAGATGCCTCACAGAATGTGTCAAAGCACCCCCAACATAGTTTCAATGCTGATCGAATCATTATGCACAAATGCATTCACGTCTTTAGCAAATAGCCTCATGATCATTTGACCATTGTTGAGAGGTAGAGAGAGACCTTTAATATGGCCCATTTCCATGTGATGTTGCACTACACGGTTGAGCCCCTCTATGGAGATAGCAAAAAGCAGAGGGTTCAATAAATGCACTTGCCTAATAGATTGTTTTAATCTGATAACCTTTGATAACTGACCATTGATATTTATGTTACACTTATGTGTTCCTCGAGTAGCTTTGATGTGAACCTTTTCCCTATACATGGGCACTTTTTACTCTATTGCTAGCTAGAGGGTTTTTCCCCATGTTACCACATACTTGATACTCTCATATGTGGTGGTACTTTGTACTTAGGGATATTATTCAGCTCTTACTTCAGTTCAGTTCATCGTCAATAGAGAGAGCTATTCCAGCCATTGTCTTCTCCATGTGTCTTGCTGCGTTTTTGCTTCTTGTGTGTGTTTCTCGTGTATCTCTCGCACTTCTCCACACACCCAACAGTGGTATCAGAGCAGGTTCAACTCCTTCTCAAGTTTCGGTTTTTTCGTGTCACGGTACGCACGCATTTTTAACAGTGCAAATCGACTTCGGAACATAGAAGAGTGAATTTCCACAGTCAAGAAACATTTCCATTAGGTGCGTGGGGGTTTTACCCCATTTTGAAGCCATTTGTGTAGTCAAAAATTGCCATCAGAGTGATGGTTTGTGAGCTGAAATTTCAGCATTCATTTCGTGTATTTTCTTGCTTCAAAGCATTTTTAGCTATGGCTGAAAATTTTTCTTCACAAAAGCTTTTCACTCTATGCACAAATCGTGGTGGTGAATACATGTCACATGATTTTAATGCTTCTCTTCATGAAAGGGGTATTTCACAGCAATGTATGGTGCCATGTACACTCAGCAAAATGGTGTTGTCGAGCGTAAAAATAGAACTCTACTTTAAATGGCACGATGTATGGTTAAAGGAAAGCAATTTCCTGATAAGTTTTGGATGGAAGCGGTCATGTGTGCAAACTATGTGTTGAATCACTACCCTATAGAAGCATTGAGAGTCATCACTCTTTATGAGGCTTGGAATGGTCATAAGCCTATGGTTAGTCATATGCGTATGTTTGGTTGTTTGGCATATGCTCTTGTGCCAGCACAACAACGTCACAAATTAGATGACAAGGCAAAGAAATGTATATTTGTTGGTTATAGTGTTGAAAGTAAGGGATATCATTTGAACCATCCATTGATGAACACAATTATTGTGAGTCGAGATGTGATATTTGTTGAAAATTCAATTTTCCCTCTACTTGAATGCAAAAAACAGCCAACAGTTAGCTCACAAGATGTGTTCGATACACTCATGCCTTTGTTCCAAAATGGTGCGCTTGACTATGATCATGTAGACCAGCCAATTGAGGCTCAAAGGGCTGAAAAATTCCAGCCAAATAGGGCTAAAAATGCAGAGAATTTCCATCCAAACATGGCTAAAACAATTCAGCCAAAAAATGTCCAAACTACTGGAAATTTCCAGCCACATATGGCTGAACATTTGCGTCAAAATATGGCTGAAAATGAGCATGAAATTCAGCCCATGCATGATGTACATATTGAAGATGTTTTACATAATGAACACATGACTATCAAGAGTGCACAAAATATGCTAAAGTGGTTAAAACAAACTTTATAGGACAGCAAATTGAGTGCACCTTTACTTGGTACAACAAGATGAAGCTCTCACCATGCATCAAACAATTTTGTGGATTATTCTCTTATTGCAACAACATGTAATGAAGAGCCACTTTCTTTTGAAGATGCATGTGATGATATACAATGGATGAGTGCTATGCAATCAGAAATGGATTCCTTACATAGGAATTGTACTTGGGAGTTATGTGAATCGCCAAAAGGAAAGAATGTCATTGGTATAAAGTGGGTTTATAAGATTACGAGAAAATATAATGGTAGCATTGATCGCTACAAAGCTAAATTGTTTGCCAAAGGATATCCGCAACACTATGGCATTGATTATGAGGAAACTTTTGCACCTACTTCACGTCTGACTACCATTCATACCATGGTTGCATTGGCTTCCCATCGAGGTTGGAAAGTGCATCAGTTGGATATAAAAACAGCCTTCTTTAATGGTGATTTGCAAGAAGAGGTCTATGTGAAGCAACCTCCTGGATTTATGAAAGGGAAAGATCATAGGTTTGCCGCTTGCATAAATCCTTGTATGGTCTCAAGCAAGCTCCACGTGCATGGTGTGCATAAAGCCTTGTATGGTCTCAAGCAAGCTCCACGTGTGTGGTATGAGAAAATCCATAAGCACTTGATTGCTCTTGGCTTCACATGTAGTCCAATTGAAAGCACACTCTATGTACCCAAAAATGGGGCTGATCTTACAGTGCTTGTTCTTTATGTCAATGACATGCTCTTGATTGGGTCATGTGATGCAAAACTTGACATTGTTATGGCTGATTTGCAGCATACTTTTGATGTTTCTTATCTTGGTCTTTTGAGCTACTATCTTGGATCTAGTTTATATCCGTTGAGGGGGGAATTGTTATGCATCAAGCCAAGTATGTTGAAAAACTACTTCAACATTTTGACTTTGAGGATTGCAAGCCAGTTTCCACATTAGTTGAGACAGGATTTGGGTTCTGAGTTGAGGATTCCAGTGATGCATTTGACACTTCTCTTTATCAGCAACCTGTGGGATGTCTTATATATGCATGCAACACAAGGCCGGATATATAGTATGTAGTTTCCGAGTTGAGTCGATTCATGTATAGCCATAGCACTAAGCATTGGCAAGCGGTAAAACGTGTCTTTAGATATCTCAGAGGCATTTTGAGCTTAGGTCTCTTTTATGGCAGAGATGTTCAGCCATGCTTGCATGCTTTTACAAATAGTGATTGGGTTGGTTGTTATGATACTCCAGTGTCCACTAGTGGTAATTGCTTTTTCCTTGGAGACTCATGCATATCTTGGTTGAGTAAGAAGAAACATATAGTGGAGACATCGAGTTGTGAAGCTGAGTACAGGGCAATTTTCACAGCTACAGTGGAGTGTATATGGCTGGGACGCCTATTGATGGATCTTCACATGGAGATTGATGTTGCTACACATATTCTCACTAATACTCAGAGTGCTTTGGCTCTTGCATGAAACCCAGTGTTTCATGCACGGACCAAACATATTGAGGTGCATTATCACTATGTGAGAGAGCGCCTTCATGCTAGAGATATTGATTTGGTATATGTGCCTACACAAGATAATGTGGCAAACATATTCACCAAAGCTCTTCCACAGGAAAAGTTTGAAGCTTTTCGCAAAGCTTTAGGCTTATTACCTTGTGGGGGATAATCTATCACTCCCTGTATGTGTTCACATCATTCGCTCCAGGGGGTTTGTTATAATTATGTGTTCCTCGAGTAGCTTTGATGTGAACCTTTTCCCTATACATGGGTACTTTTTACTCTAGTGCTGGCTAGAGGTTTTTTCCCCATGTTACCACATACTTGATACTCTCATATGTGGTGGTACTTTGTACTTATATTATTCAGCTCTTACTTTAGTTCAGTTCATCGTCAATAGAGAGAGCTATTCTAGCCATCGTTTTCTCCGTGTGTCTTGCTGCATTTGTGCTCCTTGTGTGTGCTTCTCGTGTATTTCTCGCACTTCTACACACACCCAACAATTTATTTGCATCGACACATCTCCCAACTTCTTGTAAGTGATTTCTTGCTCCCAGACTTCCCCTTCCCCTAAGTGTATGGAAATATTTGAGGGGAGCGCTTTTTTTAGATCAGTCTCGATGGAGATCTATGGGTGCCATCACACATTGAAGGAATATTTCGCTCCTTCGTAGATGAAGCCCCCCATATCATCCCTCGAGACCATCGATTGACCAATAGGTGCAACAATATCCCTCAGTAAGTCATGCACAAAAAAAGGACGGTTGGGAAGCTCAACCTAGAGCGGGTATCATAGGGGTTTAGAATTTTTTAGGAATAAAATATGGGAACCACTCAAACAGGCATAATGTAGACCTCCAAACTTGCCAGGTGCCCACAATGCTTGACACACCATCTCCTCATTTTGGAAGACCAAAAGTAGGTGGTTCCTCGACAAAAACTAACACTTTCTCACTATCGAACCGCACGGGAACCATTCCTTGTGAAACCAGAGATGCACGGACTCTATGGGGGGCCTTGGACCAAATAGTTGACCAATAAGGCATGTTCTCATGAATTCTTCTTGCTTTGCCAAGATGAAATCCTTGCTTAAGGATACCACTGGGGGAGCGAAACCGAGAGGATCCCTGATAGCCTCACAGGTACCCAACACCGGCTGGGGTCTCACATTGCTGACCACTAAGGAACATAGTACTATGACCATGGGAGCTAGGAGTGGACGAACAAAGAAGGCTAACTCTCTTGTTCTTTCCACTGAAATCCTAGTATGCACAACTCAAAGGGATGTAAACACCGATGTGTCTAGCGAGTCACACCCAAATGCAATTCTCCAGGAGACAAGCGCCTCGCAATGAAGCAAGAGCCACCACTAAAAACCCACGGACTCAAAAGGCCCGCGATGACACAACTCCAGTCGTGAAGCAAGCCCTGTGTTGTCATGAAGGGCCCCGAGCAATGTCGCGATGGCCCCAAAAAAAACCACGATGATAGACCTTTTAGGATTGATTAACTTGATGCTTCGAGTGTACAACACATGTCCGTCGTTGATCCGAGTGTCCAATGTCGCATTGAGTTCACGTCATCACGTCCGTCATCGATCCGAGTGTCCAATGTCGCATTGAGTGCCCGTCATCGCAGTGAAGAGAAAGGCTTTGCAGGAGATAAAGAGAAGGAGTTTGACATGAAGAAGCCCTCCCAAAAGTGGTATGATAGTCACAACAAGTGCGCGATGACCCAAAGCCCTATGCCATCATGATGAGCCTTGGGGAGCATGGGGATGAGTCCTACTGCCTTTTTTTTTTATATAAAATGGAGGTTCGGCTGAGGCCTACTCCCCTGGACTTTAACTTTGAAATTGCAACTGTACAAGGAAGGGCATAATACCCATGGGACCCCCCTTATCCCACAAGAACAGGGGTTTACAAGACTGGGTCGAACGGCGGTCACAACTACCGCGAGGATGGTCAGACGATGGCCAACAGCCACATACAACAGTTTCTGGGATTCATATGTCCCTACATGTTGTTGCGAGGGGTTGAACCCTCGCCCCTGCCTCAAGAGGCGAGAGGCCCAACCACCAGGCCAGCGAACCGAGACAATATGAATTTGATTTGTTTTAATCTTATTTAATTATATTTTAAGAAATGCCAGGGAGTGAAAATAACAAAAGACAATGCAATCCGCGTGTAGCAAGCTGTTGTGAAGCCGAACATAGAAGCCATCGTGATGTTGCAAAGTCGCGGTCGTAAGGCTATTGGATCACTTTGCCAATACTATTGATTTTTTATGCTTAATATGATAATATTCACCTCGTTAATTAAACATTCATTGTGGTATGATTAACGAATTATTTCAAGTGATGTTTTATGCCTTCTCGGAATTACTCGTACGATCTTTTTAAGTTTTAACATATACATATATGTAGTTTATGGAATTTTTATACTCAGTATGTTTTTTTCTTCAAGGAAGTTTGATAACTGAGATCTACTCTTCCGCATAGGCTTGACTCAATCGAAAGTACAATGAAAGAATGGCATAGCACCATAAAGAAGGGTTAGATGGATACAAACCCCTAAGATATAGAGCTTGAGGGCCCACAAGGTAGAGATTGGGAAGGGACGATCCTAAGGCTAGATGAGATGGCTCATTTGAAACAAGGTAACTAGAGACTCAACAGTCCCCCAAAGGGCTTAGTTTTAATAGCTCTCCACCTAGGTGTTGATAGGTATTCGATTATAACCTATAGGGGTTGAACCCCACCCCCAACCTTGAGAGGTGAAGGGTCCAACCAACTAGGCTGATGCACACGGATTTATATTGAATATGTTATCATATTTTTTGTCTCTATTTTAAATATTTTATGTGTACAAACTTGGATAATTAAATAAACATTTTTAGGTGTAATATTATAGCATTCATCTAGTACTACGAAGAGTATCTTGAAGTTTCAAAGGAAGCGTGTATGGGGCAACATAAGAATAGAACTTATGTTTATAAAATATTTGAATTATATGGTATTAATTAATGACTAAACTGTGTTTTGTATAAATGTTTTGTTTCATGGACTAGGTGCCCTAAGGTCATGAAAGACTTGGCATATTGGCTCAACAAACCTATCAATGCTACCAAAATTTAGGATGTCATTGAATCCAAAGAGGTACAAGCTTTGGCATTTGGCCTTGAAGGTGATTGATACCAAAGTTTGTAACAAGCAAAGTTACATATCAAACCATTCGGAACACATGCAAAGAGACATTGAAAATGTTTGGTGTCCTTTTATTATGTATCTTGTGGATTGTCACTAGTACAAGCCTTTGGCATTTGGCCTTGAAGGTGGTTGATACCAAAGTTTGAAAAAAGCACAGTTACATATCAAACCATTTGGAACACATGCAAAGAGACATTGAAAATGTTTGGTGTCCTATAAGTTTGGCAAAGATCAAAGATATGGCCCAATAAAGTTCAATTACATACAAGGAGGAAATGGTTCAAAGGGATCAAAAGAAGGTATGGAGCTTAAAAAACTATTCTCCAACATGCACTTCTTGGTTGATTATATGGTGTTAAGCATGTGAACAGTCAAACAACTCATTGGATTTTTGTTCCTTATCGTCCTAAAAATAGAATTGCTTTTTAGAACCGCAAGCAAGCAATTTTGTTTGGATAAAAAACATAATTAGAAATAAGATTATTTCTAATAATTATGTTCCATCAGTTTCTACAATTAAAACTCAAGCCCTTTATCATTTGATTCTGTTTGTCACTGTTCATAATATTATTATTTAGTAAGGGCTATCCTAAGAGTGGATAGTAACTACCTACGATTGCTTTAATTAACCATTTGGTCATCAAGTTATTGACCATTCCTTCATGGCCATTCCTTCAAAGTTAAGAATGCAAGTAGCCCATATAATTTTGGCTTATGCAAGTAGACCATATAATTTTGGGCACACCCCTCCTAGGATCTTCTTTTTCAGAGAAATTTTTTACAAATTCTTTCCAATTTGTCTATCTCTTGGTCCTTTGATCCCCAGTAGGGAAGCCTCTTGGGCCAAATTGATTTCTAGAAACAAGATCACTCTTAGGCTGGTGGGCCTTCCGAGGTGGAAGGGTCTTGATCTTATAACTCTTTGACAACCCTCCTAAAGAACGATCGATTGAAAAATATCTTTTCATTTTAGGGAAAATAATTTCCAATTGTAAGAAATACCCACCATTTAAACATCATAGAGTGTTCCTCCTCAAGAACAACAAGATTAAATTCGAGTGGGTCCCACATCAAGGGGAGAAAAGAGTTATTAACCTTCTTTGTAATGTTCTCTAATTCTAGCAAGCTCTTTTAAGCTACCCCTGCTTCGTGAAATTCTAGGGGTCCCATGGGTGCTAGGCATGTTGACTTGTATAGTTGTTCTTTCTATTAATTAAAGCTTGGGAGAGTTCGCTATAGCTAAACTTCTTTTAAAAAAATTAAAAAAAGTACCTATAATTGCACCTATGATTGAGTAACAAAGCTCAAGCCTCATTATCCACACATGCTAGCTCGATTGGCTCGTCCCCTCACCTCTTAGGTTGGGGGTGTGATTCAACCCATTGGCCATGGTGGATGCCCTTGAACATGTGATCTTGGCATGTTCATGTACACCTTCAAGGAGTACAAGGAAGCTTTCAAGTTGTTGAAACTAGTTGTTCACCCATGAACTATTCAAACCATATGCCTCATACGGCCTTAGGATTGCGCACTCCCCAATCTTTACCTTAGCAAACATTCAACCTCTATATTCTAGTGGTTTCTAGGCATCTAACCGCTGTGTTGTGTTATATGAGAGGTCCCATGGTACTATGCTCGCCTTTCATTGTACTTTCAATTAATTCAAACGTAATAAAAAAAAGTAGATCTTAATGATCGAACTTCCTTTAAAAAATTTGTGAATTTCAAGGCCAACGATGACTGTAGGATTCATGAATCCAATGGTGACTCAATTCTCATTCTTGAGGCCCGAACATCACAACAACCATTCTACAAGAAATTTACATAAGATCTTTCCAACTTTGAGTTTGGTATGCATAGCACGTGATAGTGATGCCTATATATATGCATAGCACGTGGTAGCTTCCCGAGCATGTGAAGATGGCCCCTTTTCTACTAATTTGTGTCCATCCGGCCACCCACCTCAACGACTCATTTAGAAGCCATGTGGCAAGAAGAAGGGTAGTAAAGAAGGTGAGACAATGGGTATGTCCCCTCTACATAAATCTGATAGGCCATAGATAGCTCGATCTTTGACTATGTCAACTCTTGCCTTTCTCTCTCTCTCTACATGAGCGGCCAACGAGGTGGAGGTTTTGTAAAACAAATTGGAATAGTGATGAAATATGTTTTTCTCGACTTTTTCGCCTTTATGAGAGGGGTTCGGTATTTTTTTTGTTAATAACACGATACATAAAATTTAATTAATTCAATAAGGTTGGGTTTACACATAACAACATAAGTACGAATAAACCAAGCAATTTATCTGTTGATGAACAAGAAGGATGAGAGTAGATGGTCCTCATAGGAAGAGAAGCATGACTACATTATCAACCTCTTCAAAGTGCTTCTTCATTCCCCCTCTATTTACCAACCTCAAAAGATATTCAATTGTTTCCATCTCTAGGATTAGGTGCCCTAAGGTCATGAAAGACATGGCATATTGGGTCAACAAACCTATCAATGCTTCCAAAATTTAGGATGTCATTGAATCCATTCAAAGAGATATAAGCCTTTGGTCTTTGGCCTTGAAGATGATTGATACCAAAGTTTGTAAAAAGTACACTTACATATCAAACCATTTGGCACATATGCAAAGAGACAAATTCAAAATGTTTGGTGTCTTTTTATTATGTATCTTGTGGAAAAACCATTTGGCACATATGCAAAGAGATAATTTGAAAATTTTTGGTGTCCTTTTATTTTGTATCTTGTGGAGTCTCACTAATACACAACTATTTGGCAAAGATCAAAGATATGGCCAAACAAAGTTTCATTACATACAACGAGGAAATGATTCAAAGGGATCAAAAGAAGGTATCGAGCTTGAAAAAGTATTCTCCAACATGCACTTCTTGGCTGATTATATTGTGTTGATTTTATTTATCATTTAATTATGTTCACCAATGTTCATAATATGATGAGTTCAATCATGTGAACTCTAGGGTATTTGCATCCTCCCTTTTCTCAATATTGGTTGTTTTTTAATGGAAATGGTGTAAAAATCTGAAGTCTTTTAAAGACTCCACATCAATCTCAATGGATTGATCTAGATTCTTTTAAATAACATCAATCTCAATGGATAATTTTTGGCAAAAAAGATCAATGTCAATGCAGTCAGGGTTACCATGGTATTTATTGATCATTATTGCACAAAACATCAATGTCAATGGAGTCTGCAAGCACTTTTATCTCTATGGACCGATTTTTCCTAAGCGGCACATCATAAAAAAATCATATTAGTGCTTGTGCACACGAGTAAATTATTATTTAGTTTGGCCATCAACTTGTTGGCCATTCCTTCAATCTAAAGAATGCTCTTATGCAAGTAACCCATTTATTTTTGGGCACACCCGTCTTGTTACGATCCCTTGTTTAGAGAAAGTTTTCGCAAATTCTTTACAATTTGGCAATCTCTTAGTCCTTAGGTGTCCAATAGGCAAGCCTCTTGGGCCAAATTGATTTTTAGAAATAAGATCTCTCTTAGGCTGGTGGGCCTTCCAGGGTGGAAGGGTCTTGATCTTATCACTCTTTTCTTCTCCCCCTATTGGGTGATTCCTAGAGCTTGAGCTTAGTACGCTCTCTATGGAAGAATTGGAACAAGATGAAACAGTATGTCAAGATTTGAAGATAGGAAATAGGTGGCCAATATTAGACAAAGTGATTCGATCTGGTTCCTCATCAAAGGCATCATAGGGGTTGAGTCATGGAACCTCCAAAAAGCTAGGAAGCTTTGGAACAAAGGGTCCCGTTTGTGGAAGCACATCTCGAATCAAGACACAAGCCAATGGATTAGATTTGAGGACATTGGCTCCGCTAGGAGAGTGGAGTATGAAGATTGGTGCCTGTTGCAAAGTAGATAGAAATTATTGGAATTGCTTGAAGACTCACCTTTTTATTGGGAACATCCTTCCATGCCTAGAGGGTCTAAGATGGCACAGTGACAACAATCTTGACAATATTTCGAGATTCAAGAAGAATGTGGACTTTCATTTCATGCTCAATACGAGATGGTGTCTGAACGAGTCGGTTTTAAGGTGGGATTTAAAGTTCTAGTCCCTTGGCATCCCCTCATCAAGATAAAAGAAAGTGGTTCTTATGTGGAAAATCCTCGATCAGAGATTTTGGACCCATGTAAAAGCTAACAAGATTTGTGGTCCTCCTCGTTGGTGTAAATGTTGCCTACATGGCAATGAAGACTTGGGACACCTCTTCTTTTCATGCCCCAAGTCAGTGTCAACCTAGCAGGCCCTTGGAAGAACAATTTTCCGGAAGGGACATATCAATTGGAAGCAAGCAGTGCTAGGTAAAGCAATTGATTGTTCTTAAGCATTGTGAAATCTGGCCTTTGGACCGTGCATTCCCCAATCTCTACCTTAACAAACCTTTGGGTTCTGTATTCTAGTGGTTGTTAGGCATCTAACCCCCATGTTTTGAGATATGAGAGGTCCGATGAATGCTATGCTCGCCTTTCATTGTACCTTCAATCAATTCAAACATAAGCAAAAGAGTAGATCTTAATGATCGAACTTCCTTGAACAAAATCCTGAATCTCAAGGCCAACGGTGAATCCAGGATTCATGAATCCAATGATGACTCGATTCTCATTCTTGAGGCCCGAACATCACAACAACCATTCTACAAGAAATTTACATAAGATCTTCCCAACTTTGATTTTTTTATGCATAACAAGGTGATGTGTATAGTCTTGAAAAAGGAACCGATCAAGAAGTTTGTCGAGATGATGAACAAGAATGATGATAATAAATGACGTGAAAAATCCATATTAGCTACGTGTTACTCTCCTCCCAAACTTTAATAGTCTGCACATCTAGAGTCTTCTCTAAAGTTCAAATACTCCTCATATGGCCACTTTGAAGAGATGGAATAAACTCGAAGACTCATGCTAGAGCCTTGGCTCCCTCTAACTTTGTTTCTAGATTCAAAGGTCCTCGACCTAATGTAGGTAAACCAATGGTAGATCATGGAGGTCTAAATAAATCTAACACTCTCTCCCCCTCTTAGAGATCACTATCTTTAGTGATCAAGGAAGGAAAGTGTTTGCAAATCAGAGCTGTTGATTCCCAAGTAGCTTCTGTGAGGGATGGCTAGTCCATGCTAGTAAATACTTTGGTACGGAGCGATTTCGTAACTTTTGATCCCTCTTATCAAGGACTCGAAATGGAACATATGGCTGAGATGTTCTATTTTCTAAAGCAACTAAACCATCTACACAATTCTCATCTCGAGAAATGTATGGTCTCAACTTGCTAACATGGAAAATGTATGGTCTCAACTTGCTAAAATGGAAAACGAGGTGAACTTTCAATCACCTGGTAATTGTAATTTGTATGTGATATCACTAACCTTCTTGATTAATGTCCAAGGTCCTAAAAATCTAGGGGATAACATCATAGAGTGTTCCTCCTAAAAAACAACAAGATTAAATTCAAGTGGGTCCCAAATAAGGGGGACAAAAGAGTTACTAACCTTCTTTGTAATGTTCTCTAATTCTAGCAATCTCTTTTAAGATACCCCTGCTTTGTGGGGTTCACGGGATCCCATGGGTGCTAGGCATGTTCACTTATATAGTCGTTCTTACTATTAATTAAAGCTTGGGAAAGTAGGTCGTAGTCAAACTTTTAAAAAAAAAAAGTTCCTATGATTGCACCTATGATTGAGTAACAAATCTTGAGTCTCATTATACATGCATGCTAGCTCGATTGGCTTGTCCCCTCACCTCTTAGGTTGCGGGTGGGATTCAACCCATTGCCCGTGGTGGATGCCCTTCCACACCAGATTTTAGCATGTTCATGTACACCTTCAGACAGTACAAAGGAGCCTTCAGGTTACTGAAACTAGTTGCTCACCTTTGAGCTATTCGAACTAGCCACCTCATCTCGCCTTAGACCATGCATTCCTCAATTTATAGCTTAGCAAACCTTCGGGCTATGTATTCTAGTGGTTGCTAGGCAGGTCGCCTCCATGTTGTGGGATATGAGAGGTCCCATGGGTGTTGTGCTCGCCTTTCACCTTTCATTGTACTTTCAATTAATTCAAACATAACCAAAAGAGTAGATCTTAATGATTGAACTTCCTTTAACAAAATCCTGAATCTCAAGGCCAACGATGACTATAGAATTCATGAATCCAATGGTGACTCAATTCTCATTCTTGAGGCCCGAACATCACAACAACCATTCTACAAGGAATTTACATAAGATCTTTCCAACTTTGAATTTGTTATGCATAGCACGTGTTAGTGATGCCTATATATATATGCATAGCACGTGGTAGCTTCCCGAGCATGTGAAGATGGCCCCTTTTCTACGAATTTGTGTCCATCCCGCCACGGTCCACCCACCTCACCGACTCATTTAGAAGCCATGTGGCAATAAGAAGGGTGGTAAAGAATGTGAGACAATGGGTACGTCGCCTCTACATAAATCTGATAGGCCATAGATAGCTGGATCTTTGACTATGTCAACTCTTGCCTTTCTCTCTCTCTCCATGAGCGGCCAACGAGGCGGAGAATTTGTCAAATTGGAATAGTGATGAAATATGTAATTTTCGACTTTTTCGTCTTTATGAGACTTTTTCGTCTTTCTCTCTCTCTCTCCATGAGCGGCCAACGAGGCGGAGAATTTGTCAAATTGGAATAGTGATGAAATATGTAATTTTCGACTTTTTCGTCTTTATGAGAGGGGTTAGGTTTTTTTTTTTTGTTAATAACACGATACATATAGTTCAATAAGGTTGGGTTCACACATAGTAACATAAGTACGAAAAAAAACACTAGTTATATTTATAAAATATTTGAATTATTGATTAATGATTAAAGCGTGTTTAGATAGTAGTTATGTCTCATGGGAAATGGAACATGCTTAGGGACACCTTACATTTCTCTTGCTGCGAGCATTGCTCTCTCAAACAACTACGCTATAATTGCTTTTTCTTAAGGTAAAAAAAAAAACAAATTGAGGTTTGAAAAAGAATTGAATTATCGTATAAAGACATCCAAGGTGATGTGAAAGTCTTGAAAAAGAAACAGATCAAGAAGTTTCCGAGATGATGAACAAGAATGATGATAATAGACGATCCTTATAGAAAGAGAGCATGAGTAAATTGTTAAAACACTTCAAAATCCTTATAGAAAGAGAGCATGACAACATTGTTAAAACATAAGAGAGCCCATGGTTGCTATCTCTATGATTAGCCACCCCAAGGTCGTGAAAGATATGGTATATTGGCTCAACAAACCTATCAATGCTTCCAAACTTTAAATGTCATTGAATCCCTTGCAAAGACAAAAGACTTAGCCTTGGTGGCCTCACCCATGAGTTTTTCATTACTTTCAAAGATGTCCTAGTGGGGCCTCTTGCCAAGCTTTGCTAAGATTCTCTATGTTTCGGTGCTCTCCTTGTCTCTTGTAGAACAATGGTGAGTACCGATGTCGATTAAGATTCACCTTAAAATTATCAACCCCTGGAAACAAGAGGGTGATATGATAATCTCGTGCAAGTGTTGTACACAAGTGTGAAGATGAGAAGCACACAAGGAGCACACACACACACATGCATACAATGAAGACGTGGTAGAGTGGAACAATGGAAGTTTTCATTTATCAACCAAAATATTACAACGAGACTTCACGCTCTCCTACAAGCTAACTTTTCCTCCCTTTTCTCTACTCTAATTATCAACCAAAATATTACAATGAGACCACTAGCTCCCAAGTTCCATTCTTCGTGATATTGTCATATTCTGTTTGCATGAAAATCCTCCAATTCAAGTCATGGAGTGCCTCTTCCACATTCCTTAGTTATTTAGCTTGCTCTAGGATGACCTCATCCATTAGGGCTATATTTACAATATGGGCATTCACCTGTCTATGCTCCTCTATTATCTATGATTGACTTGGTCCATCCGCAACATGTTCTAATGATTCTGGGATGGGATTTGTAGAATCATAAAGCTACCTCACACGTTGTGGCAATGGATTTTCCCCTTGGGTGATGATAGGTTGGTGACTTTCATAGTCATCATCTAAAGATGATGCTCCCTTCTTTTGCGTATAAGGGATAGCTCTTGGGTCAGATTCATAGTGGATTACATCTTTCGATGATGATGAAGTGGAAGATCTCTTTTCCTCCTCCACTTGCATGTGTCTCCTCCTCCTTAAACACCACACCATGAATCACTATGATCTTCTTAGCCTCAGGGTTGCAAAGGTATAAGCCTTCTTATCTTTGTTATAACCTAAGAAGATGCATTTGATGCTTCATGGTTGAAGCTTGTTTCTTTCCCTATCTCAAATATGTACATAACATTCACTTCCAAAACTTTGAAATGGGAAATAGATGGTCTTTTAGCAGTGAAGACCTCTTGTGGAGTCTTTCCATCAAGTACTTTGGTGTAAATCCAATTCAAGATGTAGTCAATAGTGTTGACAACCTCCACCCAAAGCTAATCTGGGATACCCTTTCCCTTAAACATGAACCTTGCCATCTCCATGATGGTTTGATTCTGGTGTTATGCAACACTTTTTTTTGGGGGGACTATGTGCCACTGAGTTGATGTTTGATTCATTTACTTTTGTAGAAATATCAAATTGTTGATGAAAACTCACCACCACCATCGTTCCTAAATTTCTTAATCTTCTTGCCTATTTTGGTTTCAACAAGCTGAAGACATTCTTTAAACATACCAAAAGTTTGAGCCTTATCCTGAAGGAAGTACATCCTCATCTTCCTACTATAGTCATCAATGAGTACCATAAACTAGGAAGATCCACCCAAGACCTATGTAGGCATTTCTTCGCACAAGTCAACATGCACCAACTCTAGAGGATAGCTTTCTCTATTCTTGCTTGCTTGTGGAAATGCCTTCCCCTATTACTTTCCCATCGTGAAAACTTCACAAGGTTCCTTCATGTTTGTAATTGATGGTAGGTGTCCAACCATACCCCTTTGATGCATCTCCTTAGTACATGATATCCAATATGGCTGAATATCTCATGCCATAGCTTATTTGTGCCCACACTAGTAGTGGTTGTAAAAGTAGAGAACTCATATAGCTTGTTCCTCCTCATGCCAATCCTAACAATATTGTTATTACTATCTATAATCTTAGCTCTTGTCTTGCTGAAAGATACCTCATTACCTTGATTAGGTATAGAAGCTACCAAAAGTAGATTTCATTTGATTTGTGGAACATACAACATATTCAAAAGATTTCGAATATCCCCACTAGAGTTGATGAAAGAAATTGTTCCTTCTCCCTCTGCAAAGCATCTAGCATTATTACCTACCCTTATTGTAATGGGTTCCTTTAAAGGTTGTAAGGAATAATTAAGGTCTTTTTGTGCTCAAACTTTACACCACAAGTAGTGAGAGTTATCCCCTCTAGTAGTCCTAAGGGTCTTTCTATGTGACCGTCAGCCATCTGCAATTTCATTCTCGTTGGCCTGAGTGCTGGTTTGCCCCAACGTTTCCATAAGGAAGTGGTAGCAATTGCAACTCCTGCACCTGAGTCCAAAATGGCCTTGGTTGTGTAGCCTTGATGAGTGATGGGGAGATAGGTGTTTCCTTCTTCTCCCTCGCTCATGTCTCCTATCTTGTCCAAGGGTATTTCTAGCACTGTTCTTTGAGATCCTACCTGGGAAAGTGGTTTTGCTACTTCGGGCACTTGATTGGCTACATGTTTCCACACTTCTGGTCTAACCTTAAGCAGATCTTCCAAAGTGAGATTGCACTGCACTTTGGTGTTCTTCACTACCTCCGTGTTCCTAGGTATGATTGAATCTTCGTTTCTTATCATGATTGTGGGTGCTCTCATACAAGTGGACTTTGCTTCCCATGGGCCTGTGAAATGGGGTAGTTCCTGTAAAGAATTAGACTCGAAGTCTAATCTTTCTTGAGATTGGGCACTCTCCTGCTCTCCATAAATGGAAGGAAGGTCTTGTGGGAATTGATCGTGTGTGTAATCCACAAGTTCAATGGGAGGAGGAACTTCACTCTCTTTAGCCCATTTCTCTTCTTGAATCTCTCGCAAGAATTCTGGTGTGTATCGATTCATAGAAGAAGAGGTGTCTGGTTCAGTGGAGTTATGCACATAAGCTTCCTTGGGAGGAATGCTTATTCTATCACTTGCCTTCTCCTTAGCCTCGGGGTTGGCTCCTTTTCCAGACTTTGCAATTAACATCTCCAATCTGTCTAACAGACCATCAAAATGCAATGGTGTTCGAGTGGGGCTAGAGCAAGTGAAAAGGCGACTCGTCTCAAACATGGCTTGAGCCAATTCCACCATCTTGGCACACAACTTAGTTCGTTCAAGCTCTAGGTCGGCTCTAGGGTAACATTTCTCATGATCTGTTAAATTGGGCCCTTCTTGGATTCTGGCCTGATATGCTTTAAGCATCATGTCTAGATCTTCAGGAGTGGGATCGGCTAAGACTGATCCTACTCGGGGTGGCGGTTGGGTTACGTGTGGTGGATTGGTGGGTGGAGGAATGGAGGGTGAAGGGGATGGTAGTGGCGGGGATGTGTGAGAGTGCGTTTGAGATGTGATTTCTATGATTTTGGCTTTGGTTTCTCGTAGGCTTTCCTCAAGTTTGCTCATCTTTCTTGCCCATTGCCTCTTCATACGTTCACGGCTATCCCTCCAAGCTCTTGTCCTCTTCTTATTCTGGCTCTCAGTCTCGCTAACCTTCGCATTCTTTTCCTGGCCTAAGTCTTGGTTTTGCTTAAGTGCCTGGGCTCTCGTGATGACTTGTACTGGGGCTGTGGAAGTCACACTTCCTGTGGAGTCTACCACCAAGCCAATAACATTGATAGGAGCAATTTTTGGTATATTGGCGGGGTTCTTGGGACACTCTCGTAACAAATGCTCCTTTCCACAATCGGGACAAAAGCCTTGAATTGTCACAGATTGGGTTTGTGTCGGTACAGGTAGAGGGCAATCACGAATGAGATGATCTCCCTGACAACGATAGCATGGCCCTCTAGGAAATGGAGGTCTCATCGGCCTAGGTTGGGGTTGGCATACATGACGTTTGCGTATTCTGGCTCCCCACTAGATTCATTCGGTTCTTCATAATAATATGACTCACTATGCTCTGGTGATTGCATGTAGTAGGCTTGGGGGCTCTCAACATGGGTGGAGTCAAAACTATGATCACTTGGATCACTTTCTGAAAGCGAGGATGTTACTGGCACTAAAGCTCTATTTAGATTTTCTTCTGCCGTTGCATACTTCACTGGAATCACGTTGGTGGGGGCACGGGGTTGTTGCGCTAGGACTGGTTGCGGTCTTTGTTGCCCTTGGTAGGGCGGTTGATACGTTTGCTGAGGTCTAGCATACTGTTGTTGTGGGTACTGATTAGAGTCTTTCCTGGTTGTGGATATGGCTGGGAATAATTTTGTCTAACAGCTTGTTTGTTATATGGGCAGTCTTGTGTTGTGTGATTGGTATACCTCCTTTCTATGGTGCAGTACTGGTAGTTAGGGTTCACCTGGGGTTGAGCCATGATGGGGCACACATTAGCCATATGGTCTCCTCCACAGGTATAGCATCATTTTTCGGGGGCAAATCTAGGAATCTGCTTGCTAGAGACACCTAATTTCAGAGCTACCTTTTCTGCTAGATCCTCAATTGATGTGGATTGTGAGGAAATGAGGCTACTAGAACTATCTGAGTCTTTATAGATTTTTGAGAGCTCTAATTCCTCCCCTAGATTATCCTCAATGTCTATGCACATGCGTACACATTCTTCTATGGATCTAGGGTCCTTCAAGTACACATATGATCTCAGTTTGGTGCTTAACAATCCATCTAAAAATAAGGCCACTTGCTTGGTTGGAGTGGGTAACTCAGGGGCCGGGCATCTCTCTAGATATTGCCTAAATCTTCTGCCTGCGAGCCTCATTGTCTCTTGAGATGTTTGTTTGAAGCTGTATATCAGGGAGGATGTGTTATGTCTTATGCCACTTTTGGAGAATTCGATAATGAATGCCTCTAGAAGTTGATCTATGCTCCTAAATTGCCTCTCGTTTAGTGGTTGAAACCATGTCAGGGCAGTGTTCCTAAGGGTTAGACCAAAAGCATTGTACTGCGTGAACAGATCTTCAACTTGTTCAGCTCTCAAGACTTGCCTAAACTCAGCTACATGATCGTAGGGGTCTCCAGTGCCATCGAAGTAGTTTTTCATGGACTTAACTAGCTGGGTAGGTCTCAAGGTCCTCGTGTGCTCTTTCGGTCTTGGCAAAGGAAAATCATCGGCATTTCTTCGGTTCCCTGGGGCTCTATGTCCCTCAAGTTCCACTCTATTTGTTTCCGTTACCATCCTCATAGATGCGTACACCTAGGCGGTTGGTCTGGATGTATTCCAATTGAGTCTTGTAGGGACCTTCAGGTCTTTCTACGTATGCCATTCCTGAGCTACCCACAGGTCTTTCCATGCTATACGACACGTCAGAGTCACTAGTTTCTGAGTCTAGAGCGTAGGGGTAATCACTCAATTGTTGGGCCCAAGATCTAGCTGTATGGTTGACGCTAGCCTCGGATGATCTAACACTTTGACGGTCTCTCCCTAGGTGTCTACCCGATCTCAGGTTCATATGCCCTTTGTACGTTGCTGATTCTTTGGTACCAATCACTTGTTCCTTTTGAGTTCCTTTATATGTGTTTTCTTGTTTTTAATTACGAGTCGTCAGGAGCACTTAAGTGTGTCGTATTTGATGTTCTGCATCCGCTTAGTTTACGTTCTTTTCCTTGAAGTTATCCCTTGACTGCAATTTAGCCTATCCTTGCACTTGAGAAATTAAAGGCTCTTCAAACTTGAGTGTTCCTATCGTTCCCCTAGTCAATCAGGACAACTACTCGCACTTAGCCTATGCTAAGAATTGACTGAGGGGGTTAAGTGATGTTCCAACCTCAAGTCGCTCCTCCTGGCGATGCTTGTCTACCCAAGAAGCACGTTCCCAAGCTTGTTCGCCCTGGCAGTTACTTTGCTTTCTCCAAAAGCTCTCGATAATCCTTTAAGAACCCCAAGTTTAGCTTCAATTTGATCCTTTAATTGAAAGACAATTTATTTCAGACACTTTTTAATGACCCTTGTTCCCCCCTTTTTTTATTGCTAAAAGAAAATTTCCTCTAGAGCTCCCTTGGTGTACCTACCCCTCAGTGTGTCAACTTCAAAATATCATATCTGAAAATCAACGCATTTATCTTTATAAAAAACAATTGAGGGCGTGTAGTATATGCCACGAGCTTTCCGACAAGCCCTAGAGCTCAAAAAATGGATTTCGTATGAAAAAGTTATGACCGTTAAGGGTTTAGGGGGTTAAACAGACAAACAGAACCTTTCAGGAGTTTTAATGCATTTTTCTAAGGCCTTTGTAAGTGTATGAGTATTTGAGTATGCAAATATGCCCAAAATTTAGCCTAAATTTCCAAAAAAATTACCCCTTAATTTTTTGCCGAAAATGTCTGTCTGTCGCGATAGACGGTGTCTGTCGCGATAGACTGGTCTGTCGCGATAGAGTGGTCTGTCGTGATAGATGGGTCTGTCGCGATAGACGGTGTCTGTCGCGATAGAGTGGTCTGTCGCGATAGACGATGTCTGTTGCGATAGAGTGGTCTGTCGCGATAGACGGTGTCTGTCGCGATAGACGGTGTCTGTCGCGATAGATGGGTCTATCGCGATAGACGATGTCTATCGTCTATCGTGGTTTTGGTCTGTCGCGATAGACGGTGTCTGTCGCGATAGACGGTGTCTGTCGCGATAGGGTGGTCTGTCGCGATAGACGGTGTCTATTGCGATAGATGGGTCTGTCGTGATAGACGGTGTCTATCGTCTATCGTGGTTTTGGTCTGTCGCGATAGACGGTGTCTATCGTCTGTCGTGGTTTTGGTCTGTCGCGATAGACGGTGTCTGTCGCGATAGACTGAGTCTGTCGTGGAGTTTGGTCTGTCGCGATAGACAGGTGTCTGTCGCGATAGACGGTGTCTATCGTCTGTCGCGATAGACGGTGTCTGTCGCGATAGACTGAGTCTGTCGTGGAGTTTGGTCTGTCGCGATAGACGGTGTCTGTCGCGATAGACGGTGTCTGTCGTGATAGACGGTGTCTATCGCAATAGACTGAAAAAACACAATTTTTTTAGAAACTTCTAGTGATTTGGAGTGCTCTAATGGTGTAGGTTACCGTGCCAAACACGCAATCACAAAATATCAAGTTTTTTTGTCTGTCGCGACAGACAGAGGTCGTCTTCCCGGGACCTGTGCAGAGTCTGTCGTACTTGCGCAAGCTGCTGGAGATGATGGTACAGCTAGTTCCTGTAACAAAAGTTGAAAAAACACACAAAAACAGATCGCATGCAAGCTCTCTCTCGCTCTCTCTCACAATGAAATGAGGGAAATGAGGTGGGGAGTGGAATATGACCAAAAAACTGAAATTTTTGTGGAGATGGAGATGGAGGTGAGAGATGGTGGGGATGATGATGGTGGTGATGGTGATGCAAAAGTAAGAAAAAATGAAGAAAAGTAAAGAAAAGAAAGGATATTACCTATAACTCCAATGTCTCAACTCGACGTCTTACCATCACACGCTCGTCCTCGAAGCTCTCTCCCCGGCAACGGCGCCAAATTTGGTGTCACTCTAGCACAATGGTGAGTACCAACGTGAGAAGATTCACCTCATAATTGTCAATCCGTGGAGACGTGAGGACTAGTATGAAGACTATGAGCAAGTGAAGGCACAAGTGTGTGAGTGATAAGCACACAAGCATGCACACACATATACACACACGCGCACACAAGGCAAGAACAAGGAGAGGAACAATGGAGTCATTTGCATTAGTCAAAAAGTCTCTTACATAAGCTCAATTCACAAACAATCTACCCCCAAAAATGAGCTCTCTAGCTCTTTTTATAGTTTTCTAACTAGCTTTGGTCTTGTCCAGACCTAGTGTCCGGCCTAGTTAAAAATTAGGTTCTAGAGCCTATTTGAGGGCTCAAACGGAGTCTAAAAATTATGAAAATTGATATGTAGCTAATTCTAATTCTCCTCAAGCTCGAGGACTCCTCGGCTTGAACAAAATGGAGTCTATTCTACCAAAAACGGAATTTACAATGTTTGTGTAGTGATTAAAATCACTTGAGTTGTCAATGGTCCATGGAAAAAATGATTGGGCCTTGTTGCCATATTGTGCATGACTGCTTCGTTGTGCTAGTATGCTCTTCATCTGACTTGTATGCCAACACACGCGTTTGGAAAATTCCTCCTGTGTCCAAGTCTTACGATCTCCACAATTTATGGAGATTTTCGAGGGAAGGACCTCGTTCAAGTTTGTTTCAATGCAGATCTGTGGGTGCCATCTAGCATTGAAAGAATGTTGAGCACCAACGTAGATTAACCCCCCAACATCCTCTCTTGAGGCCATCGGGCAACCAATCGGTGAAACGATTTCACGAAGAAATCCATATAGAAAGTACGGCAGATTGGGAAGCTCTACCCAAAGCGGGTGACAAAGAGGCTTTGGTCTGTTTGGAACAAAGTCTAGGGTCCACTTAAATAGGCAAAGGGTGGACTGGCCCACTTGCCAGGAGCCGACTTGTAGGGTCTGGAAGGCCTCATGCACAAGATGTTGATCATTAAAACTTCTTCTCATAAATCAAAGATCATTTGTTTTTTCGAGTGGTTGGGCCTCTCGCTTCTTGAAGCAGGGGCAAGGGTTCAACCCCCATCAGCTTCATGTAAGTGACATATTTAACATGGAAAGTTGTATCTTGTGGTTGATGTGTCATAGTTTGTCCTACCCCATGGTAGTTGTGACTACAGTTTAACCCAGCTATGTTAAACCCTTGTTCTTGTGGGATAAGGGGGGTCTCATGAGTACTATGCCCTTCCTTGTATAATTGCAATTTCAAAGGAAATACACGCAGTGGAAGTTAGAGAACCTCTTCTAGAAACTGCTCTGTAAGACACATGCTTACTAAGACTTGATTCAGTCACAATTTAGAGATCCAAGTGCTCTGAAAATTAGTCCACACACACATTCTACTCTCTTATCTTTCTAACAAGCTAAAGAACACTCCATTTGGAGTTCATTTGACTAAGTATCCGACTGTTCAAAGATAGACTACCTGTCATCTCAAGTTATGCAGAAAACTAGACAATCATCTGACAGAGATATTTGAGATACAAAGAATATCTAAGATAAGCTTTCCAACAAGATATGATTTGCATTAAATGGATAAGTACAGAGAGAGATATGACCTTCATAAGGTGGCTGTGTACAGAAAAAGTATGCGGCTGAAATACCTTTGTGCCTTCTAACATAGAAATGAGGTACCTTCTGATATCCATTGGTGAGAGAATGACCAGCATATGCTTCTACACCATCATCGCCTTGTCATCTCTGCAAAATTTCACGTTCAAATGAGCTCTATATATAGAGCTATGGGTATGGGACTTTTCACCTACCTCATCTTCAATCACCTCTTGACCTTTCACTTAATGTCCTTTGTCTTTCCATTGCCTTGAATGAAACTTGGTGCTCCATATCACCCCATATGGATAAGTTCATGACTTTTTTTGTGTATTCCATATCTCTAAATATATTTTGGCTTCTATCCAAGCCATAAATACATTTTCCCTTTTTAATTCAACACTCTACTTTAAGGTTATGAGTGTGCCCTTTATATTTTTAGGGCCTAGTTTCATTTAGGGCTTACAAAAAATACATAAATGATGAAGAGGTAATAAATGAGAGGTGATTATGTGCCAAGCCTCACAATTGGAGCTTGCACATGTTCCATAATTTTCAACACTCCTCCTCAAGCTACAATTGGGAGTCCATGCTACTCTCCAAATCTTCTTTGTTGTCCTCTCTTTGAGAATCTCTCTCTTTACCTTCATGGCTTAATGTCTTCTAAGCTTGCATGCTTTCCTTTTATCCTCTTTTGTCTTTGGATCATCTTCATTTTTGTCTATGGTTGCAATTTTCTTTGCACCTCCTTTTTACGTCATGGTTATCATGCTTCCTTTTTCTTCATGCCTTCTTTTGTGCATCATGGCTGCTCCTTGCCTTCTTGGCACTCATTCCATAGTTGTGGCTCCTTCTAGTCTTTCAAGTTACCTTTAGTGGCTACTCTTAATCTTTCTTTGAGTCTTCAAAATCTTAAATTTGTTTGTCTCCTCTTTCACTTCTTTGGACTCTTCTTGGATCTTCCAATCCTTGCAAGCTAACTCCCCCTTGCTTCATAATCTTTCCTTCATTCTTCATGGATGATTTCACACCTACAAAATCAACAATAGGCTGATCATACATGAACTCTTTCATGAGTTCCTCCTCATGTGAAGCATTTGTAGCTTCCACATCTTCCAAGCTTTCTTCATCACCTACAAGAAAACACGACAAATTGTGAATGTGAACAATGGTGCCTCTTGCACCTAACAAGGGTTGCCATGCCTCTTGGGATGGTCACTTACTTGTCATAGGCTTGCCACTCCTCTTGGGTGGTCTTACTTGCCTCAACCTTTCACTAGACCTTCACTTGGTCTATGGTGCTTCTTGCACCTACATAGGCTTGCCACTCCTCTTGGGATGGTTTTACTTGCCTTACATTTGGATTTCCACTCTCTTTTGGTGGTCTTACTAGCTTCATCCTTTGGCAATACATTCACATGATATTATGCTTGGAACTTACCACACACAATATGGATTTTTTTTTCAAAACCTTTACCTCAGCCTTTAGCATTGCAAAATTTCTTCTTTACCTCCTTCAACTTCAGCCATTTTGTCACACTTTTTGATGAGTGACTCTACCTTCTACCTTGGCACTTGCTTGTGCTCCTTGAACTTTGGGGAGTGTCTTCAAGTCCTTGTTGAGCCTTCAACACTTCATGGCGGCCCTCCTTTGGAGTCTTCTACTCCTTTGTTGGGAAGCTCAATCCTAAGCTTCAACACTGCCACCTTTCAGCTTGGGTTCAATCTTCAAGTGCACACACTATGTGTTTGGCAACCTTTGAACTTGGGCTCCTTCCTTCACTTTGGCTCCAAGCTTTGTGTCCTTGCATCATCCAAGCTTTGCCAATCTTTTCTTTGGCTTGTGCAAACGGGAGCATTGCATTCAATTGATGTATCTAAACTCAAAGATCAAATGCTTTTAGTTATCATAACATAAGCATACAAACTTGCTTTTGCAAATTTACCTCAATGAGCTTTATCCACAACAAGATACATCCACAAATTTCATACATAGCAGCCTTGCATCTTACCAATGTTCATGGCATCCAAACACATGTACTTTCAGCTCACATATGGCTGAACATGACCAACCTTTAAAGCTTCAATATCACATCAATAATCACATATAATCATGCATGCAAATTACCAATCATTTGAGCATATATTCAGCTCTCTTTGTGCCAATTCATATGGCTACACAAACCTGCAACTTTCAACTTGTATAGGCTTTATAAAATAGCCTATTACTCATGTTGTAGTGCAGTATTACTCAAATCCAAGGCATTGACACGTGCCTAGAGGTGGGACGACAGATTGCAAAGCTCTTTTTTGTTTTCTTCCAATAATCTGTATTCTTGTTTAAGCTGGGTGGCGGCTTTGAACATGGTGTCTAGTGCATGATTAAATGAGGTGGATGCAGAGGTAGAGGTGGAAGATGCAAGGGTTCGGGAAATGGGGAAGGGAAAGGTGGATGTTTTAATAAAGTAAGTCTATGATCCAAGGGTCTAGACGGTTCAGACGGATCTGAAATCGGACACCGTTTGGTCATCTGTGTGTATGACCAAAGATCTCGAGTTTAGACTTACTAGGAGGTTTTGTGCTCTTATGAACAAGTGATCCACTTAGCTTAGTGGTTAAGTCTCAAGGATGTGAAGGACAAGGTCTTGGGTTCAATCCCCATGGGGGACATGGGAAGAGTATTTTGCCCAAAGAGATCTAGAGCCTTCTAGAAGCATCCACCTGAGTTAACTCGAGTTAACTGGGACACTTGGCGCACATGTAGTTACATGGCTGACACTTGGATGGTTAGTATCCACCTGCCCATGCAGGCAGTCCCTTGGAGAGAGCTATATATAGAGGCATTTGGTTGGGAGTAGAGTCATCTCTCTAGCATGTGGTGGTCGTAATCCTTGTCCTCTTGCAGATGTTGTGCCTACAGTGGGTGTATGTGGTGATGTGAGTGAAGTAAGAAGTGGTGATGTTGAGACAAAAGGGGTGGTGAGTGGTCCTGTGGAGGGTGAAATGTCCATGGGGTCGGATGTGATTGTGCGTGAAGTGTGAATCGTGAATACTAGAATGGTGGGTGGTGTGTTAGTGGTGGCCATGAATGTGGGGGAGGTGGGGTGGGGAAGGGAATTTCTTTTATAATTCTCAAGTTGTTGCACCATATTTACAAGGTTTGCCAAAAATGGAGGCAGGGTGGTTTGTGTTGGTTCTGAGGAGGTTAAGAGGGGCACAGGGGGTTGGGGTTGGAAAAGGGGAAATGTAGTAGTGAGGGGAAATGGGTGTGTTAATGTTTGGCTAGGGGCATGTGGTTGTCCGAGAGCTGGTAGATAAGAAGGGTGACCTATTATGGTTTGATGGGTGGCGGGATGACCTATCTGAGGTTCAGAAAATTGGCTGGAACTGGTGGATGTAGGTAAAGGAAAGGATGGAGAAAGGGTGGTGTGTGATATAGGTTTACTAAGGGTGAATACTGGTTGTTCAAGAATGCTAGTGGTGAGGGGTTCGGTGGGCTGGATGGGAGGTGATGGTGGAGATGGTATTTGTGTGCTGTCGTCATGTGCATCAATGTTAATGGGGCTGGCCATGTGAACGTCTTCTTGGGCTGTGGTAGGGAGGGAGGTAGAGACTTCCATTTGAACCATCTTTCCCCTTTGTGGTCGCGTATCGAGCCTTCGTTGGTCGTATTGAGGGGGGGTACGATGTATCATGGTCCACATGGATTCCACAATTCCACAGGTGTCTGCCAATAGATTCAATGATTCTATAAAATGAGGGTCCACATCCTTCGCTTGTAGCATTTGGTTCACCATTTCTCTGTTTTCCTCTTCTGACAACCTATGCCTTCTTTGTACTTGTTTGATTGTTTTGTATAGCTCTTTGATTTGTGTCGTGTAAGCGGGGGCTTCCTCCTCACTCACCTCTGATTCATGCCCCTGCGCCTCCTCTTGTTCATGTGTGCCTTTGACGTGAGTGTGTTCTGCCTCATCCTCCCAATGTACTCTTTGTTCTTCATGATGTGGGCGTCCTCTTTGGGATGATGATCTGGGGCCTTCAATGTCTGAAAAGAAATCACCATCAGATAGTTGCGTTGTTTTCAAGAAGGTCTCAAAGTCAAAGGAGGTGTCTTCCACCATTGCAGCCATGGAGGCAAACTCAGCATCTGTGGGTAGTGGAGGGGCTGATGGAGTGGGTTGTACCATGCCCTCTGATTGTGGTCGTTGGAGATGGATAGTGAATGGGGCCACCTGTTCTTCTCTAAGGGAGATTTCTATGGTGGACTCGTGAAGAATTGGAACATGGGAAAGAGATTCACGCATCCTTTTAGTTGGTTGAACCCCTGGCTTTCGTCCTTGGAAGAATTGCAACTGTGAGTAAGTAAGTGCCCGTGCAATCGGCACATCATAAGTGAGGCATCTGTAGATGATTCTTGTAATGGCACAACAACCATTCAAGGTAGGCTTCCTTACTCCTTGTTTGCCTGCTTCATATAATTGGTCGAGGATCCACAGTGGCATTTTAATAGGTAGACTCCCTGTCTCCGCTAGGTATAGCCCATACCAAATCTTTTTATGAGGCTGTGTGAATCGGTCGTGAGCCGGAAATGCAAAGTGCTGAAGGCACATTCGCAATGGTATGGCAATGTTTGGGGTGAGGGCACACATCTCTTTCAACTTCTTGAGTTTACTGTTCTTCATAGACTCGGGTATCAAAGGGTCTTGATCAGAGGGTACATGGGTGCCGTACATCTGAAGGGCCTCCCTGATTAAAGTTATGTTCAGCTCAAACTTTTTCATTTCCTCCTGGTTTGATAGAGAGGGCACCAGGAAGGCGCCTGACTGATCTCGATCTCCTGTCACTTTCAAAGTTGCAATCAGGTAGTAACATCTAAGGAAATCTGGTTTAGGCAGGGATGCGCTAAAGTAGTCCTTCAATCCTGCTTTCTGCCAAATATCTTGAAGAGGTGCTACATTTTGTAGTGCTTCAAACTCTCTAGAGAAGAACTGAAATGTCCACCAGACTCCTCCAATTCCAACTTGGACTCCCAGATGTGGTCTGCATCCCCCAAATCTCTTGGCATCTCATTGAACCAATGAGAATGTCCTTTAACTCTTTCTGTTAGACCACTTGGTGGATCCGAGATGGGAATTCGTCTCACATTCAAAAACTCTCTAGGCCTAGCTGTCAGTGGAGTCTCCACGAGCATGGTATCCCAATTGAGTTTGAGAACTAGTGCCTGCATGGGAGTTCGTGCTGCTGCTTCTGCCATGGGACTCTTGGTAGCTGATGATGCTAATCTATTAGAAGAAGAGAGGCATATTAGTGTTGCATAAGAAACAAGATGTAATGGTGTTCCCTCCACAATACTAACATGACATTCCAGGTGGTTAGTGGTTAGAGGTGAAGTGTTTGTGATAGGTGTGAATGTTGGTTAGTGGTTAGTGTCATCCTAGATGCATACTTTGGGTATGCAATGTACTCAGAATGTGTTGGAGCAAGTCTATGACAAGCCTAAGTATTGGCTTGAGTCTCACAAAGTCTTAGAAAAAGCCTTAAAATGAAGACTATGTAAAGTTCACTTGTGAACTACCTCTTGTAACTTTTGAAGAGTTTACTTAATGTAAAAGTAAGAGAATCTTAAGTGGTTGAGTCCACATGATCAAGAATGGAAAGAGGAGCCACGAATTTGTGATTTGTGGTAGGTAGAGAATCAAATCAATCATTGATTGATTGGAGAGTGATTGAGGGAAGTTAGCCTCCCAAACTCAACTATAAATAGATGGCAGTTTTAGTCGTGGTTAGAGAGACCTATGTGAAGACCTCCAAGAGCTGAGCTTTATGCCATATCAAGGTGTGATTACAAGGCACACATATGTATCAGTAAGTCATTGTATTGTACAAGCAATATACTATCATTTTCATGATTATTTGAGTTCATCTTTCCATGTTCTTGTGAAGTGTACTACTCACTGCCATTACTCTCAGTTTTCTCAGTCAGCTTGCAGAGATGTTTTCTCTGATCTTGGTGCATCATTTTCAGTGATTTAACTTGGTAAAGTTAGCTCTATAAGTCTACTATATGCTCATAAATTTTCATGTCATTTGGATGTTGAAATCTTCAGTTATGTTCATTTGAAGTCAACAGGGTCTGTTCATCTTCACCTCTCTGTCAGGTACCCGACTTTTTCACTCATCTTGTTAGAGCCATTTCTCAGTGGTTACTTATCCAAATTCAGTGATTTAAAGCTTTTTGGATTCAGCTTACTGTCTAGTATAAGCATACAAATTTTCATAATCATTGGATTTCTACATTTTGAGTTATGGTGATTTTTCTGCTCACTAATCTATTTCTGTAGCAGCCCGTGAAAATCGGGATGATGTCATCACTTGTTAAAACTCATTCTCAGTGTGTGCTTTGTTATTTTTGATGAGATTACTCTTGAAAGTTAGCTCTTTAAGCTACCTAGACTTCCCCAAGAGGAATTAAGCTAATTGCTGCTGTGCTCAGAGAATTATGTAAAACACTGGACAGGTGTATGAACCAAGAATAGCAAGTTTTCACCTCTGAGCTAACTCCAACTTATCTATTTTGATCTATCTTTTTGAGAGTGATCTTCCAAGGTACATAGGGTGTCTAATACATCCATTGGAAAGCTAAAAGGGCCCACCATATACTCCTGGAGTTCATTTGGCTGGTGTAGATCAAGGATTTTGCAACACCTCTTCATCTTCAAGCACATACCTATCCATCTCTTCACAGTGGTATCAGAGCAAGGTTGGACAACATGGCTGATGGATTTCCTTCATCAATTGACAAATTGGACAGAGGTAACTACTCAGCTTGGTCATTAAGGATGGAAGCTTATCTCCAAGGTAGAAGTTTATATGGTTATGTGGTTGGAGATGAAGTTATGCCAAGTTTCAGGAACAAAAGTCAACCAACACAAGAAGAGCAAGAAAGATTGAGCACATGGTGCTCCAAGGATGCACTTGCAAGGTCTTATCTCCTCAACTCTATCTCAGATTTTTTGTTGCCTCACATTAGAAGTTGTAAGACATCTCAAGAAGTGTGGGATGCACTTGAAGCTTTCTTTTCTTCAAGTACCAAAGCTAGGAAGCATCAACTATGGCTGGAGTTCACAACTCTCAAGAAGGCTCCCAAACAAAATGTGACTGATTTTGTCACAAAGCTCAAGGACATAGCGGATCAGTTGGGAAGCATTGGAGAGGTAATAGATGAAGAGCAAATTGTAAGGCAGGTCATCAATGGCTTGAAGGCAGATGATAAGTGGGAAGCATTCACCACAGCTATGGATTTGTACATGGACATGCATGTACCTGATTTCAACACACTCATTGGACAACTACTTACTCAAGAGGCAAAGCTTATCAAAAATGGAGAAAGCTCTAAAGGTAATCAATCTTCAGCTTTATACACGGATAAAAGCAAGTCTAAAGATAACAAAGGAAAGGCAAAGAAAGTGGATGATGAAGCAGGTACATATCAAGCTAACTATGCAGGTAGAGGAAGACATGGCAGAGGTAGAGGAAGAGGAGGTAGACAAGGCAGGGGGAGATCCCAAGACTCCAACTCATGTTCTATTTGTGGATTAACTAATCATACAACTGAAAATTGCTTTAGGAATTCCAGGAATCAAAGAGGCAGAGGATACAATAGAGGAAGTTATGGCTACTCAAGAGGAAGGTTCAACAACTACCATGGCAACTACAACAACTACAATCATTCAAACTATCAAGGAGGCTACAAAGGAAGGAGAGACTACAATAACTACACAGAAGACTCAAACAAAGAGGATTCATTATTGATCATGAACATGGCTATGCCACAAGGTAAATCTGATGAGCATGTTTTCTACATAGATTCAGGTTGTTCAAATCATGTGGCAGGAAATGTGGCACTCCTATCAGATTTAGAAGATCCAAGGAATAAGCATGAGGTACAAACAGGAGATGATACAAAACATCCTGTGGAGAAAATAGGCAATGTCAAAGCACCTGATGGAAACATCAACCTACTCAGTAAGGTACTCTATGTCCCTACCATTACAAAGAATTTGATAAGTGTTGGGCAGATAGTAGAGAAAGGGTTGCAAGTCAGGTTCACAAAAGTAGGAGCATTTGTTGAAGATCCAAGTCAGGGATTCAGAAGAATTGCAAAAGGTGAAAAGACAGGTAGATTGTTCACATTTGAATTACAGGACACTAGAAACATTGCTCTCTTTAATTATGGTAGTCAGACACTCACAGAATTGGAAGTATGGCACAAAAGGTTAGCACATATTGGTGAAAGGTCATTAAAGCAAATCTGCAGGGACCAAAGTGTACTTGGACTTCCTAATTTGTCAAAACAACATATGATTTATAAGTGTAGTGCATGTCAATTTGGAAAGTCTCACAGGTTACCATTCATGAAGAAAGGTTATATGCATGGAGATCTCTTGGAGTTGGTTCATACAGATGTATGGGGACCTAGCAAGGAAGCTTCAATATCTGGATCAAGGTATTATGTTTCCTTTATTGATGATTGCAGCAGATGGACTATCCTATTCTTTATGAAACACAAAGATGAAGTTTTTTCATGTTTCAAAAGATATTTGGCTCTTGTGGAGAATCAAACAGGTAAATCACTAAAAAGGCTAAGGTCAGATGGAGGGGGAGAATACTTCTCCCATGAGTTTGATTCTTTTCTTCAAGAAAGAGGAATCAAAAGAGAGGTAACTACAAGGTACACTCCTGAGCAAAATGGAGTGGCAGAAAGGAGGAATAGGACAATTGTTGAAGCTGCAAGGTCTATGTTAAATGAAAACCATTTACCTAATTACTTATGGGCTGAGGCTGTATCTACAGCCACTTACTTGATTAACAGGTTGCCTTCAAAATCCCTTGATGGGATGACTCCATATGAGGCTTGGAATGGAAGAAGACCAAGCTTAGATCATTGTAAAATTTTTGGATGTATTGCTTTTGCTCATGTTCCTTCACAGGTTAGAGGCAAGATGGATCCAAAGGCAGAAAGGTGTGTATTTATTGGATATGACAACAATCAAAAGGGCTACAGGTTATACAACCCTACCAACAAAGGATTCTTGGTAAGCAGAGATGTAGTTTTTGATGAGAACAATTCATGGTATGAAGATTCATGCAGGAAGATCAATTTACCATATGATCTTGAAGAAGATTTTCCAAAGCTTGGTAGAGAACAATCAAAGATTGAAGAACAAGACACCTCAGAGGATGATGAAGAATCTCACATGGAAAAGATCAAAGCATGGAAGTCTAAAGGTAAAGCAAAATTGCATGAACTTGGACATGAAGCAGAATCATCACATCATGGCCTAAGAAGATCAATGAGGGAAAAGAAAAAACCAGAAAGGTATGGGTTTGACACCTCATTAGTAACTAAACATTCTATCTACATAGCACAGGACATAAACCAAGAGGAGCCATCATCATTTGAAGAGGCCAAAGCAAAAACAGAATGGAAGCATGCAATGAAGGAAGAGATTGAAGCACTTGAGGAAAACAACACTTGGGATTTGGTGCCCAAGACTTCATCCATGAAGGTAATAGGCTCAAGATGGGTCTATAAACTCAAGAAGAATTCTGATGGTTCAATTAACAGGTATAAGGCAAGGCTTGTGGCAAAAGGCTTTGCACAAACTCAGGGAATTGATTATGAGGAGACTTTCTCTCCTGTGGCAAAGATGCCTACTATTAGGGTTTTGCTTAGTATTGCCTCTTCCAAGAATTGGAAGATACTTCAACTAGATGTAAAGAATGCATTCTTGAATGGTTGGATAACAGAAGAGGTATATATGGCACAACCACCTGGTTTTGAGAATCAAGTTTATCCTGATTATGTGTGTAAAATTAACAAAGCATTGTATGGTCTCAAGCAAGCTCCAAGAGCTTGGAATTTCAGGCTTGTTTCATTCTTGCAGGACAAAAGCTTTCAACCAAGCAAGGCAGATCCTTCACTCTTTATTAAAAAGAGTAATTCCGAGGTCATCTACCTATGTGTATATGTAGATGATATTATATTGACAGGAAATGATGCAGATGGTATGAAGAAGATCAAAGATCAGATGAGAGAAGAGTTCAAGATAAGTGATTTGGGTTCACTTACCTACTTCCTAGGTTTGGAAGTTGTCTACAAAGATCATGGTTTGTTTCTCACTCAAAGGAAGTACATTAAGGACATGTTGGCAAAGTTCAAGATGCAAGATTGTAAGATTGCAGGTACTCCAATGGAGGTCAATCACAAATTGAGCTCACATGAAGGTGAACTCATAGAGGACATCACATCATATCAAAGTCTAGTGGGTAGTCTCAACTATGCCACATTGACAAGAGTAGATATATGTTACAGTGTGAGTGTGCTAAGTCAATTTATGCACACACCAAGGAAACCACATATGGATGCTGCCAAAAGGATTCTCAAGTATCTCAAAGGAACCATAAATGAAGGACTTTATTATCCTTATGTATCTGATTTAGGTTTGAAGCTATTTTCTGATGCAGATTGGGCTGGCTCCAAGGAAGATAGAAGGAGCACTTCAGGTTATCTTACCTTTGCAGGTTCAAAGCTTATTTCATGGTCATCCAAGAAGCAACCCACAGTTGCTCTCTCTTCTACTGAAGCTGAATATAGAGGTCTTGCTATAGCTACACAAGAAGCTATGTGGATGAAGACATTATTCAAAGATCTTGGATTGGAGTTTGGAACTCCAACTATTTTTGGTGACAATATGAGTTCTATTCATTTGGCTGCTAATCCTATTTTTCATGCAAGGACTAAACATATTGAAGTTCATTATCACTATGTACGAGAGAAGGTTCTAAGCAAAGAGATTCAAATATCATATGTGTCCACTCATCAACAATGTGCAGATATTCTAACCAAAGCATTGGATGGTACAAAGCTTTGCAAATTCAAGGCTATGATAGGTTTGCAGGTAATCTTGGAAGATTGAAGACCTCAAGCATACTTGGCTTGAGGGGGAGCTGTTGGAGCAAGTCTATGACAAGCCTAAGTATTGGCTTGAGTCTCACAAAGTCTTAGAAAAAGCCTTAAAATGAAGACTATGTAAAGTTCACTTGTGAACTACCTCTTGTAACTTTTGAAGAGTTTACTTAATGTAAAAGTAAGAGAATCTTAAGTGGTTGAGTCCACATGATCAAGAATGGAAAGAGGAGCCACGAGTTTGTGATTTGTGGTAGGTAGAGAATCAAATCAATCATTGATTGATTGGAGAGTGATTGAGGGAAGTTAGCCTCCCAAACTCAACTATAAATAGATGGCAGTTTTAGTCGTGGTTAGAGAGACCTATGTGAAGACCTCCAAGAGCTGAGCTTTATGCCATATCAAGGTGTGATTACAAGGCACACATATGTATCAGTAAGTCATTGTATTGTACAAGCAATATACTATCATTTTCATGATTATTTGAGTTCATCTTTCCATGTTCTTGTGAAGTGTACAACTCACTGCCATTACTCTCAGTTTTCTCAGTCAGCTTGCAGAGATGTTTTCTCTGAGCTTGGTGCATCATTTTCAGTGATTTAACTTGGTAAAGTTAGCTCTATAAGTCTACTATATGCTCATAAATTTTCATGTCATTTGGATGTTGCAATCTTCAGTTATGTTCATTTGAAGTCAACAGGGTCTGTTCATCTTCACCTCTCTGTCAGGTACCCGACTTTTTCACTCATCTTGTTAGAGCCATTTCTCAGTGGTTACTTATCCAAATTCAGTGATTTAACGCTTGTTGGATTCAGCTTACTGTCTAGTATAAGCATAAAAATTTTCATAATCATTGAATTTCTACATTTTGAGTTATGGTGATTTTTCTGCTCACTGGTCTATTTCTGTAGCAGCTCGTGAAAATCGGGATGATGTCATCACTTGTTAAAACTCATTCTCAGTGTGTGCTTTGTTATTTTTGATGAGATTACTCTTGAAAGTTAGCTCTTTAAGCTACCTATACTTCCACAAGAGGAATTAAGCTAATTGCTGCTGTGCTCAGAGAATTATGTAAAACACTGGACAGGTGTATGAACCAAGAATAGCAAGTTTTCACCTTTGAGCTAACTCCAACTTATCTATTTTGATCTATCTTTTTGAGAGTGATCTTCCAAGGTACATAGGGTGTCTAATACATCCATTGGCAAGCTAAAAGGGCCCACCATATACTCCTGGAGTTCATTTGGCTGGTGTAGATCAAGGATTTTGCAACACCTCTTCATCTTCAAGCACATACCTATCCATCTCTTCACAGAATGCACCTACATCAGAGTGGATGGATTTACAAAATTGGGTCAGGGGGTTTGATCCGGGGTTTAAGTCTCCAGACTTTGATTGAGGATTCGCAGCTCTTAGAGCTGATGACAGGTAAAGGTTTATGAACTAGATTGTGTTGGATTTTTTTTTTGGGATTTTTTAGGTACCCATTTCCAGACATTCCTAGGTTTGACCAAAGGTGTAATAGTGTGGGGTGTAGGTATCTTCCCTGAGATGTTTTCCAAGAGTGCTTGTGAGTGTTGATTTATTCTTGTGACTGGAGGTGAAGCTATTTGGGCTCTTTAAGCAGGCCTTGGGCACCCATATCTATCTAGCATTGGGGATAGCCTTCATTGACCACTTCGGGACCCAAATAGAAATGGTATGTCTAGAGTGTTGCCTAGGGGAATCCTTCATTTTAGTCCTTGACGATGTGGCTCGCTGGTGCATTTTTGAGAACCTGTCTCTGGAGCCGTGGTTTTTTCCCTTTTGCGTATCCAAATCTGCTTCATGCCACGAGGTACTTCATATTGCCCAGGTTGGTGCTCATGCTTCTTGATCATCAGTCTCCTCAGTGTCGTGTGTCGATCAGCCTTCCTTTCTAGAATCTTCTTTGGAACAGATGGGAACTCCTCATTGACTCCTGTACCAAAGCAAGAGTGACAATCCTCTGCACCATAGAACTTTGGACAAGAACAGCATTGTTCTCTTCATGTGGGTTCCTGGGGGGACCATGAGTTGGTGTCTTTTCTAATGGCCTGAGTGCTTGATTTGCTAATTCAATCGTGAGGCGGTTTTGGCCTGCCCAAGCCTGAAGAAGTCCGCTTCTTAGGTTGAGGTTGACTGCGTGATCATAGATCCAGTCTTGGCCCAAGACAAGAGGTTCGGTAAGATCCTCGTCTTCACATACTAGCACTTTTGCTGGCATTAGGACCTCTTGAAGGTAGAGGGGAAGTTCCACCTCTCCCATGCAAGGGGTTTCAACACCTCCTAATCCTATCAGATATGCTTCTATGGGTTTTACCTCCAATTGCAATTCTTGGCAGTAAGAAAGTCGCACTGCACTAGTGGCCGCACTTGAGTCAATTAAAGCTCGCACGGTCCTTGCACTCTCTCCTTGTCCTACTTCTAGGGTTACCAAAGGTCATCGATCAACTATCCTATGGGACCGCTCACTTGAAGCCTCACACATGGCCATATGATACCCTAGAGCTTCATGAGTGTCAGGCATGGACTGATCTCTACCTTGTCTTCTCAATTTCATTCGTCGGATGCGTTCTAAAGCTTTTGTCTATGCTTCTCGAATTCGCTTTTCCTCTTCCTTACGTTTCTTTGCAATATTGAGTCGATTTATCATCTCTTCCGTTAAGGGTTCTTGATATAACTTGACTCTGCATCCGCTTATGTAACTTGGTAGGATGTCACCTTCTAGAGTGGCTAGTTGTACTGCTCCACTTGTGGAGATCCTATTGATAATCATTGGTCCATAGCCTCTCTTCTCTAGTTTCCGTGCATGTTGCTTCAATGTGTAAACTAGGACTAGATCTCCTACTTTCAAGACCTTATCCTTCACATGTGCGTCGAAATATGCATTTTGCCTCTTCTTGGCTACATAAATTCCTGCTGCGGCTCTCAATCGTGTTTCACCTAAGCATTCAAGATCAAAGATTCTAGAGGAGAGCTCATGGCGTGTCGATTCATGCTCGTGTGCTACTTTCAATGTAGGTATTAAAAAGTCCAATGGTAGCACTGCATTTCGGCTAAACACCATCTAAAAGGGTGTGGCTTCGAGTACCATTTTATAGGCAACTCTATATGCCCAAACAACATGGTGTAGCTATTTGTCCCAATCAGAGCGTTTGTTATTAACCAATTTTGTCAATACATTGCATAGAATTTTATTTGTGCTCTGAGCCTGTCCATTAGCTTGTGGATGATAGGGGGTAGACTTCTTATGTATCACCAGGAATTCTTGGAGAAGGTTTTCTATGACTTCATTCAAGAAGTGGGTGCCTCTATCACTCACGAGCTCTATTGGCAATCCGTATCTAGTGAAAACATTCTCAAATAAGAACTTTGCTGTCATTTGAGCATTGTTCTTCGTTGTGGCTTTTACTTATACCCACTTGGTTAGATAGTCTATGGTCACAATGATGTATTCAGCATGTGAACCCTTGGCTGGGGGATTAATAGGACCAACAAAGTCTATTCCCCATTTAGAGAATGCACGTCCACCCATCATAGGTTTCAATGGCATCTCATCTTTTCGTATAGGATACTGAGTTCACTAACAAACATCACACCTCTTCACGTAAGTATGTGCATCCATGTGAAGGTTTGGCCACCAAAGACCTGCAAATAAAATTGCCTTGATCACCCGATCTGGTCCAAAGTGTCCTCCTGCTACCCCTTGGTGAGCAGTCTCCAAGATATTCAGATATTCACTCTCGTGGACACAGAAGCTAAGATACCCATCTTTTCCCCTTCTGTATAGATTATCTCCAATGAGAGTATAATCTAATGCTTCTTGTTCTAAGCTCCTTTGTCTAGCCAACATCATATCTTTGGGAAAGATTTTTGACCTCAAAAAGGCTACTAAGGGTTCACTCCAATCTGGTACTAAAGACACTCGATAAAGAGTAGCATATTCCACTGGTGGTTTAGTGCGGCAGATTGGGCATTCTTTGCACATTCTATGAACATCTGCTTCCATAGTTTGCCAATGCACTCCGAGTCTCCTCAATGTCTGTAAGGTTCTTTGTCTCGAGTAGTGTTGCACTAATGCACCCACATGTGCTAATTGCAACCACTTCGCATACTCATCTTCTTCCACGCAACAGGCTAATACTCCTTGATCTGTATGTTTGTACATACCTCTTGCCATGATATGATACTTTTGGGCTTTTACCACCTCCCTATCTTGACTGTTTACTACTGGGTGTTTAGGCCCATATGTCAGTACTGGCACTAAGTTCTTGGCCCACTTTGGTACAACCTCTAAATTAAACAAGTAAGCATCAGGAAGGTCATCTGATACTCCTTGTGGGGCCTCTCCAGATGTGAGCCTCGAGAGATGGTCTGCTCTCAAGTGAGTCCTACCTTTCCTTACCACAACCTCAAAGTCATATTCCATTAGTAAGAGAAACCATCTTACTAATCTACATGTGTTGCATGGCTTGTTTACCAAGTACAACAGAGCTTGCTGATGAGTAAAAAATTTGAACTTATTTGCAAGCAAATAGTGTATAAACTTTTTAACCGCATACACCATACCTAATCCTTCTCGTTCAGTGGTGGTATAGTTTTGTTCAGCTGTATTCAACTGTCTACTAGCGTAGGCAATTGGAAGATCCATATTACCTTCACCAGTTGGTTGTGCAAGTACACACCCAATAGCATAATTGGATGCGTCCACATGGACATGGAATGGCTTGTTCCAATCTGGTGTAGTCAAGATTGGTGTTGAACATAAGCGTTTCTTAAGCTCATTGAAGGAGTTCTCACATTCTTCAACCCACTAAAAATTGGTCAATAGTCCATACAGAGGCTTTGGAATGATGGCATACATGTGTATAAAACGTCAGTAATAGCCACAATGCCCCATGAAAGCTTGCACTTCCTTGACATTCTTTGGCCTAGGTAGTTCTGCGATCGCTCTCACTTTCCCTTCGTGAGTGGAATTTCCGTTCTTTGACACTATGTGTCCTAGAATCTTGCCTTGCCTGACCATGAAAACACACTTTTCTAGGTTCAAACAAACTTGATATTCCCTACATTTGTCAAAGATTTGTTTGAGTTCTGGTATATGATTCTGTCTAATGTTGGAATGAGCACAAAGATCATCAACATAGACTTCCATATTCTTCCTCAAGAATTCTTTAAACACATGGCACATCAATCTTTGGAAGGTTGTAGGAGCATTGGTAAGCCCAAATGGCATCACCCGGAAAGCAAATATGCCCCACTCTGTGGCAAAAGCCGTCTTATGCTGATCTTCTGGTGCAATGGCTACTTGATTGTAACCAGAGAATCCATCTAGGAAGTTGTATACTTCCTTGCCTACTACCCTTTCTAATAGATGCTCAGTGATAGGAAGCGGATAACTATCTCTGATAGTGGCTGCGTTAACCTTCTTCAAGTTAATGCATACTCGTAGTTTTCCATTCTTCTTGGGCACCACTACAATGGGGGATACCCATTCAGTGTGCTCAATTTCGTAGATAAATCTAGCTTCAACCAAGCGATCTATCTCTTCTTTGATCTTGGCAGCATAGTTGTCATTGTATGTGTATGGCTTTTGTTTAGAGGGTCTGGCATCTGAGGTCATGGGGATCGTGTGAGAGCATATGTCGAGGTCTACACCTTTCAGGTCCTTGTAGCTCCAAGCGAATACATCTCTGTACTCTCTTAGTAAAGCTATCAAATCTTGCTCTTCTTCTTTCGTCAGGTCATGCCCTATGTAGGTGCATTTTTCTTCTCCCTCTTCTATGGCTACAACTATTTTCTTGGTCGTTTCCGTGTTATCATAGGCCTCTCATGATTGTGCCTCAAGTTTAGGCATTCTTACCATGACTCTCCTATCTTCTATTTCGTACTTCTTGAAATTTTCAGGGACCTCAAACAAACATTCTTCTTCGTCTGGAGTGACTTCTTTCTTCTTTCTTTTCTTTCCTTCACTCTTGATGGTCACTCGTGTGGTAATCTCACATCATTAGTGAGCTCTTCATGTCTCTGAGGGTAAACTTCTACCTCATAGAAGTATTCTTCATCTGATGAAAATGGTGGGTCCATGATGATTGACTCTAAATCGGAGTCATTTGCATCCTCAAATGCATCAGTGCTAGGTTCACATTCTTCCAGAACTGAATCTCCCATAATTGGCTCTATGGAGAAGACTAAAATGTCATAACCATCCTCGTCACAGTGGGGTGTCCATTGTTCTTCATTGATGGCTACATCCATTGTTGCCAAAATTTCCGCCCAATCGTGAGGTTCAAATTCTTTGTCAGGGAATACTACAGGTGCATAGGCTGGGTCTTGAATTGATCTATGGGTTTCTTTAGCACCTACCTGTCTGGCTTTTTCTCTCTTCTCTTCTTCTATTACTACCTTGCACATCCATAAGTGAGTGTCTTCATGCATCCATCATGAGGATCCCGATCCTATGTAATGCACTGACTCAGTATCATCTTTGGCTCTATGGATGGGATTCCATTGGAGGGGGGTACATCTCTATGAGAGTAATCCTTGAGATTGACTTTGGTTGTAACTCTTAAGTGTTGCAAGTACAAAGAATTGGTTCCCCAATCCTGTACCACTTGCAACTGCCGCATAAATGGTCTCCCCAAAATAATCTCATAGGCCTGGTTTTTGGTAAAGTCACATATAGCAAACGTATGCTCAAACTCTACACCACATGTAGTGAGAGTTATTCCTTCTAGCAATCCTAGAGGCCTCTCAATATGACCATCGGCCATCTGCATTTTCATTCTCATCGGCCTGAGTGCTGGCTTGCTCCAACACTTCCATAGGGAAGTGGTAGCAATTGCAACTCCTACACCTAAGTCCAAAATTGCCTTGCTTGTGTATCTCTAATGGGTAACTGGGAGATAGGTATTTCCTTCTTCTCCTTCGCTCATGTCTCCTATCTTATCCAGTGGTATTTCTGGCACAGTTCTATGAGATCCTACCTAGGAACGAGATTTCGCTATGTCTGGCACTTGTTTGGCTACATGTTTCCACAATTCAGGCTTAATCTTGAGTAGCTCTTCTAAAGTGAGGTTGCACTATACTTTATTGTTCTTTAATACCTCTTTATTCCTAGGTATGATCGAATCTTCATTTCTTATCATGATCATGGGCGTTCTCACGCAAGTAGACTTAATTTCCTAGGTGCTTGTGAAATGAGGTAAGTCCTGCAAGAAATTAGAATCAAAGTCTATCCTCTCATGAGATTGGGCACTCTCCTATTCTCTGTAAATGGAAGGAATGACTTGTGGGAATTGATCGTGCGCGTCATCCACAATTTCAATTGGAGGTGGGACTTCACTTTCTTCAGCCCATTTCTCTTCTTGAATCTGTCGCAGGAATTTTGGTGAATATTGATTCATAGAAGAAGAGGTGTCTGGTTCAGTGGAGTTAGGCACATAAGCTTCCTGGGGAGGAATCCTTATTCTATCCCTTGCACTCTCTTTAGACTGTGAGATGGATCCTTTTCTAGACTTTGCAAGTAACCTCTCCAATCTATCTAATAGACCATCAAAATGCACTAGTGTTCTAGTGGAGCTAGCATTGATAGGAGCGATTTTTGGCATATTGATGGGGTTCTTGGGATACTCTCGTAACAAATGCTCCTTTCCACAGTCTGGGCAAAATCCTTGAATTGTCACAGATTGGGTTTGTGTAGGTGCTGGTAGAGGGCAATCACGGATGAGGTGATCTCCCTGACATCGAAAGCATGGCCCTCTAGGGAATGGAGGTCTTATCTGTCTAGATTGAGGTCTAGAGTTGGGGTTTGCGTACATGACATTCGTATAATATGGCTCCCAACTAGGTTCACTGGGTTCTTCATAATAGTATGACTCATTATGCTTGGGTGACTGCATGTAGTAAGCCTGTGGGCTATCAATATGTGTGGAGTAAAAACTATGGTCACTTGGATCACTTTCTGATAGCAATGGTGTTACTAGGACTATGGCTCTGTTCAGATTTTCTTTAGCAGATGCATATTTCACTGGAATCACATTGGTTGGAGCAAGGGGTTGATGCGCTAGGACTGGTTGAGGTCGTTGCTACCCTTGATAGGGTGGTTGGTAGGATTGCTAGGGCCTACCATATTGTAGTGGTGGGTACTGAGTCTGGAATCTACCCTGTTGTGATATGGCGGAGGGTAGTTTTGCCTGACAGTGAAGGGATTTGGTGTGCAGAACAAGAGGAGGAAGGAGGAGATGGAACGAGAGAGAAGAGAGGAAAGATGCGCGGAGATGCGTGGGAGCCTCGAAACCCACATAATGATCTCTCTTGAGGCAATGCTCTATATATGATATATATATATGAATATGGGGGTAAGGTCACATGATCCTTACATCCCCAACAATCTCCCACTTAAGGGTCAATGTGACCATAAGTGGAAAAATATACAAAGAATGATGTAGGACTATACAATAATGTACCAGAAGAGTCCGGATCTCTACCCATACAAATCAGCCTACACCAACTGCCTCGAACAAGGTGTATCCATGCACCTCAAACTGCTCTAGACTCATATCGATAAGAGTCGAGCTCATATCTGACTGATGCAAGAACTGGTGAAGTTCCTGCAAAGCTCCCACTCTCTCTATGCCTATGTCAATCATCGAACGACTGACAACTCCAAGTGCAAATGATCCAATAGCAACTGCAACGTCTGGTCTCGAGCATAACAACTCGTAGATCAGACTCCCGAATGCTGATGAAACATGTGCTATCCTGGCTAACCTAAGTATGTCAGCCATGCCTGTATCCAAGGCATCCAAAGCACCATCATCAAGACTAACATGTCCTGATATATCTATGTCAAAATTTGGCATGAGCGAATCCAAGAATGACTGCATGATCGTTGACTCATCAACATCTAAATCAGTCATGCTCGCAACCAATGATGTATCTAGCTGTGCATCCTGAGAGCTAATATGCTCTATTACACACTGTGTATCATGAGAGCTATCCTTCTCTACCACACCAAGTGTATCATCATGCTCCACATGAGCTGTCTGCACAACATCAACACCAAGGTCAAACTGATGATCACACTCTAACTGAGTATCATCATATGGCTCTACATGAGCATCCACATCATGCTCTAAAGCATCCAAATGATCATCCAAAGTGTGCTCTATAATAGCGTCTACATGATCAACCAAACCATGATCTACATAAGAATCATGAGCATCCAAAACATGCTCTACATGTGCATCCATCTGAGCATCTGAATCATGCCATACATGTGCATCAAGAATGTCCATACACCTATCTCTAGGTAGACAAAATGAGACATGACGAGTCTCACACTGCACATAAGGCTGAACTCCCACTGAGACGAGACTGTCTCTCACATGAAGTACCTGCAGTGGATACATGTGCCCAATCCTGGCACCTCTGACAAGCATAAGCTGTCCTAACTGCAACTAAAAATGATGCTCACCAAGGAATGCATAATATCTGCTCTCTTGTAACTGGCTAACTGAAATCAAGCTCATAGGGAATGAAAGCACATAGCGTACATGTCTTAGCATAAGTGATGCTCCACTAGGTAGCATAAGGCATACATCTCTTGCACCCTCAATATCATATGTCGTACCATCAGGCAACTGCACACATCCACGACTCTCACCTGAGAATCGATAAAACCACTCACGATATGGAGTAACATGAAAACTGGTAATGGATCAAGCAACCAAGCCATATGTGTGCCATCCAATGAATAAGAGGAATCCAAAGATGAACCATAGGAGAAAGTGATATCACCATCACTGGCATAATCAATTGCCATAGACTCTCCTGAAACTACTACCTGACCTGCATCACGTGCATATCTCTGATGTCATCGTCGCATCCGCCTGAAGCATCATCGTCAAATATGGCCCTCATGACCACAATGCCAACATCGAAGTCATTGATGTGATCTATGTCTCACATGAGTCAATGGACTCGCATACATATCATGTAGTCTCTGCCATAATGCACTACTCATCTCCTCATACATAAGAGACTCATATATAGAATCCACAAGCTATAATCGGATAGTGGAGCTGGCCAATGCATCCATATCCATACATACGTGTTCGGGCATGTCACGAGGCCTCTGTGCATCTCTATGCACATACATGTGTAACCCTGCACGAACCAATGTATGCCACATCTGAGCTTTCCATCTCGAAAAATCAGTGCCATCAAATCGAGAAGACACCATGCTGGCAATCCAAGACTAGCAATGTAACAAGAGACTGGAACAATACTCTATCCTCAATAGGATCACACTTGCATATCCATATGCATAACTCACATCACATATGTCTCGATGGAGAAGGAACCATGTGAACCACATGGCACATAACCATGCATCTAGCATGCACATAAAACCATGAGCATAAGCCTGCTCACCAAGTCTCCAAAGTGACCAAATAGATATGAAAACTGAGCAATCAAACAAGATAACCAATAGCAAAAGAACAATGAGTAACCTCTCACCACCTGTCACTGATCCAAGCAAAGATAATGGCAACTACATGTGCCAAAAAGCTAATGGCAATACACGCCAATACAATGGTGATGCACCTCCCACTCAAGAATGAATCCTACAAGATGGTCCAACCTGCCACGAACAATGTGTGACCAAGTCCAAGTGAATGGAGATAATCAATGATCCAAAGCTATCACACAAGCTTCAAGATCCACTAGAGCTCCTTTCTAGCATAAAAGCCGGTGAAATTTCGGCAGCATCTCGTCCGTAAAATGGACTCTAGAACCAAAATAACCATGTGGGAATCACCATCCACATATGCCAAGAATCACACTGGCAAATAGATATCAATCAATGACCAAATGCTAATAATGATGACAAACGAATGTGTAACTGAGGCTCCAATCTGGATCATGTACCTGCAAAGAAAACAAAAGATACAAGTACCAACCAAGATCCATAATCAACTCTCACAGAATTGTGTGCAACCAGTAACTAAATCCATAACCAAGTGGCATAAGCAAGATATAGACCACAATGCCACTATACATTCATGATCGAACTCATGATGACATAAACATCAAAAAAGAGTATACCACAATGTCATCTTACATGCCAAACGCGTGACAAGATCATGCTCTACTCTAATATGGAGGAGCTACCACAATGATCATACATGTACAATGCTTTGAAGCTCTGAAAATAAGAGCTTGCACACCATAAATTCTCTCTCAAAGAAGTTCCAAAGCAAATTCAACCTCCAAGTGCAATTAGTGAAGATGTATTCATTCTTGAGTGGGAGGTGTATTGCCATTGTATTGGCATGTATTGCCATTAGTTTTTGGCATGTGTATTTGCCATTATCTTTGATTGGATCAGCGATAGGTGGTGACATATTACTCATTGTTCTTTTGCTACTAGTTATCTTGTTATGATTGGTCAGTTTACAAGGGATACTCTATCAAATATTTCTAGGATTCTTTCACATCTACTTGATCAATTTGGAGACTTGGTGAGCAGGCTTATGCTCGTGGTTTTATGTGCATGTTAGATGCATGGTTATGTCATAGGTGGTTCACATGGTTTCTTCTCTAGCGAGATAGTTGTGATGTGAGTTATGCATATGGATATGCAGGTGTGATCCTATTGGTGATAGAGTATAGTTTTTAGACTCTTGTTACATTGATAGTCTCTTGGATTGCCAGCATGGTGTCTTCTCGATTTGATGGAACTGACTTTTGGAGCTAGAAAGATCATATGTGGTATAGATTGGTTCATGCAAGGTTACACATGTATGTGCATAGAGATGCACAGAGGTCTTGTGACATGCCCCACCACATATGGATGGATATGGATGCATTGGAAAGCTCCATTATCCGATTACAGCTTGTGGATCCTATATATGAGTCTGCTATGTATGAGGAGACAAGTAGTGCATTATGGCAGAGACTACATGATATGTATGCGAATCCATTGACTCACGTGAGACATAGATCACATCGACAGCTTCGATGTTGGCATTGTGGTCATGAGGGTCACATTCGATGATGTTGCTTCAGGTGAATGCAATGACGATGTCATAGATAAGCATGTGATGTAGGTCACGTAGTAGTTTCAGGGGAATCTATAATAGTTGATTATCCAGTGATGGTGATATCACTTTCTCCTATGGTTCATCTCAGGATTCCTCTTGTTCATTGGATAGCACACATATGGCTTGGTGGCTTGATGCATTAGTCGGTTTCATGTTACTCCACATTGTGAGTGGTTCTATCAATTCTCAAGTGAGAGTCATGGATGTGTGCACATGTCTGATGGTACAACATATTATATTGAGGGTGCAGGAGATGTAGCATTATGCTACCTAGTGGAGCATCACTTATACTCAAACATGTACGTTATGTGCCTTCATTCCCTATGAGCTTGATTTCAGTTATCCAGTTACAGGAGAGAAGATGGTATGCATTCCTTGGTGAGCATCATTTTCAGTTGCACTTGGGACAACTTATGCTTGTTAAAGGTGCTAGGATTGGGCACAAGTATCCACTCTAGGTGCTTCATGTGAGAGATAGTCTCGTCTTAGTGGGAGTTCAACCTTATATGTGATGTGAGACTTGTCATGTCTCATTTTGTCTACCTACACATAGGTGTGTTGACATTCATGATGCACATGTATGGCATGATTTAGATGCTCATATGGATGCACATGTAGAGCATGTTTTAGATGCTCATGATGCTTATGTAGAGCATGATTTTGTTGATCATATAGATGCTCATATGGAGCATAATTTGGATTATCAATTGGATGCTTTAGAGCATGCTGTAGATGCTCATGTAGAGCATTGTGATGATACTTAGTTAGAGTGTGATCATCACTTTGACCTTGGTGTTGATGTTGTGTGGCTAGCCCATGTGGAGCATGATCATACACGGTGTGGTAGAGCAAGATTGCTCTCATGGTACACAGTGTGTGATGGAGAAGTTTAGCTCTCAAGATGCATAGCTACATACATCCTTGGTTGAGAGGATGACTGATTTAGATGTTGATGAGTCAGCGATCATGCAATCATTCTTAGATTTGCTCATGCTAGATGTTGACACATATATGTCAGGACATGTTGGTCTTTACAATGGTGCTTTGGATGCCTTAGATACATGCATGTCTGACATGCTTAGGTTAGCAAGGATAGTGCAGGTTTCGTCAGCATTTGGGAGTCTGATGTATGAGTTCTCATGCTCGAGACTAGATGTTGCGGTTGCTATTGGAGCATTTGCACTTGGAGTTTCCAGTCATTCAATCATTGACACAGGCATAGAGCGAGTGGGAGCTTTGCAAGAACTTCATCCGTTCTTGCATCAATCATATGTGAGCTCGACTCTTATCGATATGAGTCTATAGCAGTTTGAGGTGCATGGATACACCTTGTTTGAGGTAGTTGGTGTAGGTTGATTGGTACGAGTAGAGATCTGGACTCTTCCTATACACTAGTGTATAGCCCGACATCATTCTTTGTATATTTTTCCACTTATGTTCACATTGGCCCTTCAGTGGGAGATTTTTGGGGATGTAAGGGTCATGTGACCTTACCGCCATATTCATATATATACATCATTTATAGAGCATTGTCTCAGGAGAGATCATTATGTGGGTTTTGAGGCTCTCATGCATCTGTGCGCATCTCTCTTCTCTTCTCTCTCCCTCCATCTCCTCCTTGCTCCTCTTGTTCTACACACCAAAGCCCTTCAAATAATCTCCTCCTTATGTCTCCTCATAGTGAATGGTATAAGGCCATTATTTAATTCTTAATTTTGGGGACTTATACAAATGTACTACCATTAGCAATAATAAATAAAATTTTTCCAAATCCCATGATAGGATAGGAGGAGTTGTGACATTGTCTGAGTACCAAACACATGAGTCCATAATAGAAATATAGTCATGAGTTGGCAAATCATAACTATATAATGTAGTAAACGTCCATTTTTCATTTTGCTCTTGCCTCTTTCTTCTTTGCCTCATTTGTAGCAAGTTTAGGACAATTCTTTACATGATGGTTTGTCTTATAATACTTGTAAACTTTTTTTACTACTCGTTTGCTTTCTTCTCTTCCTTCTATGATTGAGGAGCATTTACGTATTTCTATGTACTAGCGAAAGAGTCAATCAATGTACTAACAACAAAGGCTTGATGTACAACGTGTATAATGGACATGTTTTTCCTCGTTCAATCTTCTTGCAACAAACCAAAAACTAACTATTTTAATATTAAGTCATTTGCATTTTCTTTCATAATCAACCAAAAGAGTAGTATCAAAACCTTGATAAGAATTAGGCAGCCCATTGAGAACAATCTGCACAATTGAACTATCTAGCAAAATTTTATACACAACAATCAATTGCTCCTACAAATATCTTATATTTGTAAGAAAAGTCACCTCCATTCATACGCTCACTCTTCAACTATCTTTGAAGGTAAGAAACATGAGCCTCACTATAGCAAAAGTATCCCAAGCATCCTCAAATGTATTGCATGAGTGAGTATGAGGAGTAATGACATGCTTGGTATATAAAGCAATCAAGGCATATACATGTGTATCTTTTCCATCACATCAAAGTTGTTCTTTAGTGGATAAAGGGGGATGGCGGTGTACATGAGATAGTCAAAATCAGAGTTTCAAGAGGACTCAAAACAGGAACTATAGTAGAACCTACAACATCCTCAACATCACCTCCATCAAATACATTTGAACATTTGTTGTTATGATAGGGTGCATTCAACACCCTATACAATGTTCCCCAATCCCTTCAGAACCAATACATAGTACACCATGTGTTGTTATAAGGGTTGCCCACAATTTCCTCATGCAATGGCACCCTCTAGCCCTCATAAAAATATCTCTTTTTTGTATTTAGGAGATGTCCATATGAACACTCTCCTAAAACCCCTTTTTGATAATTCCTCTAGTCTATGGTATGGAAGCCTTTTCAAATAAAACCTCTTTTTGCACACATCCATATTCCCCACGTAGATTTCCCACGCATATTTTTGTATTGAAGAGAGTGGTTGGAAGGAATATTTGAAAAGATCTAGAGAGATATGAGCATGTGCTCCTTTTTGACTAGTCAAAAAGAGCACATGGGAGAATGAGCTGAGCCTATAAATAGAGGCTATTTCTTGTAAAGAGGAGGTCCCTTGGCCATGGCCTTGGCCTCCATTTTGGTAATGGAAGAAGGTGTCATTTGCTACTCTCCTGTTTCCTTGTGTGCAAGGCGATGATCTTGGTGTATGGATTTGCATGTGTGTGTGCATGGTTGGGAGGATGTTCCCCTTTTGCTCCTTGTGACGTTGGCCATTGTTGCCATTGCTCCATGAGCGTGGGTGAACCTCTCCTCTCATTCTTTGCCCAACTTGGAGAAACCTCTCACTTCCATGTGAGGCGGTTAGGGTTGTTGCTCCCCTTTTCTCAACAAATTTGGTGCCGTTGCCGGGGACGTCGGCCTTTAGCCGTTGGTTTTGCCAAGTTGCGTGTCCATACTTCGTGAGATGCACCTTGACACTTGGAGAAGGATGAATACGTGTGGCCTTCGGTTGGTCAAGGGTACCTCGTGTTTGTAATTTCTGAGTAGTTTAGTTCTTTATTTCTGTTTGATGCACAAAAACACCCCCTTACCCCCCTTCTCTCATCCTTTCTCACATACACACACTCACTGAGTGGCATCACTCTCCATCTCTTCCATTTCTTGATTTTTTTGTGATAGCCTTGGATAGAAGGATGGGACGTACATTCTCTCTGGCCCTTCCCTCTTTTCAAATCTCCTAGAAAACAAAAGAAAAAAAAAATCAAAGATTTTTGGGCGTGATGAATCTCTCACGTTCATCTGTTTGAAACCTCATGCACAAATGCAATGAATTCTGGATCGATAGGACTTTAAGAGAGCAGGTGGAGACGCGGGTATGGATATATGTTGAGGTGAGAGCCGTTGTGATCGCTGGGGTAGTTGAGGGGTTATTTCCCTTGCTACCTTCATTATGTGCATTCACACTCTCGTACATGACAGTACTTGGTCCTCTAACTCTGTCTTCGTGGTTAAATGTCCTACCTCATTGTGGTCATTTTTGCCTTGCCCTCACCTTGGGGTTGAGCTCGACCATGAGCTCCCCCTGTAGGTGCGATGGCGGGGGAGGTTGCACAAGCTTGAGGTAGTTGACTTTCTATCCATCTGTGTGTTGCGCTCCGCAAGCTTCTACTGTGTGCGCCTCACATCTGGTACCCCTGTTGCCATGATGAAGTTCAGTCGAGTTCTTGATAGAAGAGGTGCTGAAGCCATGAGTTTCCCCATGCTTGGGATCTAGTCGTGCGCACTGTTACCCTCATGCCTGACCGCATTGATCTCTCGCCGTTTCTTGCTTACAGAGCTCCGCGTCACTGTCTTCAGGCACATGCTCCTGGATGACGGTTGGGGTTGAGAGCGATTCGAGCCTCCCCTCCATCTCCTTGGCTTGCTTCACACCAAAATGCCGATACAGTTGTTGGGCATGACTGTGGAACGTCATTTTCAGCTGTCGCGTATCCCTCTCCTTGGGCTGCGCCTGGTTGCAACTGAAGGAACAGGTGGCCTGCACGATAAAACTCTCCTTCGGATATCTGTTGAGCATCCCTATCATCATCCTTTGATGTGTAAGGCTCTAACCCACTGACATCGGGGAAGATGTGTGGCGACGTTGTCTACTGAAGTAGTCAAGATGGTCCCCAAGTCCTTTACAGCCTGTTAAAGGCCTGTTCCTCGAGTTTTCAATGACGGCATATCTTTGATACAATGGTGAAATGTCTGTTTGCTTACAACATGCAGAGCAGGATGTGGTAGAAGTCCCTCAAATGCAATGTCTCCTGTTGTTTTCTGCATCATGACCTCCTTGGGGAGTATTATGGGGTCATCATGTTGTTACCACTATCTATGACATATTACCTGTGTTTTCTTATCGCCTTTCTTCACACTCGTGGTTTCATCTGTTGCTCAAATGTAATCATCGTTGAAATCAACATCATCATTTTCTCACGGATGTCCTGGAATTCTTTTTGTTGTTATCTCATGATCTCCTTCAAAAGGACAAATGGAACGAAATTTTGTATTGGCTTCTCTATGTTGCAATCGTGTTCTTGTCAAATAGTTGTCTTACGAATCAATTGCTGGTCAGGTATGATTGCTCACGTAGCAGTATTGGTAATAATCCATAGTTCTCTGCATGTTATCTTTCTATATGTTGTAGGAGGTATCTAAGAGTTTTAACTCTCCTGAATGGTACTTTGCCTTATCACTTGCATCTGTTAGAGGTCTTCACTCTATCGAAAAGTGTTGCGCTTGTCCTATCTTCAAACATCTATTGCAACCATGCACATATAAGTTGTTTTGCAATGTTGACTTGCTCATGAAAACAAAGGGTAATAGTTTCTTACCATTCTTGTCTTGCCATGGAACAAAATTGTACAAGTGCTTATGATTGAGCTTCCATCACTATTTTTAAACTTGAGTGTGGCAGGTGGAGAATGCTTCCCACGGTTGGGGAATCTCACATGTTCGGGAACACGTTGGAATGCTGAAAAATGATGCATTGGGATTGTCTTTTTATTTTCCCTAGCATAAAATGAATGCATTCAAGAATGATTGACTGCTTGGAAACTTCTTGATTCAGGTTATTTAGGTCTAGCAATGCTTTGTAATGTTTGTTTCATGCCAACGACCATTATTGGTGAGTGACCTTTTGGGTTTTTGTTGTCAGAAATGGTTATTTTAGTACCATGTTGGTGATACATGCATAAATGTTTGATATTCATGCCCTTGGTTTCTTGAATGTTGGAACAACTACATTGCAATGCACCTCTCCGAACAAAACTAACAATAATTTCCCTATGCATCATGATGTATTCATATATGCGAGAACTTGGTGCGTTCCATGGTTACAAGTCTGATGGATTTTTGGATAGCTCATTGCACTCAATAGCTTGCTATTACAGGATAGTGTTTTTCCTTTGATGTGGTGTCTTGGTATACTTGCTACAGTCAACATGTCTCAACTTGTGGTACTACAAGTTTGTAGAAGTGCAACTCTGAAACGTGACCAGGATAGGTTTGTTTGACAGTGCTTGAAAATGCTACCTATTGGACTATTGTTTCGAATGCTTCTTAAAAATTGGTCATAGGCAGTTTCTTTTGGGATCAACCTACTTGTTGAATTATTACTTGAATTTGAACCTATGGGGATTTTGGGGTCTTTAAGAACCTTATGAAATAACTTTAAATTGGCCACTTAGTTATCTAATCTTGTCTTGGTGAGATACAGGTCTGAGAGCGGGACAATGGTAGCCTTTGGTCGTTGACGTCATTATTAACAGAATCAGATTATGGATATGCTGTATAAGGTCAATTGTGCAAAAAAAAACAAAAAAAAAAAAGGGTTTTTGCCTCTTGGTTTGTGACTATTTGCAAGTGTGAAGGTTCACATGGGTGTAAAGATTGCCTCGTCTCTTCAAAAGTGTTTATGTGCAGGGTGTTCTATTCAAAGTTGTTATGCCATTGTGGCAACTTGATGCTTGTGGTATATATGATTTTTGACCTTTTGGTAACTTTGTCTTGTTAGTTGGATGATGCTTTGATTGAGGGAGGCTCAAAATAAAGCAATGAGGTTTTGATGGCCTAGCATTTTGTTGACAATGCTCCAGTCATCTTCAAATTTTAGGAAGGATCAATACAGCTTTGCATCACTTTGAACATTGTTGTTTATCAAACAATATTCTATGCAGCTCAGTTTCATTATTTATTTGTAGAAGCGTTATAAGATTGAACAGGTATTGCAGAGAAGAAGTCACAGTGTTCGAGCTCATTTGAACAGATTTGGAAGGTTTTGGTGCCCCTACCAAGGGGTGATACACATGCTGGGTGTGAAGATGGTTGACTCCTTTAGGCATCTCATCTATGCATTCATCATATATGTGATCTTCTTGCTTGATGAAAAGCTTGCAGGTGACTGGACCATATTGATTCTTCTCCTTGGGGAAGCACTTCCTTATAATGATTAAAGAGCTTTTGGGGATACTGAATTCTTTTTGCTAATCTTTACATGTGAAGCTAACTGTGTACTCAATTCCTCTGATTTTGAGTGTTACAGGTTTGAAAGAAGGAGGATGTTGCTTCCTGGTCTTGTGATGTTTCTACTTCATGCTTGTCATAATTATTGGAAATGGATAAAATTGCTTCTTTCTTCTTCTATATGTTGGGTTTGCATATGATCACGTATGTTTGAAAGGAAATTTGTGTTGATGTGTGAATGTTGTGCTAAGCTTGGTTGGCTCCAGGAGAGTGTCTGCTCAATATTTTAGGCATAAAAGCTAAAGGGGTCATCCAATTTGTTTTGATCTAGCACTGGTATGAATGTTGCTTGATATCCATTGACCCACTAACAGAAAGGAGGTACAATGCTACACAACTCCTGCTACTTGCCAATTTTACTCTTTTGATTGCATTCTTTATTAATGCAAGTAGCTGCTTCTAGTAAAATTCTTGGGTTGAGTGCATATTGCTTATACTTTAAAATGTTCTTCATGATCTAAGCATGCATTCTTTAAAAGATATTTGCAGAAGAACATGCACATAGGGAGGTGAAATTCTTAGACCTGAACCAAATTAAGTGTGAAGTCATAAATGAATCTTTGTTTTTTGCTAGGGAGGTAACTCTCTAGTTCCACATTCTCATTTAAGGCTCAAATTCATTACATGCCGACACTCATATTGATCATTCTTACCTCCTATGGATGTTTTGCTATTATAGATGGCAGGAAGAGAGTTGGATAAGTTGTTTGAATCTCATGAATGCTTGTAAGATGCTAGGACTCATAAAGTTGCATTATTATCTATTGATTTTATGAGCACAGAACACTCATGTTAAATTGCAAGCTTGATTGACTAGAAGCTTAGTATAAATGATGGCAGGACCATAGGCTACATTCATCTCATGCTTTACATTGCAAAAATGTCCCACTTTCACTTGAAAATAACAGAGTATGGAATCATTGAGACATAAGGGACAGACACTCATGGTCTTGATAAGGGCTCCTTGTTTTAGGACTATGGTTTTTCTTTTCTTTGCAGGAGCAAGAAGGTTTTTCATACAGACTTCTCTCTAATAGAGCAAGTCTTGTGGCAATGGATGCCCCCTGAAGTGGAAACTAAAAATGGAATTAACATTTTTTTGTTGCTTCTTTTCAAAAATCAGTCTACTTGTTGTGTATGTTTAATTTTCAGGTATTGGAGCTTTGAGTGAAGGCATGGGAAGGAGGCTGGGCTGACTGCCCCCCCCAGGGGATTGTGTCGCTCAGCACTGCTGGATTAGAGATTTGAAGGCAGACGGCTTGCTGATTCAAAAGATTTGCAGCCTTGCAAAATTCAGATTGGAACTGCTGCATATTTGAAGAGTTGAAGACTCCAAACTTGGACCAGTTCGGCACTATATGCTTCTCTCTTAGCTTTGTCGAGGACGACAAAGTCTAGGAGGAGGAGGGTGTTGTTATAAGGGTTGCCCACAATTTCCTCATGCAATGGCACCCTCTAGCCCTCATAAAAATATCTCTTTTTTGTATTTAGGAGATGTCCATATGAACACTCTCCTAAAACCCCTTTTTGATAATTCCTCTAGTCTATGGTATGGAAGCCTTTTCAAATAAAACCTCTTTTTGCACACATCCATATTCCCCACGTAGATTTCCCACGCATATTTTTGTATTGAAGAGAGTGGTTGGAAGGAATATTTGAAAAGATCTAGAGAGATATGAGCATGTGCTCCTTTTTGACTAGTCAAAAAGAGCACATGGGAGAATGAGCTGAGCCTATAAATAGAGGCTATTTCTTGTAAAGAGGAGGTCCCTTGGCCATGGCCTTGGCCTCCATTTTGGTAATGGAAGAAGGTGTCATTTGCTACTCTCCTGTTTCCTTGTGTGCAAGGCAATGATCTTGGTGTATGGATTTGCATGTGTGTGTGCATGGTTGGGAGGATGTTCCCCTTTTGCTCCTTGTGACGTTGGCCATTGTTGCCATTGCTCCATGAGCGTGGGTGAACCTCTCCTCTCATTCTTTGCCCAACTTGGAGAAACCTCTCACTTCCATGTGAGGCGGTTAGGGTTGTTGCTCCCCTTTTCTCAACACCATGTATGCCCATAATAAGAAGCTGGAACCATGTCAACTTATCCTCAATAGCCAATATGTGAGATCTATAATTCTTCTCAACCATGGCTAGTGACTATATGTTGATGCAAAAACATTGATTGTTTCTCAAAAATAAAAAGGGTTAGGAGTACCATATGAGACTCCACTAGATTTACAAGACTTTAGAGCACTTGTACAAGTGAACAAAAAATGGAAAAAAAAAAGTCTCAAAAGGGAAAAGTTGGTTACATATTTGTTGTGATAGTGCATTCAGAGCCTAGACAAGCTCTGGTTGATTTTTGAGTTGGACAAAAATCATAGGGATGTTTTAAAGTATGCATCCCTCCAACAATTTTCACCAATGCTCACAACACAAACATTGTTGGATTTTGGAGAGCATGAATACAAATAGACAACATGAAGAAGAAGAATAATAATAAGCTTAGAAGCACAACACAAACTTTATCATTAAATGCGCATTAGTCCTAAGAGTATTCACCACCAAAATATAGAAAGAGGACTTATTTGTTATTTAATAAGTTTAACTGAATTTATTTTTGGTGTTGTCGATTATAAAATACTTTACGACTCCCTAAGGTAAATTGAGATCTCTCATAGAGCTATTGAAATATGTATGCGGAGAAAATTGATTTTTTTAATTTTTTGGTTATTGATTGCTATCATAGCTCTTCTGAGTGCTCTTGTTCAAAACCAAGCCCAAAAATGTCCAAAATTAACAGAAAATCTATCAATGGGAAATAAAATCTCTCTATGGTTTGGTCTCAAAGTTCTTTCTCGTTCTTCTACTTATCAAGAGATTTTCGTAAATAAAACTTAAAAAGAAATAATGTCATATGGGCATGAAGGGCATGCAAACATCTAAAACATTTCTTACTCCATTATCTTCAAATACTCAATCAAATCCAACAAAAATCCTATTAATATGAACCTCTTAGCTTGTTGAACAAGATCTCAAAGTTTTGATAATGATAAAACCTCCAAAAATGAGGTATGAGAAAAAGTAGAACTTTTTAATGTCCTCTCACTAATGTGTATAAATCTTTTAATCATAGAGAATTTTTAGAAATGATTATTTTGTATCTTCTTTTGGGGTTTGTGTTGGATATGATGATGGTTAAATGTGTGAAAATAAAGGGGAAAGAGAGAAGCCTAATTAAATGTACTTTAACAACTCAAAATCCTCCTATTTCATAGTCCTAAGCTATGGGATGTGTAAACAAAACAATGACTATGACAACTTAAGAATGTGCAAAACTTAAGAGAAGTCTCTGAACTGAAGTTATCTTGTATTCACTCTTCTAGCAATCATTCATTGCCCCTACGGTGTAATCGTTCCCTCAAGAATGGCACCATTGAGTTGTTGCAGGCCTATAACCATGATGTGTAGTTTTGGCATCGAGTGCACTGAATTGAGCTCATACTTTTCAATCCATCTACTTGACTTCTCATAGGTGTGTGGATATGGTATGTAAAAAGGAGATACACATGCAAGTGATTTCATGCATATAAGAAAACAAACAAGCACAATAAAATCAATAAAACACTTACACTTGGTACATATAGCTATGTGACATCTAAATCCACCAAAGGAGGCCCAAAAGAAAGAACCGGGAAAGAGGAAAAGACACTCAAAGACATCTACAAAAATTGCAAGGACATTACCCTTGAATTAACTTGAAATATCTCTTGCAAATGATCCCACTATTATTTAAAATTTTTGGGTTGTCCACACTCAGTATTGTTTATTTATTTATTCAAAAGTGGTCCTTTAGGCTCTAAAACTATCCAAAGAAAGCTAATGATTTAGCATGTGTAGTACATGATTCTCACGCTATGTTAGATGCAAAGCTTTGGCATGCATGCTTTGGTCATCTGAATTTTGCTAGTTGCTATGCTTGCAGAAATCTCAAATGGTGTGCTCTCTGCCCCAAAATTGAGGCACTTGGTAAACATGTTTGTGAATGCTATAGTTTGGGCATGTAGTGTTCCTTGTTCACAAAAGATGGTTCAGTTCGAGCTACTAACAAATTACAGCTTGTTCACAATTTTGTCTATGATCCTATCTAGACACCCTCCTTTGGGAACTACCTTTACATCGTGACTTTCATTGATGATTTTTCAAGGCATGCATGGGTGTATCCACTGAAAGAGAATTCCGAAGTGTTTATATGCTTCAAACGGTTTTTGGTTTTGGCTGAAAATTTATCACTATGTAAAATGGGCACCTATGTTCTGATCGAGGGGGGGATATATGTCTTCTGACTTTAATGCATTTCTGGTTGAACATGGGACAAAACATCAGTGTAAAGTGCCCTATACACCTCAACATAATGGAGTAGCTAAAAGGAAGAATAGGTCACTCATGGAGATGGGGAGGTGTATGGTGAAGAGTCATATTTTACCACATAGTTTCTGGCTTGAAGTTGTTATGTGTGCAACATATGTACTTAACAGGTGTCCCACCAAAGCATTGCAATCTATCACTCCATATGAGGCAAGGCATGGTCGCAAGCCATCTGTTTCTCATCTGTGTGTCTTTGGTCATCTGACATACATATTAGTGCATGAACAACAATGTAAGAAATTGGATGATAAAGCATTGAAATGTATTTTTCTTGGGTAAAGTTCTGAAAGTAAAGGCTATCGTCTGTATCATCCACATATAAAATGCATTTTGGTTAACCGTGATGTTGTTTTCTTAGAAGATGCTATTCGGCCATTACTTTCATGTACTAAGGAGACATAAGTTAGCTCCAAAGATATGTATGATACTTTGCTACCTCTTTTTACAGGTGGATAGTCTAGCATTGCTCCAAATGAGGCAATGTCTCAGCCTTTACAGGTTTCATGTGATGATGCAAATCATTCCATTTCTGATGCAGATTTACATGATGCACTTGTTGATGAGAGAACTTATATAAAGAAGGCAAAAACTATGCCTATATGGCTAGTGCAGACTTTGCAAGATAGAAAATTAGATGCACCTCTACCATATAGTACTCATTCAAGCTCTCATAGTGCTTCTTTTGCATCAGATTGCTATGCTATGGTTGCCTCTAGTCCCTGTGATAAGAACGAGCCTATTTCATTTGATGAAGCACAAAATTATAAAAATTGGATGGCTGCTATGCAATCAAAATATGATGTTATTATGAAAAATGGTACCTCGTCTTTATGTGACTTGCCTCCTTGCAAGAAGGCCATTGGCACTAAGTCGATATACAAGCTGAGGCATAAGCCTAATGGAACATTTGACATGTATAAGGCTAGGCTTGTTGCAAAGGGTTATGCTCAAGAAAGAGGCCTTGATTTTGATGAGACCTTTGCTCCTACATGCCGAATGACTACAGTTCAATCTGTGCACTTGCTGCTCATCATGGTTGGAACATACATCAGTTGGACATTAAAACTGCATTTTTGAATGATGACTTGCATGAAGAAGTGTATGTTTTTCAACTCTGTGGTTTTGTGCAAAACGGGCATGAAAACAAAGTGTGCAGATTGAAAAAGGCATTATATGGTTTGAAGCAAGCACCACATGCTTGGTATGAAAAGATACATGCCTACTTGGTTGAACATGGTTTTGAGAACAATCCAACTAAGAGAACCTTATACATTAAGCATGCAAATGTTGTGCTTCTGATCATTGTTGTGTCTATGTTGATGTCATGCTTCTCATTGGTCCTCATGAGAAGCATATTCTTGATTTTAAGGCTGATTTACATGCCTCATTTGAGATGTCAAATTCGGGTCATTTGCATCATTATTTGGGCATTTAGTTTATGCATGTTGATGGCAGAATAGCTTTGTGTCAAACAAAATTTATTGACATATTATTGTAGCGTTTTGGCCTTGAAGACTGCAAACCTATTGCCACTCCTATGGAGATAGGCTTATGATTGAGTCTTCATGATGCTAGAGAGCCTTACTTAGCCAGATATTTATTTAGTCTGTTGTCTCATAGATGAGCAGGTTTATGCATTGCCCAAGTGATGTGCATCTTTTGCCACTTGAGTGGTACTCGAACACTTGGATTGTTTTATCCCAAGGGGGGATCACCACTACCAAATTTACATGCTTTTTTTAATTCTGACTGGGCTAGTTGCTGTGACACTCATGTGTCCACCAATGGTTTTTGCTTCGCACTTGGCAGCTCATGCATATCTTGGTTGAGCAAGAAGTAACCTATTGTGTCCACTTCTAGTTGTGAGGCTGAGTGAAGGGCATCTTTCACAGCGAATGATGAGTGTGTGTGGCTCAAATGCCTTATGGCTGATTTGGGTGTTGGTTAGTCTTATGCCACCACCATCTTCACTAACAATCAGTGCACATTGGTAGTTGCAAGGAACCCTGTGTTCTATGCTCGCACTAAGCACACTGAGGTGCACTATCATTATGTCATGGAGAGGTTCTCTGCTAGAGAGATCAATTTTGCATATGTGCCCACATAGGAGAACATTGTAGACCTTTTCACAAAAGCTCTGCCTAAGGAGAAATTTGAAGCTTTTCGCAAAGCTTTGGGCTTATTTCCTTTTGTGGATTGATTCCACATAGCTTGGCACTTCCTTATGCATGAGTGCCAGATCCTTGTTCATCGCATCACTCCTAGGGGCGATTTGTTGATATGTTTAGATAGTGATGTGTGTGAACACACTAGGACATCAGGGTACTTTTTTCCCTCTTTAGGAGGTTTTTGCCCCCAGCTTGTATATGTGCCTATAACCCTAATGGGTCACTTATCTTTGTACATTCTTTTGGTGATTCATTTAGTATTCTGTGTTGTACTCCAAGCTTTCTCTTCTTCCTTGTGTTGTTAGTGTGCATCTGCAGACCTCAAACTCTGACACCTCAGGCACTATAAAATCATCATCAAGGAGATTTCTAGTAAAGAATCTAGAAAATTCTTAAATCATAAGAAGAGGGACTAGTTTTCATGAAATAAAGGTCCTTAAGGCAAAGACCTAAGATCTAAAAACCACTTTCATCCATATGAAAGGCACCTTAGTATTGGTGAAGCACAAGTATTTTAGTTTAAAACATTATTATACATAGTGCATCCAAGACATAAATAAAAGTGGACTAACCAAGTGCAAATTTTTCTATCTAGCAAAAGCAAAAGGAATGACATGAAAGAACTCTATAACAAATATCATCTACACATATATAGTGAATCTGGATTCATTGGTATTGCATTTTCTAATTCAATCCTCACGTGTGAGTTTATAGTAAAGATATGATCATAATTAAAAAAAAAAGGGGAAATATAACTTGAAGGTCTTGTCCAAAATTCAAGATGTCCTCCAAAGATCATTGAAAGCGTGCAAAGAATTCAAGGATCCAAACTAAATAAAGGTCAACCAAGACAAGGGCTATTTCAAAGGAACTAATAGGCATCTAAAAGACTTCAACACGTTATTCCTTGCTCTCAAAATCCTTTTAGATCAAGTTTGGGAAATATTTCCTTCTAATAAAAGATGAGAACAAGAGAAATGACAGCCATGTTCCTCATATTGGACCATAGAATTATGAGAATGCTATTATAGTTATAACTTGAAGCATATTTTCAAGGAAGAAAATGTTCTTCTAGGGGGTAAATATTATGAAGTACTTTGACAACGCTGGTTAGGAAGGAGGAGGTCTTGGTTTCACTCCCCTTGGGCACATTGGGGAGAGTGTTTTGCCAAGGACTTATTGGAGTTAGACGTCTCCAGAAGCACGCGAATAGCAGAAGGAAGAAGAAGAAGCTTGGAGCACAAGACACAAGACTGAATGTATTACTAGAGAATGTACAAAGATAAGTAGCCCATTAGGGCAATAGGCGTATATACAAGCCGGGGGAAAAAAACCTCCTAAAGAGGGAAAAAAGTGCCCCGGCGGTCCTAGAGTGTTCACACACATCACTACCTAAATATATCAACAAATCCCCCCTGGGAGTGATGCGGTGAACAAGGAGCTAGCACTCATGTATAAGGAAGTGCCAAGCTATGTGGAAATCACTCCACAAAAGGAAGTAAGCCCAAAGCTTTGCGGAAAGCTTCAAACTTCTCCCTAGGCAGAGCCTTCGTGAAAAGGTCTGCAATGTTCTCCTGCGTGGGCACATATGCCAAGCTGATCTCCCCAGTAGAGAACCTCTCCCTGACATAGTGATAATGCACCTCAATGTGCTTAGTGCGAGCATGGAACACAGGGTTCCTCACAACTGCCAATGCGCTCTGACTGTCAGTGAAGATGGTGGTGGCAGAAGACTGTCCAACACCCAAATCAGCCATAAGGCGTCTGAGCAACACACACTCAACAGTCACTGTGAAAGCTGCCCTATACTCAGCCTCACAACTCGAAGTGGTCACAGTAGGCTGCTTCTTGCTCAACCAAGATATACATGAGCTACCAAGCATGAAGCAAAAACCACTGGTGGACACATGAGTGTCATAGCAACCAGCCCCATCTGAGTCAGAAAAAGCATGCAAATCTGGCGGTAGTGATCCCCCCTTGGGATAAAACAACCCAAGTAGTCGAGTACCACTCAAGTAGCGAAAGATGCACTTAACCTCCTTCCAATGCGTGACTCCTGGGCAATGCATAAACCTGCTCATCTGTGAGACAACAAACTGAATATCTGGCCGAGTAATGCATAAGTAAATCAAGCATCCAACAGCCTGCTGATAGAGAACAGCATCAAATGCATCTCCAGCATCATGAAGACTCAATCGTAAACCTGTCTCCATAGGAGTGGCAATAGGCTTACAGTCTTCAAGGCCAAAACGCTGCAATAATGTGTCAATATATTTCGTTTGACACAAAGCCATTCCACCATCAACTTGCATAAACTGAATGCCCAAATAGTGATGCAAATGGCCCAAATCAGACATCTCAAATGAGGCATGCAAATCAGCCTTAAAATCAGCAATATGCTTCTCAATATGACCAGTGAGCAGCATGTCGTCTACATAGACAACAATGATCAGAAGCACATCATTAGCACGCTTAACATATAAGGTGCTTTCAGTTGGACTGTTCTCAAAACCATGTGCAATCAGATAGGCATGTATCTTCTCATACCAAGCACGTGGTTCTTGCTTTAAACCATATAACGCCTTCTTTAACCTGCACACCTGGTTTTCATGCCCTTTCTGCACAAAGCCACGAGGCTGAAAAACATACACTTCTTCATGCAAGTCACCATTCAGAAATGTTGTTTTAATGTCCAACTGATGTACATTCCAACCATGATGGGCTGCAAGTGCACAAATGCTCCGAACAGTAGTCATACGGCATGTAGGTGCAAAGGTCTCATCAAAATCAATGCCTCTTTCCTGCGCATAACCCTTTGCAACAAGCCTAGCCTTATACCTGTCAACTGTACCATCAGGTTTACGCTTCAGCTTGTATACCCACTTAGTGCCAATGGCCTTCTTGCCAGGAGGCAAGTCAAATAAAGACCATGTACCATTCTTCATTATAGCATCATATTCAGATTGCATAGCAGCCATCCAATTTTCTGAATTTTGTGCTTCATCAAAAGAAACAGGCTCATTCTCATCACAGAGACTAGATGCAGCCATAGCATAGCAATCTGATGCAAAGGAGGCACTATGAGAGCCTAAACGAGTACGATATGACAAAGGTGCATCTAATTTGCTGTCACGCAAAGTCTGCACCAGCCATTTTGGCATAGTTTTTGCCTGCTCAATATCAGCTCTCTCATCAGCAAGTGCATCATGTAAATCTGCATCAGAAATGGAATGATCTGCATCATCATATGAAACCTGCAAAGGTTGAGAAGTTGCCTCATTAGGACCAGCACTAGACTGTCCACCTGTAAAAAGAGGCATCAAAGTATCATACATGTCTTTGGAGCTAACAGATGTCTCCTTAGTACATGAAAGCAATGGCTGAATAGCATCTTCCACAAATACAACATCACGGCTAACCAGAATGCGTTTAGTATGTGGATGATACAGGCGATAGCCTTTACTTTCAGAATTGTATCCAACAAAAATACATTTAACTGCTTTATCATCCAATTTTCTGCGATGTTGTTCAGGCACTAATGCAGATGCCAAACAACCAAAAACACGCAGATGAGCAACAGATGGCTTGCGGTCATGCCAAGCCTCATATGGAGTGATAGAATGCAGTGCTTTAGTGGGACACCTGTTCAGTACATATGCTTCACACATGACAGCCTCAAGCCAGAAACTATGAGGTAAAGCCTAACTCTTGACCATACACCTCGCCATCTCCATGAGAGACCTGTTCTTTCGTTCAACAACTCCATTCTGTTGAGGTGTATACGGCATTGTACACTGGTGTTTTATCCCACGTTCAGCCAGAAATGCATTAAAATATGAAGACATAGGATAAGAGGAGTTATTGGCGCATGTGACAGTATTCCCTGTAGGGGCAGGCTCGAGTGAAGAGAAGAAATTGTGCTGCGAGGTAATATGTTTGATCGCCCCACTATCAAAGTACCAAACATCTGAGTCTACTGCAGACATGCATTGATCATGAGAAGATGGGTCAAAACTGCAGACAGTAGTAAACACCCATTCTTCTTCCTGCACAAGATTTGCAGACTCTGTTTTTGGTGTAGAGGCCTTTGCAACAACCATTCCAGCCTCTTTCTTCTTTGCCTCTTTAGCAGCCAGTTTTGGACAGTTCTTTATGATATGATCATTGCCTTTACAGTACTTACAAAACAATTTCTGCTTTTTTGATTTTTTCTCATCTTTGTCTTGGTTCTTTGAATGTGCACCATTTGCAAATTTCTGCTTACTAGTAGAAGAGCTCCATTTTCCTTTGCCCTTCTGACTAGCCAGGAAAGCTTGATCTGCAACTCGCATAATGGACCTGTTCTGCCTGGACTGATCATCCTGCAACAGAATAGAGACTAACTCCTCAAATGATAAGGCATTCGGATTGCCTTTCATCATCAACCGAAGAGTAGAAGCAAAACTCTGATATGAGTCAGGAAGACCATTCAGAACGGTCTGCACAAGTGAGCTATCTGGTATAACCTCATCAGCAAAAATCAACTGTTCCTTCAAATCTTTGATCTTTGTTAAGAAACTGTCCATAGAATCACCTTCATTCATGTGCTCACTCTCCAGCTGTTTTCGGAGGTAAGCAACACGAGCCTCATTCCTAGCCTGGTACAAAGTGGTAAGTGTATCCCAAGCATCCTTTGCTATTCTGCAAGAGCGAATGTGAGGAATAATGGCACGTTTGACAGACAAAGCTATCAATGCATGTGCCTGGGCATCTCTGCCATCCCAACGAATCTGCTCTGCAGTAGGTGCAACAGAAACAGTAGCACGAACAGGAATCTATGGAATATCATCTTCGACACCATCTTCATCAGCTCCAGCACCTCCAGCACTTGTATTTGTAGTACCTGTAGTCGCAAGTGTAACAGGACGTCTTTCAACACCCTGCACAATGTTCCACAGTCCTTTTGCAACCAATACATGTCGCATCATATAAGCCCATAATGGGTAGTTGGTACCATCCAACTTATCCTCAACAACCAACATACGGAATACATCACTACTTTCAGCCATGGCCGGTGACTAAAATACCTTGATGCAGAAAATTGACTGTATCTCAAAAAGTTGAACGGAACTGCCCAAACGAGTTCTGCTAGACCTGTAGCAGACTTCAAGATGCTTAAACTGGCGAACAGAAACTGGTATATACCTTTGGCACAAAAGGACGAAATAGCCTGCACAAGCACTATGATAGTGCGTTCGGAGGCCGAAACGAGCTCAGATCGCGAATTCGGCACCACAAAGCAAAGCAGTTTTGATCTCGGAAACACCCTGAGTATGCTCACCAAATTTCATACGAATCTGAGACTACAAACGGAGGAGTGTCGATGGCACCCTAGAAGAAGCGACAACCTACTCTGATACCAATTGTTGGAGTTAGACGTCTGCGGAAGCACGCGAACAACACAAGGAAGAAGAAGAAGCTTGGAGCACAACACACAAGACTGAATGTATTACTAGAGAATGTACAAAGATAAGTAGCCCATTAGGGCAATAGGTGTATATACAAGCCGGGGGAAAAAAACCTCCTAAAGAGGGAAAAAAGTGCCCCGACGGTCCTAGAGTGTTCACACACATCACTACCTAAATATATCAACAGGACTCTCTATAGCCTTCTAGAATCATCCACTTGAGTTAAGTTGAGTTAACTCGAGTACACTAAGACTTAAGTGGATAGTAACATGTGTAGAATAAAGTAAATTGGGATACTTGAGTAGTGGAGACCTAGTTGTGGTTACACATGCAATGTTGGAGGTTAAACATGTGTATGTGGTGTTAGGCGATTGTTGGTTGGTAGTGGGACAATTTTGTATTATTTCTTGATTTTACTTACCATAATTGTTGTAAAGCATTAATGTGAATATACCTTTAGATGTCAATAACAACCATCTACATTCTAAGTATCTATGCATGAAGCAAGACTCTTCCAAATCCCTAAATTTTCTAGATATTTTTGTAGGACTCTAATGGACTAAGTCTCTATGGAACCAAAATTTGAAGAGCTATTTTGCTATAATATCTCTTTTTCAAATTAATTAAGAAGATTATTTTTGTGGATCCATATATTTTCTTATTAGTACTACTCTTTCGCTTCTTGTATGCATTAATTCAATGTTAATGATATTATGTAGAAAAATCACATTATGTTGCAGTTTGTTGTTTGAAATCTAGGGAATACAAACTCATATTCTATATGTCTAGATAGAATCCCCATTGTGTGAATCGTAGTTTGTAGATACGAAAAATAGCCTACTAACATTGGGGACCACAATGGGATGGGTTGAAATAAATAATAGCACAGTGGAATTGATCAATAGACAAACTTGAGAAGAGAGACACAAATAAAAGAAGGTGCAAACAGAGAGATAGAGAACACAATTTTTTTGAAATTTCCAAGAGCAATGCAGGTACAAAAATGGTATTGTCCACGCACTCTCGATATGGAGCTTAGATTTTCCATACCAAAATCTATGTAACTCCAAGAAAACTGGAACTACCTTACTATTAGACTTCAGAGATTACTAGATTGGACTATCAAACTATCAAATAGGTCTAGAATACCCTACCTATCCTTATGTCTAGGTTCCAAAAGATCATCTGTTACCATTAATGGTCATACATAGACCTCATATAACTTGGAATTTAGGATTCCACAGATGTCTAGGCTCTCATAATGGCTTCTCTTCATAATGGGGGCCTTAGAATATAGAGCACCATGGATCATTTGTGATCACTTGAAGGTGGAGTTTCGATTATATCTAATACCCCCCCTTCAATGTCTGCCCTTTATTGAATTACCTCCTTGGTCCAATGCCAAGATTTGGAAATTGTCGAAGAAGTTGATCTCTCCCAAGAGCCTTGGTGAAGATGTTTGCTCAATTTTCTTTAGTTGGACAAGAGAAAATCTCTATGAAAACATCCTCTATCAGCTCATGCACATAGTGATATTGGATTTCTATGTGCTTGGTATGTGCATGGAACACATGATTTTTGGTGATGGCTATGCAACTTTAGATGTCACACATCAACCTTGTAGCCTCATTTCCTTGTATTTCTATGTTCCATAGGATCCTTCTCAACCATATTGCTTCACATGCAACAACACGTGCCACTTTGTACTTAGTTTTAGTAGAAGATAATGCCATTGTTGATTGCTTCTTATTGATCCAAAAGAAAATCACAAATCTTAACAAAAAGCAATATCCAAAATTTGATTTTTTGGTATCAATATCTCCTGCCCAATTTGAGTCGTAGTATCCAACCAGAGATGACCCTACTTCATAGACAATACCATTATCAATTGTTCCTTTCACATACTTGATTGGCCACATGCTTGTCTTCTAATGAGTTTGGCAAGGTTCATTAGAGAACCTACTAACTACTCCAAAAACATAAGATATATCTGGTTTGCTATTGTACAAGTAGATAAGACTTCCCACTAACTTCTTGTATCTTCCAATATCCATTGGAGGTGAAGTATCTTCAATAGATAACTTTGTGTTGACCTCCATAGGTGTAAAAATCTCCTTGCAATCCTCCATGTGGAATGCCTTCAAAATCTCTCTTGCATATTGTTTTTGAGAGATGAAGATCTTTCTTGGTTCCTAGAATACTTCGACCTAAGCAATAATGCATTAAGCCTAAGTCTGACATTTCAAATTTTGAATTTAGGAAATCTTTCATTTTTTGAAGAAGTGCATTGTCATTTCCTGTAATCACAATGTCATCTACATAGAGTGAAATCACAAGTATCTTCCCACCTCTATTTAGAACATACAAGTTGCATCAGAAGCACATCTTTTGAAACTTAGATCCAAGAGATATCTATCTGGTGATACCACACCGTAGGGGCTTGTTTTGGACCATATAATGCCTTTTTCATCTTACATACCTTGATCTCTAAATGGGAAGCCTCAAACCCTAGTGGTTGAGACACATATACCTCTTCCTTGAGATCTCCATTCAGGAATGCTGATTGGGGATCCATGTGATAGACTGGCCATTGTTTGTGCACAACCATAAATAGTACAACTCAGATAGAATTCATGCTTGTAGTTGGGGCAAATGATTCCCAAAAGTTGATTCCTTGAGCTTGTGAATACATATAACTTTGTGCTTTTGGGGTTGATTCACTAGCTCCCAAGTTCCATTCTTCATGATATTGTTATATTCTGTTTGCATGACAATCCTCCAATTCAAATCATGGAGTGCCTCTTCCATAGTCCTTGGTTATTTAGCTTGCTCTAGGATGACCTCACCCATTAGGGTTGTATTTACAATATGGGCATTCACCCATCTATGCTCCTCTATTCTCTATAATTGACTTGGTCCATCTGCAACCTGTTCTAATGATTGTGGGATGGGATTTGCAGAATCATAAAGCTACCTCACCCATCGTGGCAATGGATTTTCCCCTTGGGTGATGATAGGTTGGTGACTTTCATAGTCGTCATCTGAAGATGATGCTCACTTCTTTTGCATATAAAGGATAGCTCTTGGGCCAGGTTCATAGTGGATTACATCTTTGGGTGATGATGAAGTGGAAGATCTCTTTTTCTCCTCCACTTGCATGCGTCTCCTCCTCCTTAAACACAACACCATGAATCACTATGATCTTCTTAGCCTCAGGATCACAAAGTTATAAGCCTTCTTATGTTTGTTATAACCTAAGAAGATACATTTGATGCTTCTTGGTTGAAGCTTGTTTATTTCCCTATCTGAAATATGTACATAACATTCACTTCCAAATACTTTGAAATGGGAAATAGATGGTTTTTTAGCAGTGAAGGCCTCTTGTGGAGTCTTTCCATCAAGTGCCTTGGTGTAAATCCAATTCAAGATGTAGTCAACGGTGTTGATAACCTCCACCCAAAGCTGATCTGACATACCCTTTCCCTTGAACATGAACCTTGCCATCTCCATGATGGTTTGATTCTGGTGTTATGCAACACTTTTTTTTTAAAGGATTATGTGCCACTCTGAGTTGATGTTTGATTCATTTACTTTTTTAGAAATCTCAAATTGTTGATGAAAACTCACCACCACCATTTTTCCTAAATTTCTTCATCTTCTTGCCTATTTTAGTTTCAACAAACTGAAGACATTCTTTAAACTTACCAAAATTTTGAGCCTTATTGTGAAGGAAGTACATCCTCATCTTCCCACTATAGTCATCAATGAGTACCATAAATTAGGAAGATCCACCCAAGACCTATGTAGGCATTTTTTCACACAAGTCAACAACTCTAGAGGATAGCTTTCTCTATTCTTGCTTGCTTGTGGAAATGCCTTCCTCTATTACTTTCCCATCATGCAAACTTCACAAGGTTCCTTCATGTTTGTAATCAATGGTAGGTGTGCAACCATACCCCTTGATGCATCTCCTTAGTACATGATATCCAATATGCCTGAATCTCTCATGCGATAGATTATTTGTGCCCACACCAGTAGTGGTTGTAAAAATAGAGAACTCATATAGCTTGTTCCTCCTCATGCCAATCCCAACAATATTGTTATTACTGTCTATAATCTTAGCTCTTGTCTTGTTCAAAGATACCTCATTACCTTGATTACTTATAGAAGCTACCAAAAGTAGATTTCATTTGATTTGTGGAATATACAACACATTCAAAAGATTTTGAATATCCCCACTAGAGTTAATGAAGGAAATTGTTTCTTCTCCCTCTGCAAAGCATCTTGCATTATTACCTAACTTTACTGTAATGGGTTCCTTTAAAGGCTCTAAGGAATAATAAAGGTCATTTTTGCTTGTCATGTGACAAGAGGCACCACTATCCAAGAGCCATGAGTTAACTATTCCTAAATCTTTAGCCAAGGAGCATACCTCCCCTATAACAAATAACTCAAGCTCTGTTTCTGCATTGTTGCCAGAATCCTTGCCCTTACCACCTTTAGAAGAGAAATTCTTCTCTTCTGCCTTCTTAATGCGACAATCTTGGATTCCTTTTCCCTTCTTCTTGTAGTCAAAACACTCTCCCTTATACTTCTTTTTGTCATTATTCTTTCTATCACCATCTTTTGAAGATTCCACTTTACCTCCTTTGGAATGTGCAATGAATGCAACATCTCCTTTGTTGCCTCCACTCTTTGCCTTGAGCCGCAAATCTTCCTACATAAGTAAGGCATTGAATTCTTAAAAATATAGAGGTTGAGGTCTAATTTGAATATTAAGAGTAGATAGATTTAAAGAAAAAATCGAGCAAGCTCCTCACTTGACTTTGTAGACCTTCTCTTTCCATTTGATCTCTTAGATTCTTTATGTGAGTGATAAATACATTTGTATTCTCCTCATCAACTAACCTTTCTACTACTAACTAATTCTCCAAGTTCTGAATTTGTGTCTAAATATGAGTTTCATAATGATTTCTCAACATGTTCCATGTGTCACAAGCCTTAGAGGTATGCTGAATAACATTAGGAGAAATCATTTGATCAAGATTATTTGGATAAGGTGTTTCTTGGGGCTCATAATCAGTCCCAAAGAACTTCTAGAAGCTCATATGAACCAATGATAGAAGTATATTGAACTTCCATAGGGTGTAATCTATACCATCAAGTTCACCTTCTATGAAGGTTGTTGTTCATATTTGTTAGAAAATAATGATCAAGACTAATAACACAGTGAAATTGGATCATCAGGTAGAGTAGTGAGAGGCAAAACACTCTAACAGAAATGTACATAGATAGAGAGACAAAAAAATTGAATTCTCTAATTGCCAACAACAATGTATATACAACGATGATATTATCCACCCATGTGCTCCCACTGTGGAGCTTCAATGGCGATATAGATAGACTCTAGGTCAAGGGATTTATAGTGTGCATAACTATGATTTCACCTCAGTAATTGGGCCTACCTAATCCTCTGATTTAGGCAAGATCTCTGGGACTGCATGATGCTATGTTTGAGGCGTAGTCATCGAGATTGTTTGTAATTTTGGAACATTTGCAATTACAAAACTGAGTAAATCTTTGGATATAACTTAGACCACTAGACAAATTTGGGCTACGAAATTGGTCACCAAACTTCTAGATAGATTGATTACCATATTGGTCATCGCGATTCCGAATAGATCGATTACCAAATTGGTCACTGTGATTCTGGAATGGTTGTCTATCGAATTGTCATAACTCTGGAATTCCAAAAACATCATCATGATTCCGGATTGGTTCACTACCAAACTGTCATACCTCCGAAATTCCAGTGTGATCAAAGTATATGTCTTGGCTAGCCTTCTGACTAGAATCATATAGATAATCTAGAACTTTTTTTGGTCTCAAGTAGACCTCATCACAAATGTCTAGAATCTCATAATGGCTTCTCCTCATAATGGGGGCCGTACAACTTAGGGTACCATGGATCATTTGCGATCACATGTGAGTGGAGTATTGAGTATATCTAACACCCCCCTCAATGTCCACCTACAGTGAACTACCTTCTTGGTCCAATGCCAAGATTTGGAAGATGTCAATGCAGTTGCTCTCTCCCTAAAGCCTTAGTGAAAATGTATGCTTCATTTTCATCTACTCGACAATAGCTCAGCTCCACAATTCCGTCCTCAATCAACTATCACACATACTGACACAAGATTTCTATGTGCTTAGTACATGCATGACAAATGTCTACAAAATCTGAGCATGCCAGTTTGTTTGGAATATCATTGCTTTAGGGGTGGCTTCTAGCAGATCCTCAAGCTCAAGTTGAGTTGCAAACCTGGGAGGTTTCTTACTATCTTTTGAATTTCCATATTGTATTCATCCATCAATAAGAAGTATGTATAATGTTGTAATTTCTTTGTATTAATGGGTCATCTAGCTACAAGCTATTGGAAGTGTAGTGACTTAAGAATTGACTCTTCAAACAATGATAGTGCTGCTTGTTGAACTTCCACTCTAACCAAAGTGAGCCTTTCCAATGTCCTTGACTTGTTTGAGGCATGAAGCACACTATAGTCCGAACACATCTTGCCCTTCTTCTATGACCCTACCACCAATTGTAGGTTGGGGGTCATATTCCTCTTCATACATAGAGACTAGGGGGATGGTTACAAATTCTTTGGGTTTAGGTTGTTCGACGAGGATGCCACTCTCTTAGGGTGCATTGTGATCTCATACTCTCGACTTTTAGTTGTCATATCTTGGACTTGTTTGCAAAGTTGCTCTACTTCTATCATAAGCACAGGTGGTGTTTCAAGAATTGCTATTGTTTGGAGGGTTGACATAGTGGGGCTTCTACTCATTGTGTTGCTTGAAACACAATGAAATCTTGTGTAAGTTTGTCATGTGCTTTGACTAATGTTGCACAACCTTCCAAGATGATTTTGATGTTGCCTTGTGGGAGTACATGAAAAGGAGAGGGATTGCTAATTCTAGTGACATTGAGCTCCATAGCAGCCTCCATATTCTCTTCATTTTGTCTTTGCAAGTATGTGTTTTCTTCAAGCCCTTTATCATTTGTTTCCACTTAACTATGTTCATAATATGATGAGTTCAATCATGTGCACCCTAGGGCATTTATAAATCTACTTTAGTTTTTTATTTTTTATCCTCCCCTTTCTCAATGTTGTTCCTTTTTTGGTGAAGAATTGAAATTTGATGGAAATGGTGTAAAAATGTGGAGGTTCTATAGGGATAAGAAATAAACAATTATGATGGATATTTTCTAGTCTTGTAAAAAAACGTTAGTCTCAATGGATGATTTTTCAAAAAAACATTAGTCTCATTGGTCATTGTTGCAAAAAACATCAATGTCAATGAAGAATTGAAATTTAAATGGAATAGTTAATTTTTAATCCTTGTAAAAAACATCAATTTCAATGGATGATTTTTCAAGTAAACATCAGTCTCATTGATCATTGTTGCAAAAAACATCACGTGGCTACCATGGCAACTAGGTCCTAAAACATTAAAAATATTGAACTACCATTTCGACACAAGGAACCTAATCAAAATATTTTCTAGATAGAACTTGCTCACACAACTCTATGGAGAGACACAGTTCCATGCTCCATCCTTTTGTACAAGTCCCAATCATTCTCATGCAAGTTCTCTTTATCCCACATGCAAGTATATTTTCCCTCTACTCCATATAAGGAGGGCTCACTTCACTCCCCACAAGCTTATGCACTCTAGCCCATTGCAAGAGTGTGCTATGCTCCTCATGGAGTCTCCATGCTCATAGAGCATCTTATGTAAGTTATTCCATTTTACTTAATTCATCATGTTTTGTTATCTTTCATGTCTTCCTCCATAACCTGGTAGCGTCAAGTTGTTAAGTAGATTTAGTGTAGTTGTTTCTTATTTCAATAGTTTTGCAGTATGTTAGTTGCTAAGGATTGCTCTACTACTCGGATACCACACACGAAGTCAACCTCAAGTTTTTGCCATTCAATGATTTGTCGAGTATCCGACTAGCATAACTGATAGTGTTTTGAGTACCCAATCGTCTCATAAGGAAACAGATGTAATAAATCTGTGGGTTTGAGTTTGAAAGCCTCTGAATGATACCTCCAAAAGCCTCTTGTGAACGCATCCTAGAACTTTTGCTTCTAACATACGGGGAGGTATTTAATATGACAATATGAGGTTTAGCATACCTTAATATGACAATATGAGGTTTAGCATACCTTAATAGGTGGTGATGTGCTCATATCATAGAGTAAGTCAAAGTTGCCATGTTCAAATCCAAGTGCATTGACATGAGGTGCTTTTACCTTTTTGAATACTTTGAATACTATCTCATCATGTCATAAATCTTGGCTGACATCTTGGCTACAATATCTGACATTTTGGATAGATGTGATAGCCAATAGATAAATATGTATAATTTAGCCAATCTTTGTATTTGGGAACGTTTTTTACTTTGATGGCAAATGAATTCCAATTTTTGTGGCATTGGATTGGTCCATAGCACAAGATATAGAGTGTATGTAATGGAGCTTTACTCAAAGTGTGTATCATCTCAGGGTATGTCTGCAAAATTTAAGCATGCCAACTTGTTTGAAATATTGCTCCTTTTGGGAGCTTTTGAATTTCCATATTGAATTCATCCATCAATAAGAAGTATTGTATAATATTGTAATTTCTCTGTATTGTTGGGTGACTTGAGAATTGAATCTAACCAACATGAGTCTTTCCAATGTCTTGATTTGTTTGAGGCATGAAGCATGCTATAGTTCAAACATGCCAATCGCAGGTTGGGGGTCATATTCCTCTTCATACACTCAGCCTAGGGGGATGGTTACAACTTCTTTGGGTTTAGGTTGTAAGGCAGGGATGTCTAGTTGTGAGGGCACATTGTGATCTCATACTCTTGAATTTTAGTTGTAATGTCTAGGACTTGTTTGCAAAGTTTCTCTATTTGTATCATAAGCACGTGGCATTTCAAGAACTGCTATTGTTTGAAGGGTATACATAGTGGGACTTCTACTCATTGTGTTGCTTCAAACACAATGAAATCTTGTGTAAGCTTGTCGTGTGCTTCAAATAATGTTGTAGAACCTTCCAAGATGATTTTGATGTTTTCTTGTGGGACTACAAGAAGACTTCAAATTTAATGGAAATGGTGTAAAAATGTGGAGGTTCTATTAGGATAAGAGATATTTTCTAGTCTTGTAAAAAATGTCAATCTCAATGGATGATTTTTCAAAAAAACACAAGTCTCATTGGTCATTGTTGTGAAAAATATCAATGTCAACGAAGAATTGAAATTTAAATGGAATGGTGTAAAATTGAAATCAGGATAAGAAATAAACAACCATGGTGGCTATTCTTTAGACCCTTGTAAAAAGCATCTGATTCAATGGATGATTTCTTTCCAGAAAACATCAGTCTCATTGGTCATTGTTGCAAAAAATATCAATGTCAATGGAGTCACAGTTACCATGGTAACCAGGTCACTTGTATAGCTGCACTTTTCAAAGTTAAAGCTTGAGGGAATAGGCTTTGGCTGAACCTCCATAAAAAAAAATATATATATATACCATTTCAACACAAGACACCTGATCAAAATATTTTGTAGATTGTTGCTTGTCCACACTAGTAAATTCTTATCTAGTAAAGCAAATCTATGTTCTCGGTATGAGATATTGAACTAGAGAGTGCAATAAATGTCCAAAGAAAGGGTCTTACAAGAGATATGGACAAAAGAGGTGTGTATATGCAGAAAGAATGGACAAGAGAGTGAAGAGTCAATCAAAAGAGTTAGTAATAATATTCTAGTTTGTGTGTAAGAAGAGGTGGAGAAGGGGACAATTTTATATGGTTTGACTGTGTAGTTGTTGGACAAGGCTAGAGGAGATAGAGCTTAGTGAAGTGCAAAAGGGACAATGAGACATTGTCTCCAATTTGTATTGTTTGCTATTGTGTCTAGCTTTGGATAAGAAGAAGACAAAATAGTTTAGCTTGAGTGCTATTATAGGAGGAAAAATAAAGGTTATAGGTGAAGGCGTGACTGATGCTCCCAACCTTGGAGGAGACTTGAGTGAAAGATTAAACAAAGAAAGCCAAGTTGTCAAGGAAAGGAGGTAGGACACAAAGTCTTTGTACTTGCAAGTACATTATTTAAGCATAATTGGGTTGTAATTTGCTGCCTTGAAGTGTATTTGGTAGTAGTTAGTGACATTTTCCCCTTTATCTTCTTTGTTATAGCTCCCATATGCTATTTGGATGTAATATTTTCTTATTAATAAATAAAAAATTACTTTTCTAGTGGGTGCTATGTGTGCATTCATCATCTTCCTCTAGAAACACTCAAACACCCATTCCCCCAAAGAAAACCCCCAACAAAGATGAACCTCAAGAGGAACTTCCGCATGGAGATGTATCAATCAAGAGAAGAGCTAGCACAAGGTCAACTCTTAAGCACATCTTCTTAAGAGAAAAAACTCATGGACACACCAAGAACATTTTTTGGGAGGTTAAGAGAAGATATTATAAGACAACAACATGAGGAATGCATACAAATATAATTCAACAAGTCCTGCCAAGAACTAACAAGAGATATGGCGAGCATAAATGAGGGGACAAGTCCATCACATCATTATCAGATTTAGACAGGTTGTGGATAACGTAAGAAGATCACAAGAAGAAGGCCTACAAAAGTTACAAGAGGAAACTCCTCATAGATTTAGCCAACAACTTGTCAATTATTCAACCCCATTAAAGAATCAAGCAATGAAGGATCCCCTCATGTCACTCCATTGTAACTAGAACCTATAGGCCAATTAGCAACTCTACCACAACATATGTGACATAAGAAGAAGGATTTATAACAATGGAGCCACCATTAGAAGAACATGACATCATGATTCAATTAGAAAAAGTTGAAGCTATAGCAAGAGAGGAATTGTGACACAAGATACATGTGACTCTCCCCACACCACCCTTCGATATTCAAGATCTTGACACTACCATGTCTAAATTCAAAATGGAAAATACTAAGTGTGTAGGTACATCCATAGAGATGAACCATAAGCTAAGTTCTTATGAAGGAGAATTCATTGAGGACATCACAAGCTATCAAAGCTTAGTGGGAAGCTTGAACTATGCCACCCTCACAAGGGTGAATATATGCTATAGTGTAAGCATACTCAGTCAATTTATGCATAAGCCAAGGAAGTCACATATGGAAGTAGCCAAGAGAGTGCTCAAATACTTGAAGGGCATAATTAATGAGGGATTATTTTATCCTTATACCTCAGAAATTGTTCTTAGAATTTAGTCAGATTCAGATTGGGCTGGATCTAAGGATGACAGGAAGAGTACATCAAGATGTTTATCTTTTGAAGGATCAAAGTTGATCTCATGATCTTTAAAGAAGCAACCAATTGTTGCCTTATCATCAACTAAAGCTGAATACAGAGGATTGGCCAATGCAACACAAGAAGCAATGTGGTTGAAGTGTTTATACTCAGAGTTGGGGTAGCATACCTCACATCTTTGGTGATAATACTAGCTCTCTTCACTTAGCAGCTAATCCTGTTTACCATGATAGAAATTAGAATATTGAAGTTCATTACCATTATGTTAGAGAAAAATTATTGAGAAAGGACATTCAACTATCCTATGTATCCACTAATCTTCAATGTGCAGATATGTTGACAAAACCATTGGATGGTATCAAGCTAAGCAGATTCAAAGGGATGATTGGACTAACGGAAATCAGTGAGGAATGAAGACTCAAGTAGGCTAGGCTTGAGGGGGAGCTATTGGTGCATTTTTCCAAGCCTAGTGCTTGATTAAAATCATTTGTGTAATGACCTTTTATGAACTCTCAATGAGAGAAGCCATAAAACATTCTCTTGTAAAAGTAGAAACTTAGAACCTTTAAATAAAAAAAGGGAAAAAGGAATCCCGTGACCTTGGTAGGTGCAAATCATGAAACCCAAGTAGGAGGGATCAATTTGATATGATTTCCTAGAATGGAGTAACTTTTAGGTGGAATCCCCAGCAAATTTGAATTCAAAAATTCCTATTAAAGCCTCATGAGGAAAGTTGTGGGACATAGTAGTCCTTTAGAGAAGATTAGAATCGAGATTTGGATCACCATTGAAGCACACATTGTGCTCCTCCTTCCCATGATTCATTCCCATCAATTTGATGTATCTTATATACAATGTAGATTGATTTTTTTTATCATACTTGGAGTTCTCTACAACTGTTGTATCAGGTTTACTCTATTTTTTCAGTCAACTTTGATTTGTGATTTCTCTCAATATACTCTCGTTTGAAGTGAATTAAATTGCTATAGGTAAAGTTATAAGTCTATTTGCTTTATCTCAATTTTCATCACATTTGGGTTTGTACTCTGTGAGCCACATCAATTTGAAGTGACCTATGTATGCAAACAGTTTGGTCTTGAAAAGTCGGGATGACACCCCAATGTTCTTAAATTGATTTCTCTCACTATAGTCCATTAAAATTCATCACATTTGTTGCTTTAGATTCATCATATATTCAATTGAATGTGTGCAAAATTTCTCTAGTCAATGTTTAGCAGACCATGAGCTCTAAGTAAAATACCAGAGTGCTTTTCATCCTAGAATAACAACTTTTTGATCATTTGTTTTGTGTTGGGTTATCTATTTTGATGAATCAATTGGAGAGTGATCTGCCCGTGTTTAGCAGGTGATATTGATCTTGTTTATGTGAGGATAGATGAGCAGGTTGTTGATATTTTCATTAAAGCACTTGGAGATGAGAAATTGAAGAAGTTTCGAGAGATGCTTGGATTACATGATATGATGTTGAGCTTGAGGGGGAGTCTTGAGATATCAAGCTCAGCATATGATGATCCAGGATGACATGTATCATTTTTCATTTCTCTGACATGTATAGTGGTCACACTTGTATATGTCAGGCTGAATTTTGAGGGTTGAATTTTGAGGGATGAATTTTTTTTCTGACCGACAAAGATGAAATGAGGGAGAATCTGGAGTGGTGAACTCTCAAGGACGAAAAGAAGTGGTGCTAAGACTTTTTTTTTTTAAGGGCATACACTTACTAAAGGAGTGGACCCAGTTCCGGAGCAAGTCTTGAATGCCACAAATATACACCAATTATTCCAGTCACCTGAGGATATCTCCATGCCCCGATAGTTTTATGTACCGGAAGATCAGCTAATCACTTGTAATTTGGGAGATGAGGCTACTCTGCGATCGATCAAGCTTAAGGTTGGGCTACCTGAAACTTTTCAAAATGATTTACTATAGTTTCTGAAAGAATTTCAAGATGTATTCATGTGGGACTATAGCGATATGAAAGGGTTGGACCCTCGCATTAATCAACACCGTGTGATGCTGAAACTAGATGCAGGGCCAATTAAACAACCTAGTTACCAAATGAATCCCAACTATGCTACTCAAGTGAAAGCTAAATTGGATCGCTTGTTGAAAATAGGCTTCATTGTCCCTATTGAGCATGCAGAATGGATTTTGCCTATTGTCATTGTCCCAAAGAAAAACAAGCACTTGTGTATTTGTGTAGATTACCGAAAGTTAAATGCGGCGATAGTGCCTGATACCTTTCCACTTCCCTTTTTGGATACGATGTTAGATGATATTGCTGGACGAGAAATGTATTCCTTTTTGGATGGCTATAGTGGCTATAATCAGGTGCACATGGCTGAAATGGACATCCCAAAGACTGCATTTATTACAAACTGGGGCATATATGCGTGTACGGTGATGTGCTTTGGTCTCCGCAATGCTCCCAGTACCTTTCAACGATGCATGCAGGAAATCTTTTCTCGCTACTTAACCACGTTTATGTGGGTGTATTTGGATGATTTTTTGTTATCTGGTGACGCATCGGCTCACCTCTATCACCTACGTTGCTGCTTTTCTAAGTGTAGGGAGTTTTGTTTGTGCTTAAATCCCAACAAGTCAGTCTTTTTCGTTTCTTGTGGCAAATCGCTTGGTCATATCATTTCACAACAAGGCATCCAAGTGGACCCTAATAAAGTGAAAGCAGTGTTGAATGCACCTGCCCCTATGACACCAAAGCAAGTTATGCGATTCCTTGGACAAATATGCTGGCATGGATGACATCTTTGGTGGCTCACGCATGTAGCTATACCACTGAATCGGTTGATTACTAGCAATCCTTGACAGTTTGCATGGACTGAGGAGTGCAAAATTGCATTTGACCGACTGAAAACAATCTTAACACAGGCTCCTATTCTACAAGCATCGAACTGGTAGCTTCCGTTCCATGTTTTTGTGGATGCATCTGACATCGCAATCGCTAGTGTGCTAATGCAACAACAGGATAAGTGGTTCCTCCATATTTATTATGCTAGTCGACGCTTAGCCGCTATTGAACAGAATTATTCCGTAACTGAGCGTGAATGTCTGGGTTTGGTTTATTCCGTGAAGAAATTCGGGCACTATTTATTGGGATGCCCATTTACCTTTCATGTGGATCATGCGGCTTTGGTTTATCTTGTCTGCCAACAACATTTAGGGGGTAGATTAGCCAGGTGGGTGCTATTGCTGCAAGAATTTGATTATGAGGTTGTACATCGTCTGGGATTAGTGCATGCTCTTGCTAATTTTATGTCTTGGCTTGATTCCAGTGAACTTCTCGGCAGTATTGGTGATACTACCCCCACTTTCTATGCGACTGACTCGGTATAGGATGATTGTCAGGTGCTCCCTGTGGCACCGTTGTACTATGATACTCTTATGATTTTTCTAACTAGTGGATGTTCCCCAACTAATACTTCCACTTCTGCTTGCCTTAAACTAGCTATGTATAGTCGATGATTATGGATCATTGTGGGACAGTTGTATTACATGGATCCATCTAGTCCACTTTTATGATGTATTCATCCACATAAAGTTTCTTTGGTTATTGACGTGGCTCATTTTGCTCCTTCCGGTGGTCATTTTTCAGTAGATCTTACTTATCAAAAACTTTTGCAGAGTGGATTATTGTGGACCACTATGCAGCGTGACATTACTGCTCATGTCAAATAGTGTGATGCTTGCCAACGATTGGGACAACCTTTACAACAGCATCATTTCCCACTCCAGCCCGTCGCTCCCCTTGAGCCCTTTCAAAAATTGGGCTTGGATTTCATTGGTCCCAGTACACCTCCTGCTATGATTACTAATCATCAGTATATACTCACCTATATTGAATATGCTACTCGATGGCCTGAAGCTTGGGCTTTACGGTCCGCAACTACATGGGTGGTAGTCAAATGTTTGATGAGTGATGTTTTTCCTCGCTACGGTCTTCCCTTGGAGATTGTTTATGATCAAGGTACACATTTTTTTAATGCCTTAATGCAAGTGCTTACCCGCACTCTGAAGATTTTCCATAAATTTAGCTCCCCATATTATCCTCGTGCAAATGGACTCGCTAAAATTACCAATAAAACCCTTCTTAACATGCTAAAGAAACTTGTGCTGGAATGTTCGCAGCATTGGGATCAATTCCTTCCTTCGGTCCTATGGGCTTACCGTACTACTTACAAAGTTGCTACAAGAAATGCGCCTTTTAAATTGGCATATGGTCTAGAGGCAATTGCACCAATGGAGTTGGTGGTACCTAGTTTATGGGTGGCATTGGACCATAAGCTATTACCGGAAGAGTCCTTTCCTTTCTAGTTGGATGTGTTGTGATCCTTGGATGAACAACATCTTGAAAGTTTTTTGATGCTACAAGAAGTGCAACTGAGGAAAGCTAAGACACATGATCAATTTCTTCGGACTCCCATCTTTACCAAAGGATAGTTAGTTCTTTTCTATAATGCTAAGCCTAATCGTTTAGCGAGCAAGTTCAAGCTTTGGTGGTTTGGTCCCTACCGTATTGCAGATCAGGTTGGACTCGCTACCTTCCGGTTATCCACTTTAAATGGTACTCTTCTTCCTAAACCCATCAATGGGTCAAAACTTCGTCTGTATTGTTCAAAGGCTACTTCATCTTAATTCCTTGATGGTATTTTTTATTATTCATCCGGTTTATGTTGGCTTTGTCTCCTGACCTCTCTTTACATTACGTGCATTTTGATTGACCATCTGACCGTAAACTTCCCATTTTTATTACATATCCATGATTAGTCGCCGCACTTCACATTTGGGATTTTGTTAATGCGCGAAGGTCTTCATTATGCTTGCATGTTCTCGACCACTCGTGATGATTGCATTTTTTACCCACGCTTCCATTCGGCATTTTTACTTAACCAAGATCTTTGTCCTCTTTTTTGTTATTGTGTACTTTTGCTCTGTGTCCTCTCTGTTATACTATGTGCATTTGCTTTCTGTTAATCGCCATGGAAGCTATAGCCAACATTACCACCTTTCGTGCTGGCTTATCTCTTGACTTGAGTGAGTTCTTGGGTGCATGTGGGCTATTTGTGTTTGCCGAATCGACTTGGCATTTGGTCGAATGTCATCCTTTCTTTGCTCAAGTTATTGCCACTATTGCCAACACCTCCTAGACGGAAACCTGTTGGCCGATCACCTGCTTCAATCTGTGAGTAGTCGTTACCCTGAAAACTGTAGCTGAAGGCTTCCATCTCCCTCAAGATGGTAGTGTAGATGTCCCTCTTCTGCCAATGGCAACAATGAAGCAATTATTCCCTCATCAATCTTCTAACAAGTTTGCTATTCTATGCTAACCTGAACCGGAGTGCTATGCCCCGCAATTTCTAGTGGCTGCTCTCAACCTCCAGAAACACACATATGGGATCTCTCGACCCTTGTACTCCATGATCGATGTTGCTACCCGTGAAGTCGTTAATTGGACGTTATTTTTCTTTCGGTGCATTCACCGTTAATGTCAAGTGATTTCTCGACAACTAGCTAAAGGTGATATCCCTCGGACTCGCCTTCCTCATCTTCTCTCTTTTCTCCTTCCAGCTGTTCAACGTGTTCAACCTCATCCGATGAATACCCTCCTTTTCCACGAAGAATCAGAGCAAGTTATGGGGGTTGATGAAGATAGTGATGATCTCCTTCAATTTTTTCGGGGAAAGCATAGGAAAATCAGCCCCTTGTAGAGTCAAGTACAACCCTCGTCTGCTATAGTCAATTTGCAAGACACGACTTCCTCTGCGCAAATCCTTTTCCGACCCACCTTCTCCTGGGGGTCAAATTGATAAGGACACGGTCATGGAAGATGTCCAACCTATTGACATAGTTGATCAACAACATACAATCTCTATTGATAAAGCACCCGATAGATTTGTGGATTCTGTTAACCCAACTGAACAAACACAAAATGAGGAGATTCTTGTTCAAGACGCTCAACCCGATACGCTAACCTCTACTGTACATCCTTCTTCACCAAAAGCTATGACTCCCGGTACCCATATGGAGTCTATCGTGACACCTCCCCTTTCCCCTTCTAAGGTGCCATTACCTCCTAGCCCTCCTCCCTCGCCTCATCATTCGGTGGCCGTTTCCCGTTCTCAACCTATCCCTTAGTCTCCTGATTATTCTCCCCATTCCTCTTCAGCCATCGTCTCTGTCAATCCTTCTAGACCCGTTTCAACCTTTTTAGTACTTGATTCCTTCGCCTAGTTAGCCCAAATCGGTGATTTCCTCATCCACTCTCTAAGCAATTCCATCATCATTTACATGATGCTCATCAGTCCCTCCATACCGAATATCAAGCCAAACTAGACTTGCTGGAAGCAGACATAGCACCCCTCTAGGAAGAGATTCTCACTGTGAAAGCGGATGCAAATCTATTACAGGATCATATTACGGTTTTATAGGGATAGTGTAGTTCAAGCGTAAGCACCACCTCCTTTACTTGTCAATCCGCGGAGACGTGAGGACCGGTATGAAGACCACGAGCAAGTGAAGGCACAAGTGCGTGAGTGAAAGCACACAAACATGCACACACATACACACACGCGCGCACAAAGTAAGATCAAAGAGAGGAACAATGGAAAGCTTAGATTGCAAAAGAGTTCTCTTACAAAAGTTCTATTCTCTAACAAGCTAACCCCAAAAATGAGCTCTCTAGCTCTTTTTATAGTTTTTTGACTAGTTTTGGCCCTGTCCAGACCTAGTGTCCGGCCTAGTTAAAAATTAGGTTCCAGGGCTTATTTGAGGGCTCAAACGAAGTCTAAAAATTATGAAAATTGGTACGATGGTACTTCTAATACTCCTCAAGCTCGAGGACTCCTCGGCTTGAACAAAATGGAGTTACTAAAAATAGATAATGGTATTTACAATGGCTTTTAGTGATGAAAATCACTATTTTTGTAGGGAATTCTTGTGAAAAATTGACATACACTCCTTGGAGCTCCCTACTTGCTCTCTCTTCTTCTATGTCCACTTCTTTGATGTGCTTCCATGCTTTGTCCTTGACCTTGAGCTTCAACACTCCCCCCCCTCTCGAGTCTGTCGTCCCTGACAGACCCTTGTTGTAGTGGTTGTTCCAAGTAGTGTCTTGAGAGGGAGTGTCCCGTCTGTATGAACACAAGTCGTCCGACGTTCTTCATCTATCACTGTGAGTCTTTGCAGGTTGTAGTCTCTTGGTATGTGCTTCTGCCTTGGATTCCAGCATGACTGTGTCGTTGTGAGTCTCCGTTGATGTTTTCTAGATCTTCCTAAGTTGATCTTCACAGTAGTCATGCTAAGTACTCATAACCCATATTGAGTGATGGGTAAGTGTGTTCGTGCATGGGTTGAGGAAAATATGTGCCTTGTGCGCGGCCTTGTAATGTAGCCCTATGAATGTTTACTTGGGAAATGCATTGGAAGAAGAATGGTGCAAAAATTGGGGCTCTTGAGCTAAGTGCTCAAGGGTATGCCGACGAAGAGGTTTCCTACGCTATTATGGCTATGATGTTTCCAAAGTAAAGATGCTTACCATGGAGAAGGTCGATGGATGTTCATCTCTTCATGTGGTACACTCAGCCTTTGGGATGGAACCTTGTTGATGAATGTCCATGTTGATTGTCCACTGATGAGATCTTTTGAGTGGTGGATCCCCTCTCCTCTTTTCAAAGCAACATTTGTCACTAACAATGTGCATTTCTGAGCTTGGGCTCATGCACGTTCACTTCCCTATATTGACACGCAGAGGAATATTGGACACGTGCCGGTTTCTAAGAGATTACCATGCTGATTGACATAGACCATTCACCAGTGCTACTGTTCCATACTTTAGCTCACCATATGCAGGAGTCTTCTCCTCAAGAACTACCTTTTGCAGATATCTCCTTGGATGCTCTGGTACATGAGGCAGTTAAGCATCACTCAAGTTGCGGACCTTCAAGCTCTTCATTCCTACCATGGTAAGAGAAAATCATAGTTGTAGATGCCATGTTCATGCCAAATGCTTGTCCTCTACCAGATAAGGCAGCAATAATCTCACTGCTGGCCGAGACGCACTTCTAGCCAAATTGATAAATGCCTAGTAATCAACAGTTCCACCTTCAACTAAGCATGACTCATTCATGTTTCATAAGCCAAACCTTCTCCCATTTTTCTTTCTCCTTTTTTTTTTTTTTTTTTTTTGAGGAACAGGATGTCACAAAACAAGAACACAAAAGTTAGTATCAATAGAAACGTTCGACATATGTCACTGTGCTCTTGTGCATGGGATTCCCAAGTGTGTCTATGCACGGCCGTGTAATGTGGCCCTATATTAATGCATACTTTGGAAATGCATGACCTGAATGGTGCAAAAGACAGGGTTGTGCAAGGAGCACATGGTTGTTGCTCGTTCGAGGCTTTCGATGTTATTTGTAGAGGTTGAGGCCGACCTTGGTGGAGGTATCCATTGAGGCTCGAACTGATGTAATCCTCCTTATTGGAGTCCATTTTAGAACATCATTTGGCACTGTAGACGTCACTTCAGACGTCTTTCTCTTTGGATGCTTTCTGAACTGTGGTATCCAGTGTGGTTGATGCTTTGGTGCGATGGAGGCTGCTTGTACTTTTGGCTTCCAAACCCATATCCTTTTTGCACGTCTTCCTACTTTGCTTGAAGAGCTGATTTGATCTTCTTTCGGTCTCTGTACGTGGTTCTGACCCTCTTCTCTTTTTGGCTTCTTGGGTGAGACCTTTCGCATGTGGGAGAACATAGGTTGTTGTGGATGTAAGAGCTTCTTAGGTACCCACATCTGTAATTGCCCTTGTTGAGCTGCAGCTAACTTCTTAGGCACCCAAACTTGTTGGATACCTTGTGATTGAGCTTGTCTAAGCTGCTTCCTTCGTCTTCTGGCCTGGTTGGTGTGCATGGATGGGATTTGTGGGGGCAAGGCTGGTGGTTGCTCTCCTTTGCGTACCCATATCTGCTTCATGCTCGGAACTGCTTTTTTATCGAATGGTGTCTTTCTATTTGATGTAGCAGTTGTCGTGAACGGTTGTGTTTGCTTGTGTGGTGGACTCACTACTGTGGCTACTTGATTCTTTGGAGAAGAAGAAAGATCCACCCGCCTTCGAACCTGGTCTTCCACGGTTGACTCCTTCTGCATCATAGAGCTTTTGACACATACAACATCTTCTTTCATATGATTAGTCTTGGAAGAACTAAGAGAGTGTGTGGTGCCATGGTCTAGGAGCATGCAGTTCTCTAATTCTAATGTAATGCATTGTTCATGTACCCAAACTTGAAGAATTTGACTTCTTAGGTTTAAGTTAACTGCATGGTCATAGATCCAATCTTGACCCAAGACAAGTGGTTCTGTAAGGTTCTCATCTTGACATACTAGCGCTTTGACTTTCATTGGAACATCTTGAAGGTAGATGGGAAGTTCCACCTCGCCCAAACAAGGGGTTTCCATACCTCCCAATCCTATGAGATAAGCTTCTATGGGATTGATGTTCAACCCCAAGTCTTGGCAGTAGGAAAGTCTAACTGCACTACTTGCTGCACCTGAGTCAATCAATGCTTTCACCGTCCTTGCACCCTTCCCTTGTCCTATCTCTATGGTCACAAAGGGTCTTCGGTCAATGACCTGAGAAGTCGCTATGTCTGACTTTTGACACATATCCATGTGATATTTTGGGGCTTTTGAGTTGACTTCTAGGCCTAATCGTCTTAACTTATTTCGCCTAATACGCTCTCTGGCCTCTACCTGTGCTTCTTCTCTCACTCTTAACTCTTCTTCTTTTCGCTTCTTCGCAGTGTTGAGTCTCATTAGCATATCCTCAGTAAGAGGTTCTTGATATAGCTTGACTCTACAGCCACTAATATAGTTTGGCAAGATATCTCCTTCTAGAGTGGCCAACTGAACTGCACCACTGGTGGAAATTCTATTAATGATCATGGGTCCGTATCCTCTTTTTTCCAACTTACGGGCATGTTGTTTTAGTGTGTATACCAACACTAGATCTCCCTCTTTCAATCCCTTATCCTTGATGTGAGCATCAAAGTATGCCTTTTGCCTCTTCTTTGCAGCGTAGATGCCTGCTGCCGCTCGTAGCCTCGTTTCACCCAAGCGTTCGAGATCAAAGATCCTAGAGGACAATTCATGCCCATTCCACTCATACTCTTGTGCTACTTTTAAAGCAGGGATTAAGAAATCCAGTGGTAGCACCGCATTCTGTCCAAAGACCATCTGAAATGGGGTGGCGTTGAGTACCGTTTTGTAGGCAACTCGATAAGCCCAAACAGCATGGTGAAGTTGTTTGTCCCAATCAGAGCGTTTATTATTTACCAATTTTGTCAATACGTTACAGAGGATCTTATTGGTGCTTTCGGCTTGTCCGTTGGCTTGTGGATGATAGGGGGCGGATTTCTTATGTATCACCAAAAATTCTTGGAGAAGATTTTCAATGACTTCATTCAAGAAGTGTGTGCCTCTATCGCTCACCAACTCTATTGGTAGTCCATATCTCGTGAACACATTCTCGAATAAGAACTTAGCCGTAGTCTGAGCATCATTCTTTGTTGTGGCTTTCACTTCTACCCACTTGGTAAGGTAATCTGTGGCTACAATAATATACTCTGCATGGGAGTTTCTAGCAGGGGGATTAATAGGACCTATGAAGTCTATGCCCCACTTGGAAAATGCACGCCCTCCCATCATTGGCCTCAAAGGCATCTCGTCTTTTCTAACTGGGTATTGTGCACGTTGGCATGTGTCACATTTCTTCACATAGGTATGTGCATCCATATGAAGAGTGGGCCACCAAAGTCCTGAGAATAGAATGGTCTTAATCACTCGGTCAGGACCAAAATGTCCACCTGCAACACCACTGTGTGCAGTCTCTAAGACCTTTAAATAGTCTGATTCATGAACGCACAGTCTTAAGTAACCATCTTTACCTCTTCGGTATAGGTTCTCTCCTACTAAGGCATAGCCTTGAGCCTCTTGCTCCATACTTCGTCTTCTTGCTAGACTGGCCTCTTTGGGTAATCTTCCCGATCTCATAAACTCTACCAATGGAGCACTCCAATCTGGAATTAATGATACTTGATAAAGGGTCGCATGCTCCATTGGGGGTCTCTCTCTGCACATTGGACAATTCTTGATCCACTCATGTATTTCTTTGTCCATGCTAGGCCAATACACTCCTAAACGTTTCAAATTCTGCAATGTTCGTTGTTTAGAATAGTGATTTCCTAGCAATCCCTCATGAGCTTGTTGTAACCAACTACTATGTTCATCATCCTCGACACAACAAGCTAATACGCCCTCCGTATCTTGTTTGTACATGCTTCCTGCTAATATGTGATATTTTTGTGATTTTACAATTTCTTCTTGTGATGTTTTCACATTCTTATTTGCAGGGCCAAAGGTTAGGACTGGTACCAACTTATTTGCCCATTTAGGAACAACTTCTAAATTGAACAGATAAGCATCGGGTAATTCGTCAGACACTCCTTGCGGTGACTCTCCTGAAGTGATGCGAGAAAGGTGATCTGCCCGAAGGTGGGTTCTACCTTTCCTGACAACAACTTCAAAGTCATATTCCATTAGTAAGAGGAACCATCTTACTAAGCGTCCAGTATTGCAAGGTTTATTGACCAAATATAACAAAGCTTGATGATCAGTGAAAAACTTGAACTTGTTGGCCAATAAATAGTGTCTAAACTTCTTCACAGCATATACCATGCCTAAGCCCTCTCGCTCAGTTGTGGTATAGTTCCGTTCAGCTGCAGTGAGCTGTCTACTAGCATATGCTATGGGCAAATCTAAGTTTCCTTCACTTGTGGGTTGTGCTAGCACACATCCTATGGCATGATTGGATGCATCCACATGGACATGGAATGTTTTATTCCAATCAGGAGTGGTGAGTATTGTTGCCGTGCACAAACGTTTCTTCAGTTCGTTGAAAGAATTCTCGCATTCGTCGTTCCACTCAAAATTAGACAACAAGGCATAAAGGGGTCTAGCTATGATCGCGTACATGTGGATAAACCTACGGTAGTATCCACAATGGCCCATAAAGGCTTGTACCTCTTTAATATTCCTTGGCCGTGGTAGCTCCGCTATGGCTCGTACCTTATCTTCATCTGTTGAGATTCCATTCTTAGAAACAATATGCCCTAAGATTTTACCTTGACGCACCATAAACACACACTTTTCTGGGTTTAGACACACTCGATATTCTCTACACTTGTTGAAGATTTGTCTGAGCTCAGGGATGTGAACCCTTCTTTCTTGGGAATGAGCACATAAATCATCCACATACACTTCTAAGCTCTTTCACAAGAACTCTTTGAAGACATGACACATGAGCCTTTGGAATGTTGCAGGTGCATTGGTGAGCCCAAATGGCATCACCCGAAATGCAAAGATTCCCCACTCTGTAGCAAAAGCTGTTTTGTGTTGATCTTCTGGGGCAATGGCTACTTGATTGTAACCTGAAAATCCATCAAGGAAGCTATAAACTTCCTTGCCTGCAACACGCTCCAATAGGTGTTCTGTGATTGGAAGTGGATAACTATCTCTAATCGTAGCGGCATTAACTTTTTTAAGGTTAATACACACTCGCAACTTCCCGTTCTTCTTGGGTACCACAACAATGGGGGACACCCATTCGGTATGCTCAATCTCATAGATGAATCCAGCCTCAATCAACCTATCAATTTCTTCTTTGATTTTGGCTGCATAGGTATCATTATATGTGTAGGGCTTCTGTTTGGTGGGCTTAGCATCAGCAGTCATGGGGATAGTATGAGAGAAAATTCTTGGATCTACCCCTTTCAAGTCTCTATAGTGCCATGCAAACACATCCCTATATTCCCTTAATAGAGCTATGAGCTCCATTTCTTCTCTTGCACTTAGGTCATCTCCTATATATGTGCATCTCTCTTCGTTCTCTTCAATGGTCACTACAATCTTCTTGGTCTTTTCTTTATTATCATATGATTCTCCTATGATGGCCTCTCTCTTAGGCATTCGTACCAAAATTTTGCGGTCGTCAACTTCATATTTCTTGAAGTTTTCTGGTACTTCAAACAATGATTCCTCCTTTTCTTGTTTCACTGCTTTTCTTTTCTTTTTCTTTTGACTACTCTCACTTCCATCCTTTGAGTTTACTGTTTTAATACTTGTGAGAGGTTCTTCTTCTTTCTGGGTGAACACTCCTATATCTTCTAGATAGTGCTGCTCTGAGTTAAAGCAACTATCCATCACAATAGACTCCAGATCATCGTCATTCTCTTCTTCTTCTATGACATCACTAGGGTCACATTCTTCTAGCAAGGGTTGACACATGAACACTGAGATATCATAACCCTCCTCATCACAATGAGGTGTCCACTGTTCCTCATTGATAGCAATGTCCATGGTGGCTAAGATTTCTGGCCAGCCATGAGGCTCAAACTCCTCATCTGGAAAGATCATCGGTGTGTAGGCTGGGTCTCTAACTGGTCTATCTCCTAGTGAAGTTCCTTCTTCCCTTGCCTTTAAACGTTTTTCCTCTTCCTTTGCGACTTTGCACATCCACAAATGAGTATCTTCATGCAGCCATGATGGATCAGGTGAACTTTCAGAATGCACAGAGATGGAATCTTCTTTCACTTTGTGGATAGAATTCCACTGTAGGGGTGGTACATCTCTGAAGGTGTAATCCTTCAAATTGACCTTGGTGGTAACCCCTAAGTGCTGTAAGTACAAGGAGTTAGTTCCCCAATCCTGTACTATTTGCAATTGTCGTAGGAAGGGTCTTCCTAGGATCATCTCATAGACATTATTTTTCTCAAAGTCACATATAGCAAATGTGTGCTCAAACTCTACACCACAAGTGGTTAGAGTGATCCCTTCTAGCAATCCTAGAGGTCTTTCAAAATGACCATCAGCCATTTGAAGCTTCATTCTAGTTGGTCTTAATGTGGGCTTGCCCCATTGCTTCCACAAGGAGGTGGTCGCAATAGCAACACCAGCACCTGAATCTATGATTGCTTTGGTTGTGTAACCTTGGTAGGTGATTGGAAGATAAGTATTACCTTCTTCACCCTCACACATGTCCCCTATTTTGTCTAGAGGTATCTCTGGTACCCTTTGCTTAGAGCCTGCTTTTGGCATATTGGACTCAAGTTCTGGGACCTGATCCTTCACATGATTCCATAACTCGGGTTTTGCTTTGAGCAACTCTTCTACAGTGAGATGACACTGAACCTTAGTGTTCTTCACGACATCCGTGTTCCTTGGAACCACTGAGTCTTCATTTCTTACTAGTATTGTGGGAGCTCTAATCTGGAGTGATTCAGATTCCCATGGGCCTGGAAATTGAGGCAGTTCTTCTAAGGTATTAGATTCAAAATCTAATCTTTCGTCTTCTTGTTCTGCTTCATCTTCGTAAATAGATGGAATGTCTTGGGGAAATTGATCATGAAGATCATCAATCTCAGGAATAGGAGGGGAATTACCCTTCTCCTTGGCCCATTTCTCCTCTTGTATTTCCCGCAAGAACTCTTGAGAGTACTGTTGAATAGAAGGAGGTATTCCAGCATCCGTGGAATTAGGAACATAAGCTCCCCTTGGTGGTGAGCTTCCTCTTTCAATAACTGGTTGAGCCTGTGGAGGTAGAGAAACTTGTGGTTTGTTTACCAACTGCTCTAATCGTTCTAGTAAGCCTTGGAAATGCAAATCTGATTTGATAGAGTTTGTCTAATTGAACTTTTGACTAGTCTCAAGTATGGCTTGAGCTTGTTCTACCATTTTCATGCACATTTTCATCCGTTCAATCTCTAAATCTGCTCTAGGGTAACTCTTGTCTAGGTTTGCCGCTGTAGGCCCTTCTTGAAGTCGAGCCTGGTAGGCCTTGAACATCATGTCCAAGCCTTCTGGGGTTGGATCTGCAAGAACAGACCCTGGTTGCGGTCTATTTACAATGGGTGGTGGGGTGGGATGAGGTGGAGTGGATGGAGTTTCGGCATGCGAGGGGCTTTGAGATGCAATGTCTTCTATTTTTGTTTTCGCTTCTTTTAAGCTTTCTTCTAGTTCCGATAACTTTTTATTCCACTTGCGATTGGCCTTCTCTCTGGTATCCTTCCATGTTCTTGTTTTCCTCTTACTAGGCTCTCCCGATTCACTCGACTCTGATTGTTCTACTGGTTTATCCTGTTTTAAGGCTTGTGCTCTAGTGACAGCTTGTATAGGAGCCACATTGCTACTACTTGAACTTGGATCTGCCACTAAGCCTACCACATTAATGGGTGTAATCTTGGGTGCACTAGAGGGGTTTCTTGGACAATCTCTGGGGAGATGGTCTTTGCCACAATCAGGACAAAAAGCCTGTATTGTGATAGCCTGTCCTTGACTCGGAGATGGTGGGTGGGGACAGTCACGAATGAAATGGTCACCATGACATCTGAAACAAGATCCTCTAGGGGCTTGTGGTCTCATTTGTCTCAACTGGGGCCTAGGGTTAGGATTTGTGTACATGACATTGGAGTATTCTGGCTCCCAATTTTGCTCCATAGGCGGTGCCTCATATTGATACGAGTAAATCTCACTATGTTCAGGTGACTCTGTGTAATAAGCATGTGGACTACCTTCATGGGAGTAGTCTGAACTATGAGCATGAGAGTCATTATCTGGTATCAATGGGGTTAGTGGCACCAAAGCTCTATTTGAATTTTCCTCTCCCACAGCATACTTGACTGGAATCACGTTGGCTGGAGCTGGTGGTTGGTTTCCCAAGACAGGTTGTGGCCTATATGGTACCTGATATTGCTGTTGTGGTCTATAATATGGCTGTTGGTATTGGTTCTGATACCTACCTTGTGGATAAGGTTGCTGATAATTCTGTCTAACAGCCTGCCTATTGTAGGGACATTCTTGAGCCGTATGGTTTGTGTACTTCCTTTCAATAGTACAATAGGGAGCATTCCTTTCTCTAATATTTTGGTTTTGCGTTGGGCATACGTTAGCCATGTGGTCACCTCCGCAAGTATAGCACCGATTCAATGGAGTGACTCTCTGTGTTTGTTTATTTTGGACTCCCAGCTTCTTGGCAACTTGCTCAGCTATCTCTTCTATTTCTGTGGAGATCTTTGAAGTATGACTAGTAGAACTATCCGAATCTTTGTAGAGTTTGGACAATCCTAACTCCTCACCCAAGTTATCTTCTATGTCTATGCACGTCCGCACACACTCTTCTATGGATCTAGGATCTTTCAAGTACACATATGATCTTAACTTGGTGCTCAGTAAGCCATCTAAGAACAAAGCCACTTGTTTGGCCGGAGTGGGTAACTCTAGAGCAGGGCATCTTTCTAGATACTGTCTGAATCTTCTACCTGCTAGTCGCACTGTTTCTTTGGGAGTCTGCTTGAAGCTGTGGATCAAGGATGATGTGTTATGCCTGATACCACTCTTGGAAAATTCTACAATGAATTCGTCTAGCAGTTGACCTATATCGTGATAGCTGCTTCTACTCAATGGTTGAAACCAAGCTAAGGCAGTGCCCTTAAGGGTCAAACCAAATGCCTCGTACTGGGTGAACCAGTCCTCAATTTGTTCGGCTCTCAGCACTTGTTTGTACTCGGCCACATGATCATAAGGATCCCCTGTCCCATCGAAATAGTTCTTCATTGCCTTGATCACTTGAATGGGTCTAAGGGTTCTTGGGTACTCTCGGGGTCTAGGCAATGGAAAATCCTGTTCATCTCTTTGTTGCCTATGTGCTTGATGTCTCTCTCTTTCAGGTCTTTCATTTTCAAATCCTGCTCTATTCCTGCCCACGGTGTGTGCAAAACTTACCTCAGGTCTCTCTCTAGTTCTTCCTCTCTGGGCTTCATGAGCGTGGGATGATCCTACTCCTTGGAGGCCATGGGAAACATTGGATCTTGGTGGAGGGAAAATCAATTCATTCTTCCAAGTATATGCATGTCTATCATGTTCTGTTACCAAGAAAATTTTCTCTGATGTGTTATCCAGGTAGACAACCTTTCCTGGTATCTCTGGATCCTTGAACTCGTAGATGATGACTATGCCCAATTGGCTAGGTTGTTCTGGCTTGAATCTCCAAAAGGCTTCCTCTGTTTCTCTATTCAAAAATAGTTCTATGCTTTTGTTGTCTTGAGGGATCCAGTCTGGAGTGATCACTCGGGTCAAAACTGACTTGCCTCTAGGAGTCTGGGGTCCTTGTCCTATATTTCCTTGTTCTAGGTCTCCTATCTCATTCTCATGAATGATATTTCCAAACTCATCGGTCCTATCTGGTTGGTTGGTAACCACATACATGGTTCCTTCCTTATCAATGTATGAACCCTCTTCGAACTTGACCACCGGGTGTTCAAGTCCAAAGGATTGATCTGGATTTTTGAGTTGGACCACTGATCGCCTTAGACCATCCTCATAGATGCGAGCACCTAATTGGTTGGTCCGAATATATTCCAACTGTGTCTTATAGGGACCTTCCGGTGTTTGTAGATGGGCAGTCCCTGAGCCACCTGCAGGTTTTCCCATGCTAAAAGACATTTCTGAATCACTTGTGTCTGAACTTAGTAAAAGATCACCACTTAGTTGTTGTGTCCAAGACTTGGATGTATGGTTGACACTAGCCTCAGAAGATCTAATGCTTTGTTTATCCTTGCCTAAGTGTCTACCAGATCTCAGGTTCATAAGCTTTAGTCAAGAGTCCAAATTTTCCCTTTGGTATGGTTCAAAATTCTTTAGAGCCCCCTTGGTTCCCTAGTCCCACCTGAGGGTCAACTTCAAATTATCTTATCTCAAAATCAACGCGTTATTCTTGAAAAAAACAGTTGAGGTCGTGTAGGATTTGAAACGAGCTTTCCAACAAGCTATAGAGCTCAAAAAATGGACTTTGGATGAAAAAGTTATGCCAATTCAGGCTCCTGGGGGTCAAAACAGCCAAACAGGGCCTTTGGAGAAAATCGCGATTTTGTGAACTTTCAGAGAATCGCGATTTTGTGAACTCAGAAAATCGCGATGTTGAGCACAAAATCGTGTTTTTGAAAATCACGATTTTGAGCAGAAAATCGTGATTTGAAAATCGCGATGTTGATCACAAAATCGTGTTTTTGAAAATCGCGATTTTGAGCAGAAAATCGTGATTTGAAAATCGCGATGTTGATCACAAAATCGTGTTTTTGAAAATCGCGATTTTGAGCAGAAAATCGTGATTTGAAAATCGCGATGTTGATCACAAAATCGTGTTTTTGAAAATCGCGATTTTGAGCAGAAAATCGTGATTTGAAAATCGCGATGTTGATCACAAAATCGTGTTTCTGAAAATCGCGATTTTGATCACAAAATCGTGTTTCTGAAAATCGCGATGTTGATCACAAAATCGTGTTTTTGAAAATCGCGATTTTGAGCAGAAAATCGTGATTTGAAAATCGCGATGTTGATCACAAAATCGTGTTTCTGAAAATCGCGATTTTGATCACAAAATCGTGTTTCTGAAAATTGCGATGTTGATCACAAAATCGTGTTTTTGACTGAAAATCGTGTTTTCTCAGAATCGTATTTTTCACATGAAAATCGCGATGTTGAGCACAAAATCGTGTTTTTGAAAATCACGATTTTGAGTAAAAATTCGTGTTTTCACAGAATCGCCTTTTTCACAAAATCGTGTTTTTGGCATGAAAATCACGATTTTGTCATAGAGAATCGTGTTTTTCTCCAAATCGTATTTTTCGCTGAAAATCGTGATTTGTGAGAATCGTGATTTGTGAGAATCACGATTTTGAGCAGAAAGTCGTGTTTTTTCACAAAATCGTGTTTTTGTTGAAAATCGTGATTGGTGAGAATCGCGATTTTGAGCAGAGAATCGTGTTTTTTGAAAATCGCGATTTTGAGCAGAGAATCGTGTTTTTTTGAGAAAAAATACAGAATCGCGATTCTTTTCAACCAACTTTTAGGCGGGAAAACTGAAAATCGTGATTTTTCAAAAAATTTTGAATTTTCACAGAATCGCGATTTTCATCACAGAATCGCGTTTTTTGGCGGGAAATTCAAATTTCTGAGCGCCGGCTATGGCGAGCTCCGTATGAGCAGAAAATCATGAAAAAAACACAGCGCTTGCTCTCCCTTGCTTCTCCTAACTCCTTCCCACACAATAATGCATGAAAAATGGTATGAAGATGGTGAAAATGCACTAAAAAACAAGAATTTTCTATGAAGAAGAAGATGGAAGAAGGTGGAGATGATGATGATGATGAAGATGAAGAGGAAAAAACAGAAAATGAACTGAAATGACAGTTTTTTTACCTTCCAACGTCGCAAATCTACGATCTTACCATCACAACGCTCGTCCTCGAAGCTCTCTCCCCGGCAACGGCGCCAAAATTTGGTGTAGTTCAAGCGTAAGCACCACCTCCTTTACTTGTCAATCCGCGGAGACGTGAGGACCGGTATGAAGACCACGAGCAAGTGAAGGCACAAGTGCGTGAGTGAAAGCACACAAACATGCACACACATACACACACACTCGCACAAAGTAAGATCAAAGAGAGGAACAATGGAAAGCTTAGATTGCAAAAGAGTTCTCTTACAAAAGTTCTATTCTCTAACAAGCTAACCCCAAAAATGAGCTCTCTAGCTCTTTTTATAGTTTTTTGACTAGTTTTGGCCCTGTCCAGACTTAGTGTCCGGCCTAGTTAAAAATTAGGTTCCAGGGCTTATTTGAGGGCTCAAACGAAGTCTAAAAATTATGAAAATTGGTACGATGGTACTTCTAATACTCCTCAAGCTCGAGGACTCCTCGGCTTGAACAAAATGGAGTTACTAAAAATAGATAATGGTATTTACAATGGCTTTTAGTGATGAAAATCACTATTTTTGTAGGGAATTCTTGTGAAAAATTGACATACACTCCTTGGAGCTCCCTACTTGCTCTCTCTTCTTCTATGTCCACTTCTTTGATGTGCTTCCATGCTTTGTCCTTGACCTTGAGCTTCAACAGATAGGTGACCGCAAAAGATGATATTATCGCAACTCAAGACGCAGAGATTGTTCAACTCAAAAAGGTCGTGATAGATAAAGAGGATGCTATGTGTGCATTAGGTTCCTAGTTAGATACCACTTGCACCAGGTTTCTTACAATAGAAAAGGCTTATCAAGTGATGGCAGATAAGGCATTACAAGCAGAGACGGAACTTAAGATGGTTACCGAAGAGCTATTCCATAAAAGCCAAACTTTGGATGAAGAAATTGGATGAACCATCAAGCTCAAGAAGGAAACTAAATCTATTCAGAAAGAAAGATAGGACTTCTTTAGGACTATGCAATTCCAACAGCAGGAATTGGAACGCAGGGAGAAACAATTAGGTATACAGCAAGATCGACTATCTAGAATTGATGCAGTGATTGAAGAAGAAAGGTTACACAGAGATGCCACTGTAGCCAATGAATTCTATATGCAAGAAGCCTTTTTGCAGAATCAGGATGAAATTTTGTTGTCGCAAGTGATAGCTTCTACTTCTATGCGGACAGATGCCCATCTAGTAGAACCTCAAATTTTACAAGACATGTTAGAATCCTTGAAGCAGAAAATCTTCCGCACTTTTGAACTAGCACGAAGCATGTATATACAGGGTATCATTGAAGACTCTTAGTCTTTGTAAAATAACCTGCTAGGTTTGAGTCCACCATGCATGCCAGTGTTAAGCCGTTGGAAAGGAATATCATTCTATTTAGTAGAAAATGTAATTAGGAACAGATGCAAAGTAAGTTATAACTATCCTGACAAGATAACAAATTAACACATACCAATGAAACCAAGGCCCCATTTCTTGAATGGTTCTAAAGTCATAAATGGGAGGGGGAACCTATGAAATTCTCATGGTTCACCTATCTATTGACATAGATATGCATGTTTTCAGACCACTTCATGAACATCCTTATACAGCATCAGCCACTAGAGACCATTTTGAATTGTTTTTTTGTCCCCTAAATGTGATCCACAGTGACCTCCAACATCTCTTGAATAAGCTTCCAAAACAACTGTAGAAACTTCATGTGGTAGGACACAACATAGGTGGACTTTAGTGACATCCTTATAATACAGCTCGTCTAGAATGTCCAAGAACCACCTACTCTAGAGAGAAACCTTGTTATGGTCCATTGATTGTAAGTGCGATAGGGGAACACTTGTTGCTAAAAAGGAAATCATCTTATCATACCATGTCAGCTTACCTAGATTTATTTTCATGTCCTCTGTGATATGAAACATCTTCCCATCCATCAAAATCGTCCAGACTATTAAGTAGTTCACCAGAGCCAAGGCATGAGAGCAAATTGGCCAACACATGCAATGTATCCCATCCATGAACAAGAATGGTCCACATGAAAAGTAAACTTGTGCCCTTGAGAATAATGATGAGTTTTTTTGATAGAGTAGATAATCCCTAAACATTCTTTTTCATCCATTGAATAATTCTTTTTGAAATTTTTCAGAATGCGGCTTGCATAGTAGATTGGGTGGTAACAAGTGAGGTCTACTTTCTACATAAAAATTCTACCACAAACACATGAAATGAATGAGCCCAATCCAAACCCTATAGAATCGGAGCCTTGGTGAGCAAAACTTCAAGGCATGAAAATGTCAAATCACATTCTTCCATCCACTAGAAATATTCAAATTTAGCATGATCCAACCAATTGAGTAGAATATCTACATGAGCTAACCAAACTTGACTGTCGGCCATGCCATATGATATGTCCAAGGAACCATAAACTTCTTTTGCTATCCAAGGAGGTGGAGCTTGCAAAACCCCATGGCATGAAGCAGATCTGGATATGCAAAGGTGAACAACCCTCGGCTTTGGAGACAGGATTCCAAAGAGGCATCAAGCAAGCTACAGTGTCGAGGACTACAGCGAAGGAGTACCCTAGACATCAATCTAGACAAACCATTTCTAGTTGGGTTCCAAAGCAGTCAATGAAGGCGATCCCAAAAGCTAGACAAATATGGGTGCCCAAGACCTGCTTACTAGCTCAAATAACTTCACCTCCAATCACAAGATCAAACCAACACTCACGAGTCCTATTGGCTCCCATCCAAAGGCAACCATCTACACTCCACACCACCACATTCTCGGTCACGCCTCGGAATGTCTGGAAATGGGTACCCAAAAGGCCCCAAACCCAACACACTCCAGTCCGCAAACCTTCACAATCATTGCCAAAAAAAGCAACGATTCCAGCATCAAAGTTTGGAGACCTAAACCCCATATCAAACCCCCTGACCCACCTTTGTAAATCCTTTCCCTCTGATGTAGGTGCATTCTGAGAACTTTGCACAACCAAAGTATGCATCTAGAGTGAACCCTAACCTACTAACCCACTTGTACACACATCATGAACACTTCACCTACTAACCTCTAACCACTCGGAATGTCATGTTGGTATTGTGGAGGGAACACCATAACATCCTGTTTCCAATGCAATGCTAATGTGCCTCTCTCTTCTTCTAGCAGATAAGCATCGGCAACTACAAGCACTCTCATGGCAAAAGCAACAGGTCCGAGCTCAGAGGCAGGAATAATTACTGCAGGAATTGATGTGGATAGTCTACCTGTTGATGTGCCACCAACTGAACGACCTGTGGAGCTGCAACACCTTCAACAGATCCCGGTACCGGATCCACCCACAGGGATCACAGAAAGATTCCATGCCAATTCTCATTGGTTCAATGGCATGCCAGGCCCATTAGGAGAGGCCAAGTATATACGGGAGTCTAAGTGCGAGTATGACAGATCTTGGGTCAGATTCCAATTCTTCTCCAAGGAGTTTGAGACTCTACAGAACACACAGGATCTTCAGACCATATGGCAACGTGCAAGGCTAGCTGAGTACTTCGAGGCACCATTACCCAAACCAGACCTCCTCCGATGCTACTATCTGGTCTCAACATTACAGGCTAATGCAAAAAAGGACAAACCAAGATCGTTTGTTCTTCCTTCCTTGCTAGGCAACAACGAGTTAAAGAGGTTTGAGCTTACCTTGGAGTTGGTGAGCTCTGCTTTGAATATGACGGCACACATGTACCTTCTGAGAAGGATGCTCTCGTTCCTACTAACATGAAGGATAGGAAACTACTGAAGCTTAAACATATGGCAGCACTCACACCAAACTTGTCCATCCCTCTCCGTATGTGCATGCAACATTTTGCTTTCCCCGGTCAAGACCGCTTCACACAACCGCACAAAAGAATTTGGTTCGCTCTCTACTTAGCGGAGACAGGTGCGTTACCAATCAAGCTTCCTGTATGGATTATAGAGCAGTTGTATGAAGCAAATAAAAGGTCTTCTAGGAAATTAGTGGTGAACGATTGCTGTGCAATCACATGCATTATCTACTGGTGCTTGGCATACGATGTTCCCATTGAACGTGCCTTAACTTGGGCACAATTACAAATGTTTAAGAAGCTCAAGACGTCCACACATCAATCCAAGCGCATGAGGGGTTCGATCCCTTGTGTCCAGACATGTGAAGTTTTGACTACTCCTGAAGTATCGCCACGAGGGGAGGCCACTGTACCTCCCTTTACCATTAGAATACCAAGGTTTGGATCTGAAACTACAACACAAGCAGCCCCTTCGGCTCCTCCTGCTCCATCTGAATTTGAATTTGCTACAACTGGAGACGCTGAAGGGATGGATCCACATGACTTCGAAGCATTCTTACAAAGTACACAACTCTCTGATGTAGAGTTTTATTCAGATACAGAAGAACAAGGCACATCTTCACAAAGAAGGAGAAAATCCACAGAAAGTCGCCATGTACATTGGGGTGACGATCAGCAAGGTCAACAACAAGGACACCTAGAAGAAGAAGGAGCATACGAAGAGGAGACCACTGAAGCCCCAGCTTATACAGCAGAACTCCGAAGGCTGTATCAAATCATGGAACGAGTGCGATCGCAACAATTGCTCACCGAACAAAGCAGTAGGGTACTCATGACTCAGCTTTTGGAAGAAGCAGGAGTTGACTCAGAATACAGTGAAGGTCTCTTATTGATGGCAGAAACCTATGGGGTAGTAGAAGCAGTTCGAACCGCCATTAGGAGGTCTCCAGTTCAATATGATCCAAGAAGATTCCAAACACGACCACGGTCAGGTAAAAACATCCAGATCCCCATTACAACGGCAGAAGGGCCTGCTATTACATCCGAACCCATTGAGCCAACCTCCCAAGCAGTTGTAACTTCTGGCCAAGAGCACTCAGTCACCCATGAGGAATCAACCGAGCCACGACCACCCACACCCCCACCATCGCCTCCTAGAACAGAAGCCGTGGAGATCACCTCTACCACTCAACCCACCGAACAAACCTTCATCTTCCGTACTCCCACCTCTAGTTCAACCCTATTCACTCGTGATAACCCAATCTATGAAGCTACCACCACCACTACACAATCCACCGAATCGCTCATAGAGCCTGCCCTAGGACAACCATCCCCCATACCCTCAGCCATAGGTCATCCTGACTCTAGATCCATATTCTTTGGATTCCCTACCACCACACCACCCTTCACGACTTCCTCGCCTCTATGACCTCAACCCCCAACCCCCATCCCTCCACTTCTCCAATCCCTCCATGCCTTTCTTGCTAGAACTTTTCAACCCAGGTCTCAACCATTCCCTTTATTTTCAGCTCCCCACCCCACGTCTCATCTATTCACCACTTTCACACACACACCACCTACCATTCCAATGTATATGGTAGACACCACACCTGCTTCCACTCCTGAAAGCATGGACATTTCACCACCCACAGCACCTCCCCCACCCCCCACACTTCCACCTCCTCCCATTCCCCCTCCACCAGTTTCACCCACACACACGTCTTCAATAGACACATCATTCACTCTTCCCCTCCCCCAATTCCCTTCCCATGCATCTTCCATTGTACACACCACCCCCTCATCTATAGGCAATGCATTGGACAATATGCTAGCATGTATTTCACAGTTAAGGACAACGTACAATCAACTCCAGCAACATAATGCACGACTGCAAGAGCACTCGGAGGTGCTACAAAACCGTCTTGCTGCAGTAGAAGAGGAGAATGCTCGCCTCCATACACAATTCCAAACTTTACAAGAGGCTCATAGTGTATTGGAAGTACAGTTACAAAATACAGACCAAGAAGCAATACAAGTGGTAGAAGGCCATCTAAAAACACAACTAGAACGCAATTCAAAACTTCAACGAAATATGGCACTTCTTAGAAGACACCTTGCAGCTGCTCACGAGGAGAATCGACACCTACAACAACAGAACCAAGAGAACTTAGAAGCAGCCATCGAAAGCACACCAGGGGCACCCATCAGCCCATCAAAGTTTCAAGCAGTGACCCCCGACAATATCAAGATCATATTGGAAGACTATGCCATGCTGCTTGAAGCACATGACCAGCTCTCGGAGGAACTGAGTCAACTGAGGCAGAAACAACAAAAAGACACAACGACTGCCCCTCACACCACCTCATCAGCGGCTTCACTTCTCACAGACTCAGAGGCCCTACAAGATCTCCAGACACAGGTCACAGAGTTGAAAGCACGCCTACTACAATATGAAAGGCCACCTTCCCCTCCAGAAGCTCCCACCGACGAAGACATAGTACAAATTCCTATGGAACAAACCTTCGAAGAAGAATACAACCCACAACCCTTCCCAAGAGGTCAACAAACGGAAGAAGCTCAGGACACATTCGAAGCACCGCGGCCCCCATGTCTACGACAAGTGGAGGAAATCGGGAGTTCTCATGAAGAGCGCACAATAGTGCAAAATCAGGCCATGAGGGTCATAGAGGAAACTGTGCTACAATCTGATTACTTCAAGAACCTGTCATCGTGATGCCTTATCCTCTCATCTGAACTCCAATACAGGCCTTACTATATTATTCTGGCTGATTATAATGCAGAAATACAGAGAGTCACGGGTAAGATTCCTACCTTCGCCACCCAATTTCAACCCGAAGACCTTCCTCCAGAGGTGCAAAAAGGCAAAATTCGTCAACCAACCTGGCGACAGAAACTTCTAGAGACATATCTAGAAATGCTACGCACATGGAACAATGCGCCTTTACATCTCCTATACAATCCGTGCTACGGTCCAGTTCCACACCGCAGGTCTTGGAACGCATTCAACAACGCGCAATGCAAGGAATGGCTAAACTACCCGTACATAGCGCCACCACAAGGGCCACCATCAGTAGCCTACATGATGGCCACAATTCGCCATTGGATGCCTCGATTGAAGCCCATGCCGGATGTTGCGGCCCAGATGATGCTTAAGATTTTGGATATGATGCAGGTAGTACTCAAAACTTTCTGAAATGCAGCAGCACCACAGATACGGCTACTGGGGTTTAATAATGGAAACTATGATTTGGTGTACGACATGAGCACCACCCCCAGCATTCGAGTAGCTTATGCCTGGCATGCACGGATAAAGTATCTTGCCGCATGCTACAAACAGACATTCGAAGAAATGTTCAGATCAGGTTTCTGGGAGTATCACTCGGAGGTCTTCGCACCGAAGCCAACACACCTGCTCCATTTCTTTGCTTGTGAACAAGCCATGTACTCTGAGTACTACACAACACCGCAACTAGATGCCCCTGGTGCAATAAATTGGGATGCATTGGAAGCTGATCTAGCACGAGGCTTAAGAATAGGAGAACACGAATTAGCCACCAATGTCATACAATACTATATCGACCACCCTATAGAACAGAGGTCTGTCAGGGGCGACAGACACTAGGAAGGGGGGAGTGTTGGCATACAAGTCAGATGAAGAGCATACTAGCACAACGGAGCAGTCATGCACAATACGGCAACAAGGCCCAATCATTTTTTCCATGGACCATTGACAACTCAACTGATTATAATCACTACACAAACATTGTAAATTCCTTTTTTGGTAGAATAGACTCCATTTTGTTCAAGCCGAGGAGTCCTCAAGCTTGAGGAGAATTAGAATTAGCTACATATCAATTTTCATAATTTTTAGACTCCGTTTGAGCCCTCAAATAGGCTCTAGAACCTAATTTTTAACTAGGCCGGACACTACGTTTGGACAAGACCAAAGCTAGTTAGAAAACTATAAAAAGAGCTAGAGAGCTCATTTTTGGGGGTAGATTGTTTGTGAATTGAGCTTATGTAAGAGACTTTTTGACTAATGCAAAGGACTCCATTGTTCCTCTCCTTGTTCTTGCCTTGTGTGCACGTGTGTGTGTGTATGTGTGTGCATGCTTGTGTGCTTATCACTCACACACTTGTGCCTTCACTTGCTCATAGTCTTCATACTAGTCCTCACGTCTCCACGGATTGACAATTATGAGGTGAATCTTCTCACATTGGTACTCACCATTGTGCGAGTGACAGCGTGCTTCCGTTGCGGGCATCAAGGTCATAGGATCAAAGATTGTCCTTTGAAGAAAAGTACCAATATTAACAAGCTTAAACCAGATGGGACCCTGGATCCTTTCCCTCAAGTTCATACTCGGGGTCACCCCCCTCCAATGGAGGAAGAAGAGGGAACTCGCGTTGCTGAGACGGATTCAGAAGGATTCACTGAAGTAAGACGTAGGAGGAAAGTTAGCCCTCAAAGATCAATAGCAAGGAACACTACGACAATTGCTCCTTCGAATAACATGTATTGTAACCTAGAAAAGGAGATTAACAAGGTCGACTTTCCAGGGGACAACCATTATGAAGAAGACCCCACTGAAAATACCCTTGGGTGCTCTATCAGCAAAGAAGTCAACCAAGAAGGTTACACCACGAGTAAAGAGAAAGGCTTCACGACTAACAATGAAGACAACCCAGACAGCGAAAGATCCTTCCTTGGTCCTACCCTTCCGGTATGCATTCCAAGATTACCGCAACAAAATTCAAAGTTTAAAGGAAAACAACAATCGGGCATGCCATGGAAGAGCCTCCTCAAGTGTAGGATCCTAAGTCAAGAAGCTGGGAGGAGAAAAGAAGAAAACAAGAAGAAAAAAGATCGGGTCCCTCCCCTCAAAGAGAGCAACCAACAATAATGAAATTCATATCACTAAACGTCAGGGGCCTGTCTGACCCGTCAAGAGCGGCGATTCTTGGCCAGTGGTTTAGAGACAAGTGCCTCATCCTGAGTTTATCTGCTTACAAGAGATTAAAATCGATGGAGAGGATCTCCATAAATGGCTTAAATGCATTTCTCGGAACCACCTTTAGTTCTCCACTTCCCACCCTAGGGGGGTGGGGGGTGTTGCGATCGATATTAGTCACTCCTTGTATGGCACTGTGACCTCGACTTTTGAAGGTCGAAATCATCGTTGGATTGCTACCTCTATCAGGTTCCCTTTTCAATTCACTGTGGTCTCAATCTATGCCCCTAATGGAGAAGCGGATAGAATTGATACTTGGGCTTCCCTCGACGCCCTTTCAGAGAATGTTTTGATGTGTGGGGACTTCAACATGGTTGAGTTTCTTGAGGACTGATGGAATTACAAGGGAAAAATTATTGATGACCAGGAGAAAGAGATATGGGATAAAATCAAGCTCCATCTCAAACTGGTCGAGGTGAAAGACATGAAGGGGTTCTCTTAGTCAAATCTCCAATTGGTGGACTCTTTGAGGAAAGCAAGACTTGATAGATGCTACATCGATCAAAACACCATCCTCCAGTGGGGTATTCCTTCGATTTCCCAACACATGGACTTGACTATCTCGGACCACTACCCGATGACTCTATCTTTCAAACCGATTCCCATGCTCCAAAACGCCCCTTGGTTTCATGCTTGCCAGACATCGTTTTCCCTCCCCTCTGTCCACCAAGACATCTCTACAGCATGGTCGGAAGCCTTTGCCTACTGTAATGAACCGGCTAAGTGTTGGAGAAGCGTGGTGGAAAGGACTCGAAAAATTCTGATCAGGACTCAAAAGACTATAAGAGATATCCGAAAAAAAGAAGAGAAACGGTGTACCGGAGGCTCTCACGGCTTGAAGAAGAGGTGAACAAAGGTAACTTACAATGCCAACAAGGTCTGTTGAAAATCAAGGGAAGACTAAGATTAGAGGAGGAGGTTCAAAGGAAAAATCTTCAAATATTCTTCAAAGATTGGTGGGTGGGTAAGGCTGACAAACCATCAAAAGAGATGTGTAACATCCTCAAAAGGAAACAAGCTAGGGAATCAATCCCCTTATTGGTCGATAAGAATGGAACCGAATGTAACATGGAAGTTGAGAATAGATCTATCATCGTCGAGCACTTTACCCATCTTCTTGGGGTCTCGACTCCTCTTTCCCCGCACATGCATGACTCCATGGCCACCATCTCTAGGCTTGCTCAATCTAGAATCCCACAGAACATGATTTCTCTGTTGGATGCTAACATTTTTGAGAATGAAATTATCGAGGTTATTGATGCTCTTCCCAATGGGAAAGGCCCGAGCCCTGATGGTCTCACCAATGAGTTTTTCAAGTCCTTCAAACATGAGGTGGCCACCCCACTGCGTTTGGTGTGGCAAGAGGCTCTCTCCTTTGGTGCCCTCCCTAAGTGTCTTAATAATGGAGTCATCAAGTTAATCCACAAAAGGGGAGATAAGAACAAAATTGAAAAATGGCGACCAATTACCATGCTCCAAACAGGATACAAGATAATTGCAAAAGTTATCGGCAACAAAATCTCTTGCCGTTTAAAGTCATGGCTTTGTGAGGACCAGAAAGTTTTTATCAACAGTAGATCTATACTTGAAGCAATTGTCCACATTTGGGAAGGCCTTGCGTTTGTTGAGGAGTCTGCACAAGATCTGGTATTCATTAAGATTGACTTCAATAAAGCGTATGACAGACTGGAATGGGACTTTATTCTTCAATCCTTGAAAGACCTTGGATGCAGCCAAAAGTCACGAAGATGGTTTCCACTCTTCTTGGAAACGCCTCAACTAGAATAAATATCAACGCTAAGCTCTCTGAGCCCATTCGTTTAAAAAGATCAATCACGCAAGGCTTCCCTCTGGCTCCATTACTCTTCGCTATCGCCTCGAATGGAGTAGCCTTTTTAAAGCATCACATGGATGCTGACAATCTTAAGGGTCTTTCCCTACCTCTTAATCACGGCCAAATGATTGCGAGACTCTTTGCCGATGACATGAATGCCTTTTTGCATAACGATAGAAACAACATTGAGGTGTTTTGGTGGTGCCTCGACACCTTTTGTGTGGCGTCAGGTTCGAAAATCAACCATGCTAAAACTGCTTTTAGAGCAATCAGCGGACCTACACCCCAATTTTTGTTAGATCAGGGGTGTCAAGTTATCCCTAGAGGTCAGGTCTTCCATCTCCTTGGCATTCCGATGGGATTCGACATCTCAATGGACCAACGATGGAAATGGGTGCTATCCAAGCTGGATAGCAAACTAAATCATTGGAAAGGTATGCAAGTCAACTTGGGAAGGCATGCTATGGTTGTTAACACATTTATGCTTTCTACAATTATTTACTTTATCTCGTGTTGGAGACCTAAGGAGAAAGACTTGGCCAAAGTGGAAAGAATCTGTAGAAACTTCCTTTGGACTTGGGACCCCAATAGGAGGGGGATTCCCAAAATCAAATGGGAATCTTGCATTAGCCCGAAAGACTCAGGGGGCTTGGGAACTTTGGATATCACTGGGTTGGCTGACAAGCTTGCGGCAAAGTGTCTTATCAAGGCTTGGAGCAATAGTGAGTCCTCTTGGGCTAAATTGATCTTCAAAAACATAGAAGACCTTACCTTAGTTGGCCATCCTGGTTGGAAGGACATAGGGATTCTCACGCTTCTGTTCTCCACCCACCCGATGTCCCCTAAAGGCTCTAGCCTCGTGTGTTCTTTATGGAAGAGTTGGAACAAGGCCAAACAATTCATCAGAATCAGTGAAGAGTGGAAGTGGGCGGCTAGGATAAGATAAAATGACTCTATTTGGTTCTCGATTGGAAGCATTAGGGGGGTGGAGTCCTGGAACCTCCAAACTGCAAAGCCATTATGGAACAAGGGGTTCAAACAGTGGAAACAACTCTTGAAACAACTCTGGAAACAAGAGACCAACCAGTGGATTAGGTTCGAAGACTTGGACCCGAGACTTAGAGTTACCCTAGATGAATGGACTCTTCTTCAAAGTAGGTGTTTAGCATGGGACTGCTCAACCACCCGCCTTCTCTGCGGTTAGGATCTTCCTTGCCTGGAGGGCCTCAAATGGAGCAATGGAAAGAAACTATCCAGTATCCCCAACTTCAAAGAGAACCTAGAGGTTCATCACACTCTTAACAAGAGATGGTGCCTTTCTTGGACCAAACTCCGATGGGAACTAAATTTCATGTCTATTTGGCACCCCCTAATTGAGATAAAAAAGTCCGTTCTCATGTGGCAGATCTTGCACAAAGGTATCTGGTCCAATGCAAGGGCTAATAAAATATGTGGTGTGTCGCCATGGTGCAAGCGTTGCCATCGATGCATCGAAGATTTAGCTCACCTGTTCTTTAATTGCCCCAAGTCCCGTGTTATCTGGCATCACGTGACCTGGGTATTGAGACTCACGAACCAAATCATTTGGCAATAGGTGCTGTTGGGTGAGGCGGTTGGCTGCTCATCGAGGCTGTGGAATGCCATCAGGGGTGAGACTCTTTGGAAGATTTGGAGGGAGGGATGTGCTATCAATTTTGGCCAAATTCCTAAGGAATGGTCGATCGAGAAATCCTTGTTTCTTCTAGGTAAAAGTATCTCCCGAGATAAGAGATCTCCATCGTTTAGACACCATTGTATTTATCTCCTCGAAAACAACAAGTTGAAACCCAAATGGGTCCCACATGAGGGTGATGATAGATTTATCCGCCTCATTTGTAATGCCCTCTAGCTTGACATACTCCTCCCCTGCATTGTGGGATTTGGGGGGTCCCATGGGTACTAGTCCCATTCACTTGTAATTTTTCTTCTTTATTTTAATTAAAGTGCGGGAGAATAGGCTAAGGCCGAACTTCCTTTGATTAAAAAAAAAACAAAAAATCCGTAAATTCTTTCGAGCATTTCATCAATTTGATGGAGGCTGCATGTTGATACTTCGACGTCTTTGTCATCCTGGATTCAAACGCTTGTGTCGAACGTTCCACCTTCCAACCAGAAAATCAGCGCCCGCGCGACGTTCATTCCCTGCCCATCAATCAGTCGCTCGCTGACCTTCCCACAAACTCCCATCCAACCTCCTTCCGGCGTTTCTGGTCGAACCTTCCACCTTCCAACCAGAAAATCAGCGCCCGCGCGACGTTCATTCCCTGCCCATCAATCAGTCGCTCGCTGACCTTCCCACAAACTCCCATCCAACCTCCTTCCGGCGTTTCTGGTATGTTCATTTGTGCTCGATGCTCTCTGAGAGAGAGAGAGAGAGAGAGAGAGAGAGAGAGAGAGAGAGAGAGAGAGAGAGAGAGAGAGAGAGAGAGAGAGAGAGAGAGAGAGAGATTATTGGACGGTTGCATAGGCATCATGCATCGGTGCCTTGCATCGTTTCACTGCATAAAGTTCTTATAATTCGCTGTTTTATTTGTTCTGTTTTGTTAGTTTACACCCCCCCCCCCCCCCCCCCCCCGCCCCCCCACACACACACACACACACACACACACACACACACACACACACACACACACACACACACACAGAGCAACCAAAATTGCTATCCAATGATGGATCGGCAATATAATTCATATATATATCTACGCTTTTCATGAAATCCATAGAATGATCATTAATATAACAATTCCAGTACAAGCTAATCTGATAATCTCGTCTTTGGCCGATTGACAAATGAAGTGACCTTGCACGACTGTATCTTCAGTTTCTCAGGTCTCTTAGGTTTCTTTGATGCATCAATACCTTTCGTCAGGTGGTATGGGGATTGGAACTGCCGTTGTATTTGGACTTGACCTTTTGTCTGAACTTTCCTTACGGGACTCGACCTTTTGCACTTTCGGACTTCGCTCTCTGGATTATATTTTCTTGAACTCGACCTTCTTTTATTTCAGACTTTGGTCTCCCTCTTCCGAACTCATACTTTGATATTTCTGCCCTGTAACCCTAAACTTTTGAATGCCCACAACTCTGGCGTTCCCATAGTGAGGGCATTCAGATTTCGTTTACCTGAAAATCTTGGTGACCTCAAAGCTTCACCGTGATAATGCCTTACAAACGAAAATACGTTTGATGCCATTGGTTGGTAATCAAAACTTTATCCTGCCACTAACATGGCCTTGATACTATTTATCACGGATTTGGGGTAGATTGTGAATTGAGAATAATCTATCTTTATTGGTAGGATCTCATATGCTAAGGATCATTGGCTTTTGCTTGGTGTGATTGGGGACTATATCCAAACATGTTCACTTCCAAGCTCTTGGGAATGAGGATTGTGAGTGTGTAGAAGGAAGGTTTTTAAACACGTTATGGAGGGGGGAAATATGGATAATACGAATCCTACACGATTCAAACACAAAAAGATACAAAAGTTAAAACATAAGGATAGGCAAAGGAAAAATGTGGCATGATCTGAATAAGTGAATCTTCATTAAACACATCAGCATGGGAAGGAATAATTAGAACCTCCTTATATGCCTTTCATTACTCAACTTTATAGGCTACATATTGCTTGACTACAATACCAATGATCCTTTTCAAAGTGCTTATACAACTGATACTACAAAGCACCACAAGAAAACATGACCCCCAATTTTGAACATGTGGGAGGGTGATGATGTTAATTCTGGCTTTTCGAGCTTGTGCAACTTTTAAAGATATTATGTTTTTCATGCTTCAAACAAATGTTCCTTTGGATGTTGGCCTCTTGAGTATGTTTAAAACCTTAGTCTTGGAAGTTGAGATTGTTCTCACACTTTTTTGACCACTTCTTACTTCCCTTCTCATATGGTATCTACATGTCACTTTGGAGCTTCATTTTGGACTTCCAAGTATGGAAAAATTCTAAAAATATTCTTGAATTTCTAGATTGGATCATAGAACATTGAGAAATGCCTTTTGAACCTTTTCTACGTAGGTTGTAATCGTTATTTGTTTTCAAAACTTTGCCATGCAAGACATAATCATGTTTTGCAAGCTCAATTGTGCTCTTTGTTCTGGAATCTCCATGTACATCGAAAAGGAGTTCCCCAACTTGGAGCTTTATCGCTTAGGGTAGAGTGCTCAAGAATTTATGGGTTTCAAACTCTGTAGGCTGAAATATCCATCAACCTGCACATTCTTCTTTACTCATTTGAGGACTTTACATGCCGTTTGAATGTCACATTTCTTCTAGGTTATCTAGATTTTCTATACTTCCCATAATATCCACTTCAATTTCGCCTTTGGACTTTTGGAAATGCCGACACATCAAAGAATCAAGCTTTTTACATTGAAGTCCACCCCTTGTAACTTTGGACGTTTCTCTCTAGGCATTATGTTTCTCCATTTTGGAATCAATCTTTTGACTTTTTGGACTCTTCTCCTAGAACTCTTTAATTTTGGATTTCCTTTTTCACTTTGCTATGTGAGCGTCATCTAAAGAAGACTTCCAAAACCGAACTTTGATTTTTGAATTTCATCTTAAAAAAATTTCTTCTTATATTTATTCGATTTTTTGATTCGAATTTGCCTTCGTCATTAACTCACCTGTTTTTACATTCCATTTTTTATGTTTTCATTTAGATCATATTTTCTAACTTGATTTGCTGCCATGCTATCTTTTCATACCTTTTGTTCACAAGTTGAACTGTTCAACTTATGTAGGTATACATACTATACTTCAATATATCTTGAATGCTTACAACACCCAATTTCAGCATAACCAGCACATAAGATATATTTTGCCGCTATGACATATGCTAAAACTGTCATTGATTGCTGTTGCAATCTTCTAGGATTGATGTGACCCCTCATGGAGTTGAATTCCCTACTATTCTGTACTCAACTTCTGTATGTAGACATATAGTTTATCATCTTGATCATATGATGCCTCTTGCTGAATATGGAACAGAGCTGGATCTGTATTTGCCATGAAGATTTCACTTGTCTGCATGCAACACTATTCTTTGTGTGCACTATTTTATCTTGCTTTGATACCAATTGTTGGTTTTTAGGCCCACAATTAATATAGAGACATAGAGAATATAGAGTCAAGATTGAGAATAGAAAAGACATGAGAGAGAGAAAGGAGCCAAGCTCCAAATGTACTCCATACATTTGAATAATGAAGTACATGAAGTTACAAGGTAGCATGAAGAATATGATTGAGAGACAGGCTTGAAGATAGCCTCCATAGCTTGAAGATAACCTCCTCCAAAGTAGATAAGCTATAAAGCTACTCCACACCTTGTTGAAGATGAAGAAACACAACTCCATCTCTCCAAGTGAAGAAGATCATCCTCCTAAGCTCTCCATCAACTCCAAGATGATGTATTTAGTATGAAATCATATGTTCTTTATATAGGCAAGGGTGTCTTGCTTTTGCACCTCAAAAAAAGCTTGAAATCCACCGTCCTTGATTCTCTTTCGCGTTTTACGGGGAGGTGTTTTTTAATCTTTTTTCCATCAATTTTCATCATTTGACATCATAGTATCAATATAATAGAAATTTTATACCTTTGTTATGCTTTTCATATAAATTTTTGCTTTTCACTTATTTTTCCCTAAAATTAGGGTTTGATTTTTGTTTGCCCATTTCTTATCAAACACCTATGTATTATATATCACTGGAAAGCTTTCTTTGAGCTCTTTCATAATTTATCATAAGATGCACATGCGCAATTTGCCTATGTTTAATTTGTTTTTGACTAGCTTTGACCATGGTTTGACCTTTAGTAATTAATATCTTCTAACTTGCAGGTGGGGTCCCTAGTAGAAGGTTGCGCTATATCACAATATTCCAACATTTGATATACTTAAAAACATTTGAATGAACCTTTTTTGATACCTTGCATGGCCTTCTAGGTTACGAGGAACATGCATAGACAATAAAGTAGAGACTTTGGCTCGATCAAGTGTCAAACCTTGGGAAGATACTATTTGCCCTAATAAAGTGCCCTTTGTGACAAGAAATTAACATTTTCTTGAATTTAATTTCAAAGTGTGGTGAGGATCTGTTGGTGTATTTCATCCAAGCCTAGTGCTTGATCATCATAAATGTAAACATTTCTTATGCACACTCTCAATAAGAGAGTCATAGAAACATGCTCTTGTAATTCTTGAAAAGTTAATACCTTGAAAAGTAATGTTGGAGCTAGACATTTGCAGAAGCACGTGAACAACACAAGGAGGAAGAAGAAGCTTGGAGCACAACACACAATACTGAATGTATTACCACTAGAATGTACAAAGTTCAATGGCCCATTAGGGCAATAGGCGTATATACAAGCCGGGGGGGAAACCCCTCTTAAAGAGGGAAAAAAGTGCCCTGGTGGTCCCACATGCGGTGAACAAGGGAGCTTGCACTCATGTATAAGGAAGTGCCGAGCTATGTGGAGTCAATCCACAAAAGGAAGTAAGCCCAAAGCTTTGCGGAAAGCTTCAAACTTCTCCCTAGGCAGAGCCTTCGTAAAAAGGTCTGCAATGTTCTCTTGTGTGGAAAATATGCCAAGTTGATCTCCCCAGCAGAGAACCTCTCCCTGACATAATGATAATGCACCTCAATGTGCATAGTGCGAGCATGGAACACACGGTTCCTCGCAACTTCTAATGCACTCTGATTGCCAGTGAAGCAGCCATAAGGTGTTTGAGCCACACACACTAAACATTCGTTGTGAAAGCTTCCTTATACTTAGCCTCACAACTGGAAGTGGCCAGAGTAGGTTGCTTCTTGTTCAACCAAGATATGCATGAGCTACCAAGCATGAAGCAAAAACCACTAGTGGACACACGAATGTCATAGCAACCAACCCAATCGTAAATCTGTCTCCATAGGAGTGGCAATAGGCTTATAGTCTTCAAGGTCAAAACGCTGCGATAATGTGTCAATATATTTCGTTTGACACAAAGCCATTCCACCATCAACTTGCATAAACTGAATGCCTAAATAGTGATGCAAATGCCCCAAATTAGACATCTCAAATGAGGCATGCAAATCAGCCTTAAAATCAACAATATGCGTGTCATGAGGACCAGTGAGAAGGATGTCATCTCCATACACCACAATGATCAGAAGCACATCATTAGCACGCTTAATAAGGTGCTTTAGTTGGACTTTTCTCAAAACCATGTGCAACCAGATAGGCATGTATCTTCTCATACCAAGCACATGGTGCTTGCTTTAAACTATATAATGCCTTCTTTAACCTGCACACCTGGTTATCATGCCCTTTTTGCACAAAGCCACGGGGCTGACAAACATACACTTCTTCATGCAAGTCACCATTTAGAAATGCTGTTGTAATGTCCAATTGATGTACATTCCAACCATCATGAGCTGCAAGTGCACATATGCTACGAACACTAGTCATTCGGCAAGTAAGAGCAAAGGTTTCATCAAAATCAATGCCTCTTTCCTGCGCATAACCGTTTGCAACAAGCTTAGCTTTATTACTGTCAACTATTCCATCAGGTTTACGCTTCAGCTTGTATACCCACTTAGTGCCAATGGCCTTCTGGCACTTGCCAGAAGGCAAGTCACATAAAGACCAGGTACCATTTTTCATGATAGCATCATATTTAGATTGCATTGAAGCCATCCAACGTTCAGAATTTTGTGCTTCATCAAACGAAACAGGTTCAGTCTCATCACAGAAACTAGAGGCAGCCGTAGCATAGCAATCTGATGCAAAAGAGGCACTATGAGAGCCTGACCGAGTACGATACGACAGAGGTGCATCTAATTTGCTATCACGCAAGGTCTGCACCAGCCATTTTGGCATAGTTTTTGCTTGCTCAATATAAGCTCTTCTCATCAACAAGTGCATCATGTAAATCTGCATCAGAAATGGAATGATCTGCATCATCACATGAAACCTGCAAAGGTTGAGAGGTTGCCTCATTAGGACCAGCACTAGACTGTCCACTTGTAAAAAGAGGAAGCAAAGTATCATACATGTCTTTGGAACTAACAAATGTCTCCTTAGGACATGAAAGCAATGGTTGAATAACATCTTCCACAAAAACAACATCACGGCTAACCAGAATGCGTTTAGTCTATGGATGATATAGCCGGTAGCCTTTACTTTCAGAATTGTACCCAATAAAAATACAATTTACTACTTTATCATCCAATTTTCTGCAATGTTGTTCAGACATTTATGCATATGCCACACAACCAAAAACACGCAGATGAGCAACAGATGGCTTGCGACCATGCCAAGCCTCATATGGAGTGATAGATTGCAGTGCTTTAGTGGGAGACTTGTTAAGTACATATGCTGCACACATAACAGCCTCAAGCCAGAAACTATGTGGTATAGCCTGACTCTTGACCATACACCTGGCCATCTCCATGAGTGACCTTTTCTTTCGTTCAGCAACTTTATTCTGTTGAGGTGTATACGACAGTGTACTCTGATGTTTTATCCAACGTTCAACCAGAAATGCATTAAAGTCAGAATATATATATTCCCCCCCTCGATCAGAACGGAGGGTGCCCATTTTACATGCTTACAGATTTTCAGCCAGAATCAGAAACTGTTTGAAGCAAAAAAACACTTCGGATTTTGCTTTGAGTGGATATACCCATGCATGCCTGGAAAATCATCAATAAAAGTCACGAAGTAAAGATAGTTTCCAAAAGAAGGTTTCTGCATAGGACCACATACATCACTATGTACAAGCTGTAATTTTTGAGTAGCCCGAATTGAACCATCTTTTGGAAAGGAGGAACGTGCATTTTGCCCAAAATACAGCCTTCACAAACATGTTTTTCGGGTGCCTCAAGTTTGAGCAAAGAGGACACTATTTCAGATTTTTGCTTGCGTAGCAAACTAGCAAAATTCAGATGACCAAAGCGTGCATGCCAAAGCTTTGCATCTGACATAGCCTGAGAATCATGTACTACACATGCTGAATCATTTACAGATCTTTCATAGTCTATGAGCTTATACAGCCCACGACATAAAATGCGAGAAGCAATAATGACATCGCCATTTGACAAATCATGAACTGTACATCTGTCATCAACAAATTTCACAACCAAGCCAGTCTTGGCTAATGCAGAAACTGATAACAGATTTTTCTCGATCCCTGGCACAAACAACACATCTGACAAAGTGAAAGAACGACCATCAGCAGTAGTCAAAATGAGCTTACAAACTCCCATAACGGGATAAAAGGAGCTGTTGGCGCATGTAACAATATTCCTGTAGGGGAAGGCTCGAGTGAAGAGAAGAAACTGCGCTGCGAGGTAATATGTTTGGTCGTCCCACTATCAAAGTACCAAACATTTGAGTCTACTGTAGACATGCACTGCTCGTGAGAAGATGGGTTAAAACTACAAACAGTAGTAAACGCCCATTCTTCATCCTGCACAAGATTAGCAGACTCTGTTTTTGGTGTAGAGGCCTCTGCAACAACCATTCCGGCCTCTTTCTTCTTTGCCGCTTTAGCCGCCAATTTCGGACAGGTCTTAATGACATGGTCATTTGCTTTACAGTATTTGCAAAATAATTTTTTCTTTTCTGATTTGTTTTCATCGTTGTCTTCCTTCTTCGAATGTGTAGCATTTGCAGATTTCTGCTTACTAGTAGAAGAGCTCCATTTTCCCTTCTGACTAGCCAGGAAAGCTTGATATGCAATACGCATAATAGACCTGTTCTGCCTAGACTGGTCTTCCTGCAACAAAACAGAAACTAACTCTTCAAATGTTAAGACATTTGGATTGCCTTTCATCATCAAACGAAGAGTAGAAGCAAAACTTTGATATGCGTCGGGAAGACCATTCAGAACAGTCTGCACAAGTGAATTGTCTGGAAGGACTTCATTTTTGCAGAAATAAACCGTTCCTTCAAATCCTTGATCTTTGTCAAAAAATTGTCCATAAAATCACCGTTCATTCATGTGCTCACTCTCCAATTGTTTTTGAAGGTAAGCAACACGAGCCTCATTCCTATCCTGGTAGAATGTGTTAAGTGTATCTCAAACATCCATAGCTGTTTTGCAAGAGCGAATGTGAGGAATAATGGCACGTTTGACATACAAAGCTATCAATGCATTTGCCTTAGCATCTCTGCCATCCCAACGAATTTTCTCTGCAGTAGGTGCAACAAAAACAGGAGCACGAACAAGAATCTGCAGAATATCACCATCCGCAGTTGTAATAATTGCAAGTGTGACAGGACATTTTTCAACGTCCTGCACAATGTTCCACAGTCCTTTTGAAACCAATACATGTCGCATCATAAAGCCCAAAACGGGTAGTTGGTACCATAAAACTTATCCACAAGAGCCAACATACAGGATACATCATTCAACCATGGCCTGTGACTGAAGTACCTTGATGCAGAAAATTGACTGTACCTCAAAAAGTTGAACAAAACTGCCGAGACGAATTCTGCTAAACCTGTAGCAAACTTTGAGATGCCTATACTGGCGAATCGAATCAGGTATATACCTTTGGCACGAAAAGACGAAATAGCCTGCACAAGCATTGCGATAGTGCATTCGGAGGCCAAAATGAGCTCATATCGCGATTTCCGCACGACGGAGCGAAAGAGTTTTGATCTCTAAAACACCTTGAGTATGCTCACCAAATTTCGTGCGTTTTGTATGTACCTACCATAACAAAAAAATTGATAAGTGTTGGGCAAATTGTGGGGAAAGGATTGCAAGGGTTTACAAGGCATGGAGCATATGTGGAAGACCCTAAGCAAGGTTTAGAAGGATTGCCAAGGGAGAAAAGACAGGAAGACTCTTCACCTTTGAAGTGGAGGACGCCAAGAACATAGCATTATTTAGCTATGGATCTCAAACACACTTTGAATTGGAGGTATGACACAAAAGACTTGCTCATGTTGGTGAGAGAACTTTCAAACAAATTTGCATCGATCAAAGTGTACTTGGATTGCCCAACATCACAAAACAACATATGATATACAAGTGTGAAGCTTGTCAATGTGGCAAAGCTCATAGACAACCCTTCAATAGGGAAGGCTATATCCATTAGGGATTATTGGATTTTGTCCACATAGATGTGTGGGGTCCAAGCAAAGAACCTTCTATTTCAGGTTCAAAATATTATGTATCTTTTATCGATGATTGTAGCGGATGGACAATTCTGTACTTTATGAAGCATAAAGATGAAGTCTTCAATTGTTTCAAAAGGTATCTTGCTCTTGTAGAAAATCAATCAGGTAGATGTCTCAAAAAGCTCGGATCAGATGGAGGTGGAGAATACTTCTCAACTGAATTTGATTCTTTTCTACAAGAAAGAGGCATCAAAAGAGAGGTAACAACTAAATACACACATGAACTCAATGGAGTGGCTGAAAGAAGGAATAGAACAATAGTTGAGGCAGCTAGATCCATGCTCAATGAAAAGGGTTTACCCAATTATCTTTGGGCAGAGGCGAGGCCAAGTCTAGAGCATTGCAAAATCTTTGGATGTCTAGCTCATGCTCACATACATTCTCAAATAAGAGGGAAATTGGATCCCAAAGCAGAGAAGTGTATCTTTATTGGATATGATCAAAACCGAAAAGGATACAGATTGTATAATCCCTCTAACAAAGGCTTTTTAGTTAGTAGGGATATAGTCTTTGATGAAAATAAATCTTGGTTTGATGATGACAGGAAAGCGAAGCTACCTTATGACTTGGAAGAAGACTTTCCATCTCTTCCAACAAAGGAACCAAAGCATCATGAAGATAGTGACTCTGAAGATGACTTGACAGAGTTAGAGAAATTCAAGTTATGGAATACAAAGGGAAGGCTAAGGTGCAAGACTTAGCTCAAGGATCTGAAAGCTCTCATCAACCATTGAGAAGATCAATGAGAGAGAAAAAGAAACCAGAGAGAGCTGGATTTGATACCTCTTTGGTCACAAAGCATTCAATTTATATGGTTAAGGACTCCAACAATGAAGAACCAACATCATATGAAGAAGCTCAAAGCAAGAAGGAATGGAGAGAAGCAATGGATGAAGAAATTGAAGCCCTCATGGACAATGACACATGGGAGGTTGTTCCTAACAAGCCATCAATGAAGGTAATTGGATCAAGGTGGATCTATAAAGTAAAAATGAATTCAGATGGTAGTATTAACAGATACAAGTCAAGGTTAGTAGCCAAGGGGTTTGCCCAAACCCATGGCATAGACTATGAAGAGACCTTCTCACCTGTTGCTAAAATCATAGTTACCTGGGACGGGGGACGGGTTCCGGGATGGGGACCGGTCTCGGGACGGGGAGGCTCATAAGTGGGGTCCCGGAATGGGGCCCGGGACGGGGGTCTGGGACGGGGAGGGGGGGGGGGGGCAAGTGTGAATCTCAAAGAGAAGGAGAAGGGGGGACATTACATAGTAGAGAGAATAAGCATTAACAATATAAAATGGACATCATAGAGTATGGTGTTGCATATGCTACATTCATTTGAGTCTTTCAACTTTGACATCTATAATCTTTAGACTTACATGAAAGATTAATTCTATATTGTTGATTTTCAAGAATCAAAATTCAATTTCTATGACTCATTTCATATTATATATGTAATATTCTCTATAGACCTCTTGATTTTTGGCTAAGAATTTTGCAAAAAAAAATAGTTTGGGGGCTGAGCCATCCCGCCAGGCCGTCCCTGACATGGGACGGGGCGTCCCCGACAAACCGAGACGCGTCCCCTGTCTGGGACTCTTGGCCGGGACGGGTCCCGTCCCCGACCCACAATTTTAAGTATGGGACGGCAGGGACGCACGTCCCTGGCCATTTTGGCGGCTGTCCCCCCGTCCCCTATCACTATGGCTAAAGTGCCTACCATTAGAGTACTTGTTAGCATTGCTGCATCTAGGAATTGGAAGCTGTATCAACGAGATGTTGGAAAACAATGTCACATCAGTCCAAAATCCATTTAGGGCATAAACCCTGCTTTTGGCACTTAGTCATTTTTGGCACAAAATTTGGGTAAAATTTTTATGAGCCTATCTTGTAGAGCTTGATAAGAGCTTTCTAATGATATATGACATGCAGTCATCAGAAATCAGATTTGGGAGAAAACCCTAACCCAAATTTTTTGCCGATTTAGGGTTTTGACCTCATATGATAGCTCTTGGCATGAGGATCATAAAAATGTTGTCAGATCATTCATCAAATAGTCAGAAGTGTCAAAAAGCAGGTAAAGAAGCTATTTTTAAAGTTAGCTAAAAGCAACTTTAAAAATAAAGCAAACTTAAAATAAAGCAAAAGCAATTTGAAAAGCGATGTGATTAAAATAAAGCGCTTTTTTGTGAGTTTTTTGCAAGAGCTTTGGAAGGCTATAAAAGAGAGTCCTTGGGTCACTTTTGAGTCATCCTACACCAATTGGCAACGCCAGTTTTTGGTCCCTCAGTAGAGGTGGTGCTCTAGCACACATGGGGAAGCCATGGTGCACTCTAGGAGCATGTTGAGGAGCAGCTATGGAGTTCTTCTTGGAGAAGAGTGTGCTCACACTCTTGCTTATGGAGAGGACTTACCCATGAGCAGCTTGCTTGGTGGTGTGGATCAGCCATCTACATGATGTATTTGAAGATTGTCTTCTACATGAAGATTTCGGTGTACTTCAAAGACATTGGATGGAGGTTAACATAAGATTTGCATCTTATGTTAAGAACTCAGGTACATATTCTCTTTATGCACATAGGTACTACTTGGAGTTTATGGAGGCAGCGGCATCCATGTCAGGAGGAGTCCTATTCGGCATATCTAAAGGAGAATCAGTACATCCATGCTACATGCATTCGGATGAGGTGTTAGAGAAGGTGTGTTCACATGAGTATGAGGATTTCTGGTAGCAACATGTTAGCATTCTATGCTAATTCTGTAAGTATGTGATCTTTCACACACACATCTGATTTAGGGTCGTCCATAGCTTAAAATCAGATTAGGGGTTGCTGATTATCAGTTTGACACTGATCTTTCCTCTTTCTGTCACTCATATTCACTCTTCTACAACCTATTAGGTCATACATCTCATACATATTCAGATTTCTGTTCCTACATCTGAATATTCTTGTAAATTCTGTACATACACTCTTCCATCTATTTCTGTTCACATAGAGTGGTTGAGATTTTGACTCCCACATTGTAATTTGACATTTGTATATATGATAATGTTACGTAACACTTTACACATGTTGTCTAGTCTTTCTCTATGTTTGTCTCATCATTTGTATGATTAAAGTGTGGTATGTTCATGGTTTGTCAATATTGGAAGATTGTTGGATTCTATGTTGTAGATCCTGGACCTATGGAACTATGGACCTGTGGTATTAATTATGGGCCTACCTAATTTGCAACACGAGATGTAAAGAATGCATTCTCAATGGTTGGATTTCAGAGGAAGTTTATATGGCACAACCACTTGGTTATGAAGATGCACATCATCCAAATTATGTGTGTAAATTGAATAAGGCTCTGTATGGTTTGAAACAAGCTTCAAAAGCTTGTAATCATAGATTAGTTACCTACTTGCATGACCAAGGATTCAAGACTAGCCTTATTCATCAAGAGGAATAGATCAGAGGTTATATATCTCTGTGTATATGTAGATGACATTATAACTACAGGGAATGATGTCAATGGGATTAACCAGGTAAAGGCTGAAATAAAGGATGAATTCAAGATCAATGATCTTGGACCTCTCACTTATTTTCTTAGACTTGAACTTGTCTATACAGATTCTGGTATCTACATCACTCAAAGGAAGTATGTACATGACATGCTTTCTAAATTTAAAATGGAAAATACTAAGTGTGTAGGTACACCGTACACCCATGGAGTTGAATCATAAGCTAAGTGCTTATGAGGCAGAACCTATTGAAGATATCACAAGCTATCAAAGCTTGGTAGCAAGCTTGAACTATGCAACTCTCACTAAGGTGGACATATGCTATAGTGTTAGTATACTGAGTCAATCTATGCACAAGCCAAGGAGGCCATACATGGAAGCAGCCAAGAGAGTGCTCAAATACTTCAAGGGCACCATCAATGAAGGACTTTTCTACCCCTTCAACTGTGAAATTGATATCAAACTTCACTCAGATGCAGATTGGGCTGGTCCAAAGGATGACAGGAAGAGTACTTCAGGATATTTGTCATTTGTAGGATCAAAACTAATCTCTTGGTCTTCAAAGAAGCAATCAACTATTGCTCTATCATCAACTGAAGCTGAATACAGAGGATTGACAAATGCAACACAAGAAGCAATGTGGTTAAAATGCTTAAACTCTGATTTGGGGTTACATACCCTAACTCCTCATATTTTTGGTGATAATACAAGTTCACTTCACTTAGCAGCTAATCCAATTTACCATGCTAGAACCAAGCATATTGAAGTCCACTATCATCATATACGAGAGAAGCTAATCCAATTTACCATGCTAGAACCAAGCATATTGAAGTCCATTATCATTATATAAGAGAGAAGCTGATGAGCAAGGATATTCAATTATCCTATGTTTCTACTAATATTCAATGTGTAGATATGTTGACTAAGTCATTGAATAGTATCAAGCTAAATGGGTTGAAAAGCATGATTCGATCGCTAGAAATCAAGGAGGACTGAAGACGCAAGCATACTAGTCTTGAGGGGGAGCTGTTGGTGTATTTCATCCAAGCCTAGTGCTTGATCATACATAAATGTAAACATTTCTTATGCACACTCTCAATAAGAGTGTCATAGAAACATGCTCTTGTAATTCTTGAAAAGTTAATACCTTGAAAAGTAAAAGTCTTTGAAGAAACTCGTTGCCATGTTAGGCACGAATTACGAGCTGAGTTAGGAGTGATTGATTAGCTAAGTGATTCCTCAACTTTAGGGGATCTGTTAGGTACAATCCCTCCAAGAGTTGAATTCAAATGTATACATAAAAACACCTATGTATAGTTGTGGATTAGAGAAGCACTTAGAGTTACATTCTGGAGAGATTTTGATCAAGCACCAAGCCACAAGTGAAGCACACTTTGTGCTCCTCCTTCCCAAGCTTCATGTCCATTCATATCATGTACAACATGTTCAATATAGATTGATTTTCAAGCTATACTTTGAAGTTGTTCTTATCTTCTACTGTAGGTTCATATTCTCATTTTCAGTAAACTTCAGTGATTGAGTTCTCTATGTATACTTGATCTTTTGCTGAGCTTTAAATTGTTATAGGTAACTTGATAAGTCTAATTTCATCGTACCAATTTCATCATCATTTGTTTATTACTCTGAGAGCTACAATCATTTGAAGGTAACTAGGTTTACTGGCCGTTAACTCTAAAAATGTCGGGATGATACCTGTATGTTGCAAGATTGATTTCTCTCGGTATGGTTCATAAAAAATCATCAAATTTGTTGCTTTAGATTCATTATCTATCTAATTAAAAGTGTGCAAAAGGTCTATGTTCAATTTTCAGTAGGCTATGAGCTCTGAGTTAATTTCTAGAGTGCAATACATCCCAAAATAACAATTTTTTGCTTCATCCGTTTTGTATCAATTAGTCTGTTTTGATGAATCGATTTGAGATTGATACTCCAAAGCACTAGGATGGTTTATATGCATCCTTAGCAAGCACAAGGTGTCTACTTATCATCTCTGAAGTTATCTTGGCAGGTGTATAGCAGGTTTGTGCAGTACCTGGCACATCTTTGGAGTCACGAGTGTATCACCCATCTCCCTTCATAGGATCAAAGATTTCTTGTAGTCTCTTTAAATGCTGATGGAAGTCTTCTCCAATGGCGTCTTCTCTTTTCTTGAGGATATATAGAAAGAAGGTTAATACTTACCCAACATTAAATGCATGGCTTGATTGAATGAAGAAGGCATGTTTTAAAGACCAAATGCCATCTTGGTGTACCATAGGTACTTCAATGGTTAACAAAAGTTCTTTTAGTGAGTGCCTGAGGATGGATAACAATTTGGTTGTAGCCACTAATTCCGTCTAAGAAGCTGTTCAAGGTATGATAGTTTCTCTTCTAAGAATTGCTCAATGAAAGGCTGTGGGAATCTAGCCTGAATTGTGGCCATATGGAATGCTTGAAAATCAAAAGAGAACCTTATCTTCCCTGAATCTTAAACCTTAGAAGACAATCATCTAGAATGTTCAATATGAACAATAATACCTTCTTCCTCCAATTTGGCCAATTCTACTTTGATTGCCTCAACATACTTAGGATTGAGTATGTATGGTCTAGTTCGCAAAGGTCAAGCTCCTTTTACCAAGGTTAGCTTGCATAGTCCAATCTCTTCCGGAGTCGATGTAAGATCGTTGTTGGACTAATTGTGATGTTACCTTTTGGAGTAGAGGGATATCTCCATCATAGCCATCTCGCCAAGTGGAGTACTTGACTTCTTGCACTAAGGTCTCTTCCTTGCATTCTTGAGAGAAGTCATCAAAAGAGTAGGCAGGTAGTGCACTTACTTCACATTGTATATAATGTTACTTCTTCCATACTTGAGGGATTTCTTGCATGGGAAAGTCTAAATTGCCTCTGTCTACCCCATTTAACAGGGTAGTAGTAGGAGAAGTAACATACTTCATGGCTGATGTGGGTTGGCTCAGTGGCTAAGCTGAGAAGAACAACTCCTGGGCAGCTATCCATCTTCAAAGTGAGAGGTATGAATGAGAAGGTCTTATGTGCAAGAATAAATGAAGGGTTTTTTCACAAGATAACACTGTTCCCAAAATAGAAGGTCTTCACCACTTCTGTTTCGTAGGAACTTTAACTTTCCTAAAATCTGCATACCTCTGAGTTATGCAATAGACTTAAAATTCCTGCAGCTAGGGCCTATCTAAATGATGGATTTTGGGCTCCAACAGGGAGTTTCTTCCTTGCCCAAGTAGTTTTATGAAGGAGGAATTGGGTAGATGCGGTTAGAAATGACACAATCTGCCGTCACCCAAATAAACACCTGCTCGGCAACTATGAATGCTCAACAAGGGTGAAATTTTTGTGCCTGGACCAGCCGATAAGTGCTTTACTGCTATTTGCGTTATATGTACCTGTAGTTATCTGTATGGTAAAAATTTGCTAGAATTGCTTTGCCGCTATTAACTTTATATGTAACTTTATATGTACCTGTAGTTATCTGAAAAAATCTGGTGTCTATTGCTTGGGGTCTAGTTAGTTTTCCATCCCCTTATATTCAGGTTGATGGGGGCTGTCTGCTGCTTTCAGGCACCTCCCTTTAGGTGAGTTACCACCCTGGGGGCACTGCCCTTGTGGGCACCACCCTAATGATTGGTACTGCCCTAGGTCACTGGTAGTGCCCGAGTGGCTGGTACTTCAGTTGACTTCCTCTCCTTCCTCTCCTACCTCTCCTTGGAATGATTTTCCCTTCGTAACTGAGCACAAAGACAACTTGCATGTGCATCTTGTAGCAGCTTGGTTATGTCCCTTGTTCAGCACCTTTGGAACCATCTACTTGCTCTAGTTCCTAGAGCTCAAGTGCATCTCCCTCATGGAGCTCTCTTCCCAATATGATCTCCACAAGGTTGAACATGCCCTTCCCCTGATACCTCTCGCAAGGGTAAGCAAGCTCATATGCCTCTTGCTTCTCTCCAAGAACATGGAGAACTATGTGTGAGGACATTGCTGGCTGCCTTCTAAGCGCTAATCAGCCATCAAGTGGCCTACCTGTATGAAGATCAAGGTAAAGGGAGACTTGGCTGTCTCTTGACCATTGGCTTGCATGTTCCTCCTATGTCCTCTCTTGCTAGTAGCATCCCATATATATGATATCACCTTGTATAGGAGGGCAGAGGACCTATCAAAAAGCTGGACCGGCTCGGCCTCATGAACTTGGTGGATTTGTAAGAATAGACATCAAACTCACGTCCCAGCCATAGAGCCAAACAGGCTCACCCTGGAACTTGGGAACCAGTAGTTACATGGGTGGTGAGCACCACTTAGGCTGATGTATTGTACCAACACATGCATGCACGTGCATGCGCGCGCGCGCGCACACACACACACACACACACACACACACACGCACACACTCTCTCTCTCTCTCTCTCTCTCTCTCTCGATGGGTGTGCACACGCGCGCGCATAGACACACACACACACACACACACTCTATAGATGGGTGTATGGGTGACTTCAGCAAATTGTTCTAGAAACCCAATTTGTACACAAGAACATGTACAAATGAGCCAAGTTAGAAACATAGCTACCTGCACTCATTTGGATGTCCCAGGCATGTGGGAATGTAACAGTCCATGGTCTTTTTTTATTTGTATTGTTTCAATATTTTGATTTTCAAACTTGACCATTCTAGTCTTTACCTTCCATTCTTGGACCTTGTTATCTGGGCATCCTCAAATGCAGAATTTTCTAGACTCAGATTCTGCCTTTCGTGCATTTTGACTCTAGACACATGTATGTCCTGAATGCTTGCACTTTGACCTTAATTGATATTATTAAGGTCTCTTATTTCCAACAGTCTTAACTACACACCATACAAACACAGCTATAGCTGTTCGAAATCCAGATGTTATAAAGTGGATATCCACACCAAAAACTCACAGTTTAATACTATGATAAACTAGAGGCAACTCACAGTTTAATACTATGATAAACGAGAGGCAACACCACATGGACGACATATCCACATTAAAAGGAAACAAAAGTGGGATTGGAATCAAGCAATGGAGTTTGGAGACAATTTTATGCAGTCATAGGCAAGTACATGGAAATCTTAAGCAAGCCACAAACAAACCATAAGCAAGGCACAATGTACATAGGCATGTTCTCAACTCTCAACTCTTGAAATAATATGTGTTGAGACAAAATGTAGATAGTGCGAGACCAGAAGCCACATCATGTTGGATCAGATACAATGTCTGAGTATGACAAAAGAAAGAAAATAAAGGATAGTGCAACTAAGTGAAAGCGCTAAGGAGGTAATATAACCTGTGATGATCTTGAAGCCTTTAGAACCTACTAGGTATGAGTTTCTAATGGAGAGTGGATCTGTCTTAGCTACAAGATGTGAGAAAGAATACATGAATTGTCACTGATAGTGGGAGTGTATAGCTAGCTGTACAAAGGAGGATGAGTCTGTCCTTGTATGGGAAGATGTCCTGCAGCAGTTGCTGACAGAATCACTAGAATGCTTTGTATCTCATTTGAAAGGTTGACTATACAACAGCATCTTGCCCAATTTCAGTACAAATGTGCCTCATAATATTTGCCACTGTTTTGTTCACTCTTTAAGTTTTTTTGTTACACGCTTTTTTTTTTGTCTGTCTGTTTAGAGTAACAAATAATTTGTTTGAGCTCTGCATTTTCTTTTTAGTTATAGGCAATGCAATATCCTTCTTGTTTAAATGTTCTCTCATTGTGCATTTTACTTCTGTAGGAACAATTTTCCTTCTGATCTTTATCATATTTAAAGCTTGCAGATTATACATCTGGATCTTTCAGAATCGCTTCAAAAGAGGCCATTCATTGGGATTGGACTAGTCATATTCACCTGCTGGTTGATGTCCCTGTTTATGTGCCTCAATATCCACTGTATGCGCACTTGGATCTATGTGGGGATTTTTACGATGGAAGAAAAACATATTCCTGGGGAGGTGTTAAAGCTGAATATCTATGATCTGACTCACATGAATGGGTATATGTATTGGTTCGGCCTTGGGGTCTATCACTCCGCCATTGAAGGTGAGTCTCCTGTTGATCCAATGTTTTTTGGATGAAAGATGTGCCTTCTGTTTGCATCCAATCATCTATAATCATTCCATTTTAGGCATACACATTCATAATACATAATAAATTTGTATGTGTAGGCACGTGTGTGCCCTCTCTCCTCTTCCACCACCACATCGCGCGCACGCGCGCGCGCACACACACACACACACACACACACACACACACACACACACACACACACACACACACACACACACACACACACACACACACACACACACACACACACACACACACACACACACCCCCCCCAAGCCCCCAAAACACACACACACACACACCCCCACACACGCATATGTGCACATGCATACACATGCATGCATGCATACATACATACATAAATACATACATACATACATACATACAGGCATGCATGTATGCATACATACACATGTTTAAATAAATAATGAACAAATAAATACATGCATAGATTGACATTATTAATATTATTGTTAATACTATGATCATTTTTATTCCTTCAAAATTCTGGTTCCTAGTTTAATTCATATTCTATTTTTGAAAGTTTAAAATTTGCTTCACTTCATTATTTTGATCTTTTAATTTGGCTTTTGAATGCAAGGTTTTATCATGCCTAAGTTTACGTTTTGCTTTCAAAACTGATAGAAACTTAACTTATTGGCTTCTTTTGAAGACTTCATTTCAAGACTCTATATTAGGGTTCATACATACTTAGTGATACTGACCATCAGACCATGTCAATAGGGATATCAAAGTTCCTTCTTGAAGCTTGCATAATAAAATTTCAAATTTGATACTTCATGCTTGCCATTGGAAACAAGCATAAAAATCAAAGATGCACTTCTATTTATTAATTTATTTATTTTTTGTGTACGCATGTGTGTGTATATTGAAAGAGGCCGCGGAGAGCTACGTCGTGGTGTGCTCGGTTGCTCCAAACGCAAACGGAGTGGGCTGCTGCGTGAGGAGAGAGAAAGTAGAGAGAGAAACCTGCGTAGAAATTTGGAGAAGAAGATGGAGAAGTTGAAGTTGAAGAAGTCCTAATCAAGTTATGAGAGATTTGGGACCAAGTCTTATTGATAAGTGACTTTTAGGTCATTTGGGCATGTTCACACATGGCCAATAACCAAAAGTCATAAAAATAATGTAAATGCCTATAACTCCCCAATTTGGGGTCCAAAAAATATAACAAAAATATGTCCGGAAAGCTCTCGAAGAGAGCTTTCACATGGAAGGGTCAAAATATACAAAAGGAGAGTCCTTGGGGCCTTTATCCCCAACAACCTCCCACTTAAAGGACCAAGGAGGCTCTTTTAAGCTAAGTAACTCCCACCATCTGTATACATAGCTGATGTTGTGCCTTGGGTAGAAACTTCGTGAGAGCATCTGCAGGATTCTGTGAAGTATTGACCTTGATCAAAGTGATCAGGCCATCCTCTAACACCTCTCTGATGAAGTGGTATCTCACATCAATATGCTTTGTGCGAGCATGAAAGATGGCATTCTTTGCCAAACATATGGCACTCTGGCTATCGCATCCAAGAACAGGTGCCTTTTCAGGCATCCCAAACTCACTGTAGAGGCGGGCTAACCAAATGGCTTCTTTGGAAGCCTCTGTGGCTGAAATATATTCAGCCTCTGTAGTAGATAGTGCAACTATCCTCTGAAGTCTAGAGCACCATGAAATAGCTCCACCCTCAAGGATGTATACATAGCCACTTGTGGACTTGCGTGTGTCCACATCACCTGCCATGTCTGAATCACAAAATCCTTTTAACTCCAATGGAACCTTTCCATAACATAAGCATTTACTTTTGGTCCCTTTCAAATATCTTAAGATAGATTTGACTGCCTCCCAATGAGCTCTACCAGGATTAGCCATGAACCTGCTAACAACTCCCACTGCATGAGCAATGTCTGGCCGAGTGGCAACCATAGCATACATAAGTGAACCACAAGCTGATGCATATGGAACACTCTTCATGTAATTGGCTGCATCATCATCTTTGGGACAGTCATCCTTGGAAAGCTTAACATGTGGCTGCAATGGCACTCCAAGAGGCTTAGCATCAGCTACATTAAATCTGTCCAGCACTTTTTCAATGTACTTTTCTTGGGATACCTGCAAAGTATGCTGCTGCCTATCCCTTTTTATACGCATACCAAGAATATGTTCAGCTTCCCCATGGTCTTTCATTGAGAATGCAGAGTTCAGCTGCTGTTTTAGAGCATTCAGAGTGCTCTTTTTCTTTCCAGCCAGCAGCATATCATCTACATACAATACAAGAATAATTGGGCTGCCATCTTCATCCTTTTTGGTGTACAAACAGTGATCTGCATTGCTTCTTTTGAACCCATGTTTGAGCATAAATGCATCAAACTTCTTATACCATTGTCTGGGGGCCTGTTTCAGCCCATATAAGCTCCTTTTCAGTTTGCATACCAGATGCTCTTTTCCAGGAATGACATATCCTTCTGGCTGTTTCATGTACAGCTCTTCATCTAAATCACCATGCAAAAGGCTGTTTTAACATCCATTTGGAATAATTCCAAATCCAAGGCAGCTGTGAGAGCAAACAACACACGTAAAGTGGTCATTTTCACCACTGGAGAGAACACTTGTTGGAAATCAATGCCCTCTTTTTGGGCATATCCCTTAGCAACCAGCCTTGCCTTATACTTGGGTTTTCCATCAACAGTTTTGATTTTGTACACCCACTTGTTGGGAATGGCCTTCCTTCCTTTGGGTAACTCAACCAAATCCCAAGTATCATTTGCATGCAAGGCCTTCATCTCTTCCTGCATGGCTAACTCCCACTTCTTCTTGTGTTCACATAGCTTTGCCTCTTTATAAGTAAGAGGCTCACCCTCATTTGATAACATAATATAATGTATAGAGGGATCATATCTATTCACTGGCCTCCTAAGACGTATAGATCTTCTTACCCAATGATCCACATTACCAGGCAATGGATCTACATCAGGAGGTACATTACTTCTTCATTGTTAATGCGCTGCTGTACATCATTTCCAGCCCTGTTTTCAGCATGAATAGGTGGCTGCATATGCCAATCAAGAGCATCATTTTGCTGTCCAGCATCATCTGGCTCAATAACCATGGGCTCATTGTCATTTCCAGCCATATGTGTGGTGCATCCCGAGGGTTCGTATCAGATTTAACTAGTGGCTGTACATGCTGAAATTTGACTCTTTTATGGTCATCTTTAGAGGCACAATTGTTTTTTAGCAGCCTTGCCTCATTAAATACAACATCTCGGCTGCGTATTACCTTCTTGAGTTGAGGTAGCCAAATCCTGTAGCCCATTCCACCTTCATCTCCATAACCCATGAAGATTCCTTTGATGGACTTTGCATCTAACTTGCTTCTCAACTCGGGCCTTATATGCACAAAAGCATCGCAACCAAAGATGCGTAGGTGGTCATATTAAGCTGGTTTGCGAGACCAAACCTCTTTTGGAATGCCACCTTTTGAGGACATATGAGGGGATCGATCGCAAACATGAACTGCAGTTTTCAAAGCCTCTCCCCAAAATCCATGAGGGAGATTAGCTGTGGACAGCTTGCATCTCACCCTCTCACATAAAGTCCTATTATACCTTTCAGCCACGCCGTTGGAAGAGGTGCTGTATGGGACTGCTAGTTCCCTCTTAATACCAAGATTTTCACAAAATCTATTGAATTCAGCACTTGTAAACTCACCCCCATTATCTGTACGTAAGCATTTCAGCTTTCTACCTGTTTGAGTGGTCACAAATGCATGAAGTTTCTTAAATGCAGCAAAGGCTTCATCTTTAGATTTTAACAAATATACTCAAAGCTTCCTAGAGTAGTCATCGACAAAAGAAACAAAGTAAAGAGCACCCCCCCATAGATTTTGTGGGCATGCTACAAACATCGGAATGAACAAGATCAAGCACATAAAGACTTAGAAGAGACACCAGAGTAGTAGGAATTCTTTACTTGCTTACCATATTGGCATTCATTACAAAAATCAAGTTTTGAGCTTTTAGGATCAAGCTTGTCCAAATTACATAGTTTATCAAGGCCTTTTTGGCTCATGTGGCCAAGCCTTTTATGCCATGATTCCATATGTGAATGGATTTCAGCCAAAGCAATAAACTTGCCCAGCAAGGCTTTACCATGCAAGCAATAAAGAGTCCCTTTCTTTGTACCTTTAACAATCATCCTAGAGCCTTTGATAAGCTTCCATGACCCCTTCTCAAAGAGGGTACTATATCCATGCATATCCATTTGCCCAACAGACAATAAGCTTTTCTTGATGCTTGGTACATACCTTACATCATGCGAAACCGGCTCATTAGTACCATCCACTGTGAGATACGTTGTGCCAATACCTTCAATAGAACAAGCATGGTTATTTCCAAGATATACATGTCCATGGTTGCCTGCATGAAAGGTAGTGAAACACTCCTTAATAGGAGTTACATGAAACGATGCATCTGGATCTACAATCCATGTTTGTGACAAAGCATCATTCATAGTAAGCAAGGCATCAATCAAATCCCTCTTTGTGATCTGCATATCTTGTGCATGAATATTAATAGAAGCATCAATAACTTCGGCATGATCTGCTTCCATAGTAGCGCAACGTATATCTTCTGCATCTGATAGCTCCTCAATGATGACACTAGAGGCCACATTGGCCTTCTCTTTGTCTCTATCCTTTGAGGTATCATGTGCTTCATTCTTGGTGTCCTCTTTTTCTTCCTGTCGCCTATGTTCTTCTTTCTTTCTAGTTCAGCTTTGTAGTATCTGCAATCAGGCTTCTTGTGACCTTTCCTACCACATTGAGGCCTTAAGCTTATCATCAAATGGAGGTAATCCAGAGTCCTGCAATTGTGAAAGAGTACCTGTAAAAGAAGATCAGTGCTCAGCCGCACTTTTTGACTCATCAAGCTGCATACACACTAGCTTACGCATAAGATGCACTTGATTTACAGGCACAGTATTTTCATAAGTGGCTTTCAGCTTCTCCCATACGTCAAAAGCAGTTGTAAGGCCTTTCAAATCCACTAAGATTTCATCTGATACAACCATCTTGATGTAAGTGAAGGCCTTCTTGTTTAGGTTTATCCATGCTTCATCTGTCATATCTTCAGGCTTGACTTCCTCAAGTTTTTAATGGGATTAGCCTTGATACATATACATATTTGCATTTAGGCTATTGCATATATAAGGGTGAGAAAATTTTGAGCTTTGGTGTATTTATGAGAAAAGTTCAAGATTTTTGTGTTTGCTTTTTTGATAATACTTTTGCACATATATGGTCTTTGCTTCCAGAGATGCTAAGGATTTCTTGAAAATTGAAAGATTTGAAAGAAGTTGTTTTGACCATTGGAAGAATAGAACACAAAATAATTTATTTCTCAAGGGTTGTATTGTGAGAAGATGGAGCCTCTTCGTAAGAAAGATGATGATGCTTTGACAACTTTGGACAACAAAGCCATTGTTACATGAGAATGTTTGTTTTCATATGATATCTCGATGGTCTTGAATGTCTTAACTCTACATATGAGGTGGGGGAAAGTCTAAAGGTCACTTATGAGAACACGACACTTGTGAATCTGGTTCATTTGATGCGTTAGTTACTATGAAGCTTGCTGAATTTAAGAGTGCTAAAGGGCATCTTCCATTGTTCATAGGTACCCTCTTGCAGCTGCATTACTTAAGTTTGCTTGCTTGATGTTAAATTAAGGGCAATATTCTTTCTTATGACCGTGCCTGATTTCATTTTTTTATTCGATAATGCAACTTGACCTTTGATGGAGCTAGTTGTTCTATCCTAAATGAGGAGATCAGGAGAAAGGCAAGTGGATCTATAAATATGGTTAGAGGTAAATTTGAGAAAAGCAAGAAATACACAAAAGAAGTAGGAGTAAAAACAAAGGCAAGGATGATACAACATGTTAAAAAGATCACAAGAGGCCTTATTATAGATAGTTAAAAATAGAACAAGAAAGAAAAAACAATGCAAGCGAAAAGAAAGAAGAAGGAAACCAAGCTAGAGTGTCGAGACACAAGATAACTAGGAGTTGCCAAACATGGAAGATATTCCTTGTGATATTATGATGATTAATGATGCATGTGTATTTGATGCTTCCTCCACTTACCATGCATGAGATATCTAGATCACCAAGAGTGATCGAATTGATGCTTTGTAGACAGTGAATGATGCATTATCCCATACTTGGATAGTTGATTCTAGTGCATCATTCCATGTGACACTTATTAAGGAGCATTATGCCACTTTTCATGCAAGAAACTATGGCAGTGTTTATACCTTGAAAATAATCATGCTTGTTTTGTTGAGGCTATTGGCACAATGCATCTTTCATTTGATGCTGCTAATGAGCTTGTCTTGCACAATTTAAGGTATATTCCAAGCATGAAGAGAGTCTATTCTTAGTCGGATAGATGGACATGTATGGATATGACACACTCTAGGAAGGGCTCATGGAAGCTCATGAAAGGCTCAAGTTTGATAGTAAAAGGTACAAAGAAAGGAACTTCATATTGTTTGCATGGAAAAGATCTCTTGGGCAACTTCATTGAATGATCGCTTTGGTTGAAATTAACTACCATATGGAGTTATGGCATAAAAGGCTTGGTACATGAGCCAAAAGGGTCTTGGAAAGTTATTTTCTTTGGATAAGCTCAACGTTGAAGACACAAACCTTCTTGTGGGGGAGACTAAAGCACTTGGTCTATTTTGGTACAAAGAAGAGGTACAAATTGTTTAATAAATACTTGGAGCGGATTGTATATGGCCTTTGCAATTTGTACCATCTAGAGAGTGGTGGTTACACAGCAGACGTGCAGTTGGTCAATGTCGATCACATTGACATGGGGAAGGTGTGTGATATTTGTAGTATACATGTAGAGTAGTTGGACCTTTATAGCATGTTATATTTGGAGTTGACTAAGCCGCACTATCATATTCGATCTTAGAGGCATGGATGACGACAACCATCTCATGCCTCATCTTCATAGGCTTATACTAGTGTGCTCCACATACTACTCAGATGACATGATGATGATATAGATGAGGATGAGGGTCAAGATAACTCAGTTTCTTCATGAGATATTGAGTCAGATATTGATGATCAAGATGATTGATTGATGATTTCATTATAGACCATGGTTCGTTCTCATGTATATCTTTTGCGGACTAAGAGTTTCAGACATGACATTCAGAGTGCCCAATCTACTTATGTATTTTGATGATGATTGATCTATCATCTATGGATGATCGTGTATTATGATGATTAATGACTGTTATTCAGTATCCATTAGTCGATTGCCTATTGAAAGATGTGCATTGTGCATTATTGATTTATTTATGGACTATCATTTTTATTATTTTCTAATAAGACTGATTTAGTCTATACAAGATGTGTAATTAGCTCATTTGCTATGGATGTCGCAGGCATCTACACAAACTAAGAATGTTTTTGCTATTGAAATTTCCTTTACGTTTATGCGTTGTCATCTGAGCTTTTACCAGCCCTGAATATCTACCTATTTCAGTGGACTATTACATGGTGCCCTTGCCAGTTCTGATGAATGCTGAACGTCATTACCTGTGTGAATGTGTACTTCTTGCCTTTTTCTTTTTTGTTTCCCTTTTTCTGTCAACTTTCTTCCAAACCAAAATCATATCGTTCATTCTTTAATAAGCATAACTATTTCTTCCATGTTTCCTTTATCAATTTATACATGATTCTAATTTTCTTTTTCCATTAAGCTATTGTGTGAAAGGTCAAAAACTTCTGATCACATGATACCTTTTTTTCTTGTTCTGAATGAGCCATTGTTTGCAAGGTCAGACAATTTAACTCTTATGAAGGTGGTATATATTAAATAGCCTACTTCAAATCTGTTGGCAAATGCTTACTGAATTATTCTGAAGCAGCATGCACTCCCAGTACGATTGGAACATAGAAGTGGTTTGCATACCATATTACTGCGCTTTTTGTAGTGCATGTATGATATCATGGAAAAAGAAATAGAGCCAAAATTTGCACAATAAGCAGAAAAGCAGGACAGATTGTCGATTATTCGATTATTCCTTATGCTTACTGGTAAAAAGATGTACAGCACTGCCTGCTTAGTACATAAACCTTTCAAGGAGAGGGAATGGGACAATTGAGGCCTTGCATTCTTTTAAAGGGGTGGCTTTCTATTTCTACCATCTGTTAGTGTTTGTATAATCTGTCCTAATTTATGCTCATCTACCATGGTAGACATTTATGAGTCTGTATTCACTGTTCAGACCTTCATAAAAAGAAACCTACTTGTGTACTGTTTCATTTTACTCTTATTTTGTTTTTATTGATTGCAGCTTATGGCATGGAGTATGCTTTTGGTGCTCATGACTATCCTACAACTGGTGTCTTTGAAGTTGAACCACGGCAATGTCCTGGCTTCAAGTTTCGCAAGTCCCTAAGCCTGGGAACTATTTGGATGGGTCCAGAGACATTCAGAGAATTCGTGGAGGATATTGCGAATGAATATTCTGGGGATTCTTATCATCTGCTGTTTAAGAATTGCAATCACTTCTGTGATGATGTGTGTATGCGCCTTACTGGCTCACACTTACCTTCTTGGATCAATCGCCTTGCTAGACTGGGTACTGTCCCTGCTAAGTTTGCTACCAGATTATCCTTTAGATATATGTTGAGCTTATCTTATATCGTGTATTAGTGTTACTAGATATTTCTTCTTTTCTTTCAGGGGCTTTGTGCAGGTGCTTTATTCCTGACGTGCTTCAACCAGAGGGATTAAAGGCTCATGAGAGTGAAATTTCTGATAGTGATAATGGAAGAGTTGGCGATTTTACATTTTGTTTCCAAAGTGAAACTTCGGCTGTGATAGCATCGCAAAGAAACCCTATGGCATATCAGAAGTTAGATTCAATTTGCTATGAAAGTAAGCTGTTGCAAGAGTTGCTGGTCATACAAGAAGTTTACGGCTAAATATTTATGTGAGAATATTTAGGTTATGTATTTACGTGATAATATTTTTTTTTTGTATTTATGTGAAAATATTTAGGTTATGATTTAATTTCTGTAAGAGCGCTATGTCAAGAGCAGGAGATGGTCTCTATCCATCTCCTTAGGTTCTCCTCTGCTATGTTATGGCTTTAAAACTGTGCTCTCAGGCAGGTAGTATGGCATCAAGTTACTTGAACCTATTCAGTCTTTCATATGGTGTGTTGAAAATGTCTTCCCAATTTAACAAACTAATTGTCTGTGTGTTATGCTGCAGGTGTGTCCCTCTGCAAAGCTCATGATATTATGTCAAACAGATCGGGAGACATAGCTTCAAAGGACGCAACCAAAGGGAACGTGATGCAACAATGACTCTTTTTTTCCCTCTTTTCCATTGTAGAGATTAGTCTCCATAAGTACCATTTTACTGAACAGTCTAGTAGACGTTGCTGCAGCAAATGTAAAGAAAAGAAAAAAACGCCCTTTGAACTAAATTTGGTTGCAATGAGAAACTGATAAACATTTCGGCAGGTGATGCACTGGTCGTAAATTGCTTTAGAAGTAAGGAAATACCCTACAAGTTAATCGCGTTCATTCTCTATCCGCACAAACTGACATTAAAATGGGCTAGAGGATTTTCTTAGGAATTTTCTCAGCCTGAGTATGAAGGCAGTGCGACAGCATTGCTGCTTTGTAATGATCCCTCTCAGCTGCGCAGAGAAAGAGTCTTGACTGTGTGTTTTGAACATCAATACAGTTCTTGGTCATTTCACAGATCATCTAGCTTGGTGTCCTACCCACCTGCAATGGTGGGATATGTAGTTTGGAAAAGATTGTGAACATGTAGCATGCATTAGTGTAAAAATAGATCATTGAGATAATGGATTCAAACCTGGGCTGTATTTAGCTCAAGCAAGCAGCTAGAATAGAAAGCTTGAAGGGTTTCTGTTTATGCTCTAGGCTACTGACATGACATTGAAACCTTCAATGTTTTGACTGTTGCATGGAAGCCTCATGCCAATTCGCAAGAGCTCAGTTTTTCGTAATGCATAGCCGTTAACACTCCATTGAACTTCCAATCTACAGTGGTAAACCTTCAATACCTTTTAACAGCCACTGCCGCTCCATTTAATCCATGAAATCACAGCTAAAGTGGGATGCATCGATGCCTTTAAAAGTCACTTCGCTCCATTTAATGCATGAAACCACAGCTAAAGGGGAGTCCCCAGTAAATTTTCCTAGATTTCTACTAAGCAAACATAAAAAGCCTACCAAAGAAATATAGAAGGATTTACATTATGAGCTACTTTCAGGTCTTTTGGAAAGCATTTTGGGAACTGATGCCTTATGTTCACTGGTCTACCGGAACATTTCCAAATTTTATATGATTTACGTTTAGTCTTTCCATAATTTGTATAAAATTATGTTCGCTGAGAAATCTAGAAATGTAAGTAAAACAGGAGGAATAGGTTGTGAAGAAACAATGGGGTTTTTGCAAGTGGAGGTATCTCATCGACCTTAGAAGGCAGAAACTTAAGGATGTAAGAGCACATGTTAAGTGGAGAATCTAGTTATGTAAGTGAGAGTTAATCACAAATGTATAATATTTCAAAACAAGAAATGAGGGAGAAATTTAAATGCATACACATGCCCAAATGGAGTCTTGATTTCTAAAGTCATATCGCATTGTAGATTAGTTTGAGAATGCTCATCATGGAGGGTACTATTGGGATATTTGTAGAGGCTTATGTTGGGCTTTTTCTAAAGTCCATAGCTTTCTTTTATAGTTAGATTCTTTATGGAGTTTCTCCTTGAGTACATTCCAAAGGTGACCCAAACATCCAATCTCCTCACCACACAAGCTTTTAGCCATGTTATCGCTCTTTATAGGCTTGAATTCTTTTCGATTGCTTCGTGTAACATTGAAGCTCAAGGGGCATGGTTAGAAGATGTCCAACCTCTTGTGACTTTGTGTTGTCAGGGTCCACATCAAAGGTGTTCCAACTTTATATGGGTAGCCCTTGTGTTGTTCCATATTTAATGATGCATTATCTTCTACTTCTTTTTTTTGTTAGTGGATGCCAAAGACCTCAAAATGTTTAGATTCCATTTATTTTTATTCATGTGGCCTCAATTTTTCTATCGATCTTTTATAGGATATCTCTTCGTACAATTTGTGTGTAGATTTTAGATTATCACACTACTTCCATATGTATCTTGTTCTATACTTTGGTAGAGTTGGATAAAAGTCTCAACCATTTTAATCCCATTTGATCAACCTGCCCTTTAGTAGAATCATTCACTCAAAAAATAGCTTAAACATGGGGTTGATGTTACCAATAAAAGTGAACTCATTCTTGTTCATATTCCGAATATTTTTCAGGATATTGAAGACTTTATCAAGTGTCTTTATCACTCTATTGACCTCTTTTGTTTAAACATAGTGTATATTGATTCTTCGGAATCATATTAAATTTATTTGCTTCCTTCCAAGTGATATTTTTCCATTGTGTTATAATAGTGTTCTGTGAATTCATTGCAAGATTTTTAGAATGACATAACCAAATACAACCATTTTCATAGAAATTACACGGATAAGATCAAGTGGGTCTTTTGTCTTTTCCATTATCAAGAAAGCCTTGGAAGGAGCATTGATCATAAGATCAACTGATCTTAGTTTCTTGAGATTGCTAGCATTTCATTTTCCATTCGTTCTCTAGCTTTTTCCTCATTCTAGATACTTTGAAGATATCAATTCCCTATCTTTTGGATGATAGTACATATATTGTCTCGTCGATGGAATTTTCCTTTTATTTGGGTCACTTTTCCATAACTTTTACATAGGAATTGGAAGATAAAGTGTATTTACTTCCGTGAACCTACCTATTATATATAGACTTGTAATCTATCCATTTGTTCAACTTTTCTCCATTTCATGTGGAGCCGAATGTCATGTTTGTTCCATTGATATATTGACCCATGAGAATCCCTAAACAACTATTGTTCTTCATTTTTTTTCCCCATCCTTGATCTAAGAGCCACTTAGGGCGTTTGCTTGTTTTTTCTAGCACCTATGTTCTTGGGATTGACTTTGGAACTTAACCAAAGAGAAAATGAGAGATGATAATCTCTCCAATTGTTTGTGGCAAATCTAATAGCATTCATTTTTAATCTATTTCTCACGTTTCGCTTGATAATCTAGACCATTGAATAAAGTAAGAGAATCGGAGGTGGATGAATGAATAATGCAATCTCCATTGTCTATTGTAACAAGAGTACGATTGATTTATTTGCTATTATTTTTGTGAATGGGTTTTGCATTTGTTCTACTCGCAAAAATGATGTTGTGCATATAGAATTTCTATTAATTTGAGGAAGGTGGCATGTGAGAACATAAGAAATTATCTAGGTTTGCGGAAAACTCTCCTTAACTTCTTATGTCATCAAATTTTTCATGTAATCTTTCCTTGAAATTGTGAGATTTCTTCCAGATATGAAAATTTGCATCTTCATTAGTGTTCATAAACTTGAATTTCCTTAAAATATTTGTTGGATATTTTGGTTCTTGTTTGCACATTGTAATGGGTATTATTCTCGACTATCAAGAGCATGGTGGATGGAAATTATGGAGAGATTGCTTGTGCATTTCTCCTTCAAGATGTATACATCACGATTGAATGCCACTCCACAAATTTATTTTGAAATGTCATTTGTCTTTTTGGAAACAATCCTTTGGATCAAATCAATAGAGGATTCTAAACACCACTTAGCGTGTTCTTCTTTGTTCTTTCTAGCAACTATCTTCTTGGGATTGACTTTTGAACTTAAATAGAGTGAAAATGAGAAATATAATAATCTTTTCAAATTGTTTGTTGCAAATCTAATAGCTTGGAAGGTTTTGCATTCATTTTTAATCTATTTCTCATGTTTCTCTTGATAATCTATATCACTGAATAAGGCCTATACCATGGACCACATCTAGAATAGATTGAAGAAGATATTCTTATTTTCCTTATTATATGATTTTTCCGGGAGACATATGATTGGTTTCTAATTTGGTTCTTGGGCATAGATATACTCTTCCACTAACCAAAATGTTTTCTTAAATGTTTTTTGTGGGATGAAATGCGTTTGTTGCTTTGTAGTATGATGCTTTTTTTTAAAAGTCATTTTGAGATCACCTTTGCAAAATCTTGTGAAGAACTTATGTAATCATAATTGACTTCCAATTTTTCACCATGTGGTTTTTTTATTTCTAATAAGATTTAGCATATCACTTATGCATATGGGTAGGGTATTAGATGTGAGGAATCCTTTCCATACCAATAGATGGTGGTGATCTTTTTCAAAGTTCATAGAATCTATATAGGAAGCTTTTCAATTTGGTTCCATTCCCACTAGGTAGTGGGACCATATTTTCCTCAATCTTAGAATAGTCCAACGGGAATTCAAGAAAGATTTTAACTTTTAAAGGAAACTTGCAGCATTGTAATTCAATGGCTCCCAACTTTGTTTTACTCTTGGATTTTATGGATAAGATCCGTTGTGGATGAGGAGATTCCAATAAGAAAATCAATATGAATTCCTCCTTTTCCTTCATAGATTCATAATTTTATTTATTACTTTTTTGCATTAGTGGTGAGTCCTATGTGTCAAATGATAATTTTTTGGTAGCATTTTGCACTTGTAGCTCATTAAGATTCAAACGGACATCAATTGGAAATGAAAATTGAATTTTTGAATGACTACTTGCACGAACAATATGTGTTTTAGGTTCATGGTGTTTTTGCAAAAAAAAGAAAGAGGAAATGATGCCTTGATTAATGAATTATATATGGATTAAAGCAAGCACTACATGTTTGATATGAAGAAAGACATTCCTACTTTTTAACACATGGATTCCAAACTAGTCCAATGGAAAGCACCTTGTATGTGAAGGCTAGAGATGTAATGATTCTAATAAATTTTGCTTATGTTGATGAAATATTGCTCATTGGTCCCAATGAGAAGTCTATAACTGATCTGCATGCCTCTTTTGAAATGTCAAATTTGGGGCTTTTGCATCAATATTTGGGAAATCAATTTATGCATGTTGATAGAAGCATTGCTTTGTGTTGATGGAACACATTGAAACTTTATTGCAGTGCATCGGCCTTGACGACTAAATATTAATCAAGACTTCCATTGAGATAGGTTCAAGATTGGGTCATCATGATGTTTGGAGATGCACTTGATATTGATCTTTACCAAAAAGATGTTGGATGCCTGCTTTATGTGTGTATTACATTTCATACTCAATTTTTTGTCTCTCACACAATAAAGTTTATACATAGTCTAGGTACAAAGTATTGGCATACGGTGAAACATATCTTTCTTTACTTACCTAGTAGTGATTATTTGGATGTTTTATACCAGATCCCAAGCTTCCTCTTCTTTGCCATTTTCTTTATGCGCATTCCTATTCCCTCGAACTCCAACATTTCTTGTGTTTGGAGCTCTTACAATAGAGAAAGATCTCCATATCGAATCTTTGAACTCCATCTCTGGGGAGGTTTTAAAACTTGGTCCCATTTATTCAATGAATACAGTAAAATCTATCATGCATGTTTTATTTTATTTACGAACAAAAATGTCTTATTTGATTAATGTATACTGTTATCCCAAAATAAGTGGGAGTTTAGAGTTCCATACATTTTTCCACTCAAATAAAATCTTTTTGAATAATGTGTACAACAATTTCTTTCAGTATTTTGAGTGGATTCATTATTATTGATCTTGATTTCTTGTAAGTTTGTTCATGTGGAAGGAAAATGAATATCATGCTTTTGTATGATTATGGGTTTACTTATGAGATATTCTAGACATATGAGATTTCTAATTGAACCACATTTCATATGTAATTAGACGTGAATCAATTGATACCATGGTCACTATGTAGATAATGTATTAAATTATAAGAATAGGTAGATTTTTTGAAATTAATAAATGGTAAGAAGGTTTTTCAAACCTTTTGTACAACTGAAACTTTAATTCAATTATAGGGAATCTATGATCATGAAATAACTAAGGATAATAGACATCATGTAAAATCCTTAAAATTCCATTAATACATGAATAATACAAAGAAAAATCCATAGTTTATGTTCTTGTAAATAATAGTTTATTTCTTTATACCTTCATAAGTATGATATTTTATAGAAATTTCATGCTTGGAAATATATTACATTATTCAATTTTTGAATTGTATGTCCTCTTTTCAAAATTTCCTCAATATAATGTTTACATTCTTCTCATTGGATGAAATCAATTTTTTCATAAGTTTAATGTAAACATTCGAAAAATGTGAAAGAAATGGCATTAGTAGTATTCAAAATGATCTTTCAAAATGAGGCTAGGCTAATGACTTGAACAATCTTACTATGGTTGATCTTGGAGCTTGAAACTAAAAAATCCTAGAAGTTCTTGGTGCCCCCTTGATCATTACACAAGAACACATTAATATCATCAACAAACAGTTTGGGCATGATTTGATTCAATCTACTAGGAAGAGAAACACATTTGATATTGCAAAAATAGATCTGCACTTCCACCAAAAAATTGAGATTGTTTGCAACAATGGTAAATAGAAATGGTCCTATGGGGAGCCTTTCCTAATAGAGCATTTGAGCTTAAATGAAGTGCATAGTATACCTTTATGTTGATCTCAATCAAGCTATTATCTGCAAAGGGTTGAAACCATCTTTATAGACTTGTTACCTAGACCCAAATATGTTAGGGATTGGAGGATGAAATCCCACTTAGTGCCTTGGCATTAATCTTTTCCTTGTTTTGGAGCCTGACCATTCTTCTCCAATTGTCAATGTAGTTCTTGTTGTGCTTTAATTTATGAATAAGCTTAATAAGCACTTCATTGGGGAACCTTGGAAAGGCACCAAACCTAATGGTATCTTGCAAGAAGAAGTTGAGAGGCCCCACAAATTTATTTTCATATTCCTAAATAACTTACTCCTCAGATCATTTAGGACCAAAGCTTGAACAAGGCTGTTGATGGAATCAAAAAGCTCAAGCCTTGACAAAGGTTCATTGATCGACCCAAAATTATTGCATGAGAACTTTTTGATCCTGAATCATGAGGTAATGGCCATGAAATCCAACCTCCTAGTCTTCAAAAGAGGTAAAGTCCTCAAAATCTCTTTAAAATGATTTAAAACGAATTCATGATTCTCCTCTCTCTCCATACAACACTCCTCACCATTCTTGTTGACAATTTTGGGGGAGCTATTATTTGATATGCTTTTTCCAAGAGATTACACATTCTTTTTTATGATTTTTTCACCTTCTTGGCCCAATACTCCCTAAATAAGAGTTGTAATATTTCTATATAATTCTTTTTTTTTGTATTGGCTTGCTCTTGATCTTCATGAGGTGTACTTGAAGATGAATGTTAATCGTTGTTCATGTCCATGCCAAGAAAAGTCAACTTGTTGAATTTTTTTTCTCTCTTCTTTCTTTTCTTATCCTTTGAATTTCCTTGCGAGTCCCTTGTAGACTTCCTTGGGTGAACTTAACCATTTGGATAGAACTATGAAAATGGAGGATTGTAGAACTTTGAAGGAAGCAACAATAGAGTAGTGAACCAAAATGATAATTGAATGGAGAGAAAAAAAAGGAAGATACCTAGAATATCAATAAATTCTACGAGATGTATCATCTACCTAATAATGCTCTCCAAAGCTTTCTTCCATTCTACATATTGGGTTACAAGAAAAAGTGATGTTTTTAACTAGACTGCATCAAGGTGAAATGTCAATAAGTCTCACTATACACTTTTTAGGCCCTTTAATACACTTTCCTTTTTTCTCCCCATGGTCACTAATCACCATGTTGAAGTCCCCAATTAGAATTACAAGGGAAGGTAAGGAGTCCAAGGAAGCCCAAGTCTCAAATGACTCTTGCTAAGGATTCGGGGTATAATAAGTCAATAGAAAAGGATATGGTCCGCTAAAGTTAGTACCCATTCACCTCTATTGTAGATAATATATCAAATCTTGAAAAAAGAAGACCATCTATGGTTAATACTTAGAACTACACCACCACCTCATGTGATGATCCATCGAGAGCCAAACGTGGCACGAAGAGATTTTATAAAATCTAATCATTCATCTTTGTCAATCTTAACTTGTTGAAGATAAGCAATATCCAATTTCAAGTTATTTTTTCTTTGGCCATTGTTTTAATATAATAGATCTTTTTGGATGTGAAAGACTTGAAGCATTGAACTAGAGTATGATACTTGCAAGCTCAACGTACATATCTAATTTTTCTTGAAATCTTTTTCACTTTTTCTTTTGCTGGATCCACCCAAATAATTGAGCTTTTGTAATACTCTTTCCTTTCATTTGAAGATTTTGAAAGATGCAAGATAGAGGCTTTCTTGTGACATTTTTCTCTCCTACCTTCATTGCATAGTCTGCGACCACCAAGCCAATGATACAATTATCCTCTTTGTTGGTAGTTTATTCAACTTGAGAGCCTCCTTTTTCTTATTTTTTTATGTCTTCTAAAAAATTAAAGCCTTTGAAGATGTCCAAGAAGGTAATTCCTTTCTCTCATATCTTCCTTGTTCTCCTTCGGTTTTATTACTCTTGAACCTTTTTAGAGTTCTTTTTCTTTTCCTTGTTTGAATGTTGATGAATCCCTTATGCTTGGTAGATTCTTCTATTGCTTTGTTTTGCTCCACCAATAGAGTTAATTTCATAGAACTATCCAAACTTGGCAATCAAAGGTTTAAAGCTAGTGTTGTTTGCACAATGCAATCAAAAGAGTCCTCAATTAGAGAATTATTCTTGCAAGCACCTTTCCTAAGAGGGCGCCCCCTAATCTCGTAGCCTTGGATGCCACAATGAAAGCATTGGGGAGAGTTTTGAAGTAGCGACTTGTTCAAGCATCTATTGTCATCGATATAGAATATAATCAATGATCACAAAAGCTCTTTATTAAGGTCAACCTCCACACAAATTTGTGGGTGTCATCTTCCATTAAATTAGTGAGAGTAGACCCCATAAAGTTGCCCTCCACATGACTTTTAATGGCAAGTGGACATCCGATTAGGGCCATGATCCCATATTGTGAGTTTTCCTTTTGATGAGGAAGAGAAGAGGGAAAACATTTATATTTGGAAACCTTAGTCTCCATTTTAGAGAAATGCTTGATGGAACTATTGCAAATCAAGAAGCAAAATCAAGCAAAGGACCACCATGATTTTGATGGATCATGAAAGACAAATATCAGTAGTATCTCTTGTATGTATTTTTAAAGAACTAAAATGCTACAAAAAAAATATTTTTCTTGAATTTTGATAAGGAAAAACAAAAGCATTAGGCCGAATTGCACTACTAGTGTTATTCTTGCCACATGATTAATTCTTCTTAAGATGCACTACTGTTAGGTAGTTTTTTGAATGTGTTGGTATTACAAAATCTCATAAAAATATATCTTTTTGAGCATATCAACAATGACATGGCATGAAACTTGGTTAACATTAGCGTCAACAATGAAGACTTTCACGCTAGATGATTAATTATTCTTAAGATGGACCACTAGTGTTAACTGGTTTTTTGAGTGTGTGGTATTTCGATTTCTCATAAAATAATATCTTTTTGAGCATATCAACAATGCCATGCCATGAAACTTGATTAACATTAGCATGAAAAATGAAGCCTTTCATCAACATCTTAGTTAGTAACAAGAAACCTTCAATCTCTCCATCCTTGCCTCTCTCTATCTATCCCCTCTCTTTGTCTTTCTCTTTTGCTCCCCCAGCATGTTCTCTCTCTCTCTCTATGTGTGTTCCTTTTTTTAATCCTTCTCTCTTTCTCCATTTCTCTTTTTCTTTCCCTTTCTCTCTCATGATCTCTCTATATCTCTCCCTCTCTCCCTCCCCACTCTCTCTTTCCCTATCTCTCACTTTCTCTCTATTTTTGATTTTGCTCATCTCCACCTCTCTCTCTCTCTCTTAATCTCTTTCTCCTTCTCTCTCCATCCCTTTCTCTTTCTTTCTTTCTCTATTTCTCTCTCTTTTTCATTTCCATATCCTCCCTTTTTTGTCTTGATGGGTGTTAGTTATGGGAATGATCTTGTGTTGGGGGTAGAACCATGGTTGCTCCATCTCTTCTTGTCAGCAATCTAGGTCCTCACACTTGGATAAAGGTAATGGAAAATCTCTTCCCTTATTGGAAGCTAAAACCCCACAATATCACTAATTTAAGTAGAAGTCTTGAAGAAAAATTTCTTAATTGGTTAGCTCTTTGGAACTAGACCCCCCTTAGAAGTCTTTAGGTCTTGGATGAGAAAGAAAAGGTTCCCCATGGGATGGTTATCTTGAAATGCTAGTTCTTGCCTACCAATCATATTCTTCTTGAATTTTAAACTGAAGAAATGGCCTTTCAAGCCTTCCACATGGGCACATGGAAAGTGTAGAGAATAGTGATGTGCCTATTCAAATGGTTCCTAGACTTTGCCTCAAATAAGAATAAGATCTCTAAGTTCCCAATTTGGGTGGAATTTCCTAATCTGCCCTATTCCCTCTATTTATTTATCAAATAGATTGTTGCCATGATTGGTGGACCACATGACTAAAGAAGACCTTTGGTGCTCAAATATATGAGGGTGCCACAAATACATTTAATACTGGTTGGATCCCCTAAATTTGTGTTGAGAAGAATTTAAAATTAGAGCTATCATCCTTCATCAACATTGGCCTAGGAATAGAGACCCTTCTAGAGTTGGAAGTCACTTAGAAGAACTTGCCGAATGCTCAATTTCACTATGGAAAGCACATAGTTAAATAGTTCTATTTGTGCAAATGATCCCACAAATATAAAACGTGTTTGGTGGATGACAGTACCCATTTGACGAGGGAAATGTCTCTACCCAACTAGGTAATAACAAAAGCAATCATGGAAAAAATTGATTTTTATAGATTTGGATAGGAATCTGAAACCCTCATAATCAAATCTGGATGGATTAAAGAAGCTAAAGGAGAAAGATAAGAGATCTTAAAAAACCTCAAGGAGAAGGACCTTTTGACATGGAGGAATACCCTTCTCTAGATAAAGAAGTTAATATCTTTGATTTCCTAGGTGGATTCAGTCAGATAATTGAGACAATGAAGGTTTCATCATTGACCCGATGTTCCCCAATTCTCAATGGACTAGGGCCTAAGAAAAAGTAAGTAGGGAAACCAAAGAAAAATTAGAGACAAAACCTAGATTTGGGATACCATTCAAAATGATCATTGTTTTTTTCAATGTTTGAAGGCTTATGGAGCCCTCTTGCACTATGATCATTGGCCATCAGTTGAAACAAAGAATCATAAACTAGAATTTCTTTTTCTTTCAAGAGGTAAAAGGTAGATGGTAAGGACCTCTTAAAAGATTGAAGAACATATCTATGATAGCACCCCTAGGCCTCCATGGACCACAAATGTGGGAGTGGTGGTGCAGTAGTGAGTTTCTAACATTGCTATAAATTCAGCTGCTTAGCCTGTGAGTTCTTCAAATTCTTTCAAGATTCCAACTAAGGATCCTTAATTGTGCTTGGAGGGAGGCCGTGGGTTTCTGTGGTCTTCCTAATGCCTAAAAAATAGGTAATTAAGCTCATTCATAAGAAATACAACAAGAATATCATAAAAAACAATTGAGGCCTATCTTCATGCTCTAGACGCTCTTTCTAATCACATCTCATATCTCCTTCATTCGTGGGTCCATAAGGATAAAAAAGGACTCATTAAAGAAAGATACATCGACAATAATGGATGTGGGAACAATGTTCACTTGAGTGTATGCTTCTAGAGGGCTCTAGAAATTAGACAAAATACTCTTCCCGAGGCATTCATGGAGATTGTACCCAATATCTCCTCTTTCCATTTCAATTGAATTAACCACTAGATTAGGTAATCAAATTATCCAATACTCTAGAAGTTTCTAATGTTATACTAAGTTTTGTTGAAGGAGATGATGGATAGATTCGAGAGATGAAGTGGTGCTGCAAAATCCCGCTTCACATCAGCCAAGAACAAGTTGTGGAGAGTGGACTAGAAGTTTTGAGCTTCCCAACAATCACAAATAATCACCTAAGTGCTTTGGAGCATGATTCTCTAATCAATGGATTAAAAGAAAAAAGTAGAAAATTTAACTATGAGCTAAGACTTGCTATTTTGGTCTCTACACATGTTCAATAAAATGAGCAATGCTCTCAACCTGCTAGTATTTGATTAAATTCCTTTTGGAGTATCTAATTAACTTAGATAGCTACCAATCACAAGTCGTCTCACTTGAGATGATCAAGTGTACTCTGAGAAATAACCTTAGCAAGTTAAGGATGCATCACGACAATTTTTGGCTTCAACAGTATGCAGACCAATGAGTAGAGTTGTGAAGATATCTCAAGATTGAGAAAAACAATGACAATGAAATTTTTTAAATATGAAATAGACAGTATGCTGAATCTATAACAATTTAAATCACGTCAAATGATCAAGTATACATTGAGAACCAAGTCTAGGAAGGTCACTATTCTAAGATGAACTTGATAGAGAAGTGAAGTAGAGATGTGATCAATGTATATGTACTAAATCACATAGAATTACAATGACATTGGCAATGTATAGTTGCACAATGTGAGGGTATGATGGATCTATAGAATGAGCTTACTAATCACAGAAAACCCCTCTCAAAATGATCTCCAAAATCGGGCTCATCTCATGTGAGTTGTTGATCCATTTTTATAGCTTGGAGTTGGAGCCAACTTTTGAATTCAAATTCACATTTTTACCATAAAGTGACTCCTAAATTTTAAAACTTACTTTCTCATCAATCAACTACCAAGTGATTGGAGATTTGATTCCTCCTAACCCCATGTGAGAATAGTGCAATTAACATTTGCACTTTTACAAGGATAAAAGTAAATTGATTTTTACAAGGGAATAGTCATATGTGACTATATGAAATAAATGCTAATTTTCCAAGTATGTAGGCTTGGACGCATTTGCACCAATAGCTCCCCCTCAAGACTAACATGCTTGATCTTCATTTCTATTTGATTTCTTGCAATCCAATCATCATCTTGAACCTGTTCATCTTAGTTCCATCCAAAGACTTTGTTAGCATATTTGCACATTGCCAATTGGTTGATACATATGACAATCGGATGTCCTTGCTAAGTAGCTTCTCTCTTACATAATGATAGTGCACTTCAATGTGCTTAGTCCTTGCATGATATATAGGATAACAACCAAATGAAGTGAGCTAGTGTTATATCCAAAGATATTGGAGTATAAGAATGTAATCCCAAATCTGTGTAAAGTAGTTTGAGCCACATAGCCTCTTGTGTTGCATTTACTAAGCCTCTATATTCTGCTTCAGTTGATGACAATGCCATAGTTGGTTGTTTCTTTGATGACCATGAAATTAGCTTTGAACCTGCAAAAGATAAGTAGCTAGAAGTGCTCCTCCTATCATCTTTTGAGCCAGCCCAATCTGCATCAGAATATAGCTTAATATCCAAGTAAGATGTGAATAGATAAAATAGTCCTTCATTTATAGTATCCCTTAGATACTTTAAGATCATCTTGGAAGCTTCCATGTGAGGTTATCTTGGTGTATGCATAAATTGGCTTAATGTAATTACTCCATAAAATATTTCCACTCTTGTAAGGGTTGCATAATTGAGACTCCCAACAAGCCTTTGATAACCTATAATATCTTCAAGGAGTTCTCCCTCATGAGAACTAAGTTTATGGTTGAGTTCCATGGGTGTACCTGCAACTTTAGTGTTCTCCATCTTGAATTTGACTACCATATCATGAATGTACTTCCTATGAGTAATAAAGATTTCAGAATTTGAATATACAAGTTCTAATCCAAGAAAGTATGTTAACAAACCAAGGTCACTGATTTTAAATTCTTCCATCATCTGATATTTGATTTTCTTGATGCCATTGGCATCATTCCCTGTAATGATAATGTCATCCACATAAACATATAGATAAATAACTTCTAAGTTAGTGTTCTTTATGAACAAAGAAGAATCTGCTTTGCTAGCAACAAATCCTTGATCCTACAAATATGTGACAAGCCTATGGTTCCAAGCTGTAGGAGCTTGATTTAAGCCATAGAATGCTTTCCTTAATTTGCATACGTAATCTGATTTGTCCTTTTCTTCATACCCTGGTGGTTGAGCCATGTAGACTTCTTCTGAGATCCATCCATTTAGGAATGCATTTTTAACATCTAACTGATACAAGTTCCAATTCTTTGAAGTAGGAATACTTATTAAAACTCTGATTGTTAGCATCGTAGCCACAGGTAAGAAGGTCTCTTCATAATCCACTCTATGGGTTTGATCAAACCCTTTTGCTACTAGCCTTGCTTTACACCTGTTGATTGAACCATCAGAATTTTTCTTTACTTTGTAAATCCACCTGGATCCTATTACCTTCATGTTTGGTTTCTTGGGAACCAAATCCCAAGTATTGTTCTCCTGAAGTGCTTCAATTTCTTCCTACATGGCTTCTCTCCATTCTTCCTTCTTATTGGCTTCTTCAAATGAAGAAGGCTCTTCTGACATAGAATCTTTAGTCATGTATACACAATTCTTAGTGATTAATGATGTGTCATAGCCATACCCTATGGGTTTCTTACTCTCCCTCTGAGATCTTCTAAGTGCTTGGTTGGATGACTCTGGAATGTCTTCCAATTGCTTGAATCTTGTCTTCCCCTTGGACTTCCAAGCTTTGTAGTCAATCTATTCTTCATCTTCTGAGTTGAAATCTTTTGATATTTGTGGTTCTTCTTGAGTTAGAGTTGGAAAATCACTTTCCAAGTGATAGGGTAGCTTTATTTTCCTCCAATCATCTTGAAACCAGGAGTTATTTTCATCAAACACCACATCCCTTCTAACTATAAATCCTTTGTTAGTCGGATTGTACAACCTATATTCTTTCTGCTTTTGGTCATAGCCAATGAATATACACCTTTCAGCCTTTGGATCAAGCTTTCCTCTAATCTGTGAGGGTATATGTGCATAAGCAATGCACCCAAAGATTTTACAATGATCTAGGGAAGGTCTCCTGCCATTCCATGCTTCATAAGGTGTCGTTCCATCCAAGGAATTGGATGGAAGCCTATTAATTAAGTATGTGGATGTGGAAAAAACCTCTGCCCATAAGTAATTTGGAATTTTCTTTTCATTCAAAATTGATCTTGCAGCCTCCACTATTAGTCTATTCCTTCTCTCTACCACTCCATTCTGTTTAGGAGTGTATCTTGTTGTAACCTCTCTCTTTATGCCTCTATCCTATAAGAATGAGCCAAATTCATGTGAGAAATACTCACCATCTCCATTAGATCTGAGCCTCTTCAAGCTTATACCTGTTTTGTTCTCAACCAATGCCAAATACTTCTTGAAATAAGTGAAGACTTCATCTTTATGCTTCATTAAGTAAAGAATTGTCCATCTACTATAGTCATCTATGAATGAAACATAGTACCTTGATCCTGAGACTGATGGCTCTCTGCTAGGACCCCACACATCTATCTGCACAAGCTCCAAGTAGTCTTCATACATGTATCCTTTTCTGTTGAATGGTTGCCTCTGTGATTTGCCAAATTGGCATGCTCCATATTTGTAAATCATGTGTTTCTCGGACACATTTGGAATTTCAAGCACACTTTGATCCCTGCATATTTGCTTTAGTGTTCTTTCACCTATATGACCTAGTATCTTATGCCATATCTCTAGTTCAGATAGGTTTTGATCTTTGTAATTGAAGAGTGCAATGTTTCTGGTATCTTCAACTTCAAATGTAAAGAGTCTACCATATTTCTCACCTTTTGCAATCCTCTTGAATCCTTGTTGAGGGTCCTCCACATATGCTCCATGCCTTGTGAATCTAACCTGTAAGCCATTTTCAACAATCTTCCCAACATTGATTAGGTTTTTTGTTATGGTTGGCAAATATAATACCTTACTTAAAATGTTCATATTACCATCATATGCTTTAACATTTTAAATATTCTTAATAGAGTGCCTAGTATCATCACATGTCTGGACATCATGCTTCCCTTTAGGTTCCTCAAGATCAGATAACAAATGCTATATTTCCAACCATATGACTATAACAACCAGAATCAATATAGAATAGATGCTCATCATCTTTAGCTTGGTTGGATGTCATGTTCATGATCAATAGAGAATCATCTTGGTCTTTTGTATAGTTTTTATAATCTCTTCTACCTCTAAAACCTCCTTGATAGTTGTTGTTGTAACCTTGGTTGTAGTTGTGATGATAGTTGCTTCCTCCATTGTTGAACCTTCCTCTGGATTGTCCATAGCCTCATCTGTGGAAGCCTATTCCTCTCTGATTCTTTGTGTTCTTGAAATACTCATCTGTGGTATGATTGGTCAACCCACAGATATTTCAAGGTGAAGAGTTGTATGATCTCCCCCTACCTTGCTTTCCTCCTCTACCCCTTCCTCTTGTACCTCTTCCTCTACCTATGAAGTTCACTTGAGAGGTACTTGCATCCTCTTCATTCTTTTTACCTTTGCATTTATCTTTACTCTTATTTCTATCTGTGTAAAGGGCAGAAGTTTGATTACCTCTAGAGTTGTCTCCATTCTTGTTGAGCTTTGTCTCATGTGTGAAGATTTGCCCCATCAATGTGTTGAGGTCAGGTATTTGCATGTCCATGTATAGGTCCATTGCTGTGGTGAAGGACTCCCACTTATCATTTTCCTTGATTCCATTTATGATCTGCCTTACTATCTTATCCTCTTCTATTTCTTCTCCAGTGCTCCCAAGTTGGTCAGCTACATCCTTCATTTTGGTCACATAGTCAGCCACACTTTGCTTTGGTTGCTTCTTGAAGGTTGTGAACTCCATCCAAAGTTGGTTCTTCTTAGCCCTTGTATTTGATAAGTATGAAGAAAGTACTTCCCAAGTCTCTTGGGAGGTCTTGCAATTCCTAATGTGAGGTAATAAGAAATTAGATATCGAGTTAGGTATATAAGACCTAGCTAGAGTATCCTTTGTACACCATATAATTAGCCTTTCTGACTCCTCTTGTAGGTTGATATCTACTTCTGAATATTGGCATTTCCTCATCTCTAGAGATGTATCCATATAAGATTCTTCCTTGGAGATAAGCTTGCATCCTTAGGACCATGCTGGATAGTTGCATTTGTCAAATTTGTCAATGAATGATGGAAATCCATCTCCCATTTTGCTTGATGTTGCTCTCCTACCACTATTGAAGGAGATGGTGGATAGATTCCAAAGATGAAGTGAAGCTACAAAATCCTACTTCACATCAGCAAAGAACAAGATTTGGAGAGTGGAGTAGACCTTTTGAGCTTCCCAAAAATCACAAATAATCACCTAAGTGCTTTGGAGCATGATCCTCTAATCAATGGATCAAAACAAATGAGTAGAAAATTCAACTATGATCTAAGACTTGCTATTTTGGTCTCTACACATGTTTAGTAAAATGAATAGTGCTCTCAACCTAATAGTGATTGATTAAATTCCTTTTAGGAGTATCTAATTAACTTAGATAGCTACCAATCACAAGTTATTTCACTTGAAATGATCGTGTACTCTGAGAAATAACCTTAGCAAGTTAAGGATGCATCTCGACAACTTTGAGCTTCAATAGTATGCAAACCAGTGAGTAGAGTTGTGAAGATATATGGAGATTGAGAAAAGCAATAACAATGAAACTTTGTAGCTATAAAATAGATAGTATGATGAATCTATACCACTTTAAATCACGTCAAATGATCAAATATGCACTGAGAAACAAGTCTGAGAAGATCATTGTTCTGAGATGAAATTGATAGAGAAGTGAAATAGAGATATGATCAATGTATATGTATTAAATCACATAGAATTACAATGACATTGTCTATGTATAATTGCACAATGTGACAATAGAGATGGAGCTATAGAATCTCACTAATCACAGATAACCCCTCTCAAAATGATCTCCAAAATTGGGCTCATCTCACATGAGTTTTTGATCCATTTTTATAGCTTGGAGTTGGAGCCAACTTTTGAATTCAAATTCAAGTTTTTACCATAAAGTGAATCTTAAATTTTAGGACTTAATTTCTCATCAATCAACTAGCAAGTAATTTGAGATTTGATTCCTCCTAACTCCACGTGAGAATAGTGCAATTAACATATGCACTTTTACAAGGATAAAAGTAAATTGATTTTTACAAGGGAGAATAGTCATATGGGACTATATGAAATAAATGCTAATTTTCCAAGTATGTAGGTTTGGACTCATTTGCACAAAAAATTTTAACCTTGTCAAGACACTTTATAACATTCTCCCCTCCTTGAAGAATATTTTTTTCCTCATAAACATGCTTCAAGGTACAAGTATATAACAAAGTTTCCCTTGAGCTCATGGTCCAAACTAAGGAGCATGATTTTCATCTTTTTGATTTGCCTCTTTAAAGTAGAAGAAAATTTTACAGTTTTCCAACTTAGGAAACTAAAAATCTTGAACTTGATCTTTGAATGTAAACTTGAGCTTGGACATCCATCACTAAAAATATGGCATTGTTGGAGTTTGAGGTCTGTGGAAGCACACGAACAATACAAGGAAGGAGAAGAAGCTTGGAGCACAATACACAATATTGAATGTGTTACTAAATGAATGTACAAAGATAAGTGACCTGTTAGAGTTATAGGCGTATATACAATCCAAAAAAAAACCTCTTAAAGAGGAAGAAAAGTACCCCAGTTGTCCTAGTGTGTTCACACACATCACTATCGAAAACATATCAACAAATCCCTCCTGGGAGTGATGTGGCATACAAGGAGCCCACACTCATGTATTAGGAAGTGCCAAGCTATTGTGGAATCAATACACAAAAGTAAGTAAGCCCAAAGCTTTGCGAAAAGCTTCAAACTTCTCGCTAGGCAGAGCCTTTGTGAAAAGGTGTGCAATGTTCTCTTGTGTGCACATATGCCAAGCTGATCTCTCCAACAGAGAACCTATCCCTCACATAATGATAGTGTACCTCAATATGCTTAGTGCAACCATGGAACACAAGGCTCCTCACAATTGTCAATGTGCTCTGACTCTTAGTGAAGATGGTGGTAGAAGACTGACCAACACACAAATCAACCATAAGGCATCTGAGCCACACACACTCAATAGTCGTTGTGAAATTTGACCTATACTCAGCCTCAGAACTAGAAGTGGCCACATTAGGTTGCTTCTTACTCAACCAAGATTGCATGAAGCAAAAACCACTAGTTGACACGTGAGTGTCATATCAACTAGCCCAGTCAAAGTAAAAAAAAGCATATAAAACTAGTGGTAGTGATTGCCCCTTGGGATAAAACAATCCAAGTAGCGGGGTACCACTTAAGTAGCGAAAAATGCGCTTAACTATCTACCAATGCTTGACACCTAGGCAATGCATAACCTTTGTCATTTGTGAGACAATAAATTGAATATCAGGCCAAGTTATGCATAAGTAAATTAAGCACCCAACAACCTGCTAACAAAGAATAACATCAAATGCATCTCTAGTATCAATGAAGACTCAAGTTAGTATATTTTGTTTAACACAAAGCTATTCCTCCTTCAACTTGCATAAACTAAATGCTCAAATAATGATACAAATGCCCTTAATTTGACATCTCAAAAGAGGCATGCAAAACCTTAAAATCAGCAATATGCTTCTCATTAGGACCAGTGAGTAGCATGTCATCAACATACACAACAATGATTAGAAGTACATCATCAACATGCTTAACATATAAGGCACTCTCAATTGGACTAATCTCAAAACCCTGTGCAATCAAGTACGCATGTATCTTTTCATACCAAGCACATGGTGCTTGCTTCAAACAATATAATGCCCTTTTCAACCTGCACACTTTGTTTTCATGCCTTTTCTACACAAAACCATAGGACTGGAAAAAATACACTTCTTCATGTAAGTAACCATTTAGAAATGTAGTTTTAATGTCCGATTGATGTACATTCCAACCATGATGAGCTCCAAGTGCACATATATTATGAAAATTATTCATTCCTCATGTGGGAGCAAAGTTCTCATCAAAATCAATGCCTCTTTCTTAAGCATAAACTTTTGCAACAAGCCTAGCCTTATACTTGTCAACCATTCCATCAGGCTTATGCTTCAACTTGTGTACCCACTTAGTGCCAATGCCCTTCTTTCCAGGAGGAAAATCACATAAAGAACAAGTACCATCCTTCATAATAGCATCACATTTTAATCTCATAGAAACCCTCAAATTTTCTAAATTTTGTGCTTCAAAACAGGCCCATTCTCATCACAAAGACTAGAGGCAGCCATAACATAACATAGAAATATGATGCAAAAGAAGCACTATGAGAGCCTGAACAAGTATGATATGACAAAGGTGCATCTAATTTTCTATCTTGCAAAGTGTGCACCAACCATTTAGGCATAGTCTTTGCCTCCTCTGGATCGTTTCTCTCATCAATTGCATCATGTAACTCTGCATAAAAAATGGAATGATCAACATCAACACATGAAATCTATAAAGGCTAAGAAACTGCCTCATTTGGACCAGCACTAGAGTCTCCACCTATAATAAGAGGCAACAAAGTGTCATAAACATCTTTGGAGCTAATTGATGTCTCCTTAGTACATGAAAGTAACAACTGAATTGTATCTTCCACATAAACAACATCATGGCTAATGCAAATACATTTAGTCTATGGATGATATAGATGATAGCCTTTGCTTTCAGAACTGCACCCATCAAAAATACATTTGACTACTTTATCATCCATTTTCCTGGATTGTTGTTCATGCACTAATGCATATGCAAGATAACCAAATACACGCAAATGAGCAATAGATGGCTTGCAACCATGCCAAGCCTCATATGGAGTGATAGACTATAATGGTTTAGTGGGAGACTTGTTAAGTACATATGCTGCACACATAACAACCTCAAGCTAGAAACTATGTGGTAAAACATGACTCTTGACCATACACCATGTTCAACCATAAATGCATTAAAATTAGAAGACATATATTCCCCCCTCGATCAAAATGGAGGGTGCCCATTTTACATGATGATAGATTTTCAACCAAAACTAGAAACTGTTTGAAGCACGTGAAAACTTCACACTTTGCTTTTAGTGGATACACCCATGTATGCATGGAAAAATCATCAATAAAAGTCATGAAGTAAAGGTAATTCCCAAAAGAGGATGTTTGCATAGGACTAGAGACATCACTATGAACAAGCTGCAATTTCTAAGTAGCTCAAACTAAGCCATCTTTTAGGATTGAGGAATGCTATATTTTGCCCAGAATACAACCTTCACAAACATGTTTACTAGGTGCCTCAAGTTTGGGTTGAGAGGACACCATTTCAGATTTCTACAAGCATAGCAAACTAGCAAAATTTAGATGACCAAAGCATGCATGCGAAAGATTTGCATCTCAAATAGCTTGAGAATCATGTATTTCACATGATGAATCATTCAAAAATTTTTCATAGTCTATGAGCTTATACAAACCATGACATAAAATGCCAGAAGCAATAATAACATTGTCATTTGACAGATCATGAATTGTACATCTGTCATCAACAAATTTGATAACCAAGCTAATCTTGGCTAATTTTGAAACTGATAATAGATTTTTCTTGATCCCTGGAATAAATAAAGCATTTGACAATGTAAAAGGCCTACCATTGTAGTAGTCATAATGATCTTACCAACTCCCATGACAGGATAAGAGAAGTTATTGGCACATGTGATAGTATAGGGCAGGATCAAGTAAAGTGAACAAACTATGTTGCAAGGTAATATGTTTGGTTGCCTCACTATCAAAGTACCAAACATCTGAGTCTACTACAGACATACACTATTTATGAGAAGATGGGTCATAATTGGAAGAAATAGTAAATGCCCATTCTTCATTCTGCACAAGATTTGCAAAATCTGATTTGGATGTAGAGGCCTCTGCAACAAATTTTGCAATACAAATTTTGCTTTTCTATTTTCTTTTCATCTTTTTCATCCTTCTTTGATTATGGATAATTAGCACATTTTTGCTTGCTAGTAGATGAGCTCCATTTACCTTTGCCTTTCTGACTAACCTTGATATGCAACATGCATAATGGACTTGTTCTACCTAGATGATCTTCTTGCAACAAAACATAGACTAACTCCTCAAAGATTAAGGAATTCGGATTTCCTTTCATCATCAACTGAAGAATAGAAGCAAAACTCTTATATGAATATGGAAGACCGTTTAGAATAGTTTAGACAAGTGAACTATCTGGCAAGACTTCATCATCAACTACTCCTTAAAATCTTTGATCTTTGTCAAAAAATATCCATGGAATCTCCTTCATTCACATGCTCACTCTTCAACTATTTTCAAAGGTAAGCAATGCGAGCCTCATTCCTTGCCTAGTATAAAGTGGTAAGTGTATCCCAAGCATCCTTGTCTGTTTTGTAGGAGTGAGAATGTGAGGAATAATGGCACATTTTATAGACAAGGCTATCAATGCATTTGCCTGAGCATTTTTGCCATCTCAACAAAGCTGCTCTCTAGTAGGTCTAGCAGGAACCACAACATGAATAGGAACTTGAAGATCATCATCTTTAATGCCATCCACATCACATTTAGGAACTATATTGGCAAGTTTAAAAGGACATTTTTCAACACCTTGCACAATATTCCACAACCCCTTTGCAACCAATACATGAAGCATCATATATGCCCCTAATGGGTAATTAGTACCATCCAATCTATCCTCAACAACCAACATATGTAATACATCATTGCTTTCAACCATGACCACTGACTAAAATATCTTGATGCAAAAAATGATTCTATCTCAAAATGTTGAACATAACTATCGTGTCAAGTTCTGCTAAATCTTTAGTAGACTTCAAGGCACTTATATTGGCGAGTCAAAACTTGTATATATGTTTGGCATAAAAGGATGAAATTGCATACAGAGACACTGTGATAATATGCTCAAAGGCCAAAATGAGCTCAAGTAGCAATTTTGAGAGCAAAAAGTGAAGCCCTTTTGAACTCCTAATCAGCCTGAGTATGCTCACCAATTTTTGTGCAGTTTTGAGACTCTGATTGGAGTGGTGCCAACAAAACCTTAGATGAAGTGATGATCTGCTCTGATACCAATTGTTGGAGTTTGAGGTATGTAGAAGCACGTAGACAACACAAGGAAGGAGAAGAAGCTTGGAGCACAACAAATAATACTCAATGCATTGCCAAGTGAATGTACAAAGATAGGTGATCCGTTAGGTTATATGCATATATACAAGCCCAAGAAAAAAACCTCCTAAAGAGGGAAAAAAGTACCCCGATGGTCCTAGTGTGTTCACATACATCACTACCAAAATATATCAATAGGTATCCCATACCACCATACCCACTTTGATTTTGATTTAAAGTATAATGTTCCATACCATCAAGCCCATATCCACACCATTGTGTAGTGACTTCCTCTTAAGCTCAATCTCTGTTAATTTCAAAAACTTGTACTATAAATTGATTAGTATGCTAATTTCTAATAACTGTTGAAGCGTGTAATAAAATTTTGATCAATTTTACTTCAACTATTCCACAAGTGAATTCTAAGTGAATTTTTTTCACCTTGGATACTTTTCTCAAATAATTAAAGCTTTTTTTCTTGGGAATTCTTGATTCTAGGAGAAATTCTTAACTCTTTTTTCTTTAAGAGTATTTTGAACTCTTATAAAGAACTATGATATCCTTCTTTATCCATGGTAGACATGTAACAAGAACTTTGTTTGAAGCAAACTTAAATGGATGAGTTAACTTGGAATTAGCATCTTTGAAGATTGAATGGATTCTACACAAAACATTTTTTTTTTGTCTAATCAATTATCTGTTCAAATTGGATAACCTTGAACTTTACTCAAATGAGTTAGATACTCTATTTGAGTAAAGTCCAAAGGTTTTGGAAAGCTAGAAGGAAGAACCAACTCGAACTTGTAAGATACTTGATTTGATTTGACTGTCATCAAAAAATAAACTTTTCAAAGATATATTCAATTCAAGCCATTGAAGAGTTTTATTTGGATTCTCAAAAAGATTCTTGGAGTGAAGCTAAGCCATCATCAAACCTTTAAACACTACTGTGTTGATGCACCGAGCTTTTGATAATGTTTCTACTTTACTAAAAAATTTAATACTTCATATATGAAAAAAATAGTCTTTGCTTTTCAAATATTTTAAGATTTCTTGCTTCCAATGCCAACTTTGATTCAAAAGATTGATTTCACCAAGTTTCACTATCAATTGGGTGCTTCAAACTAACTTAATCTATCTAACTCTGGTTGAAGAGATCATTTGAAAGTTCTATTTCTCCAAAAAAGTATGCAATATTTCTAACACGAATCCTTTACTTTGAATTGTTCAAATTTCAAGTAAGAGCATGCTTTTTGGACTTGATTTCTAAGTGAGGATCTTGGAAGTCAATTACCTCTTGATCTTCAAATGTACTTATTAACTTGGACTTGCATGATCTAGTTGAACTTGAATTTCACCTTTGAAGTTCCAATCCCCTTGGGATTCATTATCACATCAAGAGTCATTCCAAGACTAGAAGATACATACCATATCAAGGTCCCATGTCCATACCATCTTTCCTACAATGAGTATAGAATTTAGTATCCCATACCACCATACTTTATATTCACATTGACATGTGAGTGATATTTATCCTAAAGTCCAAACATATCTTTATGGAGTACCTTCCTACTCAAATCAATTGAAGATTTTTAGGTCAAGGAATTACATCTATATTGATCTTTTACTAGGTTTCAAGTGTTCCCTTCACAAGACCATTCCATGATCTTATGCTTTGGCTTATACTATGCCTTGGAAACTTGAATGCCTTTTGATGGAGCATCCATTCTTCTTTTCTAAGGTCTTCGAGAAAAAAATAATATAGTTCTTCACAGAGTGGTGAAGCAAACTAGTAATAAAGTTTTGGAGATCATTGGGAAGAGTAGCTATGGAATAATGTGCTGAACTTGGGACACAGAGGGATAGATACATGCAAGTGAAGGGAAGAAACATGGAGAGAGACAATGAGATAGATAGATAGATAGATAGATAGATAGATAGACACATAGACAGACAGATAGATAGATAGATAGGCAAAGAGATAGATAGATAGATAGATAGATAGATAGATAGATAGATAGAGAGAGAGAGAGAGAGAGAGAGAGAGAGAGAGGGAGGGAGGGAGGGAGGGAGGGAGAAAGAAAGAAAGAAAGAAAGAAAGAAAGAAAGAAAGGTACATTAACGTCTTCCAAAGGCCAAACTTGGCTTATGAGATAAAATCATATACAGCTGTGGTAATCTTTGTGTAGTAATGAAAAGGAAAAATACTCACTAAACAAAAATGTGTAGGTGGAAAAAAACAAAGGATGGTGTACTTGGTAATGAAGAGGTAGTGGGGATAAAATAGGGTGCCTAGGGAGCATGGCTCTAACTCTGTAGATAATGACCAACTAATACAAGGGGGACCCATGAGGGAGTGAATGTGTATACCCATGTGATGGGTGGAGGTGGGTGGAGTATGTGGTACATTGATGGTAGTATCAATACCTCTTGGAGGAAGGTTGTCCAAGTGGTGGTGGTGCACAATGCTCCATCATGTAGTTTTGGGCTATCTTGGTGCATGAGATATGCTCCCGGTGTAGTCATGGTCATCAATACCCAACCATATGTGGTCCGCATTGCACTCTCTCAGAGGTAGGTCCATCTGATGTGGCCCACCTTGTTGAAAAAATTGAGTAATAGTATGCTAGGTACTCACTTGTGTCTGGTATGTAGGCTATAGCATCTAATATTGTCTCTCATATGCAGCTGTGAGGAAACAACCCATCCTCTGCTAGTCTCCAATGGTCATGCACAACTGGAGTGACTCCTTTATGTAAAAATCTGCTCATAGGTCCGAGGATGGTGGGCATCTGATAACTAGGTGCTCTTCACTCTTTATCTTTGTATGACATACTAGGCACCACCTCTCCTCTCAAGGGACTCCTATAGCCCAAACCCTCTCAATCTCGAGCTAATGCAATGAAACTCGAAGCTCCCCAATGATGACTCAAAGGTGGTGTGGTAGGTATGTCTGCATGTAGCATGGAGTCTCAATGAAGCCCTAGTCTGAAATCCATAGAAAATGATCATGATAGTGATGCATTTTTGGTGTCAATGTCCCCCTTAGGCTAATCCATGTCCTTTGTATGTATGTATGCCATATCTGGGTCTTGCATTCTATTGCGCAAAGAGATATTTTCCACTATATCCATACATGTCCTCATACTTCTTTCCATTAATTCCACCTTGAAACTTGCAAAGAAGGTCGTGTTTGAAATTCAGGGAAAAAAAAATGTCCCAGGCCGCTGTCCTGGTGGTTGGGCCTCTCGCCTCTTGAGGCGGGGGCGAGGGTTCAACCCCTGCTGGCAGCACTTGTGAGGGACATGTTATCCTGGAATGATGTATCATGTGGCTGAAATGCCATCGTTTATCTTGCCCTGTCGTAGTTGTGACCGCTGTTTAACCCAACTATGTAAACCCTTGTTCTTGTGGGATAAAGGGGGTCCCATGGGTACTATGCCCTTCCTTGTACAGTTGCAATTTCAAAGTTAAAGGGGGGGAGTAGGCCTTGGCCGAACCTCTATTTTATAAAAAAATAAAAATAAAATTCAAGGAAAATCTCAATCTCTCTCTCTCCTCCATTTTTCTTTTCTTCCCATTTGCTTCTGCGTGTGCTTTCCAATAGGACTCTCTCTCTTTCTCTTTTCTATATGCATCGACCTAGTATTACGCTGTGTCATGCTCTCTCTCTCTCTTTCATTTTCTTTTTCTCTTTTCTCCAGTGTTCACTGTTTTTCTGCCGTGCCCAAATCATCTCTCTCTCTCTCTTTCTCAATTCCTTTCTCTCCATTTTCGCGTGCGACTCTTCTTCATCTCTGTTTGCCTTGTCTCTCTCTCTCTCTCTCTCTCTCTCCGCGCTCAACCTCCACTGCCATAATCTGCTGTGCGACATCAACCATATCTCTTCTCTCTCTGTCTCTCTCTTTCTTTCTCTCCCTCTCTCTCTCTCTCTTCACTTTCGTCTGTTTTCACCACTGCGACATCAGCACAGCAGCGTGATCCGTGATCCCGACCTCTCTCTCTCTCTCTCTGATGTTCGACCTCTATCACCGCCTATCGATCTATGGATTTCCGTCTCTCTCTCTCTCTCTCTCTCTTATAGAGAGAACATATGCACAACTGCACATACAGACATAATATGGTATACTCTGCATGCGAAGCGCTAACATGTATCGGCATCGATTCCCAGAGATAGATGAACATATGTATTTAGTCTCTCTCTCTCTCAAAGAGAACATATGCACGATCATGCATTCCATGCTCCGTCCTCTGTCTCTCTCTCCATGCCTCTTCTTCCTCCATCTCTGCATCGAATTCCGCTTCATCACTGATCTGCACATCTCTCTCTTTCGTCCCCAAGTCCTCTGCTCGGAATCTTGCACCAATTCCCCATAGTAGTGAGCAGCAAGGTTCCATGGATTGTTCACCTTTATACTTTCAACTTCTAATCGACTCTCTCTCTCTCTCTCTCTCTCTCTCTCCAACGTCTCTCTCTCCAACGTCTCTCTCTCTCTATATATACTTCCCACTTCTAATCGACTCTCTCTCTCTCTCTCTCTCTACTTCCAACTTCTAATCGACTCTCTCTCTCTCAACAAAGTATAATAAACAATCATGAACAAAATTCCTCTCTCTCATGGCATGGTAATGAAGAGGGAATCAATATGATTGTATGGACAAGAAACTGAGATGCATGAACAAGAAATGTAAAGAATGAACAAAAAAAACAATGAAGTGTACCTCGAGAAAATCCGTGGGGAAAATCAAATGGGCTTTAGACATCTATTTATAGGTTTCCTTAGGTCTTTTCTCTAGAATCTCTAGAATTTTCTAACCTCTCTTTTGATCCTTTCTATTTCCAAAACTTTCTTCCACGATCTTTGTCTATTTTTGGAAAATCCCATCTTTTATTTCTATTTTTGGTTTTTTTTTCATTTTTCCTAATTTTTCTTTTTCTATTTTGATTTCTTTTTTTTTCATTTTTATTTTTAGACTAAGGTTTTTATTTGGTTTCATACTTATGTACAAATTTAATTAAATTAAAGGGTTAGACTTAGGGTAAAATACAAAACTATGGTTCCGACCTAGGGTTTTAATTTAAGAAAGTTAGGGTTTGCCTATGATTAAGGTCAAGCACATCAGTTAATAGGTTTATTTACACTTATGGCCTAAAATCCTAGTGTTTCTAAGGGTCAAACCTAGGGTTTTGAGTGTTAAATTTAGGTTTTCTAAGGGTCAAAGCGTGGGTTTCAAGGTTTTAGAGTTAGATTAGTAAACTATTTAAAAATATGCAAGCCCAATATACAAAATAACATGGTTTCACATCACATAATGATCAAATCAATGAAAACATGCACAATTTATAACTCTCTATAGCCAAAAACCATATCATTGCCAGAAAAATATTGAAATAAATTTGAAAGAAAAAAAATCTTGATGTAACTTCCCTGAGGGATTTCATCCCAGCATTGGTCTTCGATCTTTGTAACTCCAAAAGCTTTACTTCGAACACCTCTCTTTACTTCAAAGTCACTCAGTAAGCTAGAGAGAATCCACGGGTACCTTCACTTCGATCCTTCAACACTTGAACTGGACGTGAAGTGAAGATCCTACTGCAAAGACAGAAGAGAATTTGAAGGGCATCTTCTCACACTATAGCTGAGAAGTCTATCTTATATTGAGCGATCCATACTGTAGCGGAAATTTTTTTGTATCATTTAGAGTCACTTGGTGACATCAGCTGTATATTCATTGCCTTCATTGAGCATAGTTTATTTATTTGTCACATCGAGTACCAATGATTTCTTTTTATCACATTGTATTTCCCTATTCCATTTGTAATACATACGCCCTACGACTTCATTCCATACGGCCGAGGTGCCCATTCTCTTCCGAGGCGCAGGCCTACAATACAACCACCATACTAGAGCGAGGCACCTAGTGTGCAGACGTCGCTCACCGAACTGGGGATGATGCACTCCTAGCGGGGCCTAATCCAACCCCCACGTCACTATTCCCCTTAGACCTCCTTCACTCTCCGACAACACACACACACACAAAGAGAGAGAGAGAGAGAGAGAGAGAGAGAGAGAGAGAGAGAGAGAGAGAGAGAGAGAGAGAGAGAGAGAGAGAGAGAGAGAGAGAGAGAGAGAGAGAGAGAGAGAGAGAGAGAGAGAGAGAGAGATCGGTAGCAAATAGATGCATAGAGGGGGGACAAAGTGCTCTATCTTGGACTATATTATGGAGGAATAATAGGGGCAACACTACGATTAGAAACAAAACCCATCACACTACAAACAATAACTTTTATGTAGAAATTCATGTGCATACTATTATCCTTTATTCCTTAGAGTTGTGAGAAAGGCATGCGGGAAAAAGACGCAATAGATGGAAAAGGATAATCACCAATACTCTTGATGCATTAAGCAAGGGGCCATGCTCCTTTATTTTTATGAACCCATAATTTGTATGAACATGATTTTTCTTTCTTTCAAAGATTTGCAATGCAATGCTTTCCACCAAAAATCTTGTGCTTCTCTATTTGTGCTTATGGTGATGAAGATTGATTGAGAGTATGAATGGATTGATGTTTCTCCCTAATTATGTGCATTGCATAAGTCTTACTATTACGGTCAAAGAAATGTATGTTTGTTTGAGTTTTTGCGTTGAGTCAATGTCTGTATTTGTGTTTGCATGTGAAGTTGCTTGTGTATCTATGTTTATGTGCAAGTGCAAATCTATGTGTGGAGAGTGAGAGAGAGAGAGAGAGAGAGAGAGAGAGAGAGAGAGAGAGAGAGAGAGAGAGAGAGTCATTTGTTTTTATTATTTATTTAAACTATTTTATAAATTTAGTTAAAAAAACATTCTTGTTATTTATTTCATTTCTCTAATAATGTTTTATTTATGATTTTCTTAATTAAGAGTTAGATAAGTACAAAATGAAGTTTAAATTAAAAAATTAATAAAATAGAAAATTTATGAAAAGAAATAAATTTAGAAAGAAAAAAATAAAATATTTAAAATAAAATATGAATTTAGGAAAGAAAACTAAATTAGTACATTTACAAAAGAAAAGAAACAAAAAGACAAATGGAAGAAGAACGTAAAAAAGAGATATTAGGAAAAAGATAAAGAAATTAAATAAAGATAAGATAAAATAGAAGGGAAATAAAAAATTATTACAAAAGGAAATTACTTAGATAAAATAAATATTGAATTAAGATCAATTAAATAAAAGAAAAAGAAAATAAAAAATAGAAAATGACAATTAAAGAAATTGTATAAAAAGAGACGAGTGTATTCCTTTCTACAATCTAATTTACTAATAGCTTATGTCATTTTTATAGACTATTCGAGAGTTTGAAGAGTGTAACTGAGTCGATTGAAGTCTAAAGTGCAAACATCTTCCTACTGGAGTGGACGCAGAAGACCATATTTTTTTCATTTGTTATTTCAATTTTATAGACATATTATGTATCATGATGAATCTTTAAGAAAGCAAAAATTTGATTGTATTGAGAGTCCTCATGTAGTTTATCCACCCCCCCACCTAGAAGGGATTGGACACACTATGTGTTCCTCCTCCATATTTTGCCATATCATTGCTGCCATAGTTGGTCATGAGGATGATAATACTATGAGTAAAAAACAGAAGACAAGTTCTTTGTTTTTTTTGTAAACACTCTAGTTACTTAAATAACAAATCAACATTGGAGTCTCTTAATCATGTGTAACAAATTAAATTTCTTAATCTAGTGATTATGTCTGCTTTTGCATCTTCAATTAGATTAGAGTCCTTTCCTTTCCACCTTAGAAATCTAAACTAAAAGCACAACACCTTGCATGATCATGTATAGGCATGTAGCAACACCGGGCTGATCCACCCAATTGCCTTCACGACTCCTCGACAACATTTATATTTATCTTTTGGTTTTTGAGCCTTTACCTAAGTTGATTTTATTCCATTTAAACTCATTTTACTCTTTTCTACTCTAAATACTTCTTTTATTTTGCTCAATTGCTACGTCTCTTTATCTTCTACCACTTTCTAACACACACACACAAACTCTCTCTCTCTCTCTCTCTCTTATCTATCTATCTATTTCTCTCTCTCTCTCTCTCACTCTCTCGCTATCCTTAAATCTCTTTCCCTATCTTTATCTCTCTCTCTCTCCCTCTCTCTCTCTCTCCCCCTCTCCTCTCTCTCTCTGTCTCTCTCCTAGTGCTTTAATACACCTTATCTCTTTCTCTCTTAGTTTAGTGCTAATGTGTGTGCCACAAGTCTCTTCATCTATTCCTGTTGAAGGAAAAAACTACATACACATGACACAACACATATAAGTAGATTTCATGCTCATAAAAATATTCTGCATGCAAACGATTGAAAATTAAAATGATTAAATTGGTTTGTAAAATGACTATTAGTGACTTAAAGTACATCGTTCTCGATGCTTTGCAATGTATAAAGTAGAATTAAAGTTATCCCATCTCTATCTCTATTTATTTCTCTGCCATGTCTCTCTATCTCTCTGTCCTACTTTGTATCTATTGTTAGCGGCCTAAGAGGACTTACACGTCAAGGTGGCATGAGGTAAGGAAGTCAGTGAGAACAAGGACAGAGAGAAGTTCAAGGAGGACCAAGCAGACAGGGAAGTCAAGATAAGATCTAGCGAGTAGGCCAATTATCCTTTTTTCCAAATTAAATTTATAACAAGCAATGATTGTCATCACTATGTTCCATTGCAAATATCATTTTTGGTCGAATAGACTCACAAGGAATCCTCAAGCTTGAGGAGTAGTAGAACAATCTATATCTCAAATTTCATAATCCTTTGAGCCGCATTAAGCCTCCAAATGAGCAGATAACCTAATTTTTTACTAAGTCAAACATTTGGTCTGAACAAGGTCAAAGATCATCAAAAACCTATACAAGGAGCTAGAAACATCATTTATGAGGTTAGCTAGTTTGAAGTGAAGTTATTCTAGAGCATTTTAAATTTGTTGAGTTCGATAATCAAAGATTCGATTGTTCTCTCTCTTTGTCTTGAATTGTATGCGCATGTGTATGTGTGTGCAAGTTAGTGTGCTTCTCATTCCCACACTTGTGTGTTCACTTGCTCATGGTCATCATACCACCCTCACATCTCCGAAGATTAACAATTATGAGGTGGATCTCTTTACATTGATGTTTACCATTGTGCTAGAGTGACATCAAATTTGGTGGAATTGTTGGGAAGCGAGCATTGAGGATGAGGGTGTGATGGTAAGACATAGAGATTTGACATTGGAATCATAGGTATACTTCTTGTTTTTCAGTTTTTTACCTTCCACATCATCGTCCCTACCATCCCTACTCTCCCCTACCTCAACCTCCATCTTGGTGAAAAATTCACCTTCTTGGTCATATTCCCATCTCCATTGCATTCCCCTCATTTCACTTGTGTGTGTGTCTGTGAGAAAGAGAGCATTCTTGTGCATTTCATTTGGTGCATTTTCTTGAGATTTTTGGTAGGTGACAACATCATCAGCAATAACAATGTTCGCAGATATGAAATCTTTATGCACACACCTTGGGACAAAGTCCTTTGTCTAATGCAACAGACAAAATTTTGGAGTGTTTACTAAAAATAAGTACATGATAGTAGACTAGATCACCTGCACACCAAGAAAATATAATTTTTTTAGCAAAATAGGCATTTTCTCTATCCATTGCAATAAAGAGTATTAACAACAGACAGTGCCTATCATCTATCAATGACAGATGATAGATGGACGATGACGGATACCCTTGTCCATTGCAATAGACACGATCTATCCCTCATGATAGACATGCTAGTCTATCATGATAAATACGTCTTTTGTGATAGATCTATCCATCATGATAGAGAGCTCATGATAGATACATCTATCCATCACAACAAACATGCTCTATCCATAACAATAGACATGCAAACTCGGCATTTTTTTTAAGGTTGCAATTTTTGGCCTATTTTAAATTCATTTATGGAGCTTTTGCAAGCATTTGGCACTCCATGGCAAGGCTAAAACAAGATTATAGTTTGTGGCATGCATCTTGTGCATTGGAACATCGACAAAAGCGTTAGGCTTGATGTTGGAAGTTCATTAGACCCCCTCCTTCAATTTCCTACCTTAGGCTAAGCACGGCTAGCAGATTGGATTGAATTAGGGCTACAATAGGCATGACAGAGTTCAAGATTGTTTTATTTCTCAAGTCCAAGATAGATTTAAGCTAAATCAAGGATAACCTAAGTGGAAAAGAACATAACTTTATCGAGAAGAACATCAATTGCAGCAAATGTAAGTGATCCTTACGATGTCCATATTAAGACAAGAAATACATCCAAAATGAATTAAAAAGAATAAGTCGATACTAAAAAGGAACTAGCAACATGGTTGTACTTGGGGAATTGGGCTAACCAACAAAGCATATGAAACTTAGATCAGGAGATACCTAGGATGGGATAGACAAAGCATCAGGTCCTCTGAAGCTTGTCTCAGTCACACCACTAGGTCATGGGCTAAGCAACTCAATGACTATCCTTACTTATTAAGCTTAGAGACAAGTGAGTCAAAAATGTCATTTAGCATAGAAAGAACCACAGTTAGTTCAAGCCTAGCTTACTTACAGACCCTTGAAGGTTGCTACAACATTTTGTTAGAGTATATATGAACCGATCGATTAGGTGCTCACATCTATGAGGATGATATGAGAACATTAGTGGTTCAAATAAAAAGCCATAATCAGAGCTTCAAAATTGAATACCGAGTGGTCAAATTCTAAGAGGGTTCCTACATTGATAAGCAAGGAACTGTGTATGTGGTTAGTAGCTCACTTGATCGGATGGATGAGTTTGGAATCATTATTAGTGAGTTAGAATTAGGAGACATATAGCATGAAAACATTGGAAACAAACCTAGGACACCTCATTGTAACTCCATCTTGTTAAGGATAATCACACCAGAGTGGATTCCTCAAGATAATAAGAGCATGAATCTTTTCTTGAATAGAGAGACTGACGAAGCCTTCTAGAGATTCAAGCTAGATAAATTGAGTGAGGTAGATGGAGTAATAATTTATGAGTTCAAGGATCCAAAAACCCTAAGGAAGGTAATCTACTTAGATAACTCTTTTGAGAAAGTCTTTGTGGTCATGGAGCATGGTAGGCATGCCTACACTTGGAAAGGAGAGTTAATATTCCCTCCCCTTAGATCTCATGGGTCCCATAGTCAACATGGAGTGCAATCTTCCCATGTTCTAGGTAATCACAAAGAGAAAACTAGGGACAGACCTGAAGTAAGCTTTGAAAACCCCTTTGTAAGAGAAAGATCAGTATTAGAGACTGATAAAATGAATAAGGAGAGACAAAGAGATCAAAGGCACCAAAGAGGCATGGATAAGTTTCCTTTGCCTAGACCAAGAGAACAACCTAGGATATTGAGACCTACTCAATCGTTCAAGTCATTGAGAATTTACTTTGATGGATCAGGAGACCCATATGACCATGTAGCTGAGTTTAGACAAGTGCTAAGATCTGAACAGGTTGATGATTTGTTCACTCAATACAATGCTTTGTCCTAACCTTCAAGAATAAAACTCTAACATGGTTTCAACCATTCCATCAAGGTCAATTTCGGGACATCAACCAGTTGTTAGAAGTGTTTATCATGGAATTCTCCAAGAGTGGAATCAAGCACAACACTTCATCCTTGATCCATAGCTTTAAGCAAACACCACAAGAAATAGTCAGGCTAGTAGGAAGAACATTTAGATAATACCTTGAGAGATGCCCCATCTGGAGTTACCCATGCCAGCCAAACAAGTGGCTTTGTTTTTGGATGGCTTGCTAAGTGCAAAGTTATGATCATATGTGTACTTGAAGGAACCTAGGACCATAGAGCAATGCGTGCGAATGTGTATTGATATCAAATATAACTTGGGAGATGAGCCGGAACTTTCCAAGATCTACAAGGATTTAGATAGTTCTACGAATTTTACTTCAAAACCTTTGACATCAATTGATGAATTAGAAAAAAAAAAGCTCAAAAATTAGGAGTCTCAAGCAAACCTACCCTGAGACTGGTTTTAGTGTCTGTGTAAAAGGTGATAACCTGATGACCTCTCTATTTGAAGGATAACCGATTGTTCTAGTCTCCATATCACTAAAGATTGTGCAAAAAATCTTTAGGAAGTAAGTGAGAATGTGACCCGCATGCAATCTATCACACTCTACATTCTGCTCTTGTATTTGAATACTCAATCATAATACATAAGAGCTCCTCTATCTCTGGTATGTTTACTGTATAGCAGTGTCAAAAAGGTCTCTTGTTATTTTTCAACCCTTTAGTGAATACACCATCCATTAAGCAATGGCAACATACACATCATCTGTCTAGTATTTCATTTTCAACTTCAATGATAATGTGTCAATGTGTTCGAACACTCTTAATTCACATGTCGATCAAAATCCATTAACCCTCAGACCATGTATGAAAGAACCACATGAAATAGTATCAACCTTGTACAATTGCAGCCCAAGATGTACAGTGTCTAATTAATGTATATATAACCTAATGTACCCTTACCAAAAGACAATTAAAAAGAGTAGAAAACAATTTCAAAATTAGAAAACAAAAAAAAACATTAAATAAAAACAAAATTACAAAACTAAATATATGTGTGTGTGCATGTATGTATGTAGTGTGTGTGTGTGCATGTACGTATGTAGTGTGTGTGTGTGTGTGAACGAGTGTGACTATGGGTGTGTATGTATTGTGTGTGAATAAACTATTTAATGTGAGAAATCTATGATTCTTAAGTTATGTACGTGCATGTGTGTTGCGGTTGTTAAAAGTATATGTTAAGTATAGAAAGTGTGCGTGTGTGTGTGTCATGTGAATACGTGTCTGTTCATGTAAGTGTTTGCATGGAAGAGTGTATGCGTGGTGTGAGTTAACAAAAAGTGAAGTATGTGTGTGTGTATGTGTGTGCGTGCGCGCGCGCTTGTATATATGTGCATGTGATTAAATTTTTTTTCTGATGTATTTGTTGTTCATGTACGTGTTCAGCTAAGCGAGAGAGAGATAGAGATAGAGTGAGAGAGAGATAGAGAGTGTGAAAGAGAGAGACGTGCTAGGATACTCAGAGATGTAGATTCCAGCTATAAGAAGATGTTTGTACATTCATAGTTAATCAACTTCATAGTTTCATGTATCCAAAACATTAGGATGTTCTCCAGAGAAAGAATCATGTGCACTTTCAGGACAAAAGGACATTAATCTCAAAAAATTTCAAGGGCAAAAGGACATTAATCTCAAAAATTTTCGAGTACAGATAGAGTGGAGCACAAAACATAGGATCTATGTCTCTACCATATGCTTTCACCAACACTATACTTAAATTTCCGTTGTCTATGATTATGTTCTTGAGATCTTCTCCTCTCTGTATCTGAATGACCTTGGATGCTTCCTTCATGCACCACTAATCGCCCTACACACATTCCTTTACATAGATCCCATGTTCAATGATGGCAGATGAGAACTCTTTGATGGTTTTACAACTAACCTAAAGCCAAACCTACCAAATGAGGCTAAATGAATCAGAATATTCAAAGGGTGTGTGTTTTCCCTATGGAATGAGCTTTTAGTGAAGGGATTTTAGCTTCTTAATTTGGATGCACTTGGTCTAGCAAAGGCAATTTCCTTGGGTGATTATTATCTCAAGCTAGACGTTTGGTGTTTTTCTAGGCGCGAGTCATTAAAAATTCGAAACTTTTGGCAAGATTTAGGTTTATTGTGCTTGCATCTGATGAGGTTTGAGATATCTTACAAACAGGTGGTGCAAATTGTGATTTGAGTCTCTCATAAATGTTTGGCCGTTGGGAATGTTGTAGAAGCACCAAGACATGCATGAATATCTTTTATGACCCCAATCTGAAGTGGATGATTGTATTGTAGTCTACTAGTTTTTGTATGACTTGATGACTTCTTCTCTACATCTGCTTTTAGACTAAGGAATGAGGAATCATGGCTCAAGAAGTCGTTCTTTTGGTGTTGCTCCACATCGCATGGTCAGGATTGACAAGTCAAGTAGTTGCAAAATCTTAAAGGGATTCGGGAGAGACAAAGAGAGAGAGAGAGAGAGAGAGAGAGAGAGAGAGAGAGAGAGAGAGAGAGAGAGAGAGAGAGAGAGAGAGAGAGAGAGAGAGAGAGCAAGAGAAACGAATGATCATTTCTCATACTTTCTTTGTTGTTTTGTTGAGAGGGAGGGAGAGAGAGCAAGAGAGACATGAAAACGTTGCAGAGATCGGTAGAAAGGGATGCGTGAAGGAGCAATTGAATGGTTGTTGTTGTGCATAGGGATGTCTCAAGAGAGAGAGAGAGAAAGAAATTCCACCATCCACCTCATAATGGTAAGCACCATAATGGAAAGAAATTCCACCATCCACCTAATGGTAAGCACCATAATGGAAAGAAATTCCACCATCCACCTCATAGGGATGTCTCAGCACAATGGTAAGCACCAACATGAGGAGATCCACCTCATAATTGTCAATCGGTGGAGACATGAGGGTGGTAGTGTGACCATAAGCAAGTGAACACACAAGTGTGTGAGTGAGAAGCACATTAACATGCACACACATGCGAATACAAGGCAAGACAAGAACAGAGTGAGAGAGAGAGAGAGAAGAATGGAATCTTTGATTATCCAACTCAAAACAAGTTTTTAATGCTCTATAATAACTTCACTCTACAACTAGCTAACCTCACAAATGAGCCTTCTAGATCTTTTTATAGGTTTGTGACTAGCTTTGACCATGTTCAAACCAAATGTCTAGCCTGGTGAAAACTTAGGTTCTCTAGCTCATTTGGAGGCTCAAATGGGCTCATAAAATTATGAGATTCGAGAAATAGATTTTTCTACTACTCCTCAAGCTTGAATCCTCAGCTTGAACAAAAATGGCATCTATTCTACCAAAAATGGTATTTAAAATGGAATGTTGTGATGACAATCATTGTTTGTTATAAATTTAATTTGGAAAAAAGGATAATTGGCCTACTCACCAGATCTACATTGACTTCCATGTATGTTTGGTCCTCCTTGACCTTATCTTTGCCTTGTTCTTGCTAACTTCCTTGCCTCATGCGGCCACTAACACCCCCCCCCCCCCCCTCTCATGTCTATCATCCCTGACAGTCCCTTGTTGTGGGGGGCATGTTGTATAAAATTATACTTTGTGAGTGGCCAATTCATTTTCTTTCAATCTTAGATCTCGAGCTAAATCAGTCATTAATTGATCCCAATCTATTGGGCTTGGAACCTTTGGATGTGGCATATGCAATTGTTTTGCATGAAGATCTTGTTCCACCACAAAAGATGTAATCGATGTGTTGGTTGTGCAAGGAATATCTCACAGTGATATTCCCAAAATCCCATGGAAAACATCTTTTCAAAATTTTTCTTGTAGCATGCAAGCAGGTACTAGATTCACACATGCCAAGCATAGATAGTGTTGATCAAAGGTGTTTTGCACATGTCATAAACTAGGGAAAATTTTTGCCTCATTAAAACCTAGAGCTAAAGCATATGGATCTTTGACGTTTTGGAATGTCTTAAAGGCCACCATCATAACTTCAAATATTTTCATATACATCTTCGCTATGACATCAGGTATGTTCTTCAGCTGCAGCACCAATGTCATATCATGGACACCATGTATGCTATTAGGAGGCCCTCATGGGTTATATTTTATGTATATTGGAGCATTATACCAAGTCACCATCATTTCAAGGTAGGCCTATAGCAGACCTGTATGCCAATTAGGTTGAAAAACTATTCTCGCAAATGTGGGTGCTTCTCCTACTACTGTCTTTATTTTTGTATTGTAGTCATCCAAAATCACAAAGTAAGAGATGTATTGCAATTTTGAAGTGGTGATGAGTCATGTGTGGGATAGGTTTGAAAGTATATGGACTCAAGCACCATTTCTTTGAGGTTGGACATGGATTGAGTGCACCCAATTTCTTTGACTTGTTTAATCCACTAAGGGATGGATGCTTCATATGTTTCCTTGCCTTCCTCAGTGATTCAACCTTTTAGGACTGGTTGAGGCTCATAAATATCTTCAAATGCTTCTTCCATCATAATTTCTACCAATTCTTCAAGTTTGGGCCCCTCCTATGGAGATAGGGTTGTGACAACTTTGCCTTTAGCTCTTCTATCTATTTCTGTAGTGCTTCAATCTCATGTTGACTAGCAATAACTAGTATGGCATCTATCACTTGTGTGCTGATTGAAGGTTTCTACTTGCATAACTGATTGACTTCTTTTTCTAACTGATCATAGGATTCAAGGAAACTTACGTGTTCTTCCAAGAGAATCTGAATGGTTTCATAAGGCACTGCTTGAAATCTTGTGGGAATAATGGTTACTCCCAGTGTAAATTCCATGGTGGCCTCCATATTGTCTTGATTTTTCTGCTATAGGTGCTTATTTTCCTCCAGAGTCATTGCCATATGTCTCCTGAGGAGGGCCATGTTTCATTGAGGCTTGGCATTTCTCTCCATCTATCCATGCAACATGATTTCCATATTCTTCATGGCATCTTGATCAACGGTTTGCACCTTGGAGTCAAGTTCATGGTGGGCATGTTGTAAACTGTAATATAAGTCTTGTAAGGTCACATTTTTCTTTTCTAATGCTTCCACTCGTTCTTGAAGTCGAAGGGATTTGGTAGTGAGATAATTGGTTGGCACACTGAACCATGGTGTTCAATACATTATTTACATTAGTAGATGCAAAAGTTATAGTTAGTTGAGAATGCTTGGGGGTTGGGAAATGGGAGAAAGGTAGTGAATGCAGTGCTTGATGGTGTTATGGTTGTTAGTGACATTGGCAAGGGGGGGGGGGAGAGATTATGGAAGTGTGGCGGGTAGCAGCACTGCTTTGGGTGGAGAGATTTCCATGGGATGGTGATAAGTGTACATGTCCTTTCTACCTATCTATAAAGATAGGTATGGTAGGTGTAGTGCTCTTTGTGTTAGTGAACAATGAAGAAGTTACAAAACGATTAGGAACATACGAGGAAGATGGTGTCAGGACTTGAAGCATGGCTTCCATGAAGGGAGCCCATAATGGGAGTAGGGTAGTTGCAGGTGATTGAGGTCAAGATAGGGATGAGAATATGAGAGTATACATAGTCATGGTAAGAGGAACATAGGTGGGAAGAAATATCGAGATGTCAAGGATTCCTTTAGTTGGAGGTGGTTTCCTTGGACTAGGTGCTTTAGTGGGTGACCTAGGGTGGGTTCCAGTGGATCTGAGGAGGTAGTGTATAATGGGTTGGTGATGGAAGAGAATAATTATGCGTGGGAAATTGGGGCACAAAAACTGAAAGAAGGTATAGGGGTGATGATTTCAGCGGTCATTGTTGTTGCTTTGATATGTGGTGGTGAATGGGGTGGGGTGCAAAAAATGGGCTCTTCTACTTGGGTTGTTTTTGTGGATCTGGCGGTAGTTTGTACTTCTTAGGTTCGAGGTGGGGACGGAGGGTGTGGAGGTGAGATATGTGAGGTTTCTACAAATGTTTTTGTGGTAAGATCAATAGTTGTTGTTGATGTTGCCTCTTGAGTAGTGGTTTCTTCCATTTGTGTGCATCATGGTGTGAATGGCTTCCATAACTCCACAAGTCTCTAACATGCGTTGGAGGGGCTCAATGAGATTTGGGTCCAAACCTTCTTCACCCAAAATTTGATTAACTAGTAATTGGCTAGTGTGGAACAATAGTCTACCTCCTTTCTATACACTCAAGATTGTGTCATAGAAGTTGCATTATGTAGGCAGGGGCACCTTTGGTTTCTTTGTCATCTTGCTCTTCCTTGTGTTCTTCCTCCTGTTGTTCCTATTCTTGTTGTTGTTGGCTGTGTTGTCACTCCTTTTCTTGTTGGTGTTGTTGATGATCACCTATTGCCTCTTGTTTTGTATAACCTACCTCCATTTCCCTAAGGATTTGTTCAAAGTCTGCATTTCCTAATTCTTCTAGATCAATTTCTCCAAGAAAATCTAAGTCATATGGTAAAGGTGGTACTATTAGTTGAGAACCATCGGTGCTTCTTCTTGGTAATCTGAGTGTGAAGGACACATTGTGGTGCTAGAGAGATATCGGGAGTCAATGTAGCCCCCTCTTGGTTGGGCACATGGAATTGACACCTCTCATTCTTTTGGATGGAGGAGTAGAGGCCTTTTTTCCTTTGAACTGCTAAACTCTATTCATTAGTCTTGTGAGGCCATCTCTTGTTAGGTGCACGAATGTGGTCACTAAAACAATGTGCATGATTCATAGTCAAGTTTTGAGTTTCAACCATTTATAATCTAAAACAAACTTTCTTATGGGGTGTGAACCTCTCTTGCCCAAGAAAAGAGAAATGTTGCATGCACATTCTAAGGCAAACTGATATATTTGGGTTCATAGCTACCATATCTCTAATTTTGGTAAGATTTCTA